>CM047937.1:16137851-17337851 GCA_026230145.1 Diorhabda elongata | reverse complement strand
ATTATTTCAACAAATTGTTCTCATATTGATTAAATTTTCTAAGAAGTTCTTAACAAAAACTAAACATTCAACTACTACTAAAGACGAAAAAGATACAATCGAACCTTTATAGTGTAAGCCAGTGTTTCTCAAACTTTTTGTGCCGTGGCCCACTTTAGCCTTTCTAAAATTCTTATGTTCTACCTATGTAAAACATATACAATATATAATTTTTTATAATTGTTTTAATTTTATATTAGGTTCCAAGTTGGTAAGTTCACTTGGAGTTATATTTTTTTACCGGTAAATCAATAATAAGACTAAATCCACATTCAGTTGAATATGAAGTTGGAAATAGCAGCAATAGTTTTATTCCACATTTTGTTGAATTTGTTTATTTGATTTCTATTTCTTCTCAAAGCCATACCATCCCTCCTTCAATATTGAATAAAGTTTCAACTGACTCATCATTTTGCAAATCTGCGAGTACTTGATACTGCATATTTGATGTTTTGACAAATCCACAAACATTGTTTGTTTAATCTATGATGATAAGTGAATTTGGATTAAAGAAAATCTTTCTTTTAAATCAGCAGAGAGAATATTCAAATGATTGACAATGATAAGTGAAGCCGTATGAGTCAATTCACATTTTTGGAGCCAAGAAACTGCTCATCCCAATGAAGGTAATGAAACCAAATATATTCGCTTTTACATCGTTAAGACTTTTATTTGCTCCTTGATTTAATATATTAAGTTTTTAAAAATAAACAAACAAAATCAAGTACTTACTAACTATCTATACAAGTCCGAGATTTTCCGTGGACCTGTTGTCTGCCGCAAAGAAGTTGACTTGACAACGCCAAGCACCTAGTTGATATTTTGATCTCGAAAAGCTCGATTATACCTAACAATTAAATTTGGCACCGAAATCTATCATTTAATTTGAATAACTCGGAGCGAAAAGGACAAACTCTTGTCGAATCAATTGCCCCCCTTTAGAATCGAATCGCCCCCTTGTGGGGCGTGGACCCTAAGTTGGGAAACACTGGTCTAAACTTTCGCTACATATAATGATAAGTCAAGTCGAAAAACCGAGGCTGTAACATAAGACAAATACTAATGTTATGCGGACAACGTGCTACTAGTAGCTGACACAATGATGATTTATACACGCAATTTGTCTATTTATCCAAAAAATATAATATGCAGAACTCATCATAAAAAAACAAAGTGTGTGGTGAAGAACAAGCATGCAAAAATATATGAGCGTGACTATGAAAAGTGGCTGCTTTCACATACCTAGGGATCGACATAAATTACAAGTGATACGGACGTAACTACAAAGGTTGAAAGTAAATGGACGAATTAATAATGATCGTTTTAAAAGAATTAGACTAAGAATAATCAGTTAATGTGAGGCAACGAAGAAATTTTCAAACAAACGAAAGTTTGTGAATTGATCACTGGATTACTGTATTTAACAAAAAGGTTGGTGGCGAATTTCAACTTGTGTATTTTGTAATTGGAATTAACACTTGAAACCATGAATGTTTAATAGTAGGTTCCCGAACACAATGTTGTGACTCATCTATTATTATGATGTACAAAATTGAAGGTATCCAGAGAGGGCGCTGAGAGATAGGAATATCTCTTTAACAAATAATCTACATGCCATTTCTTCTGTTAGATTCACTTCAAACAATGAACACATTTGAAAAACCTCAACAAAACAATATTTTAAATAATTGTATAGTAAAAAAACAGCTAAATATTTATGGTCATTTCATCAGATTGAGAACAGAAAAATTAACGTTATATAGGTAGAAACCATTGAAAACGTAAGAGTGATTGAAAGAAATAGATATACAAAATAATTGGCAATTGGCAAGATAGTGAAGAAGTGAAGAAATAAATACAAGAGGTGGGAAAGAGAGCAAATGCTTTATTGTGGAAAAACTGTTCATAATATTTAGGCATGAGCTCATAAATAACAAAAAAAAACACACAAATAATAAAATAAATACAAACACGAAATAGAAATGTACATCCGAAAATTTTTATATGTAATATACATTACATGTGTACATTGTCCGAATTTAACCAGATAATAAAATTATATATACGGCAGTGTGTAAAATGCTCAGTTTACATCGTAGAAAGCACTTTCTATTAAATATACCTTCAAGTTTTTGTGAAACGTGGGAAAATATGTTATATACCTGATTTCAGTTGGCAAATGATTGTGTATTTTTTAGCCATGTATAGTATCGAGCACTTAACTAACTCTGAACGTAGAGTAGATAGATAAAGATCATGCTCTGCGTTCCTAAGTGACTAGCTGTGTAATGAACTTCCTAAAAAGGAGAAGCGTGCTTAGGGATTTGGCAAACGGATTCAAAGATGAATAAGGGAAAAAATTGCAGACTTTTTTTAATTGCACAAGTATATGTAATAATTTTGAGAAGCCAATTAATTTGTCATGAACTAAGTAACAACAGGATAAAAAAATTAGGAAAAAACTAATTTTTATGTGCAAAGTTTCATAACATGATTAATTATAAATGATATTTTTCATAATTGTATGCTGACCAAACTAACAAAATATTGTTTTTCATTAGGAATTTTACCAACACATAAAGTAAAAAATTAACATAATCAGTATTCTTCAAAGTATTGCCTATAGCTAGCAATTCATTTATTTCTATGTCGAATCCAGGACCAGATACTTTCTGGAAGACTTTCTTTTGAATGATGTTTATGCTCTGTTATGGTTCTGAGGTCGAAGGACATCCCGACCCTTCATCGTCTTTAAATAATTTTTTTCACTTTCAAATCATACCCCATGTCGTCAGATTTTTGACATTAATTCCAAATTTAAAAACAAAGCTGTGTTGTTCATATCCTTTTTGTGCAAAAGACACTACAAACACGATCTGCGCAAAGCCGGTACAGTGAAAATATGAATCAAAACGGATTTAAACTTGTATATCATAAAAATAAGTTGAAATAGAATAGATGTAGCTGCTATATGATTTCATTAACCGTATTCTTTGATTTCATCTCGTACATTTAACTGCTGACGTTTTATTTACTCGTAATATGAATTTTACCCTAATTGAATCGATATATTTTTGCTGCTTAGTTGAATCCTTTAAAATAATGAATTGAAAAGTTCTTTTGAATATATTTTTAGTATCAATTACGTTCAAAAATCACTTTCCTTGTTTGTTTCGTCTATTTTTCAAAGAAAAAAAAGCCAATATTAAAAATCCATTTTTCGCTAACAATGGTTCAAGCATACAAAAAGAAACATTGTAATATCATTGGCTTTTTGCGCCCAGTATACAATAATTAGAGAGCAATATATATATATATATATATATATATATATATATATATATATATATATATATAACTCCGCCTGCATGATCGCTGGGTGGATTGTGAGTAGCTTAGCGATTGTGCTGCCGGTCCCAAACCCGAGAAAAGGAGGAGGGTTGGTGGAACGGGTTAGCAGCCCATTCACCGTAAAACCGAATATAGCTCATAGACCCACAAATTTGCCTCGGAATAGGACTGATTTAAAAACGACAACCCATGTGAGAAAAAGGCTAACGAAATGGAGGAGGAGAGATGTTCTGCGATTTGCTACCTGGAATATAAAAACTTTCAACAACAAAGAGAAAGAAGTTACGATAGAACTAAAAGACCACAGCATCGATATCTGCGCCCTTCAAGAAACCAAAAAAAGGGATTACATGGTAATATACAGTGGAGTCAGCAAGGACGAACGTGCGAAAGAAGGAGTGGAACTGGCAATACACAAGAAGTATACAAACAGCATAGAAGAATGTCAATATACATTATCTCGCATACTAATCGTTAAACTGCGAACAGAAACTTAATTATTAAATATAATATCGATATATGCACCCGAAGATAATAAGCCAAAACAAGAGTGAGAAAGTTTCTATGAACAGCTTCAAAATATTACAGAATCACTACCACAGAATGAATCGATAATAATCCTTGGAGATTTTAACGCACGCATTGGTAACGAAGTGATACCAGGCGTAAAACAATGCTTTAACGAAAATATATTGAACAACAATAGGAAATTGCTGATGAACATATGTTCGCTATGTGATCGAAGAATCAACAACACCTTCTTTGATCTCAAACCACAGTACAAACTCCCGGGGACAACAATCAACAATAGACTACATCGTAACCAATAGACATATACACCCCGCACAGATACAAGTAAGGACATTAAACTCCGCGAATGCAGGGAGTGACTACACTTTGCTTCTGGGAAAAATCAAAATGAAACTTAACCTGGGAAGGAATAGAGAACTAAGAGCACACACAGAAAAAATAAGCATCGAACCCATGTGGGACACAACCATAAAAAAAAACTATATAAAAACCGTTTAAAAGGGAAAATCGATAAAAACCCGATAGAAGAAAATGATGATATTAACAACAGTTGGAGGAGATCATAGAAAATATCATAGAAGCAGCAAGTGAATCGCTTGGAACTCGGACTATAAGACCGCAAAAACAAGGAACGAACAAAACATCATGGTTCTCCAACAAGGTCAAAGAACAGTGCGAAAAGAAAAAGAAAGCGTACTTAAACTACATGTCGTCACAAACGGCAGAAGCATGTGAAGAATACAAGAGAATCCGTAACGAAACAAAAACACTAGTGAGACAAATGAAAGACAACTACTGGGAAACCTTCTCCAAAAGAATGGAAAGCGACTTCTATGGGTTACAAAAACAAATCTGGCGATTAATAAGAAATCAGAGAACAGAAGCAAATGAACTCATCAGAACCAGACACGTAGAAAGAGATATTTAAAGGAACTATACAAGGAAGAAGAGACCGAAACCGAGCTAAATACACCAGAGATAGTAATAAGTGATGAGACTAATATAAAAAAGGAAGAAAGAGAAACAGCACTCCAAAAACTAAAAAACAGAAAGAGCCCAGGTCCGGATAACATCGCCAACGAATTACTTAAATATGGAGGAGAGAAGCTAAACCAACAACTAACAACCCTAATCAAAAAAATATTTGCCCAACACAGAATACCAGATGAGTGGAGAAATAGCATTACGATTCTACTATTTAAAAAGGGAGATAAAAAAATGCCCGAGAACTATAGAGGAATAAATCTACTATGCACAACGCTGAAATTAACCACAAAGATAATAACAAATAAAATAAATGAATGTATCTCACTAGCAAATGAACAACAGGGTTTCAGATCGGGAATCGGGATCCTGCACGGACGCAATATTTGTCATAAGACAAATACTTAATGGAAAATTCGATCGAATATAATCGACCGGCCTTCATGTGTTTCATTGACTTGCAGAAGGCCTTCGATCGAATACAATTATAAGACATAAAACACCTTCTCTATGATAGACAGATACCATATAATGTCATTAAAATAATCGAAAATATATACTCAAAAAATACGATCCAAGCTAAAATAAATGATGACCTAACTGAACAGATACCTGCAAATAGGGGCATTAGGCAAGGGGGCTCTTTCAGTCCGCTCCTATTTAAAATAGTGATGGATGAAATCATAAAACAAGTACGCAAACTAAGAGGATACAAAATGGGAAATAAAGAAGTCAAAATCCTGTGCTATGCAGACGATGCGGTACTGTTGGCGGAGAACGAGGACGATCTGCAAAGGCTACTGTACCAATTTAACAAAACAGCAAAAAAGTTCAATATGATAATATCAGCGGCAAAGACAAAATCAATGGTTACTTCCAAGACACTGATCAGATGTAAGCTTGTGGTGGATAACAAAATAATACACCAGGAAATGAAATTTAAACATCTGGGAATCGAAATATCTGAACACGGGTACGTGGAGACACAATCTGGCGAAATAAATACATTCGAACTGAAGCAAAAGCCCGCATATACAAGACCGCAATCAGACCTATATTATCCTATGCAGCAGAGACCCGACCTGAGACCTCTAAAACCAAACGGATATTGGAGACTACAGAAATGAAAATAGTTCGAAGAATAGCGGGAAGAACACTAATGGATAGAAAAAGGAGTGAAAACATAAGACGAACGTGCGGGATAGATAACATCAATGACTGGGTACTGGATAGAAAGATAAAATGGAATGATCACATTGACCGCATGGCGGAAGAACGAATTGTGAAAATATCAAGGGACAAATCACCAGCAGGACAAAGAAGCCTTGGAAGACCTAGGAACAGATGGAGTGATAACCTCTCTAACTGAGCAGAGGCAATTATGTGAAGAAAAACATGCAATGATGCCTATACACAGCAAGAAGAAGAAGATATATATATATATATATATATATATATATATGAATTGTAAAGAAGTCTTTGCCAGCTATATTATGAGTAGTTTTTTATTGTGTTTCTTTGCCACGTTTCCAATAAAAAAACTACTTATATATATATATATATATATATATATATATATATATATATATATATATCTCGATTTCAGGTCTCTTCTATTTAAAATGAAGTTTTTCTATAATTGATTAAAGATAGAAATTTGACGTTTCGACCTGTTGTGGTTTTTATCAAAATATGACTTACAACTTGCGTTAATCAATAGATCAAATATATGTAGCAACTAAAAGTCAAATTATTCAAAGTTTTATTGAAATTTCACTCCAATTATTCAGGTGTTTTTTCACCATTGATAGCTTTCTTTTCTTATAAATGTGAAGCATTTTTGGAAATTCTCTTTTTCGCGTATTTGATTCCGTTTCAAGAGTTTGTGGATCTTTATGCATTTTTTTATCATATTGATGACCTCTTAGACAGTCTAAATTCTGAGATGTCTGCCCTATGTTATTTTCGTATAATATTTGGATATTGTATATGTCTCCATGACTCATATCGTATCCATTGAAATAATAAATAATAGTTGTTGGGACAATCCTTGTACATATGGCAAGGAAAATGTTTCATATTTTGATGTTTAGTTTCTGTTTTCATTCTCAATTGATTATTATTTTGTTTATCCTTCTCTTAAATATGTTGTTTATCATTATTTCCGGATAATTATTTTCATTTAATGCAGTTTCCACTTTTTAAATAGGTAAACATCTAAATTTAGGATCTGATCGTTTCAAGTTTCTATATCGTCTCGATTTTAAATCTCTTCTGTTTCAAAATTATTTTTTTTATAATTTTTGAAAGTCAGATAAAGAATTAAAACTTGACGTTTTGACTACTTTCAGTCTCTAAACGAAAGACAGCCTCTGCAACGAAGCAATGCGAGATCGGCTTCCATTACAAAGTCCAGGGGGTCCGTAAGAGTCCGACACTACCGAACAAGGACGCCAGGTATCCATTAGGATTTCACCTCCTACAGTAATACATACAGGTATATATATATATATATATATATATATATATATATATATATATATATATATATATATATTAGCAGCTTCTTCACTCCTTTCACATCCAGAAAGTGCATGTCATGAAAGTAGATGGAAGTAGAGGATTATCCAGCAAGACTGGCCTACGCACGTTGGTTTCTTCATAAACAATGAGTTGATAATACATAATTTTCTCTTTATGGCAAGATATGAAAATCTACATATCTCCTAAACCATAAATTTCATCGAGTTAAACAAAGAGTATCTTATTATTGAAAAATCAATTGAAAAATTCCATATTTAGATTGTACAGGTTGTCCCCGTAGAAGTTACGGATTGTTAACCATTGGGCATGAGCTTCCCTTGGCCTTCAGATAGAATTATTATTCCATCAAACACACTACATTGACATACGTGATCATCCATTAAAATATACTGAAATACACGTTCAAATACACGCAACTCGCCTATAACTCAGAAATGAGGGGTCATATGAGAATATTTTTTTCATGTCACAGCATTGTTTTAACGTCATCTACTTAATCCCGAATTTTTTGCATCAAGTTCCGGAGCACTCTGTATGTTAAAAGAGTACAATATGATATTTTGTTCCCAACAATGATCATTTTCATTACTAAGTTGGCATAGACTTCCTTACATCTGCTCTAACGAAGTTTCATTATTTGTAGCGGTATTAGCCAAAAATCTAGTTGGTTTTTTCGTTCAGGAGCGAACACCATATTTTCTAATAGTCAAAATTCAAAATAATTTCTGAAGATGAAAATCAGATATTGTATATTTTGATATATTGGAGGAACCTTGTATATCATCAAAACCAAACAAACAACTTTGTAAGACAGATGCTGTAGGGTTGGATTAATAAGAGACCGAAGTCTTTTTAATATTAATTTCTAGCTTCGGAAAATTCATAGATTCACAATCAAATATTAAATTCATCTATTTCACGAGAAAACTTTGAAACTGATATATAGTAAAGAAAAATCAGAATTGATTTACTTATAAATATTTCTGTCAATTTTCCAAGGAACATTCATAATTTACTGGGGAGTTATGATTTTTGAAAGCTTTAGCCACCCTAACTTTGTAAATTCTAGTAATAGTGGAAAACTACCAATTCTGTTTGAAATTAAAAGATCTACAACTTCTGAAAAAAAAAATTCTTCTTTACCAAGAGTAGGATTCTAAAAAATTATTGACAAATATATTTGGGATACTAACATTGAGAATTGAGAATTCGCATTTGCGGAACCATTTTCGTGTACGTACACTACACTTCAGTACTTATTTGATCGTAACAAAGTGACTTCGCAACAATTTAATGCTAACTGTACATTGATTTATAAAATATTTGTATTTTTTTGGGCGATGTAATCAATATGTGTTATATAAATCGTTCGGTAATACAGTGATCTCGACGGGGAATGAATAATACATGAATCAGAGGTATTGATTCATTTTAAGCGGATAATGTATTATATCAAATTGAGAAATACGGTATTCTTTTTGGTCAAAGACTGAAAATATTACCCTAGGGGTGTCATGTATGTCGGAATCTTTTGTTTTATTTTGTGATGTTCAAACTTCACTGGAAGAAAAATTTCAGTTATGTCAGTTTCGTTTCTTTATAAAAGTTGAAATAAATGGTGGGTGAAATGTGTCTGGAATACTAATAGAACGTTTTTTCTGTTACTTTTGAAGCAACTCATCATGATTTTGAAATAAACCAGAAAATTGTTTGAAAATTCCAGTGGAAATCCTGTTTATAAATGTTTGTGGATCGTACCAAACATTTTATTGGAATTGATCATCATCGAATAAACTATCCTCAGGTAGATAATGGAATTGTCAAATATTGTTTTTCGTAAAATTCACGTCGATTAGATTTGATATAGTTAAAAAAACGTTTATATCAGACTACCTATTTCACTTCATTCATTTTAGTGAAAATTAAACCATACTAAGTCCTAGTCTTACTTTTCAAAATTACATACTTTTAAAAAGTAGGTACTATGCCATCCACTATATCTCAGCAACGGATTATATATTATAGCATCTGGGAAAAAAAAGTGGCGCCGAGAAACACCTGGAAATTATTTTTAGAATTTTAGATTCCCCACGAGAGGACGTATTTTAAAATATAAAAAAGCAGGGTTTTTCAAAATTCATCCAATTGAGTCGACTGGAATTATTTCATGCTATTGATTGGAATTCATTTTTCTTAACTACATGGTCTAAATGATAAGTAAATTAGTATGATTATTCTGTTAAAAATTTTGTGAAAGTTATATTGTAGTTATTAACTGATAAACAAGGGAGTCAAACGAGAAACATTTTTTAAAGTTCCACGAGGATTAAGTCATTTTTTACATAACAACAATGTGTCTTACAGCCGTTAATATTTATACTAATTATACTATTTTAAATTGCACCCATATCATCTGGTCCTAGACCAGAGTTTGAATGTTGGATTATCACAACTACCTATTCGATATGATACATGACGATCCTGAAAGGCTCACGAATTATGTGGACAGATGATGAAGAAGCTACGTTTAATTGTAATGGTAGAGTAAAGCGCCAAATATGCACTACCGGGTTGAAACAAATCTCCGTTGGATACAGAAGATTTTATATCGGGGTCGTTTGTCTTTAAATGAGTGGTATGATATTCTAGGCAGACAAATAATGGATTCATTTTTTTAATGACACAGTTAATGGAGAAAAATATGTAGACTTTTCAAGAAACAAGTTGCCATAAGTTTTACATAATGGTTACACCGCGGCACATTGTTCCATATATGTTCGGCATTTTTTTGATTAAGCATACCCTAATAGGTGGATAGGATATGGAAGTTCATTTATTAGGCCACCGAGATCTTCAGACCTAACTTGCTTAGATTTTAATTTGTAGGGCAGAATAAAAGATCTTGTTTACACCAATGACAAAAGATGATGTGATTGAAAGAATATGACGGGCAATATGAAGTATTTCAATGGTATAAATTAAAACTGCTGTCTTATCCAACTGTCATGTATAGAAAATGATGGACGACATTTTGAATTCCTAGGGCGTCACTAATTACGTAATTAATTATCTAAGTTATTAGATTTGGTTGCTTTACATTGAGATAACGCCATCTAGCAGCAGTAATAAGATTATTATGAGTACAGTTCAAGTTACTGCAGGTAGGCCATGGTAAGAACTTCACATTCAGAATAAATTTTTAATTTCCGTTTGAGCGTACCAGCCTAATAGACGTTTGAAGAAAAATTCTCGCCTTTAACACATTTAATATACCTTGGGACAGAAAAAAGATATCGACATGCAGTTTTAGCTACTTTAATGCTAATATTAGTTTTTTTTTAAAGATTTTCTCAAACCAATATCTTGAAGATTTGACGTCCTGTAGTATTCACATCGCTAATTAATTGCTTAGAATTTATATATTTTGTATTTCTAGACAAAAATCTTTTAAACAACATCTAATTTATGAAAATGGGCTATGCAGAACTGCATTTTTTCATAACACGCTTTCCACCTTTTATTTGAAGAGACAAAAACAGAGAAAAAATATCGACATGTGGCTTAAGCTACTTTAATGTTAATTTTATTTACTTTTAAAAGACTTGCGAGAGAAATTACAATATCTAAAATATATGAAACATCGCCCTCTAATATTTTGTGTAGCTGGACAGAAGCTCTTTCAAACAACATCAAGTTTCTAAAAATCGGCTAAGCAAAAACGGATTTACAGGTATTTTCATAACAACACTCCCTCCACCTCTTATTTGAGGAAGCTTAAGGTGTAAAAAATGGGCAGAATTTTTTGAAGAATTTGATTATCGTATATAGCGTATCATGATTAGGTTAATTGTGAGAAATTTTGCTTTTTAATTTAAAATTTTCAAATATGCACCCTAAAAAAATTTTGAATATGATTCCCACTTGTTTGTCGGGCCACTTTTGTTATATTTTTTTTCCTGAAGCTGTAATCTAATCCGTTCCTGAGGCCGTTCTTAGTTGTCCACCCGGTACATTTGAATTTGTTAAAAATGAAACATTATTAATACTATATTTCCATAAAATACAGAGACGTTCTTCAGACTAACAAACAGAAACCATATCGTATAAATATTCAGAAACTGAAAAAACTCATCTCAAATTCATTTAACATATTCGCAATAGTAAGAGTAAACTCAAATTCCCAAAAGCCTCAGTCTCGTTTTTATTCAAAAATTATAAAAACCGCGACAACATTGAATGAAACATTTTTATTGACAAAACAGAAGAAAATGGTTGTGGTGATTACCATTGACGTACGCATGGGATAATTAAAATATAAGTATGCCTATCTCACAAATATAACTGTGGCCCGCATTACACAATCTATGTTGTAGAAAACGAAACAAGTTTATAGCCTGGCACATCCGAACGAAAAGTCGTATTTTCACCGTTTTCCGATAATAGTTTCTCAAATTTATGTTCTATTCCTTCATCTCTCTATACTTTCATCATTGTTAAATTTTTGATCTCACTTCCTGTTCTGATACATCTTTACGACCAGCATATACTCCCATAGAGGTGGAGAATTTTTCTTTATATATGAGCCCAGTTAAACAGTTATTCACTCCGATTTTATTTACAATTTCCGGCTAAACGTTTAGTTTAGAACCCGAAATGAATATTATGAATTACAAAGAGTTTAAGAGTGAATTTGGAACTAATTTTATTGTGAGATACACGAGTGGAAATAAATTTATTATCATATCCCAATCAATCGATGGGTTAAAAAATAATTCGTTTTGTAATTAATGACCATTCTACGTATATTTCTCAAAATCGACTCATCTTATATATTCCATACTTTTCTACTCAATGTTTTGTGGTAGAATAAAAATAATTCCTTCAAAACTCAATATCTGTGAAATAAATAACTTTTTTGATCATCACATGTAATCCAATTTTATTATCTAAATTAAAAACGTAAAGAGGAACTAGAAGTGGCAATTTTGTTAAATAAAGAATTAAACACAGCGTAGTCGTTTTTTTCAATAAAACGGTATATTATATATGTGTGAAAGTAACATTCAATACTCAAGTTTCAACAGCAGACATTACAACCAAGCCGCCAACGTTGATTCTTTAATTAAATTTTTCAAGGTATCAGCTAATTGAATTTTCAGTTAGGCATTAAAGTGGAGCACTTTCTGTAGTTTATCAAACATGAGAACCAGCGGATGTACGAGTACAGTGAAATAATTAAACCTTTTTTTTTCATTTTAAAAAAAGCGTACTTTGTTACTATTCTGTCGAAAATATTGACACAATTTTTACCGACTAAAACTGTAGCAACCAAATTTATCTACAGGCATTGGCACTTTGAAAACTTTGAGGAAATTCTTTTTGTCTGTTCATTTTTCCCTAGGGACTAGGCTCAACAGTAACCGGTTAGTTAGTTGACGCTGATACTAGTATGACAATTATGCCAAATAGGACAATTTTATGACAGTGATAAGTGAATACAAGACCAACACCAGGTTACCCTTAGTCCAGATTTTGGACCTCAAGTATAATAGTTGTCTTGGTTTTGTATCAAGACCCTAACAACTCTCTTTTTAAAGTGATTCTAAGTAAATAAATGATTGAGAAAGAAGAAATGGAGTGTGTTGGTATAAATATTATGAAAAACGTTGCAGATGCTCTTATATAATTGACTTTTTCTTTTTAAATGGTCCACTTTTTAAAGATCTTAAAAATAGTACGATAGTGATGAAAATTCATAATTTGAGAGATGTTTTCGTGTTTATATAATTATTTGTCAGATTTCAACTCAACTTTCGAATTGTATTAATTTTTATCAGGACATTGTAAAGGAAAGAAAGCTACTCTAAAATGTTTAATTTTACAATTTGATAAAAAATTTTAAACTCGAGCTTTGAGTCGCAAAACAAAAACTATGGTATCTGAGACGTTGTTAGACGCTTCTTTAGTAAGGTGACCTACCGTTTCTTTTCCACTGATTTTAGTTTTTAAAGAAAATCAGATATGAGAAACTATTACATTACGAGTAAAAAAAGTTTGTATGTTTTGATCTATTGATTGGTCAGTAAAATGGTTTTACTTGACAGAGCCAACAATCAATACATATTACGTTATGATACAGTAATGAAAATGTACACTACCTTATAAGCTTCACATTTCAAAACGTTTTAAACATAAGAGAATACACCTTGCTACCTGGAAAATTTCTGGAAGGGATGAAGTTAATCAGATATACCATGTGCTAGTCCAAAAAGCTCCTCACTGTGACACTGATCATTATTTTGTCGAACCGAAAATCGGAAATAAGTTCTCTAAAGAAAGGTCAATGGCAAGAATAAAGCAACCAAAATGGAACATTCAAAAACTCAAGGATGATACGGAATAGGTGTGTATATACTCGTTTGGTAGATCTTTCATTGATGAAAATAAAATCGATTTGGTTTTTTACAACGTTATCCAGAGAATCCTGATGCGACCTTCATGTATAAAGCTTTCTTGACGGTAGTGAGAACCTGAATAGTGTCTAAATTATTGAAGATTTGATTCTATAGCTTTCTACTTTTGTTGAACTAAATCATCATTATTAGTGTAATACTTTTAACAATATTAAGGTTGTTTAGTTATTCGTTTCATTCAGAGTATTTCACTGTTTTTTTTAATTTATATATCGTTAATCAATACTTTGGTAATTGCGACTGTTTACTAATTCATGGAATTCATTAATATCGCCTATCTGGTTGTCATTAGTCAAAATTACCAATTACTGCGATAAATAGTGATTGTATACAACAAGATAATTTTACTTAATAGTTCATTGGAATATACGCCAACAATATATAGTTGAAATGTTCTACTAGGAATATCTGTTGTTTATTTGTTCCAGCGTGAAATATATCATTTTTCATATTCTGAACACTTTATTCATACTACCACTACATTAACACTCACAATTAAACTGTCTGACGCGTGCTTTGATAACCAAATTATCATCTTCAGAGACTGAAGCTAAGCTAAAGCCTAATAACTTGAGTTACCTGTTCTAAACCATGCTTGGCGTAAATCTTCATATTTATACTACTAAACTATAGGGTGGGCTGCAAGGAATTGGAGGTTTTTCTCTATTTAAGCTTTCGGTATAGACTGAAAAATCGCTGCCACTCATAATCATGACATCAAGTATTAATACCGTCAAATTGTTAAAACATGTATGTTTTAAACATGTTAATTGTTGAATGCATTTCAAAGAATTGAAATTGATAAATGTAAGAAAAGCGTCAGACAGAGTGATTATGGGTGTCGGTGTAATAGTGGTAGTATAAATGATGTGTTCTGTATGAATATCATCAACGGATACTCAAATTCCAAATTAATTTTTCGCAATACTGTACAAATTATTCTACCCATTTTTATTGTTTCTTCTATAATATTTTAACCAATATAATTTATCGTTATTTGATTTCTAAAACGAAATAAACCGAGTGAACATTGTCACAAATAGTATTTAATAGTCACAATAACGATAGATCAAATATTGGAAAAAAATCGTATCTAAGAATTATTTGGAAGGATCAAAGATTTTCCGATTTTCAACATAATTGCAGTCGTCGTATTCCGCTTCTTCTTTTATCAACCATTCATTTTGTAGGCAGATACAGTCGCTGCAAATTACAGTTTATTATTTTGAAACTTTCCCCAAAGTCTTCAAGCAAGCATTTCACTGACATTTTAAGACTACATTACAGGATGAGCCCTTGAAATTGCGATGTGACTAGATGTGATGCAGTTATTTTCTATAAAAATCTGATGAAAAGTTATACTTTAAAGCCATCGAAATAGGATACAACGCCTTATTTGATGTAGATTCTTTTTGAATATATAATGTATCAAAACAGTTTTCCGAAGACTTAAATATTCAGATGAATTTCAACATAAAATCATGTCATTATCAGAGTTTGTTTTCGCCTCAAAAATGAGATGCAGTTTAACTTAAATATTTTCTTATTGAGGATGTTATCATTTCAACTTTCAAAGACTGATCTTTAATGAGAATATCTTTAAAATATTATATAAATTCAGTGTAATATCTTCGTTAGGGGTGATATGAATGCACATCGATACATTAAAGAAAATATTGGAACTTCATCTGATTCCTCAATTCATGTTGGAGATTCCCTAATATATTTCGATTTACACATAATCGGTAGAGGGTTAACACATATACCACATCTTCATCAACTCTTTATGGTTCTTCTATATGAGATAGAGGTAGCGTGAAGTGAGATATTTCAAAATAATATTGATCATTTGAAATCACTAAACTTCAACCTATCATTAAAAAACATGAAGGTATTAGAAACCACATAATATGTATGAAATTTTACAGGAATAAAATGATTTTCTTTCACTGTGTATAATAATGTTATCTTTTCAGGATATACTTATGTGGAAAATTATATATCTACAATATATCGTTGTGAAGACTAAGTTTTGTAGCTATAGTTTTATTGTAACAACTCGGAATGATTTGATTTGAATTTGATCATTGTTTATACATCTTTTCTGCTCGAATGGTTGTTAACAAGACAAATAACTGGAAACGTGCACAACACCAATTTTTCATGATTCTCAAGGGACGAGAAAATCGAAACCAGACGACAGGTCATTACATAAACTATCCAAATTTCCAATTCCTTGCACATTTTACCAGTTTTTTAAGCCTTCTACGCTGGTTTTAAAATTCTCAAGATAAATTTTCTCCTTTACTATAGAAAAATTTCTCCTTAATAATTTCCCAATTATTTTTACGACGTAATCGTATTTCTGACTAATTAAATCTTCTTGGTATTAGAAAAAAAAACTTGAATCGGTAATTTTATGCCAAATATAGAATTTTAAAACGCGCGGCTATATAATCCTTATGATTGTTTTTCCATCATAAATTGTTCTCTCCAATGTAATATGTTTTAGTATTGTAATAATATACTATTACAGATATTTGTTTCGAAAACTAACCGCAGTGAATTTGGTCTATAGATATGAAAAATATCGGCTACATTCGAAATTGTTAAAATTAAAAATATGATGATTAATTATTATTATCAATATGTGAAAAAGGCGCTACTCAGCTTAAAGCCAGTTTATTTATCTATCTCGGATATAGAGTATCAAAGGGATTGAGCTCAGTTACATAATAAACTTGGGCACTGTGTGGCCAGTATTCAATATCACACCTTTATGAATGTCGGTGAAGGTGTTTTTTGATAATCCCAGTTTAGCGATAACTGTCGTGCAGGATCTTATGTACGACGCCAATTAGTGACATAATACTTGAAACCCCGAGTATTTCCATATTTTTGCTGTGCCACATTTGTTAAATCTCAATTGCGAGATCCGCGTAGTTGAAATGATTCTTCTGTCCACCACTACGATATCAGGTCTATTATTCATCACCTGTCTTTGATATTTGCTGATACTTTCTACATTTGTCGGATTGAGTGTTCGGATCCTTAATCACATTCTTCTTGTAGTTGTTAGTATTGATAACTTTTTTTTTTCAATATAGGGCTGATTTCAACTACGTTGTCGGGTCCATTATGAGCAAGAGGCTGTCCGATATCAAACTATGGAAAGGAGAGCAATTTCTTTTATTGGAGGAGAACGAAAATGATTAAGAGAAAAAGCCGACGATATTGGATAAGTAGTTATGTTGTTACAAGACAAGACAATAATCCAACGAGATACAACTGTTCACAAAGTTCCAGTTATAAATGTTATCATTTCATTTGTTATCAACGCCATTGATAGCACACAAACAATACACATACAATAATCATCCAATCTTTGACATTGTAAAGAGTGTGAAGGTAATGGTACTACCTTTTTGTCATGGTTAATTTCAAATCTTTTTTTTGCGTTGAGAAATATTTTTTCATAATCTTCCAAAATTGATGTGATGTAATGGAATAAATTTGGTACAGCAATGTATGAAGATCTGTTAGTTATGACATAGATTGAGGGGAATACAGTTTTTTATGAATCTTCATTACCTCCAAAATGGAAAGTCCTAAGCTCCAAACAACCAACAAATTTCATAACCATGTACATATAAAGTGATTTTAAATTTCAGCTTCCACTTCATGGTTTTTTATATTTACTGTTTTTTAGAATTTCAATGATACAATTACCTCAAAAATTGAATTTATTTGATGGAAATATCTGGGTCTATAGAAAAAATATGATCTGAAAGGAAAAGCCTAAACCCTCGTTACGTTCAGGGGACTCATATGATTATTGAATAGTATGTAAATAGTAGGGTGTTAAAGACAAATAGGCTGGAAAATCAAGTAACACACATTGGCATCAAGATATGGAGGAATAGTCTTTTATTATAGTATAATTATATTTGAAACGTGACGCTTAAAATTTAAAATGGAAAAGTTTGTTTTTGGCATTATCATACGAACTTAATTTCAAACTACATCACTTGCTTTCCAAATTCATAGTCCTGCAATTGGAAATGAGGAACAAACGTTAAGCAGCGAGGCATATTTTGCTACAAAATTAATTAATCTGTTTCTGAAAATCATTATCTCTAGAGAAGTTTCTTCATTATGTGGAATTTATTTCGTGGGCACTATCGCTTATAGTATTGGTGAAAGTTGAGTGGTATATTCAGAAAAGAGAAAAACACATATTTTCATGATATTTAAAAGTGGGGACATAAATATATAAATGATTGAGTGCAAAAAGTACGCTTGCGCTTACCAGCTTCTTAAACTAGGTGGCGCGTTTTCACATCCCTGTTCGCATCTGGTTTCTCAACAATATTTACCCTGAATCAGTTCTCAATAGGCGCTCTCCCTATCGCCTCATGTTTCATTTCGTCACAAAAACACGCGCGCTTTTCGTGATTTTCAAAACTTTTCCTTCACCATGAACTCTTTAAAAATTACTTAATCATAAAACATCGTGTCAAACTAATGATAAATATTTAATTGTGTTATAAATATAAAAATAGATATGTTTTTCCTGTTCTCCAGATATGTGATATTAATGTTATTGTTACTGAACTTTTTATCAGGGCAAATTTTTTCAAGTGATTTGCAAATAAGGCATCGAAGGGCTCGACTTGTTAGAAACCGAAGGCACGGTTACCATTATTTGAAAATTCAAAAACTTTCTTCAGATTTTGAAAATGTAGCTAACTTTGTAACTGAATCTTCAGATATGCTGTTCGATAATTCTACTTTAACGATATCAGATGAACAGATAATAATTAAATTATCTTCTGAAAGTCCAAATGCTCGTAAATCTATTGAGAATACGAATAGAACGAAATCAGATAGAAACATAAATATAAAAGTAAATACGAACGCTGACATTCATTCAAATAATAGTTGGCAACACATCGACAAAACTGTTTTATACATGGGAGAAAAACGAATTTTCAATAAAGTTGATAGTAATGAAATTGAAACTGCCTCGGAGAAGTTTCCGAATGCAAATGATATAAATACGTCTAAAAATCAGAAATCAGGAGAAAAAACTTTTCGTCGAGCTGAAAGTAGCCGCGGTCATGCTGACATCGTTACTCGATTTTTACGAATAGTGGAATCTCAACATCTACTTGGAGAAAATTGTACCGCGGGAACAGATTTGAATTTAGGTGAAGGTGTAGTGGACAGATACGCTCAAGAAAGATTTAGAGTTGAAGCGGATCTATGTGTCAATAGGGCAAACATGTTAACCAGAATCTGGAAATACGCCGATCAAAAAGCACTTACTTCAGAAAATCTTCTTTATTCAATGGTTTATTCCTTAGTGGAATTTAACGATGTTATATTCGCTGCTGGCAACTGCTACGCTGAACATCAGTATAAAGATCATTTGCTTTTTTGCCCTTACGCTTATCGTTTACCCGAGGGAAACATCCTGGTTAAGGACCTATCTGTCGAATACCATTATCTTGGCAACACTTCAGAGTGGTTCTACATCGCTAGAAAAAATGCTGAAAAAGTCATCAAAGAAAATTCGCAATATACTTATGGTAAGAGATTTTTTTATTTATCAAATTATTTGTGAATAAATTAGAACATAATAAACATATATATCGTTTCCAATATACTCCTTATCAATTATATAGCAGGTAACTGTATATTGTTACTCTAGTTGTTGTGCTAGAGATAAAATCTCAAACTTTTCGTATTTCGAAATAGCACACACGCAACAGATATTATACACCAACATTTGCTTCAATATAAACACCATTAGAGCTAGCGCTAAAAGGAATTGAGTATGCAAAGTAAGGGCCGTGTTTTATTGATGGATATTAGCCGTGAATAGCTCGAAGATTAATAACCCAGAGGTTTTTGGATATTTTTAAACTCCATATTTAGTATATATTAATATTTTTTCATGGCATTATTTGGTTGGAAGTGGATTATTAATTATAACATTTATAGAATGGTATAATCGAAGGAGATAAATCATTTACTTGATAAACATTTTGGTGGTGGAAAATACGTTTTCTATTTGATTAGATCTGCGTTTTTTTTTTAATTGAAACTGAGAGTGTCACTTAAAATAACACGCTCTTAAGTCCGAATTTTTTTTCAAATTGACTGAGAAGCTTTTGATTTGTATCAAAAATTGGCACACAAATTTACAGAAATTTACAAAGATCAAAGAAATCAGTACATCTCAATATATGGCAATAATCATCAGATTACAAAGAAATGCAAGAAAACTTGTTGAGGTGAATAAGTTTCATTATATAGAATCTATAATTTGTCAGCTCCCCTTTTCATACCCCCACATATTTATTTCTCAATAGCAAATAATCCATAAGGGAAGCGACCAACACAATCGAACATGTCCAAGTTATGTCTAAAGGCAATTTGATCTTTTTTTGTTTATTTTCGATATCCACGGTATGAGAATATATTACTCTGACAAAAAAGTGACTGGACAGTTCTGTATTAATGTCCGGGGCAGGAACCGTTAAAAGCCAAGACGGGTATATTGCTCCAATTGAACGCTGACAGTTTCCAGCAAAAAGCATTCCAACGATGCCACACCCACCCTATTGTCCCCTATGACTCTTGCGATTTTTTCTTATATTCCACGATAAAGTTACACTTCAAAGGAATTCATCATGGGGACGTAGAGGGGATTAAAGAGGCTTCAACCCTGGTTCTAAATGAGTTAAATTTAGACGAAACGTTGAATCGGGTAACGTGGAGATCGTTGGGTAGAGTTTAATAGAGACTCTTGTTACAGTTAATAATAAAATTATATCCTATGGTTTTTCAATTATAGAATAATGTAACTTAATTCACCACCAATTAATACTTCCACTTCGTATAATTTAGAAAAGTTACCTCGTTTTAATCCTGTATAGGTAAAACACCAGCAAAATATTTCTCATGTTATGGTGTTTGTGTATTTTCCCAATATATTTTATCAAAAATCTAATTAAACAATTTGTAAGTTTCATCTGAAGCGAAGCCGACGGTTAAAGCAGCGACGTTGAAAATAAGAAAAAAGTTGTCATCTTCAAAGTAAAATTGACTTGTAAGTGTCTTTTTATTTTTCTTATTATCAAATGAAATGTCGAGTTTTCTTTGTAACTTTTTGTATCTAATGTAATAGATTTAGAATTGAGTTACTCACAACAAGCCAACATTTTCCATATTTGTATTTGATAGAAACTTCAGGTAAAATTTCACGTATTCATCAACTACAGGTTGTTGAAGGTTATTGCACTTTTGTCAAAATTTCAGTGAAATATTTCATAGGAATCTTGAATATATATTTTTAAACACTTGGAAAATAGATAACTACGTAGTCCTATTCCTCAGTCACAAATTGAGTTATCGTTCTAGTTGAATGCATTTTTTTACCTGATTAATACATTGCCTGTCACTAATTCGAAAGTTATCATCTCCTTCATAGTAATCATATATTATATATTAATGTAAGACAATAATTCAGTTGAAATTGACTATAGCAAAGTTGTTAACCATTGTAGCAAGATGATAACTTGTTCTTTCACTGAATTGTTTCATCACATGAGAAAATATGTCTGAATCAAACAAACACTAGTTTTCAAAATTTAACTTTTTGTACGTTCCCTTATAAATTCATATCACTTTTGTTTTATAAGCGGAGGATATGTGTCTAAAGATTGTAGAAAAGTTGGGATGATCTTGAATAAAAATGAAAAGTATTGAGCTCCCAATTAATTGTGTTTGTGAATCAAGTGTGGAATATTTAATATTATGCAAAAACGCTAAAAGTAGTGTCTTGAAAATTTGGAACACCGATTGTTTGGCGAGAACCACAGAATCATCTCGAAGATTTTTATTTTTGTAGTATGAGCTGAAACAGTTTAAGCACCAAAAATCGATGTTATATTGGAGTGTATAAGTACTAGTTTTCTTCAACGTCCAGAGCAGTGTAAAAGATTTTTTAGAAGAAGCTTCATAGTTATCATTATCAAGACTGAAAGAAAAAAAATTGTTATTCTGAGCTTTCAACATGAGAGCTATGAAAAAATTACGGCGTTATTTTTCCGAATAAAAAATAGTATATTTTTCTGTTCAATTATCAAAAACTCAGTTATAAAAATAGGTTTGAAGCAATACGAAACAAACTACTGGCGTTTACTCATTGACAGTCCAAAATGTATTTGTTGTATTAAATAATAGAGATAAATTCGCTGGGGTAACTAAACACCCCACAAAAATTATCGCATCACTGGTATTTTAGGATATTTTTTGGGACAATCTGTATATGTATCAACTTAACAGATACTTCGGTTTCTTATCATGGGCAAAAAATATAACAATTTCCTACAAATTTTTTTGGAAGCAAAAATGCTCGAGTAAATCATTTCTGTCTTGGAGAATGCAATGAGATAAAGAACTTTCTAAGTAAATTGTGTTATTGTATAGTGAAAATTTGAATTTATTTTGTTAATAATGGATTTGCCTTAACGTTTAACAAGACATGTGACAAATGAAGAAGCCGCTAGAATCAAAGCGCTCATACAAGATGGCCGCTGTAAAACATACTTTGCCGGGGTAATTGGAGTTCCACAAAGCACAATATCCAGAGTTGTGATTCGCTACCAAGAAACAGTACAGCTAACCAGAAGACCAGGGCAAGGCCGCGGAAGAGTAACTTCGGTAGTAGATGATCGTTATTTGAGATTAACGGCGTTAAGAATTTGGCATACCACCACTCGGAGGCTTCGAACAGATCTGTGGCTGCTCGTAATGTCCGAATAAGCCTACAAACAGTACGAAATAGGCTGAGAGAAGCAGGTATACGAGCCAGAGTGCCAGCTAGAGGTCCACGTCTTACCAGAGAACATCGAGTAGCAAGATTGGAATTTGCTCGTGAACACACAAATTGGAATATTCGATTGCTCCAATATTTTCTTCACGGATGAATCAAGACTTTGTCTGTATTCATCAGATAGGCGTATACCAGTATTTAGGCGACGTGGTGAACGGCAAAATCAGGTTAATTTTTGTCAAATTGAAAGCTTTGGTGGTGGCTCTATCATGGTTTGGGGAGGAATTTCTTTCGAGGGTCGCACGGAGTTGATACCAGTGAATGATGGAAGACAAAATGCTGACAGGTACATAACCAATATCCTAGAACCCCATGTAGTGCCCCATAATCCTCATATCGATGACAACTCTGTGCTAATGCACGATAATGCTCGTCCACACGCTACTAGGGTGGTTCGGCAGTACTTAGAAGAGGTCGAGATACCCACCCTAAATTGTCCTGCACTTAGCTCTGACCTCAACCCAATAGAGTATGCTTGGGACCATCTAGGATAGCAAATTCAGCAACATCCGGCACCAATGAGAACACTAGATGATCTTTTTAACTTCTGGGAAAACATGCCGCAAGGATACGTCCAGAACTTGTTTAGAAGCCTTCCAAGACGAATGGAAGCTGTAATTAGAGCGAGGGGCGGCAACACACGCTATTAGAAATTCATTTGCTGGTTTTAGTTTAAGCACCGTTCATTTTTTTGTATAGATGTTTTGTACGTTTTTCTATGGTTTGGTAAATCAAACTTTTTGTCCTCTAAAGATTAAACTAATATAAAATAAATGTTGCAAAAGCCGTATCTATTGGTGTTTTAATTCCTAATAATAATAAAATTCGAAAAACACATTTAAAATATTTAAAAAATAATGAGTGATGCGATAATTTTTGTGGAGTGTATATTATTCACAAAATAAATTTGAACGAAGAATATTGTAACATTTCGCAATATAAATACAACGACTACAAGTGACAAATTTCTGTCGAGTTATAAATGGTGGACATTCTTTCCAATTAACAAACTGGTTACTCAAAGTTTCCCTGTGTATATGTCTTTTGAACAGTAGAGCTGAACAAGAACATTGCGTGAGGAGAAGCTAGCCTTTGAGAAAAAATAATGAGCTTGGAATGTAAAATAGAGTCCAGAATTTAATAGTAGTTCCCTCCACCATTACATATAAAACTGGGCATCATGAAACAGTTAGTTAGAATAACGTAAGATACTCAGTTCATAAACTCTATGACTGACTGACTGAATAGAATTTCTTGAATAAAAAATCTGAAAATTGTATTTATACTGTAGAACACCTTTTACTACGATTAAAAAATATGGGATGCAATATGAGCATAAGACTCCACTTCCTCCATAGTCACGTGGATAGGTTTCTGGAAAATTTAGGAGACATAGGCGAAGAGCAGGGAGAGCGTATGCATCATGGAAGAGCGCCTCTAGGATTTCATGGATACGAACATAATGTCTGACTATTCTTGGTCTCCGACGCGTTATAAACCTACTCATCAAGAAGAGCACTAAAACGAAGTTTTATAGACTCGATGATTTCTTTTGGCAAAGTTTCTCTTAGTGAATATATATTTTTTGCTTGTTTCATACCAACATATCCAGATTTCAAAAACTAGAGGTGATAAAAACTTCTGATTATATTTTTCAAAATAGTATATCATATGTAGTCAGCAAAGTTTGCGTGCTCGATTTCTTAAATACTGGAAAACTATTTTCATTGGCTCTAAGTATTTAAGACATATTATATATTAGGATTAATAAGTAGTTTATCAACTCTGGAATATTCAACTATATCATTTATATTAATTAACTTTAAAAGTAACGAAAAATAGACCAAACATCCATAGTATTATTATAACGGAACCTATTTGGTATTGGAAGCTAATTTTTTAAAAATATTATTTGATAAGTAATTCATTTCAGAAATATAATCTCTCTAAACAGCACATTAATGTAGTGTGATATTGGGTAAGAGTGTCTTTTTCATATATAAATTACTTGAAACGAATCTATAGATCGCCTCGCTGAAGAGCCCTCATACATCGCTTCAAACATCCTAGTTCAGCTTGATAATGATCTTAAGACTTATTTCAAAATCGGCATGTAAGAATTTTGGCGCGTTATGTGGAGCGACAGTACAACAGTACTACACAACATCAATCCATCCGTCTACTTTTTACCTTCCTCAAAATTTTTATCTGGGGAGAAGTTATGACAATAGAAGAGTTCGTTATAACCACAAAAAAATCATCAACGGTTTTTTGATGTCGTCAGATAGTGATCCTGTCATTTTCTTGTGTCCGTACAAGCATATCCTCACCAACTACAGACAATACTCTATTATCAGTTTAATATGAAACCTAACCTCAACCGCGCAACAGAAATTTTGGAGCTGCACAAAGTTACCAAGCTGTATTTGGAAATATAATTCATATAATTTATGTATTGTGATGGATTATCTAACAGTCCTGTATGTAAAATGTATATTTTTCGTTTCTGTGCCAATGACCAAAGCTGTCAACGCAATTGAAATACAAAAACAAATCAGGTTTCTGTTCAAACGGCTGCTTGACATAACAATACAACGTAAAAGCAATGAACTATACTTGGTTCATATGTAGAGAGAAAATAAGTTGATTAATTCATGGATAATCTCGCAAATATAACATTATTCGTTTGGTGCTGATTTTATTGCAAGCGATTTGCAACTCTAAGAACAAATATAGTTAATTTCTGCATAATAACCATGCAAATGTGATTCCGATTCTCTGGTTGAATCACTTTTGTAATATAACTTTTTCGTCTTCTGTAGTAGATCTAACCTACTTGTTGCTGGTATTTATTCACTTCACTTTGAATTTTTTTGTTCCATCAGATAGTTTCAGTCGTAAGCAGTCGTTATGCAACAGCAATATGCGATATTCTGCACTTACAAGATATTCGGAGAGAAATCTAATTCTTATCGGCTTCAGAATATGAAGGTTAGGAGTATATCTTATGAAAGAGAAATGACCAACTGGATACTCAAGTTCAAAAATCTTCTAGAATGACGCTGCTGTATACAAAGGGTATTGTGTGAATGTAGATGAATCGAATTTAATATCAAAGTTCAATATTGAAAATTTCCACGCGCTCTAAAAAATAATATTACCTTAAAGGGTTGATATATACTCTGATATTAATGTGACATCACCCTTTTTTAACTCATTTCAATGGACACTTTTCATAAACGTATACCTTCTCCCTATCCTCCATATTTCAGAATCATCCATACATTAGGCAGATCTTTTGATTACCCGGAGCACGTTCGACTTACGTGAGAAATCTATTCTGCTAGTTTCTTCTTAATTTTTGTGGTTGGTATTTATTTACTTTACTCCTAATTTTGGAGGGTTGTCAGCTACATAGAAGAGAATAGGGTTAGTTTTGATCACCCGCAGTCATTATTCAATAGCAAGAGCTTAAACCACGTATGCACATGATATAGGATATTTTGATCTTACAAAAAAATTGCAAAGCTAAATGTCCAATTCAATTACACGCCTAATTTGTACACTACATAAATTAGACTAACTTGACTGGTAGTAAACATTTTTCGTAGATTTTTTCTACTTTTCCATAATCGGAAATATATTATTATACAACATAGTGGATGTTTATTTAAGAAAAGAAAACAAGCTAATCAATACAATTATCGTGATTTTTTCAGATTTTTCAAATGAAGTAATTGGAAACACTGAACTACTTTTAGTATTTTTTCTCGAATTCTCGAGTAGGTTTGATTCCTTAATGTATTTTCTCACATCTTTCATTATCAATTTGGACTTAGTTGAAGAAAATAATGTCGGAATAAAAAAAGGACAAATTTACTGTTGAATTTTCTGATACGAATTAAGGTTTTCTAATTAATCTATTTGTCTTCAAGAAATCTCTACGAGAATTGCTGATACAACAATATTAATTTGTAAGTTTGTTTTTGTTTTTTTTTCACAATAATCACAAATTTTAATAATTTGATGCAGGAAAACGTCTTATACAAAAAGTAGGTATATTAACTTTTCAGATATCGCCATTTTAGGGCGATATATGTACAAGATATAAGGAAATTATTTTTCACTTGTCAAACAATTGTTAGAAATAACAATTAGAATGTGAATATTTTTGATAAAAAAATATCTCATCTAAATGATTCAATTAAAAGTCCTGATGTACATTTTGAAGCAATATTCCAATTTTCAATTGCAATTTCAATTATCTGTAAGAGAAATTTACATTCTTAGTAGAAAATATCTATTAACTTAAAATTCATACTTCCAATTTTTTTGTTTATATATATATATATATATATATATCATATTTTTAGAAATTATTATCTATTTCAGAAATTTTGTATAAAATATATATACATCATTTTTCCCTATTCTTCTGAAAAAAAAAAAAAAAATATTGAGACGAAATTATCGTACCAATTGAAGAATTATTGAAAAATGTATACTCTCATATTATCTATACATCGTGATAAATATATTTTGTTAGGAGATATTTAATATTTCAATGATACGTGACGTTTTTATCATAAAATAAATTTTAATTCAAAAAAAGTGATGGATCTAACACAAAATTGTTGATAGTAATCAATTCCAAAAATTTCTACTATATATGGGAGTTCGAGTATTCTGCCAATATTTTCATTCAATTCCCGGTCCGAAAACCATCCACGAAAATTTTTAATTTACAACTATCTGTTTTCTTAGTATTGATATCAATTATAGAGTAGATGATGGAAATAATGTGCAATATAAATGTGCAATCCGCTGTGTTTTTACTGAAGTACTAAAAAAAACTTGTTCGAATTATAGGAGATATGGAAATAAATTTACTACATTAGCAAAACAAGAGCGTGGAGAATCATTTTTTACTGTCGTAACTCACACGAGATCTTTCCATTGGGAGTATAGTCCAAAGATTTTATGACGTTCAATTTATTTTCACCCTTCCTCAGAGTTTTGTATACTTCTATATACGATACCGCCAAAAAATATACTGGAAAGATATGCTTGTTTGTGCTTCCAACTTCATTTCATCACAATTTGTGCACTGGGAAGTTTTAATTTTCCCTCAATACATCTACATTTTTCTTTAACCTCATCAATTACTCAGTTTGTTTGAGACAATCTTCTTCTCTAAAAGAACTCGTTTTTATTCTCCATTTAACCAACTTATTCCACTTTCTACTTTCCATTTTTTCTTATATCTTTTTGTTTTTGTCACTTTTCTTCTTAGGCTTTGTCGTGTCATCAAATTTCTTTTAACTATGTTATATCCTATTGGTTCCTGTTTGAGCATGTCTAAAATAACTTAATTTCTTATCATATACATCCCAGTTTTTCTTGCTATTTTTCTCAGTTGCTTCATCTTCGCTTCTACTATTCCACATAATAATGTAGTGACAGTTATATACTTATATATTCTTTTGTACTTCTTGATATTAACTTTCATTTTCAGGTCTTCTATTGTCTTTATTCTATTCTATTCTATTTTCTATTCTATTATATCCATTTATTTTTATCTTTAATCCTGAATATTTCATCATTTCGGCTCCTATGTTATCTTCTCCATGTGTTCTTCCTATTTTGTTTTTTCCTATCCTCTCTTTTATTTTCCTTGTGTATGTTATGTAATCGATTATAATTTTTGTTTCTCGTCCTTCTGCTATGAATGAGTAAATGTGCTGTAGTTTGGGCATTCAAATCTTCCATTATAATTATTTTCTAATTTTCTTTTCTTATTCCATTTATATATTCCTGCAGGTCATTGTATAATTTCTCCATTTTTTCCTCTTCAGTTTTTTTAAACAATCATAAAATTAATTTTTGAAAAGGAAACTGCCTCAATACTTACTGCTCAAAATTCGCAAGAAATTGCGAAATTCAATAAATATTTGTAAAGTAAGTTGATGATGTGAATTCTTAGAAATGCCAATATGTGATGGCTGTTCAAAAATCATAACTAACACATTCTTCAAATATTTTTGCTAACAGTGGCCAATCTAGTTTTCCCAATCCCTTGTCCCGATTTGCTTTTACTATTCATAATAAATTTAGTTTTAAAATTTTGAAATCGATTGTAGGATTGTATACCACCATTTTCGATTTAATTCCGGAATTTTCCTCATGTATTTTATTGAATTCTTACCGTGAAATTCCACTGCTGATAGACCAGTTTCATCGAAACCATTAGTTGTCATACGGTTTTTAGACATCAAGGGAGCCATAATAGATGAGTTTTATCTGAATAGATTCCCATAACTTTTTAAAGCTTGCAGTTTTCTCAGTAGTTAGTTTTGCCAACACTAAATTCTCTTGGATACCATTAAATACGTTGAACTTGTAATCGAAAAATTACAGCAAGATCTCAAGAAGTGAATTGTCACCGCTGTCAGCGCAAACAGCAGCGTATCGTCAAAAGAAATGATTATGAAAATATTGTTAATAATGTTTGTATTAAGCCGCTTCGTTAACTAAAGTTTTATATCTATCGATCATAACAAGAGTGATTCAGGTGTATAAGCTATGAATTGGCATTCGTCGAAAATAAATTGTCAATTTCACGTTTTTCGAAATGAGAATCGGCAGTTGAACTTCAACTCTGCTAATATCAGGCACCAGTAGTTATTTTAAGTCAATATGAACTAAGAAGTGAAAAATAATTCTCAGAATAAGAATAAAACTATGAAGAAAAATTAATGTCCCATAAAAGCGAAGGATGCTTTCCATGGCATTTTCAAAATGACTCTGTTTGGGAATGGAACTTATAAAAAGCGGTATCACTATTTTATGAATGTGGGGAAATGGCGAATTAATGAAAGGAAAGACCTACTCAGTGAATAGTCTTCGGTAAAGGAAAAATAATTCAGACGATCCGGAATGGAATTGAGCCCAGATCTATTTGTTACGCGCTAGAAGCTTGAACTGTTAATCTATACTAGATCCACCGAGAAATATGCCATCACTCAATAAGTCGTGTGAGTGACACACAGATGGCGCTGCCATTGTCAAATTCATGTACCAACTTTCAAAAGGTTACGTGTGAAATTTCATGACATTTCAATTAATCAGAAAAAAGTGACAATCATGCAAGTGAATCTACTTTTGTTATTTTCAAAACAGCATATAATTTTATCAAAGAAGTTGTGAAGTTCATATAAATGAGAGACATAGTTGGACCCAATACTGATTTCTTGTAGAACCTAAGCATAACGATTTTGTCAATAATTAGAGGCGTGATATGATTTTCTATATCAAGGCTCGAAGATTTTCAGATCGGAAATAACCTAACTAGAAACGTTATCAAAATCTTTATAACCACTCAGATGGGAAAATCTTGGTTACTAGAACTGTCAATTGAGTAGATAATATAGATAAACCAAATATAAGCCCATATTTTCTGGATACACTTTCTCTACTTGTGAGGTAATATTAATCATATGAAAAATATTTAAAAAAAAATAGAATAATCATTTGTTGGAAGATTATTATTTGTTGTTGAATTATTGGCAATCAAAATTTAAGTAATAATCATCGATTTATTTTATTGACCAATTTCTCAGATTTTTAACACTTACATGACATACCTTATGCTGTTCGAAATATTGATAATGATCACCTAGTTTCAATCCAAAGTATAACAGATAAATCTTTTTCACAAAGTTTTTAATGTTTCTTTGTTATTTTTCAATTACCAACTAGACATAAATATAGCCAAATCTGCCCATATATATACCTATATAGAAAACGTGTGTTTAGTTTGACTGTAAAGAAAACATCATCCATTAACAGAAAATAGATCCTTTTCCAATAAACATCTACATCCATTAGACCCAGATAACTGTAAATTGTGAAGAAATGTTAGATGATACAGGTTTTCGAGTATCATATTTGAAATCATGAAAATAGAATATCTTCAGAAAAGAAATCTATGTAGGTACGCCTATGTTCACAATAAAAATCAAATTGTAGTTAGGGTTCGTTCCAAATATTCGTTTAGATCTTTTTGGATATTTTCTACTCTTGAGTACCTAGCAATATCATACGAAATAAATATCTAAGGCATTGCAAAATATATCTTATATTATACGATTTTGTAAAGTGGCGCAAAAAGAACGCATGTATTCGAAACCAGTATAATTTGCTATATTTGAGTTACCTACAAAATGGACTCACATGAATACAATGTTTATATTATCCAATATATGACTTTGTTAATTGGAGCCTAGTCGACATTTTGTGAAGTTTCCGCCTTGTGAGGACGACTTCTGCTTCATAACTGATCCAGTTGTGCGAAAAGAGGTAACCTAACGAAGTATTGTGTTGTGATCAGGTATTGCACCATTTAGTAGAACATTGAACTCTGTGCGGAAAAGCCGTTAAACAGTACTAACAGATTCATTACTTTTGAAGAAATGTTCAACGGCGAAAACGCGATGCGCCACGGTCCATTGCGCTATTGCCACTAAAACTGGACGCCCTATCCTACAAAACAACCAGCCTCCGCCCCTTCGCTCCTTCCACTCCCACTACTCAACTCAAATTCTTGTTCTTTTTTTACCACCCCTGTTATCTTACATTCGATACTTGAATTTAAAATATTTGATGAGTACATTGAAAACAAAAGTGCTGCACACGTTATCATTCCTAATAGAAATATTTCAGTACATACTTGGAGGAAAAACATAACGACTACGCCTTATGTCAAAATTTGTGGTGAATTTCTTTTCTCAAACCGAAAGCCTTTTTTCTATAAGATACTTGAAAAGCAAAATTTTTGAAACCAAATAATGTTAAGGAGCTGAGAGTAAGAATGAGAAATGAGTGTGGATCTCTGAGGAGGGCTTCAAAATAGAGCTCATAAATTTGGAAAACAATAAATTTCTTTGCAACTCTGTAACTCAAAAATACCAAATATGGTTACAGACTATCAAGGGCATTAATTAATGGGAATAGGAGATGATCGAATCATTCTGGGCGGTTAATTAGGTGAGACCTAATCTTAAAACTTCACAGCAGTATCTTCATATTATAGATAATTTGACTCTAAAGTTATTTTTCATGAGATTTTTTTCATTTGCCAGAAAAAGTCAAATAACCACGACATGTTTTCAACAATGTTATTTGAAAATTAACAAAAAAGTTAACTATGAATATTAATACATCAAAATTGATAATTTTCCACTCATTTGGAATCAATTCAACAATTTACTTACTAGAAGAACTGAATTGCGAATTTTTCGTGAAAATGACTGTGAAAAATTATGATAGTTAAAATAGATTAAGAACGAAATTGTCTTTAGTAATGGATTATCTACATCATGAATATCAAAATGAAAATAGAATCAAAATAGAAATCTGTTTTAACATAAAAAATTAATTTTCACATCTCAGAAATAGGTAGCAGCTGTCAGTCACATTATTCGTAGTTAAAATTCTTTTCAAATTTTTATAATTGAATTTATATTTTGACATATTTCATGGTTCGTCATTGCAGTTTTATTTTTTTAATCATATTGCAAATAGACCTTTTAGTTCATTTTCGAAATACTGAGACAGTGTCTCAATCATTTCAGGGTTTTTTTACACTCAATAAGTATATGCTTTACAGAAAGATTTTTTTACTTTCTCCGCATATTATTATTTGGATTGGTCTACCCTATTTTTGGTCATAAAAAATTTCAAAATCATTATTTTTTATATTGTCCGTCCATTTTTTCGGAGCATTTAATGCATTTCTATATTATAGTGGAACTGATTTTCTTTTATCTGGAAAAATACAGCAATAGTTTATTTTGGATTTAAATAGGATTGTGCAGGAAACGTGCTTATTTTCTTGGTCTCAAACATGAAATTCAAAGCATTCACGTAAATGTATGCATAATTTCAAGCTAAATTAGCTGACATGTCATCTTCAGACTCTACTGATTCCAATCTGACTGTGCGATATTAAAGAATGCACTTATTAAAGGCATGAATTAATCTTGTGTTTTAAATAAAATTGAACGTTTCATACTCCGGGAAATTTCACTCACATTAACCGCGGACACGTTTTAATGATTTCAGCTCATGTTGGGACATTAGTGACTAGAATGTGAAAAACTGCAAAGTGGGAACAAAATGTGGATTCCTTATATTTAATTGCCTACTACTCATTCCAAACTATCCAATGTTTTGTTATCAAAAGGTAAAGAATTATTGTCTCTCATGCCAATATTTTTTTGGAGCGATATAAATAGTCGGTAACATTCACGTTCGTTGTTCTGTATATTTTGAACGTTTAGCAAATAACAAGAAAAAATTTGTGACTGTATTTTGGTCACATAAAACACTAGCAAGGGTCCATTTAAAAAAAACTTAATCAAATATAATAAATGTATACATTTAATTAGAAGTGTTCAAACATTGTAAAAACTAGAAACAGTTGATTCAGGATAGTAGATGAGAACTAATTAATGTAAAAGCAGAAACTGGTCGTGAATCAAATATGCTTTACCAGAAAATTACTGAACTTCTACCAATTATGATAATTAAACAGGTCGTTTCAAAATGGAACTTGTTTATCTCAGATTATTCTAAATTTTGTACGATTGTGTAAATAATGTGAAAATTGTATTTGACGAGAAATATAAATAATATGAACAATAACAAAAGCAGATCATAGCCGTTTGTTCAATTTCCAGAAAAAATATATGAAATCAGCAATGATTTTAAAAATATCAGTATTTTTCAGTTGTTTTGAACTCTTCGTTTCTGTTTGACAATAATATGAGTCAGTTGTTAAGTAGGAGTATTGAGCTGTCATTATATATTTGATTTTGAATGGCAATAAGGTGATTTATTGGTTATTAATATTTGATAACTATTTCAAAATAATGAACTGCAGTCCCTGAATGAATATACAGTATGACCACTCGAGTTCGCAGCTGATGGGTCACTTTTTTATCATAAAAATTCTACTACTTTTTGCAAGAAGTGAAACGCAGCCGTCTATATAGTGGGTGAGTGAGTCATGAGAAACTTAACATACTTTTACCATATGTAGAGCCCCCCAGGAAGAATCTCATAACGTTACTAAAAAGTGTCCCCTCTTCTCTATTATTTTTCAGGGTGATTTATGAAATTGATCATAAACTTTAATAGGCTATAGTGTTTACACAACTCATTCGATTTTTTGAATTTTTCCATGATGCAGTACACTAGTATTAACCATTCGAATATCAGCTAAACTTAGAAATTCCAGGACCAGCTTTAGAAAAATTAATTTAGGGATTCGTATAGAATATTACACTATATGGAAATATTTTCAAAATGCATTGATGATTTTCAAACTACATAAATTACCAATGAGAACGACATACACCTCATAATATCCTTCCTGAGTGGGTATATATATGGTAAGAGCATGTTAAGTTCTTCGTGACGCACCCTGTATGAACACTTTAGTCGTATACGTATCGTATTTCAAACAATATGAATTATTATCGGAAGTAAACAAGTTTCTGGATTGCAGTATTTTGTTGATGTTTTAAATTCATATGAAAAAACATATATTTCAAGTTAATATGGATAATAATTATGCAATAGTTTGTTGACATCAAATACAAAAAGGAAACAGCTTTCCATCTAATCAGTAGTGACTCAGCGTACTCTATTTTCTTTCTCTACAAATAATTTTATAACACATTTCTAATAGTACTAGAAGCTATATTGTGAAAGGTTCTAGTAATAATTTTTCCCAAACGGTTCCTATTTGTATTTAAGTAACCCCAGTACAAATAAACTAACGGGGTTTGAAGACAGAAGATACAAAGTATAAAAATTCACATAGTACCTATGTATAAGCCATTGTTCTTTGAATAACCAATTATATTCTCTACGTTAATGTCTTCACCTAGCATTTCGGTACATTAACTCAAATATTGTAATTCTTTCTTGTGACTTCATATTGTATTCAGTCAATCAATATATGCTTCATAGTAAGATTTTCTTTACAGTCTCCGCATATTAACTCAGTTTATGTGATTATCGTTATTATTTGGAAGGGTCCATTTTATTGTTGGCCATAAATAATTTATTTATACATTTATACATTATTTTCACATTGTCCATTTTTTCGGCGCATTTGATATAAAAATGGGACCTGAGTTTGGTAACCAAATTTTCGACTCTTTTTGGCCAAAATGACCAAAAACTATAAATTCCCCGATATGTCGTATTTGTTTTTCGGAAAGTACTTAGAAAAATGTGCAATTTGAAAGAAAAAACGATTGAATACCATAATTTGAACAAGTTTTAGTTAGGGTAGACGTTCTCACTTTGTGTGATAAAAGATCTGAATAAACATTTTCCATTTAATATGTTTGTATTGCCCTACTTCCAAATACTATCACACTTAGCGCTGATATAGCTTCGTCATTAAGAAAATTGAGCAATTGAGTTTGAAAAAAATATTAATTACTATTCCAAGGTCATATAGCTCCATACAAAAAACGGCTCTATCAATCTCTGCGTGTTGATACCACATCAAATATTTGTTTTAAACAAACGTTAATCAGATAATCAAATATCATGGCAAATTGATTGAACAAGTTAGTTATTTCAGTCCTATATATTCGTAAAACGTTTCTATGTGTATAAATAAATATATAATTTATCCTATATTGTATCTGGACTTGTAGTTATTTAATTTAGTCAGTAAGTATAAAAGATATAACATCATTTATCACCATTCTGTACTCTCATCTAAACCTATTAATTATGGAAATATGCCTTGTACCAACTTTCGGTAAGCTAAAGCTATTGAAGGAAAGACAAATGAACGTACTGACAGAATTTGCTACATTTAATAAGGTGTAATTTATTTGTGTACCATATTTTTTGAGGTAAAATATTTTAACAAAGTTACTATCAATTACAAAGGAGAAGATGCTTATGAAGTCCTAGATATGTGATTGTGAACGTCACTTGCTATTTTTTTTAATATAATTTCCAATTATTACAATCCTTCTTCGTATTTGTTATATAGTACTGCAGTTTTGAGCTATTTCTCTTATCAAAAATTTCAATTTCTTGTTATTTCAAGCTCCTATCCATATAAAGAAATCTTTGAACCAGGAATTTGGACATTCCAAAACACCGAATGAATTTGAAATTTTCCTGATTCAAGGATTAAGGGCCGGTGAAAAGTTTTGAAAGTTATTTAAGTTTTGAGCTATGACAACACTGATGTGAATATGTCAAATCTGATATTGTCATCATGATTTTGATATTTTTAAGTTGAACGTGTTGTCGTACAAGTGCTATTTGAGTTGTTTACAGATACTTGAAACCTTCATCTTGGTCAAAATGGATGATTTACTATGAATTTCGACGTGGTTTAAACTTTTGATGATGAAGCACCATCTTGAGCCAACGTGTATTTCTAATTCAATCGTCGTCGCACTTCTCTACAATATAAATTTCATGAAGGTCGTTCAAAATCGGCTGGAAACATCGATACTGTCCGTAAACTGATCTTGCAAGATCTTTATGTGACACACCGTGAAATTGAGGCATACTTGGGCATTAGCTCAACTCGCATATATTCAATATTGCACAAACATTTAGCTATCAAAAAGATTCGTTCGCGTTGGATACTGCATAATTTGATAATCTTTCAAAAAAACTTGTGTCGATTGGAGCGAAGAAATCCTGAAAAAATTCAATCGCGTGCTTCAAAGACGTCTTTAAGATCGTAACAGGAGACGAATAATGAATCTATGCATATGAAGCTGAAAATAATTAACATCGACTGTACGGATCTTCCAAGATGAACCAAATCCAAATAGTTTTTCACACACGAATAACTTCGAAGCAAATGGTTGCCTGTTTTTTCTGATATCGCAACCATTCCATCAGACCAACGTAGACTCGATACAAGATCTCAAACATCACTTCGAACAAAAACGTTTTTGAACAGTGGAAAGATTGAATTGAAGGGTGATCTGCCGTACAGTCCTTGTTTGATACCATGATTTCTTCTTATTTGCGCAGATCAAAAATAAATTGCGAGGTCAACGTTGTTCTACACCTAAATGCGTTAAAATCACATGTTTTCGAGGTACTTCATAAGTAATAGAAAAAAATGCTCCGACAATTGGTTCAAATACATGTAAAAGTATATTGATCTTAATGGAGAATACTCTGAAAAACATTAGAGCCATATCCAGTTATAAATATTTGTTTTTATGTGTCAGACTCAAAACTTGAGTAGCAACTCACAAGATCGCTGGGATGGTTTGTGACGAAATCGTTGGAGTGAAAATATCAAAAAGAAATTATACCTTAAAAAATCTGGAAAACACGCTTCTGTACTAAACCAAATATTGTAGGGTGTGTATAAGGTATACAAAGTGTATTTTCTCAATTTGAAGTTCATTAAGTTTCTGGTAATTTGTCACACAAATCTTTCATTTGTTTATATTTCCTACAGTGGAAACATAATACAGATCCATACCACAACCTTTTGCGTAATGCTATGTATTTACCAGTAATACATTACAATTGGATATAATAATCTCTAATATTAGTCATTTGGAAAGCGACTCATAATTTAGCATGGAAGTCCATACACTAATGAATCCATTTTCTCTCTCAAATATTTACTATATATTTGATAATAACTGACAATATTTGAACAGATAGTAGTATGATATATGAAAATAATTATTTTTACATTGATCGAAATTGGAAAATATTTATATCCAATGAAGTGATAAATTTATTCCACACTTGTTTTTTAACAAAAAAATGTAATGTAGTGTCTTAAAAAGTGCGAAAAAAAACTTCTAAACACATGAATGTTTTTAATGGATGATACTCATACCAATACTTTGTTACGACTTCATATTGTGTCCTTTAAATGTTCAATTAGATTCAGGTAGGAGTTGAGAAATTTACTTACCAAATAAGCCATCTTGGCATTGTACAGCAACTAAATCGTGAAATCAAGCGTAGTAACAATTGCAATTGCTAAATACTATAAACTGAAATTTTGCTATAAAAAATTCTATTATCAAGTTATGGAGCTGGAATATTTTATAGTTTTTCTGCATAGTCTTCGTCACACTATAATACTTTTCACACTTCTCTGGAAACTTTTGGATGCTATTTTTAAAAAAACTCTCGGCTTGTCACGTAACCGTGCACTAATAATTCGACCTCTTTATTGTTTTCAAATTGCAGTACGCCTATTGCCTCTTTCAATTGACCAAATAAATAATAGTCGCATGACGACAAATCGGAGCTATTATGAGGGTCTTTCTGTATTGCCCAACCCAATTCATTCAACTTTTCTATCGTATCGCCGATATGCGGTCTGGCGATGTCTTGCAGCAATATTGCTCTACGGATTGGAATATCGTGTCGTTTTGATTTGTAGATAAACTCAACCGTGTTTTTTAGTAGGTTACTATAATACTTCACATTCGTTGTTCAGTGAGAAAATCAACTGGTACAACTGGCAACTTCAGCTGACGCGCCTTCGTTTTTCTTCCTCTACTCCATAAATGCTCGTTTACTATCTGAAATAAATTAGTGTACACGAGTCTCGTCTGTAATGAATATTTGGTACAATAAAGTTTCTCCTCCTTCTTCAAACTGCTGCAGCAGAAGTGTGCAAACTTCCCAGCACCTTTTTTGGGAAGCGGTACACCATTCATACACTTGAGTCTTGGAGAGGCACGTATCCCCAAATTGCTCAAATAATTTTCGACAAATATCCGCGGATTTTACAATAACTTTGTCCAAAAAACTAAGTTTGATGCGCTGCGCAACAGATACTGGTACATACTTCTTCCTCATGTCCATGAGTACATTCAAAACTGGGTTTACGCGGCTCCGGCTGTTTTCTATGATTCGTAGTAGACGAGTCTACTATCGAGTACAGCCACTTTAACTAAACTAAATTTTTCGGGTGTTATTAAAAAATTTCGCTTTATATTTGAGCCATCTAGGTACCTCAATTAATTTATGATAAGAGAACGGTTTATTCACTTTGGAAAGCAAACGAACGAGTAAAAGGTCTCTTCTATATAATCCACCAGTTAGGAAATGAAATGAAAGCTGGTCAAAAAAAAACACTTTCCAGGCCAAAGAAGGTGAAGAAACTCAAGACTGAAATTAAAGAGAACAGAAGGAATCAGTTGTTCGACATACTTCTCCAAAAAAAGTTAGAACAAACGTCAATCCTCTGGATTTGCCTTAACAGCGAAAAAATCCTTCCACGCAAAGCTATAGGCAAATTAATTAACCTTAATAATATACTTAAACTAAGATACGTACCTAAGCTATGGGAATGTTGAGTTTATCCAGTCGTCAACAATGTCAATTTAGTGAGAAGGCTTTTGAGTTGGTGAGTTAGTAACAGAAAATACCCTAGTTGGATTTTCTATAAGAAAAAAAATTGTCTAGATAAATAGAATTTGAAACTATGGATGAAATAAAAAGTAAAACAGAATCTTCCAAAACGTTTCGTATATAGGAACTTATAGGTTTTCCAGAAAATCAATATTCTGGGCAGAAGAGGTTAAAATGTGGAATTCAAAAATATTTTTATGCAAATCTTCGTTCCTATGTTACAGACATCTAAATTTTAAACATTGGAAACTTCCACCTAGAAATCTATAGGCGGCTTTTATTAAGAATATGTGATTTCAACGGGGACAACCTATATGACATCAAAATTTCCAAAAAAGATTCCAATTTATCTACTTATGAAAACGTAGTCATGTTTGAAGTCGATAAAACGAACGGTTTAGGATAAATTGGAAATTTTAGATCGAAGCATATGTAGAGAAGCGCCTTCGTCATATTCCGGAAAAACAGACATTTTAAGGGAAACTCAGAAACAGAATTTTTTGTATTGAATCCATTAACGATGCTGTTCACTACTATAGAAATTTCATGGTAATCAATTGTTCAGTAATAGATCACACTCACTACATTGTTGAACCGTCAAGATTGATTTGATTTAGAGATCGCTTTACCAAATCACAATTACTGAAAAGGGAATATACCAACTACTAATCTGATTCACTCAAACAGATAATCATCAGCCGTCAATTATAGAGATTCGACTACAATAATAAATGATTTGCGTCAATGCACATCAAAAATGAAATATTTGAAAAAGCTTTCTTATACATTCTAAAGCAATATAATACACTAGTTTTCAATACATCTGTTGATGACTCCATTTGATATGCTATTCTCAAAAATCTAATTTTATTAGCTCAGATTTCTGATTTTCAGCTATGTGAATATTAAACAGAAACAAACCTATATTCTTTGAGAAAAACCAATAAAAACTTAATCATTGATTTCTTCTAAACTTCAGTTCAATGCTTTTAGCTCATGTGTAGACTTTGAAAAATAAACTCTGACGAGTAAGTCTTGATGCATACACTTTTCTGCTCTTCACTCATATCTCCTAAATTTTTCGGAAGTTTGTCCAGGTGTCTATAGAGGAAGTAGAGTTCTATTCTCATATTGCACCATATATTTTTTTATTTAAGCTGAAGGTCTTTCACAAATTTTTTATTTCTGAGAAAATTCTGGATCACATAGACAAAAGCAGTATATGTCTTTAATTCTAGCTCAATCATAAAATTTCTAAATTGAGTATTTTTCGTAAATTGTTTTATTTGAGGGCTATTAAAAATACCGGCTTCAAAATTTGTCCATAGTGAGCTGAAGAGATTTTTGGCAAATGTTAGAAAAGCATTTCCAATCTTTCTCTATTGGTTTGATTATTTTTTTTTCACTTATGGACAAGACTAAATACTAGTCGTTTTGTTCGTATATTTTCAAGCCAATTTCTTCTTCTTCCACGATAAAAACTAGTGTCTGGGGAAAGCATTTGATGCTAACAACTTTGAAGCTTGTTTAAAACATATTAAATCTTTTAGAAATCATCTAACTCATTTTGGGAAAAGCATTTCAGCTCAATTAACATAACTTTAAAATCAGCATCATTTTGTGAGAAGTCATTCAATGTCTTGTTCTAAGGGTTCGGGTATATGTTTAGGCAATGAAGAGTCAGGTGCTTGAATACTGGCATTTAGTTATAAGAGCAAAAGTCGGATTTACGTAATCGTTCTGAAAATAAGTTTCGTTGGGGACTGTAAATGTAATTTTTTATGAAACTCTTTCTAAGGTAGTCCATTTATCATTAGGTATCAAAATATGCATGGAAATTAATAACTTGACAATGCATAATAGTCAGTATACCGGGATAAAAAGGGTTGATATTTAATCACTTAAAATGAGTTTTAAATGAATTATAGAGCAAAAACAGGAGTCAGATTGGCTTTCTCGAATTTTGTTTAAGCTGTGTTTTCCCACAATTCTGTTGATTAAGGAAAAGCTAATCCTTTGTTTTTTCCCCAAATTATTTTCTCTCAGCAGATGCGGGGCTGCTGCTTTCGCGTACTCGTTCGTAATCCCTACCTCTAGGCAAAAACCGGACAGACCCAACAAATTAAAATTTTTGAGTAAATGTTGTGAGGTTAATTTATGATAAGGTTGATATTTTAAGAATCACTTTCTATAAATGAAATAACAAAAAATACAAATATATACAACTATACATAAATTTCTATGTTCTAAATCTCACATTCTACCCGTCCTAGTTATTCTTTTATCGTAAATATAAAGTGGCGAGGTATGGGAAGTTTGAATAAGCGTGTTGTTAAATGTAATAGTAGCATATTTTTTGTTCTGAAATCTTCATTTATGCCCATCTCGACAACCGAATTTGCGTCTTCAGAGAAGGAATTTGGTGAAAATGAATGTAGAATATGTAGACCAATCTCGTTGATGTATTATATAGTTTTCGGATTCTAATATCTGTACAAACTATTGGAATATTGACAAATTAGTTTGAATACTTGACGCAGAAAATCTTGGAAATAAAATATAGAGAATAGTTTCGATATATTTATAATTAAACATGGACTTTCAAGATCGCTTTTATCCAAATATAAAAATTTCTTCTTGTTATGTTATCATTATTCATATAGGAGTGTTCGATAGAAGAAATAGTTATAGTTGGGTCATTGGAAATCCTCATTTATCTCATGAGTCCTAATTTAAACATGAATTTACAATGAATACCTGGTGCGGAAATTGTGGAAAAAGGTTCTTAGGTCCTCACGATCTGACAAAAAGGTTATATGATAACTCTTATTCTTATTTTTTACTGACAACAGCTTTTGATTTTAATGAAGCTTTGTATCCTCGGCAACTACTCTTCAGATAGGCAGTTTATTACTAATTTCTTCTTTTATCTTCGACGGAAATGCATATTTGAGAGAGTTCGAAAATAAGATGGAATGACTTTCTTGTTCATTCGAATTGTCCTGCATTTCTATTTTCACTCATTAAATTCCTTCGCTTCCTCGAGAATTATAGCAAGTCTTGAATTTTTAACCAACATGACTATTTTTCTCCAATCGTTTTAGATTCATTACGTTGACTTTTTTATTTCCAAGCTGGTACATCTATTTATTTAACTTTGATATTTATATACATGGTACATATAACATCTATTCCTAATATATCTTTTAAAAAGAGGCGGGATCCAAGTAACGGATTCCATCAGGAGTGCTGATGGATATGAATCACTACCGTAGCCTACCCAAGAGACCGCTATCTTCTGTCATCTCCGTCCAACCAGGAACTATGGTGATATTACTTCTGATTAGGGGATATCTCCGTGTATATTTGGTTGTTGCGTTTATTTGTTCTTTATGATATCATCATATCAGGAGTCGTCAACATTCTTCTGCCTAAGAATTATTTCTGTCTGGTAGTTGCTAATATGCTACTTTATACAGCCTCACTTGAACAATATTATCAGGTTTTAGGCTGCCAACAGTCTTCTCTACTTCTTCTCTCAAACCCCTCCATTACTTCAGAATACGTACATTTAGGTGTTTGTATTTTCTTCATTTTGTGGAGATTGCGTTGGAAGTAATCGTGTCCCATTAGAAGCTGGGTAATGTAGAACTTCACATCTCCGAACTTCCTATTGGTCCATAGTCTAAGGTTATTTATCAGTCGTTGTGTCCATTCACTTGACTTTTTTTATGTCCATCGTGGTTGCCACATCCTCTCGTCTTCTATCTGTGCTGCTTTTGTATATCCTTTTACGCTCGAAAGCCAAGAAGTCCGCGGGGATTACATCCGTTACCATTCAGACAGCCTGTACCGAGACCTTGTCTCTGTACTATCGTCATCACATCATTTCTTTATCTTCAGGGCCTCTGATCAGACCTCCTCCCCATACAAAAGAATTGAGTGACCAGAAAAACATCTGCGTTTACTCCCAAATACTTGACTTCGCATCTAGAGCCGATTTCCGTGATCTGTCATCCATCACCTACTCTTCTTAGTGCCAAGTGTGGTTCAATTTTAGCTGCTCTAATTCTGCAGATTGTTCGGTGGTCACAATCACATTATCGGCATAAGCAAGGAGAAGCATGCTAAGAGGTAATTCCAGTCCAAGCAGATTATCATATAGACCATAGCATATATTCGGTCCCTGTACAGATTCTTGAACGACCCCTGCGAGGATTTGTCTAGTCACCTCTCCTTCAGTTGTTTCGTAGATTCGTATGTCTAGTGTTGCTAGTATCACTATTTATCGTGCCGCGTGATAGTGTCTATCCAGTTTCAAAAAGGTGTCAATCACCTTTTTGATTGTTGATCGGTACTATCTAAAGCCGTAATGCACCTCTGAAAACTCCCAATCTTCACTACAGTATCATTTCCAATTAATAAGGATGTGAAATGTGGGGAATTTAGTAGTATTATCATGTGCCTAAATCAATTACCAAGTAAGATGGGAAAAAATCCATTAGTCCTAAAGAACGAGAGAAATCAATTTTTATATTTTGACACCCTATATCACTCTGTATAGCCCATATATATGTAAAGTATATGAACTGCTTTAAAAATAGATGAGATTATTGAAGAATTTATTTTTTTGCTAGTTTCTATTCTATCTTAATAATAATGTTGCCTGAATTTTGTTGACCCTCAATAAATCCTCTGAAAAACGCTCCAGTACTATTTCACTCGAATATAAAGGAGAAGGCAATACAATAATAAGAAGAAAAATGACTTTCTTTGATAACTTTTTGAAGCGGATATTCTTCTTCCCAACAAAAAGTGTTACCTACTTGGTGACAGTGTAAAATGAGCTTTATTGATGGAAATACATCACATTTTAGAACAACCATACTTCTAAAAATAAATGAAATTTTCCTATTGTTCGCCATTTATGAGGTTCATGTTTCTCTGAATTAAATGTAAAACGTTCTAATTCTACAGGTGGCTACATTTCAATTATCACATTGTAGCAATTATATTTTGTTAATAGTACATTATGTTACTAGAAGTAGAAAGTTATCATTAGTTGAGCCCAGATTTTTCCATTGCCGAGGCTGTGCAAACTGGGTGAAACATATATAATACGTCTATTGCTTCGAGTGACATATACTATTTTTTTGTTCAAGAGTAAAAATAATGCAATTTATAAGTAGAAGAAAAATGAATACATTGTTTATATATCAACTATTTATTAATACAAATATGAAAAAACTTTATGGCTTGCATAAGCATTACCTATCTATTAATTTTAATATTAAAGGTGTAGTTTTGTATACTGCAGTTACTCAAATTGTCACCGCTTTCGGCTTCGACATTCACAATCTCGTCATTGGTGTACATGTTATGATTAGTAAGGTGTTAATCTATATTTATTATACAAGATATATTTTCATTTGAAAGGTTTTCTGAATGTAAAACTCTTTTTATTCCAGAGCTCGTACTTGGTTGTACAATGGAGTATTTTTTGTGCAGTTTGTTTCTTGCTGGAAACAGAATCTTCTAAGTACCATTCAGCAACACTGGTGGATTTCCATCCACCATGTCGTTTTAAAGCGGTAATGTCTCCTCTGTCGTCAACTAAAATAGTTGCTGAAGTCTTACGAGGGCAATGTCCCGTATATTCATGAGGATTTTTTTATTTCAGAAACATAGCAACGTCTTTTGGAACGTTTGAAATTTTATTTATACTCATGAACACACGGTGACATTTACCCTTTTGATATTTGCTGCAGATCCATATCATTCGGATGAAGTGCCGTATACTGTCTGACAGTGTTTCTTGGATTACACCACCACTACACCAAGACTCATGATTACACTGTCTGACGCACGTTTCGATACCAACACTCACGATTACACTGTCTGACGTGCGTTTGGTTATCGACAGACAGTGTAATCGTGAGTGCTGGTGGAGTAGTGGTGTAAACAGTGTATTCAGTGTGTATATCACCGAAATTAGTGAAACCATAGAATACGTAATCAGGTCAGGAAACTTAGATGTGGAAAATATTGATATGGAAAACGAAAAAGTCACATAACAAAAATAACAGAACAAATGCACTCACTTGGGATATATTTACGTTATCGAGGCTAAAACTATTCAACTTCAGCGACAAAAATTTTATAAAAATTTCATAACGGATGACCCAATAAAGTATATAGTAACTGAAACAAACAGATACACCCAATGTATGAAATCTCAGGCCCAAAACTCTACCTCATGTTCGCATTAAAAGTTGGTATGATACCACTTATGATGAAATGAAATTTGTTTTCCGAAATATTGTGGATCAGAATTATCCAGTTTCCTCAAGTCAGAGATTACTGGTCAAAATATGATATATACAAAAATAAAATAAACTCTATTTTATCAAGAAATAGGTTCGAAAAACTGGTACGAACAGGGCATTTCTGTGATATGTTCTATTCTCCCGAAAATGATTTGCCGTACAAGATGACACCCTTGATAAATATTCAATACGTCTATGTACCAGAAGAAGAATTTTGTATTGATGAGACACTAGTTCAGTGGCCGTCTAAGCTTCAAGCAATATATTCCAAATATGCGGCATAAATTTGGAATAATATTATACATTATACAAACTGTCTTTGAGGCCCCTGATATAAATGTTTCCGATATCACTAAGACTGTCCTGGAGTCGTCAGAAAATTTACGTGACAAAGGGCGGATTATTTACACAAATAATTTTTATAGTAGCGTATCTTCAGCTGACGAACTTCAAAAGAGAAAAACTCATCTAGTGGGTACATTCCGTTCAAATTGAAAAATAATTCCCCCAATCTTGTATAAGCAAAGTATCAATCTACGAATTACGAACTAGAACGACAAAAAAGATGTTTTGGTGATTCCAAAAAAACTTTACAATCCATTGGTCTCTGTAAGAAGACGTGGAAAGGAAATAGAAAAGCCGAAAATAATTTTAGGTTATAATAAAGACAAAGCCAAATGGTATCGAAAATGAGCAGATAACAGGAACTACGCTTACTGCGTATTGCTTACAATAGACGGTAGCAAAGAAAAAAATGTCCGTCACTAAGTTCAAAGAGTTAGTTGTAGCTCAGGTGTTGGATGGAAGTTTGGCAAAAATTCCCAATCCTAATAAAATTAGCATCTATTATGTTTTAGTGGATGATAATGAGAAAAGTATTGTTTGCTATTAAAGACTAAAAAATATCAGTTGAAATATGCCCAAATTCAATCTTTACAAACTCACCACATATGTAATGCTTGTGAAAAGTTTTATTGTTTGAAATGTTTCTTATTACCCATAAATCGAAGCTAATTCAATAAATATGAGTTATTATGAATTTTATTTGCAAGAGCCCTAAGAAAATATATTGTGTTATGTATTTGAAATATAATTTTAATATAATTTTTTTTCGAAAATTATTATTTTATTATCCCCAAAAAATCTGTAACCAAAACTAAATTTTGGACCAATATGTCATGCTTTATAGATACTCTATACATTTAAACGAACACGTTAAATCTGCTTGAATTCAGCCAGCATAAAATAAAAGAAGTCCTTTGTATCCGTTTGGATACAAGTGGCCCAAATGTTTAAGGTTACTTGTATTCAAAAGGATACAAATAGCGCTTAACGTGTTAATTTTGAAAACTCCGAACAATTCAGACGTGGTACTATAACATAAAATAAATCAATAGAAGAAATGTGGAATAAATTTAAGTATAGAATATAGGCAACAACGCAAGTATGTGGCATTACACGAACTAGGGGCAATAAAAAAGAAACGAAATAAGATAAAACTATACAAGAACAAACTAGGCTAAAACAATTAAAATAAGATGAGAATGAGGATATCTACGAAATAACAAGTCTGAAGACTATGAAAATTAAGAAATTTATAGCAAAAAGGTTAGGAACATAGTAACCGCAGAGAAAAATGAGGGGAATTCGGCAAAAATATGGAAGAAGATAACGAAGGACATGAAAAACCTTCTTTCAAAGTTCTCAAAACCCTGAGAAAGTGAAAATCGAGTGATATATAGCAAATAAAAAATGAAAATGGTGTTATAGTGAAACACGATGAAGAACTTAGTTAGCAGTGAGGGAAATATCTTTAGAAACTATTTTATGTAGAATAGAAACAACTATAAATCCAAGATCAAAGGCATTCAGAATTAGAACAAGAAATGTGAACAAGCAGGAAAGAAGGTGAAATGTTTAAGCATCCGGTTACGACAATACTATATGCTACAAAATTGGGAGAAAAGGATCGACAACGGGAAAAAATTCCTAGAAAATGAGAAGAAGGTATCATTCTACTACTTTTCGAAAAAATGTGATGCAATAATTATACGGAAGATATCAAAATCGAAATAGATGAAATATAGATGGAACAAGTGGAGAGCTGCGTATATTTAGTCGTGGACATACAGATAAAGCAGATTTGAACGAAATAATCGCATCACAACAATTAAATTTTATCATGCGTTAAACACAAATTTCAGGAAAGAAAAAAGCTGGATCCCTTTTTGTATGAAAAAAAAAATTTATTTTACATTTTTGTCATTCTATATTTTTTCAAATAGAATCAACTTCATTTCATAAATTTGAGAGATTGTCAAATAAATCATTTATATGAGTCTTTGGTGAAATGAGGTTTCAACTAGTGACGGATTTAGGCTTGATGCTGTCTTAGTCCCCGTTTATCGTGCTGCCCTTAATATTGGAATAAATTCTATTGATTTGGATACAGAATTTTCATTTCTAATTTGAAATATATGCATTTCGTTAAAATATAATTTTAATGAAATATAATGAATATCACATATACATTAGTAATTAACGTTAAATAAATATGTTTTTTTAATATTAATCGATTTTAAATTTTTTTCCTGGCTTTGGTCCACGCAAAAATATCAATTATATTATTATAAGCAATTTCTTGGACTAATTTCTTTCTTTCTTCTGAACAATTTGTAGTCGGAATAATAAAAAAAAAGGTTAAGGAATATCAACATCTCGAAGACTATGTGAATGTAATACACTTCATATTTTTCAGGCGTCCAACTTCCGTATTTCCTGAAGAATATTTGAGTAAATGTAAATGAATACATTAATTTTCCAATATCTAATATCTCTTCCAAACTGCCATGATTGACTAGTGTATTGACAAATTAAATTTCGTAAAGCTTTTCATATGCACTTTACGCCCTACCGATTGCCCACTAAGATAATCTAAAATGGGGTACTAAACATTTATGCGAAAATTTTCTTGTCCAGAATTTTTCCACTTGTTTTGGACTCCAGATAGTGCTTCAGTCTCTTCTTCATATTCAGAAAATTATATGTCTCTGTTGTCCTAAAGAAATAGAGCCAGATTATTATAGATCTGCACAACGGATGATAAATCAACTTGAGAATCTTGAAGCTTCTTACTAGCAGTATTGAATCGATGTAAAATTACATTCCCAACAAAGACTAGACTGCTGTTTCTAAATGCTGCAACTTTCACCGCAATCCAGTAGCTTAAGATCGTGTAGTGGGTTTCTTATTTCCGCTTTAAGCAATAAATTCCCGTGCATCAATTATTACTAACCAATGAGTTTGAGAAAGATTCTCAACTTTTAAATTTGTACGCTGAGCCAAAATTTCACAACGATGGTTGGATATAGTGGATATAGTTATAAAAAATTCTTCACAAAAATTAATCTGAATTGATTTTATTTTTTTCCATCTCTGAAATTTTGACATTTCAAAAATTTTACCGCTTCTAAAATCATACTGCGATAGACCCGGGCCTCGCGTAATACCACTGTTTCCGAACTCACACATCAGTATACTATCATACCCGAAATTAGTATACTTTATGGTTGATAAAGTTAGACAAAGAATTCATGCAATATATGAGACATAAGCAAGTGCAAAAGCATAATTTAGAGTGAGAGAATAAGCCGAAAAATCAAATTAAGAGTCTCCACGACTGCGATAGAACCACCAATGTGATGTATGGTTACGTTGAATGATAATGCGGTACTTGTACGCTAACTTCCGTAGTTATTGTGAATGCAATCTTACCCTAATCGGGAATACAGGATGAAAAATAAACTGAATCGCCAAGATCACTGGGCATAAATTTCACACGAAATAACAGATTAATTATCCTAACGTTTTGATCTGAATAACAAATTCAATACGTATAACATATAAGATAAAACTATATAAACTATATTATTTACATATATTCTGGGTTTCATTTAAATTAATCTAATAGTAAGCTTTGTTTAATTATACACTTGTTTTGTGTACGTATATTCCTAGTAGTTCAATATTTAATTTTTGATTTTTCAAAACTATTAAAAACATAATTTTAGTTTCTATCAATTTTGTCCTCGCGTTCAGTTCAACTCAATACATATCTTTCTGACCTTGAAGTTAACAATGAACATTCGTAGACAAGTTAAAGTTGAAAATAATGAGTATAGAGAACTTATGAATTATGACATTATTAAATGAGGATATAGTAATAATAAATAAATTAAAAAGATTACGATGGTACGGACACATAAAACGAATGGAAAAACGACAGAGGATGAGAAAAATTACAGAATGGAAACCGAAAGAGAGAAGATTGCCAGGGAGACGAAAATATAGATAGGGAAGTCAGATTGTACAAGATGTGCAGAGTCTAGAAGTAAGTAACTGGAACAAGCAGATGCAAAAGAGAAAGCAATGAAAAACAATAGTGGTTGGAATAATAGTGTTTGCTGCAAAAATATGTATAAAACTGACCTTCCACAAAATGCAGGATCAAAAGAGCTCAATTTGAGTGGCTGAAATTCTAAATAAACTGTATAGCCTTGTATATATAGTCTGTTGTTAGATATCGAAGTTGATTCAAGGTTCTATAGTCTTTGTGATGAATAGATGAGATTAAATAAAATACAACATAGAAACATTATAAAAGTTCGATTCAAAATACGATCACGTATAGTTAAATCAAATTCACCGATTTCTTTAATTCTAAAATGATGTAAGTCGATGTCAACAACTGAATTATGGACATTTCCTTGTACCCTCAGTATATATAGAGAGATAGAGTTAAGAGATAGGTAGAAAACTTTCTACCTAAGTTAGTTTTTGACCAAGTTCTCAATGCAAATTTGGAACTGCGTCTTAGTCACGACTATATGTTGCAAGTCTAGACACTGTTAAAGTGTAGCGCATATCTTGTAAAGTTATACTATACAATTAGTTTACTGTACAGTAGGATCAAAGTAAAGCTTCTTCATCTTTCGGAATTGGTTTATCAAACACTAAGGATTCTGTTTCCTTTATTTTGATTAGAACGTTGAACTCGTCTCAACTTCATTAAATGTTCCATTTCGTTTGTAAGGAACCCTTCATTGTATCTAATGGCACAAGCTTAGAACTTCATTATTGAAATTCACAGAAAAACTGGAATAATAAAATACAATGCAGTTCCAATTTGTTTGAATTATTTGCTGTTAATATTATATTCAACAAACTATAAGCACTGATTAGAAAAAATTTAGTTATTGTAGTTTGTATTGAAACTTATTTTACAAAGTAAACGTTGAAAAAGTTTCTTGGATCACAATTGCGGAACGATTTGAATGAGAAAAGATACTTCAAATACCAGAATTAAAAGAGAAGACAGACAATTAAAAACCGGAGGGGATGGCGAATTGAAACAAAAAAGAAATCGAATTGATTTCATCGTTTTCATTTTTGTACTCGCTACTTAGCTTCTGGTAGGAAATATCTATGTTATATAATTCAAATATTATTGCTTGTTTTCAAATTACTGCTATATACTGAATATTTATAATATGTCTTTACCACAATTGAAAAAACTCCTAGTTGATGCAAATGTAATTGAAATTGATTCATTTCGAAGCAGAGTTTTCATTAAATTCCTGTTGTATATTCTCTAACCAAAATTTGATATGTTCAATTTTGCTTGGATTCCTTTAAATATTTTAAACATAAAAGAGGAAAAAACCTTTGGTTTTCATAATTTGAACGTGTTCTACTGCAAAATTGAGTAGAACTATTTTTTTTTGTAAGTTTTTAATTAAAAATTTTGTTCGTATGAGTCATGATATGCTATTTTAATTCATTTAAAGCGACTTCCCAAATCTGGATGGCGAGTATTTGAAGCTTTGTATTTTAATTATAAATGCCTCAAAGCTTATTGCATATAAAGTTAATTAGCTGCCCATTTTGAAAATATTTTAATTCAATTTTTGTCAAGCGAAATATTTTCTACCAAAAATATATTGAAAAAAGAAGTTTCTCCCTTTTTTAAGATTAATGTCAACATAGTAGAACCGTTTTCAGTGTTTTACTTCTATTTTTATGCCTTTTCAGTCTTATTATGAGAGTAGCTGGAAAATTTGAGAATGTCTTGCAACTTAAACTCAATTTTCATTGTTGAAAACATATTTAACCAGTATAAATTGCAAAATTGATTAGTTTGTTTTTGGAAAACGATCTTCTTGAACTTCCTTTTATCCCTTTATTTATGACGATCAGCTCATGAAAGATAAATTACAGTTTATAAAAAAAAGTAAGACGTTATCTAAGTTCAATTGAAATAAACAGTGAAAAATATTTCTTCATAATTATAAGAACGACGAGAAATTAGTGTCAAGCTTTGTATAATATTTCAAGACTCTGAATTTTGTAATAAAACTAGTGAGAAACTTAACTTGTGATAGTTAATATGAAAATCGATTCCAAAGAATGTGTTAAGTACATTCTATGCTAGTTCCCCTGACAAGAACAGTAGTACGCATTTGTTATTTTATTAATAAACGCTGATGAGTATACCTTAGGTTTAAATTTCCAACTCTATTAGATTAAGTTCGAATTGAATTGTTCATTGGTCACTTCTAACCAGATTGTCATATCCTAAATGCCTTTATTGGTGTTTATTAGATAAAGAAAAATTGGACATAAAGGTATGTGTAAAATGGTAAATTTATTAAACGATTTGAAATTGCTAAAAATTCGAATTCAAAAATTTTTTTATCTATAGTTTATTTTTATTAACGACAGAGTAATAAAGCCTACTTATTAATCCAAAACTTATATCGATATAAACAGTGTGATACAATGTTTTTCATACCTTGTGGAAAAATGAAACATTTTAGAAAAAATTGCACTTTTTACCATCAACTTTTTGGAAACTATAAGCAGGTTTTTTAGATAGAAATATAAGTGTATGTTGTGAACGCACCTCGTATATATGTATATTTCCCTCTTGCTATTAATCGGTCCGCCGAATATCCTGAATTTTGTTACCGTGGCCTCAGGCGGTATTGTGATTTCTATTTTTAAACCTTTTTTTGCTTGTCGCGCGTCGTCTAGCGCTGGGCTGAGAGATAAATAGGAAAAGGAATATAACACTTGCTTTTAGTCTTTGTCGTGTGCATGTGATTATTATCGCGCTATTATCTTATTATATATTACGTATTTTGGTTGATGTTAATTAGCAAGAGTGTATAAATGTTTAGTTTCAAAGTACGATATAATTAAATAGTGAATACAGTCCACTACTTATTTGTTTATATTTTCCTAATGTAGTAAATGTGAATAAGTAGAAAAATTAGTGTTTTATTTACCATTACTAATAAACTAGAAAATAAAGTAATCAGGAATCTCCTGTACAGTGTACACCCACTATATATTATATTTATGCAAAAGGTTATATCATACGAAAATACTCTGTGTACAACTTGAGAAAAGGTTTCAAGTGTCTTCTATAAAAAGAGACACGCCTATAGATAACGAATGCTTCCTTATTTTATTACTCTCTCAAAATAAAAATAGACTATATATATGTATGTATATATATATATATATATATATATAATATATATATATATATATATATATATATATATATATATATAATATACCAATCAAATGGAACAGTACTAAAAATTATCTAATTTTAACTTGAGTTGTGAAACGTTTTCATTAGCCGAAATACCAATGCCACTTAGTACTAGAAACTTGAAGACATGAATTTGAAATACTTTTATAAATATTATAAAGATACGGGTAAATGAAAATATAAGTTCAATATCCTACGTGGATGAAATAAAAATTTCAAATTTTTTTGTATCCAGCTTCTCTAACTGAACCAGGGCCGGCGATTCCAAGAATACAGTGAATTTGATACAAAGATTTCCTGAATATATTTCCACTTGCTGTATATTAGTAAAGAATATTTACGACAAAATAATAACCGAGCTCCTCCAACAATACATACAGTATGATGCAATATATTTAGTGAATTTATTGTCGCATCAACTTCAGATCAAAGGTTATTAGAGATACAATTGAGTCTGTTTTAGATATTTGATTAAGTTTGCGGTATTACAATTGTTAAGTAGAGAGATCGGAAAGTTGTTAGTTTTTTGTTTTTGTACTTCTGACAGTTCAACAATTAGTGTTTCACGTTCAGATTGTCATTACAAGATTCACATATTGGTGTTTTTTTTTTGGTTAAATAGATGTCACTTTAGTGTTTAGTTAAATTTTTAAAAGTGTTTTTCCATGGTTGAATGGATGGTTTTATAGATTTTAATATCGACTGAATTTTAATATCGACTGTTCCTCTCACTTTGCCACTAGTACTGAACTTTTGTTTTGATTATCTCGTTATAGTTGTTTGCTATCACTTCGCGCACAATTGTTGCTGCTGATTCTTTGGTACTGCTTTTTCATTTCCTGGGATTCCTATGTGTGTTGAGACTCAAATAATTGATTGTTTGCCTTGGATTGGTGGATGGAGTGTAATTGGGTTTTAGTGAGGAGACCTATTAGGTGTTTGGGAAAAAGTTTTTGAATGGTATGTATTGAGATCATGAGTCTGTAATTATGGCTGTTATATGGTATTGATTTCTTCTAACGATGTTTAGTGCCTGTAATATGACTGACATAGAGCTCTCCAATGTGGACGCTATTATGTGGAGATAGTTTAAATGTATTTCGTTCTCTAGTACTACACCAGCTTCTAGGTTATTGGATGCGGTGGTGTACAGAAAATGGTATTCTTTGTAGCTTACTTCCCTAATAGTTCAAAACGTTTGTCTTATTAGAGAATGGGGTTTGTTTCTCCTTTTTAAAAAGATTTCATGTTGCGAATATGGTTTGGGGATAGGGAGATATTTATATTAATTGGAAAGAAATCTGGTAATTCAAGTGCTAGGGTGTTTGTATATTGACAAATTCTTTCATAAAACAGTATTTGAGCGATCTGTGTTAATGTTGGGATTAACAAGGTTATTTTTATTTGACAGAACTGATGTTGCATAGTTCATACTCAAATTATCTGTTCAGTTATGTCTTTTAAACTTGTTTAAAGAGTGTTTATATGTTCTGATAGCATTTTGACAATCTTTGTTACACCAAGGTAGTGGTTTTGGTTTATTAGTATTTTACTATATCCTATGTGTGTTTTTGCCGTTTCTATTATAATAGTGGTGAAGTTTTCTATAAGATGTTGTGTTGATCTTAGTCTCAATTGTTTGGTTAAATTTTGCCCAATTAGCATTTTATAGGTTCCATTTTGGGTTTGGTTAACTATTTTTCACAGAAAAATTTGATGAATATGAAATATTTATGGGAAATTGATCGGCAATATCAAGGAAAAAAAGGTTCAGATCAGATCTCTGTTATTTTATTCCAATGTAATTAACAAATTTAATTCGTTACCTAAAATCATCTTCTTGCACTTACTTTTTAGGAATGCCACTTTTCCTTCTGTTCTAAGAACTGTTTAATGGTCCATGTCGTTATCTGATACTACTTGCCGTGAACTGGTTTGGTGATTATCATAACATCTAGTTGGTTTTTTTACAAATTGGTTTTTTACTATCCTTAGGGAGGACTTTAACATGATCCGTTTTTCTGAATTTCTTCTCAACTTTGTCTAATACAATAGTAATTAATTCAGGTAAAATTTCCAAGTATCAATATTATGTTTATAAGGTAACTGGATTTTTTAAAAAGGTAAAAACTGGGTAGAGAAGATATTTCATTACGAGTAACAACCATCACAAAATTTATTTTTGGATGTCAATAAATCCATCATACTAATACATAATACAATATATTGAGAAACTCTTTTAAATTCCATCAACATATTGATACGACTAAATAGGTACCTATAAAAGACCATTAAAATGATGTATTACAACACACACATCTCCATCCAAAAATTTTATCAATTACGTACGAATAGTCTGTTTTAATATAAAAAACGACGAGGATTTTTCCTTAAAGTCACCGGTTTGCGAGGTAAAGATTTTATTTCTTTCATTTACACCATACTGTATAAAACGGGCAAATTCATTTCACTTGAACTTCGACAACATCGAATGATTCAAGTTATAAAAGTATATAATTGTATAAACATTTTGTATGTCATTTTCATTTTATTTGCTTTTGATGTCCTCAGACAATTAAGGTCAGGCTCGCATTAATGGTAAACAAACAAAACCCATACCAGTCTTCAGCGGTATCCGACAAGGAGACTCGCTTAGTCCCATGTTATTCAACATAATAATGGATGAAATCATAAAAAAGGTGCGGCTAGGCAAACGTTACGGAATGGGTGACAGAGATGTGTGCTATGCCGATAACACCATGATATGTGCCAATAATGAAGATGATCTTAGAAGATCATTCTGTAACTTTAATCACACAGGAAAACATTATAATATGACTACCTGGACTGAAAAAAACAGGAGAACATCAAAAGAGCGCGTTAGATGCAAACTAGAACTAGAAGGACAAATAATATAACAGAGTATGAAAAACAAATACAGTTACGGAGACTAGGTAAGAGGTCAAGTAGCTAGAGCAAATAAGGTCACGGGATATCTCCAGAACGTAGTATGGCGGAGCAAACATCTAAGATAAAAAGCAAAAACAAGAATTTACAAAGCGACAATCAGACCTATGGTGACTTATACATCAGAGACAAGACCAGAAACATGAAAAAAAGAAAAAACTCTTGGAGACCACAGAAACGAAACTTCTCAGGCGGATCTTGGGAAAAGCATTAGGTATTGGAAGCGAAAACATCAGATAATAGTGTGACGTAGATAACATTAACGAATAAGAATCATAGCGTAAAAATCAATGGAACCAACATATAAGTCAATTGACAAACGATAAACTGGTAAAAATAGCAGAAGATAAATCCCCCATTATAACACGGAGTAGAGGTCGACCACGAAAGAGTGACAATCTAGATCCAGGATGGGGAAAAATTTCAAGGAAGGAATAGGCGTTAGACCTATTATGGAAGCCAGAAAAAGAAGAAGAAGATAAATGATTTCATTGTTTTCAGTTGAGGTAACTATGAATCGATCCATGATAACGATCGATTCATATTTACCTCAACATAAATGATGATATGGAACCTAGAGTATTAACAGAAATAATACAACAAGAGAGCTTAAAATAATTTTAGCCTACGTTAAGAAAATGTCTTTAAAATAAAATAAAATAAGTGAATCAGGTATAATCTTCATGTTACCATATTTCCAGAAAAACAAAACCATGTTGGATATTGTCATAAAGTTGTATTATAAAAATAGATGAAATATTTGAAAAGAGATGATACTTTTAGAATATTTCCTGAGAAAATTGAATATCTCTCAGTGAAAAATAAAATTCGAACATCATGATCATTGCCTTCTATAATTTTGAGAGCATAGAAATATCACATTTCCTAGGTGAGACCGGAACGGTTGCGAAGAAAGAGACATGAAAATGAGCCAACGACTTTCTTCTTCATAATAACTCCACACCTTACTAGAAGTCGCTTTTGTTTAACAGCCTAAAGTATTTCTGATAGTCTACATCTAGCTTAAGCACCAGATTTAGCACCATGTGACTTTTCGCTTCTCCCGCAAATCAAACATTTGTTGAAAAAACGTTTTGATCCCATTCCTAATATTGATGGGGTCAAGATAGAGTAAAAAGAATTCCAGTAATGCAATCAAAGTAGTTGTAAATACATTGCTAGCCAAAGATAATACTTGGAAAATGATTAATTAAAATATCATGGCACTTTCTCAATGATTTTAATGAAATAATTCGTATGCTTTCATTACACCTCATATGTTAGTGGAAATAATTAGCTAACAAAATTGGAAGAATTAGTGTAAATTATCGAAAACATTCAGTATGTTCTTGAGTTATACGGTGTATATTAGGAAGTACGGCCCTGTTTCATACTCCGAGACTGACTTAGCTGAAAAGCAACATTAAAATCCATCCGTTGCCTGTACCAATTTCCTAAAATACTTTATAAATGATGGAGGTGAAGGTCTCGACATAACCTTAAAAATTAAAAAATGGTTAGGTTCGAAAAGTAATTCATAATACACCTTTGTCGAAGCTAACATACATAAAAATTGGAGTGATTGTAATATTATAAACTATAAAGCTGAATAATTTTTGTGTTCAATTGATAACTACAGATTTTATATCCTGTTTTATAGTTAAATCAATACATAGAATTATATATTCGTTACTTGGACAATTTTTGTTTCTTAGTTTCCTTATTTGACATTTTTAGCGCTAAAATATTCGTATTGAGATTGTTTGGATTCTTGTCATGCGTTCTGAATTCACTCAAAACGTACACCCTTATTCCACAACCTTCTTTATTCATGGAAGTGGATTCAAATAATGAAATAATTAGTCTTGGCTAATTTGAAATTTATTAATCGAAGTAGCTTTTCAACAACTAGGAATTATTGAAATTACCAAAACATCGATGTTTATTCAAAACCATCGATAACTGCAAAACATCGGAAGAAAATCATCGATTGAAAAAACATCGATGTTTTCTTGAAACCATAGATGTTTTGATAACATCGAACCATCGATACCCATCCCTAAGTCGCGCTAAACACTCTCTTGTACTTCGTACGTAATCGGCTACAATCATTTTTGTTCAAATAGAAAGCTTGCTCCATCAATCACAACAGATATCCACACGTTTTGCGTATGCCTGTTTCAATTTTCAGACCTACATATAGTATCAAAATTCACACAATCACATACAAACTTTCATACTTTGTTCAATGTGATTGGAAGAGAAGTGATAAAATCAAGGTTTATTTAGATATCAATAAAATTCAAGGTATACAAGCAATGCAACTGAAACTATATGGGTTTTATCCATTCCATGCTATATTGGTTGAAAAAAATTTCAAGAGAAGTTAGGTACCCTGCTCTTCGCTTGGCTCGTGTAGATTGTTGATGGTGAAAATTATTTTCAAATAGGATAGCACACAGACGTTCCACGACTATCCTTACCTTCAAGAGATATGCGGTAGGAGAGTCGATTTTCGAGAATAAAAAATTATGATCTTGTGTTAAAGGAGACACTAGAAAATTAGAAAATACTTCGGGATTTATAGAAAAGTTTAGGTATTTGTATTACAGTATCGTCATATTTATTTCAAAATTAGCTTCTATATTTTCAATATGTATTTCGGGTCCACTACTAGAGATGTTTTTGAAAATATTTGAAAATATAAAATTAAAAAAGGAAAGCTTTCAGAAGTTTTTTTGATTAAATGGCTCTTTATATACGATAATCATACAGATTTCGCGCATTTTTCATTCAACAAGCTTTCTGCCTAAATAAGATCTGGAGCAAAGTGAGAAAAAAGCCTGTAAGTTCGATTCTGCTTAGCCTATTTAAACTTGATGTTTTTTAAAAGAGCTTTTGTCCAAATATATAAATTCTAAGCAATTTAATTAGCAACCTGAATGCTTGACAAATTTAAATATAAGCATAAAAGTTACCTACAATAATTTGAATTGTTCTCATAATAATGTTATTGTAGCCGCTAGATGGCGTTGTCTAAATGCAAAGCTAATATTACTAATAATGAGAGTAAACCATGTAAAAAATCTATAATTAACAACTGAGATAACTAACTACGTAATTAGTTGCACGTAGGTGTTCAAAATGTTCAAAATCTTTTGTGACGTGTAATTCCACGTCCTATCTACCCATCAGGATATGTCCCATACAAGAAGAAACAACGGGACCAAATATGGGCCAAGTTTAGCGCAAGGCTGTGCAACTTTGGCACACGCTTGTAAGCTTGGCATGGCCCAGCCGTGGCAACTGTCTGGAATGATAACAAGCTCATGCTGAGTTATCTTAACTGGGCCATGTGTGCTAGTCAAGACTGGACCAAGCTTGTAAGCCGTTCTTGTTACAACCTTGGCTAAACACTGAAATAATGACATTGTGCCAGGCTGTTATCATTGGCCCATTGTCGATTGCCATATCTGCACCATTCTTTGTTCTCAGGTCTGAGCCGTGTTTGGTTGTTACAGCTGAACAAATGCTTACAAACTCATAATTGAAAAAGATATAAATTATATTTTAATTATTTTTATTTTTTATTGCATCATAGTGACAAGCTAACTTGAGATCAATCTTTGATACAACTAGTTTTTTTTTAATTATCAATAGTTGATTCTTATAATTACTCTAAACTCTTTTCTTCTAATAATCAAAAATAAGTATTTAAAAAAAGCATATTTTCAAACTGAAAGTATTGTTAAAACTTTGTATTCAGATTAGTATTAACATGAAAAATTGATGATCAAAATCGTAATTATTGTAATTGTGAATTATGACTCTTCTTGAATTACTGGAATTAGTAACAGAATAGTTAGTTTTATTATCATCAAAATCATTACCATAAAGCGGTAAATCACATGGTTCTGAGTCAGAAGAATCACTATTGTCGTTAACACAAATGTTATTAATAGAATCGTTTCTTGCATTTGTTTCACTTACACCTGAATTACTTTCTTCGCGTTCTTTATTTTGTTTAGCACTTGCCACTTCTTAACTCTTCGATATGAATTAGATATTGTTTATAAAGAATTGAATTACAAATTAATAACTGAAAAACAGCCGATAAAAACACGATTTATCTTATCGATGGTAGACATAAACATATTAAGCATGAAGTTGGGGACTTAACCTTCTCTGCTAACATATGTCACAATCAGATACTTTCGTATATTTGGTAGAAATGAGAATAGCAGGTACTTTTCAAATAGTCTGGGCTACCCAGATCTGGTTCAAGTCTGGGTTTCCATAGAACGGCCAATGTTGGGCTCCCCAATCTTGGACCAAGGCTGGGAAACCACAGGCACGGCCAATACTCGGTTGGGCCCAGCTTGACGCGAATAACCTCGGCTGCCCACTACTGATCAAGGCTTGGTCTCGTTGCTCAACTCTGGGGACTCCTATCTAAAAAATGCCGAACACATATAGAATAATATATCGGTCGATCAACATGTCACGCAAATTGCAGAGATGTCTCGAGACAGAAAGAAGATTCCATATTTCAGTGTTTAATCAACCTACTTCTTGCTTCCCTTCAAATAATATTGAAAATATATGAAACATTCACGTTGCTGATTAAATTAGAATTTATATATGTGCTGAACAGAAGCTCTTTCAAGTAATATCAAGTTCAGCAAAATTGGCAAAGCAAAAACGGGTTTACAGGCATTTTTTCATAACAAGGTTCCCACTATTCGCCACCTCTTATTTGAAGAGATAAGCTCTAAAACTTGTGAAAGAAAAATACTTAAAATTTGTTAAAGAATTCGATTATCGTATAGAAAGTGCCAGTTAAATGGATCAATTTTAATTTTCAAACACGCCCTTCAAATATTGGTGGACCTCCAGTTCTGAAAATAATTTTCACGTGTTTTTCAGGGCCGCGTTTGTAATAAGTTATTTTTCTTGAAGCTGCAATACAATTAGCTCCTGAGATATGGCTGACGGTCTCTTTTAATTGCCAGCCCGGTTGGTTCAAGAAAACCTCCTCCTATACTCACTTTTCCTGAAAAGTCAATGTTGGAAGCAAATAATAATAAAAAACATAATTATTACTTGAGCAAATATACCTATGAAACAATTACCGTCTTTACCATCACACGATAAAAGCAATATAACCAGTTAAAAACGTTTTACTGCTTGAGCATACAAGTTCCATGTCCTCATCAAAATTTGCTCGTGAAATTTTACTTCAATAAGGTAAATAATGTAATTTTTTCCAGTATACAGCATCGGTTTTAGTAAAATCTTATTACAATATCAATTTTCCTCTCTTTAGTAAATTTCTCTCTTTAGTAAATTTCTCTCTTTAGTAAATAGTCGTTTCCCTTTTTTTATGTGCTAAAAACATTAAAACGAAAGTCTTAACAAGACGGATCTAACATTGGAATTCTACATTTTAAGTTCCGAACGTTGTAACTGTCATTAAAAAATAAACAGTACACGAGAAGGTCGAGGCTGAACATGTCTGATACAACTTTCCCATATTGATCACCTCTCCCCTTCGATGATATACTTATTTATGTCCATTAATTTAGTGGTGGTGTAGTACTTGAAATACCAATAGCTGTATCACTGGCTATGATGAGTAAAGGTGGAGGACCAGTAACAGTACGGAAAAAATGTTTATTCTTGAATCTTAACAATTTTATGCATGCATAAAGGTTAACTAAGTATACCTACTTTAATCGTTTATTAGAATGTAAATTACTTAAAAGTGTAAATCCACTTTCAAGGGAGTCTTAGATTCGAAAATAATCCTGGAAGCGCAATTAATAATTCACACTTCATTGTAAGTGTTCTCAAATAAATTACTTCATTTTTTACTTCACTGATCTCTAAGGAAAATAATAGAAAATCCAAATGAGCTGAAATAGTTATTTCGGAGATTCTAAACATGAATAATAGCCGCATAGTTATTTTATGTGCTATTGATACAAATATGAATCGTTTTTAGATACAATGGACAATTTTTTGACCCTATTACCTTAGATGAGTGACATTGCGTCATTAATACCAGTCAATGAGAAAATTGGCAATTGCTTGAATTTCATACACTTGCGAAGGGTTAATCTCATCTCATCAATTACAGGAAATTGATCATTTAAGTTGAAAATTTGGAATATGGAGCCCCCGAACATCAAGCTTAGGATTAATAGACTTAATTACATATGAGTGGAGCACTGATTCAAAAGTTTATTATGTTGTGAAGCATTTATCATTCGCCATTGAAGTGAAGAAACTTAACAGTAAAATTTTTTGTTAGCCTTCAGTTGTCAAGTTTTGAATATTGTTTTTTAAAAAAAATATAAGAACAATTAAGAATTTCCTATATTTCCTATTTTTATGTATGAAAATATTCACTGAAGATTATATTTTTTCATTATTTATTTTGATATTTTGGGTTGGAACCACCGGAGCTAATTTTAACAATAATAGACAAATTTTACAGTACATATTAATTATATACAATTAGGTTATCTTTTTCTTCTTCTTCCACTTATTTTAGGGCTTTCCTTGTATTCTCCAAATTATTCAGTATCGATTTTGGTATGTCTATGTGCATGATTCGGCCCATTTGGAGGTCTACTGATCTTCTGGTGGTTGACTTCTCTTTGAATGCTTTTTTCGTCAGCCGATCCTCCCCCATTCTGTCAACGTTTGCCTTCTACTCTCGTCTTCTCCTCTGGCTCCTTCTGTTATTAATCTAAGGGCTCTCATCTCTGTTGTTCAGAGAAGTTATTTTGACCTGCTTGAATCCGCTCTCGTTTCAGCTACATAGGTTAATATGGAACGTACAGCTGATTTCTATATACGTATATACTTTTCTCGAGATGGACATGAATTTGTTGCGCCATGTAACGTAAGCTTCCAGAGTACTGGGTCTTCACTTATTATGATAAACTTTGTCTTTGGGATAGATATCTCCATATTGAACTGTTCTGGATTTTGGTTGCATCCGAGGATATAATAATCTGCGTAAAATGCATTTCGGAACTCGATACTTCCCATCGTGTATCCTTTTCCTGATGTTGATTATGCGGTCTAGAACAAGGTTGTGAAACATTGGACTTAGAGTGTCTCCCTGTATCTTCCTGTTGTTATAGAAATGCCATTTGTGTTTTGTTGTTTGTGCTTTGTTATCTAATTATGAACAACTCACTTTCTATCCAACAGTTCTTTATAATCAATTTAACTTTAACGGCACTACTATTCGATGAATCTAAATAGTTTTGTTTACATTTTTCTACAATTTTTTGTAGTTTATATAATTCTATACTCATATACGACACTGTGTGACTTTCCAAAAATCAATAAGTTCGCAATTTTTTTTTTGTTTACGACAGTCACTTTTCTATATATTTTACTATTATTTTCATTATTTCCGATTTAATGCTATTGTCACAATCTGATTTATAACCAAATACAATATTTTTTATTTTTGAAAAATTATAAGATAGTAGTACATCAGAATTCTTGTACTGTACTGTTCTGTACTGTACTGTACTGTACGTTTCTCGCATTTCAATTACGCGAAAATTTTTTATCTGAAAAAGGGACAAGTTCTGGTCCTGAATTTTCTAAATAAGGTATTTTGGAATATAGAAACACTCATTGTACTTCTAATGACTGATATGTAAACAGGTGATTTTGAAAATTGTGAAAATGTTTCACTAGATAGAAAAAGGTAGTTACAATATTACATTTTACTGAGTAGTATTATGGTTGAGCATTGGTTGAATAGTTTAAGTATTTATCCTCTTAACAATATATCTTTGAAACAAAGGTCTATAATGTTAAAAGATTCATATAAAAAGCCAGCATACCAAAGTTACCCCAAATGGCATGGCTACGTTGAGATACTTTTAGAATTCTATTTCAACAGAAATCATAAACAAATAATTTCTTTAAACTTTCTTGGCTTTGGAAATATCGAGACTTTAATAAATAATAGCTAAAACATATTGATTTTCACATCATTTGATTATTGTTGAAAAACAGGAAAAATCGTACCAAAGTTCACGCTAAATATACTGGTACATACTTATGTAGATTCCCTCAGGAAGGATATCATGTGGCTACTATGAAGTGTCAACTCCTTTTCTTCATTAATTTACAGGGTGATTTGTCAAACTGATCAGTGTTTACACAGCTAATTTGATTTTTTAAACTTTTTCATGTATAGTAATTATTCGACTGGCTTTAGCTAAACTGAATCAAATCAATTTAATTGAATATTGAATATAGCACCTTGTATAATATTTTTTTTAAATGCAATAAGTGATTTTCAAACTACATAGATAACTAATAAAAACGACATACGTGACTGTCCTGTACAGTGTTGGTCGATGATTATAAATCCATCTACAAATTCCAACCTATGGATTTCATCTCCAGGATATGGTCGCTGAATCATTTGAATATGATATGGGTACAGATGATTTTTTTTCTGAGACTCTACTTAATTTTGATTGAGTAACATTAAGTTCTCGACATACTTATCTAGTGGTTATTGTAGGGTTTATAGTAACAGCGTCAGTAATGTCATCTTATTGCACTTCAACCACATATCGTTTTGTTCTTCCACGAGCAAAAATTCCATTTTTTGCATAATAATCAGAAACTGAAACAAATTTTGGACCGTTGGGACTCCGACGATCAGTAAATTTTCGTAATATTTTCAAGTAGCATATCTACCATCACGATTATAGAGCCCATAAACAAAAATTATTCCGAAATGATCTGTTATTTTGAGGAAAATTAGCGAAAGCTCTACCAAAGTTAACACAATAGAAGGTAATGTAGATACACATAGAAAAAATATGTATTACTGTACACATAAATAACAATTGATAATGATAATGGGTATAAAATATCAAGAAACGTCCAACGTTTAAAGCCAATCTTGATTTTAAAACTTTTTAGAGTTGTTAGTTATTTTTATTTGGTATAGAGATACAATGTATTATTATGTGACATAAAATTTTATTCATTGACAATACGACTTAAGTGTTTATACAGGGTGAGTCATGAGGAATTTATTATGCTCCTACCATACTCTTATGAGGAGAATGTCGTTCTCATTGGTTATTTATGTAGTGTGAAAATCATTCATTACATTTCAAGAATAGTTTCATACAGAGTGCAATATTCAGTACGAATTCCTAAATCAAGTTTAGTTAATACCAGTCGAATGCTTAATAGTAGTTATGAGAAAATAATAGCCAATTGAAATTTATGGTCAATTTCACTATTCGCCCTTTAAATGAATAAAGGAAGTTGACACCTCTAAGTACCCCGATGATATTCTTCCTGAAAAGATCTATATATCATAAAATTATGTAAACGGCATTAGCCTGGAAAGTCGTTTTATCTCCTCCAATTATTAAAACTCGAAATAATAGGGGTGATTGTAGGAATTATATTTTAATGTAGATGCACCTTGTATAACATCTGAACTCATCTTTCATATATATATATATATATATATATATATATATATATATATATATATGAAAGATGAGTTCAGATGTTATACAAGGTGCATAAATCAGTTATATTGTTTTCTATTGAATCTGGATGATTCCAATAAATCACGTTTCAATTTGCGCATCATTGAGAAATTCCAAATCACCTGAAGTGACTTATGTTCTATTCAAATTAATGAGAATTACGGTGCCACGCTAGCTTTAGTAACCCTTTAACAATAATTCAGAATTGTTCCACAAATACCTTGAATACAATCGAGATTTCTATTCTATAGAGTCCCTCTCTCACAGTACGCGTTGAAACAGACTATAATAATAATTCCAAAAGTGCAGAGGTGATAACCGTGTAATTGAGCTTGTTTGGTGACTTTTACAACAAAAGAAACAGAAGTTTCTTGAAATGAAATTTACAGGCATTGACAAAAAGTCCACTACGTTGTGTAGAAAATAAAAACTTACAGTGCTGCATCTTCCGAAAAAGGTTATTGTCGAAACATCATACTGGTTTTATTCCAATGTAGAGACGATGATTAGCAAAAAAGGAAAGCATTTTAAAACTAAGAACCTGCGACTCCAAGTGTCGGTTTTCAGCCGTTTTCGAACAATTGGTATGAATCGAAAACGGCGTTATTGCATTTTAATATTAAAATATACCGTTTTTGTTTAAATATAGGATAGATATAAAATAGAATATATATATATATATATATATATATATATATGATTTTCGTTAATTTCTCTCTCATTATACCATATGCAAGGAACAAATTAAAGCGTTATTATGGACTATGTGAAAAAACCTGACTTTAAATTGGTAAGCTGCAAATCTTCTTTACGTATATTTCTTACAAGACCATCTTATAATGAAAGACGCGATGTGATTTGTACAGCTTAATAGATACTTTTTGAAATTATTGAAAAACTCGATTAAATTTCTAAATCAATTTCATGATCATTGTTCTGTACTCGCGCTACTTTTTTAATAGTTACTTAAAATACTGGAGGGTGAAATGTAACATAGGATTATAAAGCATAATTATCCAACTTTAATATGCTACCTACTTATCACATAAACTAGATATAAGCTGTGGAAGGACGAAGTCAGAAAAATAAAACTTCACTCTAGATATATGATGTAATTATCTACTAGTGTTCATAAAATTGAACAATTGTTAGCATCTCTGAATTATACATAATTTTATGGCCAAGTTTATGATTCGTAATGTTCAATATCAACATATATAATAAGAGAAATCATTGTTTCAATAGTAATTAGTGTACAAGGTGTAATCAAAATAATTACAGCGAGTTATGTCATGAAAAACCAATGTGAAATTCTAATTAATATTTTTACTAGTATTGCCCTTAGTTAGCAATTCACTTACTTGCTATGCATGACTGAAAGAAATTTTGGAAGACATATTTCGGAATAGACTACATTTGTTCTGCATTGGAATTCTCAAAGGGACGTTACCATGACGAAAAAATGTCTGTGTTCCTCTAGCAATTCCTAAAATTGGTTTACAGTTGTTTCCTTTGTATATGTTACAAGGATAGTAGATTCTGAAGTAAAACTCTACTCTACTATAATAGAGTTGGTGTATTTAACCTAACCTACCCGTATGCTGTCTACCACTCAAAATTATCACGTCGTCATACAAACTCGAAATCCTTACTTTGTTTTGTACTCGCAGATTTTTGTCCTAATTCACTTTGGATAATTGAAGTAAATTGATTTAGGATGTCCAGATATCTAGTTCAACTTTTTCAAGAAACAGTTCTCGCTTGGAGTCTGCTATAATTTTTATTCATATTATAAAAAAATTAAACTGCATTCAATTTAATAAGAAGACAATTATTAATCTGTAATCAACTTTTCTTGTGACATAAACATTCTTCTGCCCAATATTCTGACATATATTTGTTTTCACACTACATCATTCGACACTAATCTGGGCAAATTTCGATTTACCAGCTATGAGCAATGCTTGTAATTTTAATATTTTCATAAACCAAATTCATCAATATCAGTAATGTTTGAATTGGAATGAAAACTTTGAGTACTTTTGACAACAAATAATGTATGATTACTTTTTATTCTAACGAGTTATTTGGTTGACAAAGTACACAAAAGTCGATAGAAAGTTTTTGTCGAAATATCAAAATATCAAATTCGATTTTGTATGAACTGCCTGTCATTCACAACATATTGAAATAGAGATAATATTCTGATTATTAACTCAAAATGTTGACTCATGTCTACTCTTATAAATTCAAAAGGACACAAAATCATTTTCAACATGAACATCAAAGAAGCAAAATGAAGGTACGTCCATATAAATTGGGAATAACAAAAACTCGTCTCAAAGCAATTACGGAGATCTCATAACTTTCCATTCGAAAGCTGTTTTACCCAAGTATTTTTTGTCTCCAACATCGAGTTATTCACTTTACAGAGCATATTCTTGCATTTAGAAGCAAATACACCGCCTAACAGAAAAACTAAACCTTTACACCGGAATTATACAGAAATTGGAAGCAGACTGACACACTCTTCAATCGATCTCTTTCATAGATACTGGCAGATGGCATAACGAATAACTTTGATTTCTGGTACAAATTTTGAGTAGTTGAAACTACCATTGACATGAATACAAGATGAAACAAGAAGATGGTTAATAAACTTAACCATATCACAATAAAATAACTTGATCGAACTATTTTATATATTTATTCATATATATATATATATATATATATATATATATATATATATATATATAAATGGAGCAACATAACGATTCAAATATGATCGAGACAAACCCTGTAGGGACGCGCCTGTATGATTTGAAGGTCATGGCTTGATTATATTATAGCTGGGTCTCTTAGTAATAGTTTTTTAACGCGAATCTTAACGACAGGCGAAATATGGGTAGACTGTTAAACTCTCGAAAGCAATATGTCGTTTAAAAAGAAGAAAAATGGGGCTCCAGTCAAACCGAAAAGAACCAAGCATTATCGTGGAAAAAAGCCACACCTTTTAACCGTGATCCTCGGCGCTTGTTCTGTATTGTGTTTCGCAATTTCTCAATGGTCCATAGATTATTTGGCTTCGTGGTAAGAAATTTTATTTCTGTTCAAAAGAAAGGTGCATATTAGATTTCATGGTGTTAAGATTTGCTTAGGATTAACTACCATTGTGGGAGATGTATGCCTCTATTACGTTGATTGCCGAAAATCATTTTTCGCCCACTGTTGTATTGTTCAATAAGAATTTTCGGTACCAAACGTAAGCACAGTTCTCTAAATTCCAGTATTTTCAGTAAAAATTTCATCTATTAGTGGAAGCACTAAATATGAACAAACGGTTTTGCTTAAACTTCTTTTCAATTGCGTGAACCATTTCATCAGTAACAGAAGACGACTGCTAACTTCGTTCTTCATCGTCTTCATCTTCACTTAATCATGTCATTCATTGAAGTGTTTGACTTCAATGATCCAATCATTGGATCACCAATAGCCTTTTGTCCGTGAGGGGATTTGCAAATAAATTTCACTTTGATTTCACAAACGGCGCTGATAGAAATAGAAACAGAACTTATATTGTGGATATTCCTCGTATTACTCAGAAGATCAAACAAAAAGCAGACCACCAAATATTTCACTTTTCAACAAATTTCAGTTTAGGATTTATAAGAAAAATTTCATTGAACACAATAAATATTTAAAATCTATTGCTTTAACAAATCCTTGAATTTCTAGGATTGCCATAAATCGAAAAAGGTCAAGAACTAAAGGGTGATTCATCTTCAATTTATGTCACTACCATTTCTTGAAATGTGCACGGTCATAGATTTTGAAGTAATATCACGCCCTATTGTTGTATGTCCATGTCTTATTTCAACGCTGTTACATTTGTAAAGTTACGTGTTACGTATAGACAACTCACATGTTATCTTGTACTTATAACACAAACTTTTTGGCTTGAAGGAAATTTCAAGTACACTAATGAACATATTTTTAAAAATAATAAAACCCTTTTGCCAAGAAAAGAAAATAAAGAACTTCTTAAAAACTTCAAAATTGCCTATCTGAAGTTTTCAGACTTTCTCAATATTTTTATTTAATGTTCATTAATGTTCTACGTAGCTACCAATAGCACTCAAAAATCAGTTCCCCAAACTTCATTTGAGACTAAAAGTTATAGTTACTGGCCAATAAAAGTTGTAATAACAACTACAATGATAATATTTTGACCAAAGTAAAATATTGAATGATACAAGGCCTGATCAAAAAATGGTGAGTGAATGATTATTGAAACACTTACGTTAAATGAATAGTACTATGCCTCGTACCGTCATATGGAAGAAGTTTGATTTGATTTGTTGATATGCTACTTATAGCTGCTTTAGTAACATCGGTGACCAATTCAGTTGAGAACGAAAACTGTTTCGCTCATACAGACTATTGACTATTCGCCTTATGACACAACTTGCCTATATATATATATATATATATATATATATATATATATATATATATATATATATATATATATATATATTCGTTCTGAAAAGCACTGTATATATATAATATATATATATATATATATATATATATATATATATATATATATATATATATATGTGTGTGTGTGTGTGTGTGTGTGTGTGTGTGTGTGTGTGTTTAATTTCTCATTTCATAGACCGAAAATCTTAATTAAGACGGTGAATACATAAGTATTCGAAAGCTCGGAATATATATTAAAATTAGTCTACTTTGGTGTTACATTGCCAATAAGTATGTATTCTATAAGGAGATAATACTTCTTCTTAAGTTATCAAAAAGCTTGTGCGAAATTTAGTAAAAATGGCTTGCCACTTTTTCAATTTCCTTTTATCTTGTTTTGCGGACTTGTCAATATCCCTCTTATTTCAATAGTAGAATATCTTTCGTAGATTATTCATCAAGACAATTATTGTCAGTTATTTCAAATTTAGACACTTACTAGGCAATTCGTACTACATTATCATTTCATTTGAAATTCAAATTTACTTATAAACCGAACGTTTCCGTAGAATCCATTTCGTTTTAGAAACACGGAATTGTATATTTTGGGTACTTATTTGTCTAGTAACTTGCAATGTATTGTATGAGATTCAACGCCTATTTCACTATAACGCACTAGAAATAGTTTTGGTAGTTTCCTAAGACAAATTCAGATAAATGTTTACTCATTAAGTCTGAAGGAATAATTTCTTAGAAATAAAGTATGACTTGATGAAAAAATCAACGGTTTCTCCCCGAGTATATTGAGTTTATTTCTCTGAAGAAACCTGTTTACAATGTATGCTTCTCACAAAGTTGAAAATGATTTTTTTTTAAACTTTAGTGAAGTTTTCATCAGTAAAGCACTAAATTTCAAGTTAATCCATACTACTAGTATATACTAACGAACATAGCCCTAACTTTACTATCATTTATTTCACAGTTTCGGCATCATCAATTTGGTTTGTGGTTTCAATTATTTATCAAAGTTCGTAGACTTGATATAGTCCGCTGATTATTTTTTGGTAGTAAATACTTAAAGTGCCATAAATACCGTGCAAGAAGATGTAGCAACAAAGAAAGTTGTACAGAGACTAAAATTTCAGATAAATCTGCGTATATTACCCGAACATGTTTATGATAACACAATGTTTGATATCCAAATTTGGAAAGGCTCAATTGATAAATATCTAAGTACCTATTTACAGCTATTATGAAAAAATATTTTGGTCTATTATAAAAAACTATTTTGATATAATTAGCAATATTTATTTCGAGTCTCTTATATGAACAAAAACTAGAAGTATACTACGCATTTTATACTGTTATCATCTTCTGTTACAAAATAATTCCTGAAATAATGAACATATAAAACTTAAAATAGATTGATTTCTTCAAACATAAATGATACCAAACACAAACCTTTTCAAAGAAATTATAACATGATTAATTTATATATGAATAATTTGTTAGAATCTCCTATGGTACAACATTAATTACAGCAATTACAGAGAAAAATTGCTACAACCGGTCATCCCCGGAACAAATGCTTCGCCTACATTTATTGCTCAAGTTGTAATTTGTGACCATTTTGGAATTTTGTATAATTATGATTGTCAATGACAATGTTTGCACTTGAATTTATGACCTTTGGCTGCTTTAAAAATCACTTATGATATTGAATGCGATAACGGATGTGAAGAAATATCATATCAGTAGGGGCATGTGTGTGTAATTATTTCGACGACCACAAAACAATGAGAAGGGTAACTTGTAAAAATTTTGCATATAATGTTAACACCAGTTCGTTTATTCAGAAATCATCATCAATATTAATTACAATGATTGGTTTTTTCTATCTGAATTTTAAAGGGAAATTTTAATTTTCATATGAGTTTTTGTTGCATACGAATCAGTTCTGGAAAATGTACATCCCTTTTTGGAAATTATTGATTTGTTCGATTGATTTAGTCTCAGCCAAGATTATGGAGAACGATACAAGACTTTTGTAAACATAGATCAACCTGAGAACCTGGCCTTTGTCACGTATGGACTACTGTTATATGTTATATCGAGAATCCAGAGTAATGGCACTGGATATATCGAAGACTTTGGTCAGTGTTTGGTATTCCAACCTTCCAAATAAGTTAAAATCGTAGGGATTGTCGTTTTCACTCATCGACTGGCTCAGTAGTTTTCTCAAATACCGATCCATCCAGATAGCTAACAATGAATATACCTCAGTGAGGTTCCTGAGGGATGCATCTTGTCACCTACTCCCTTTCTCTGTACATTCATGATCTACCGAACAAAACTGCAAGCCCAATATATAGCTTCGCTAACAATAGCATACTGGTGTCGTCGCTCAGTTCAGCCGCCCCAAAAAAGTCAGCTAAGACGCAAATCTGTAGGCAGCAACAGATCGCTACCATCAATACCGAGCTTGAAAATATTCTGGAGTAGAGTGCTTCCACTCTAAGGCACCTTCACAAAAAACTTGTTACTCTCTTTCAGACGAAAAAGCTATAAACTCTGAAATAGCGTCTAATCCTCTACAAATGCCAGATTCATCCATCTTTGGAGTATTGCTCGCACAATTGGAACCCGGTACCCTTGGGATGTTCGACTCAATACAGAAGAGATCAATTAGACGTGACCCAGAGTTGACCAGGAGCTTGGACAGCGTAGAGAATATATTAAGGGTGGCTGACCTGACTCTGTCTTACCGATACCAACACGACAGATATTCTACCTAGCTGTTCCAACATAATCCCACCCTGAGCATTCTCTGAGGACATAGTCGACAGGCAGACGTGTGTTTTGTACCGCTTGCAGATATCCAAAATGTCGGTTTATCGGGACTGATTTCTTTGGAGAAGGACAAACCTCTGGAATCAGCCAGCAAGACATGTCTTTCGCGATTGCTATAACCTACAGAAACTCAAGATCAATATCCACAGGCATTTCCACACAGTAGGCACCATTCGAACTACTCGAGTGTAATAAGGTTTATTGTTTCATCTATCGTCATAGGAAATGAAACGTGGGTGCTTTATTACACCTCCAAAACAAAATCACAATTTCGTTAGTGGTTGAGTACTATAAAACATTTAAACAATCGTAGTCGGCAGGAGCGGTTATAACGATTGTGTTACGGGGCTCCTCATCGATTTCATGCAATCTGAGATGCTAATGACCTCAGACAGATATTGTGAAACATCAAACTCTAGCTAGCAATCCTGAATCGACGTAGATAACGACTTGTTGAGGAAGTAGTGCTTTTGAAGAAAATTTGGGTGAAGTGTTATGCCCCATCGTCCGTACAGTTCGAACTCAGCTCCTGCGATTAACACCTCTTCCCCAAGCTAAAGAAACACTTATGTATCAAACGATTCCAGAGCGACGATGAAGTCCGTGCAGACGTCATACGCTTCCTCAATGTATGGACGGGAGACTTGTTCGACTTAGGAATACAAAAGCTGGAGTACCGTCTCTAAAAGTGTGTCAATAATGGAGACCATGTTGAGAAATACACATCATTGTAAGCTTTTTAACGATGTATAAATTAATAACAATAAAGAATGTTTTGTTTTGTAAAAAATATGGTAACTTCACTTAGACTTGTATTTTGTACAGCTGCAAGAGAAGTACCTAGTCCTCAAAATCTCGCAAATAAGTTGGTAAAATCTGAGAAATTTAAGTGAATTCATCCTTGCTGTAAGCTTAGTAGACGAAATTCTTTAATTGTAAAATGTTTATATTTAACACCGCATTCTAGTAAAATGAATCGCTGCTAAATACATGTTTGTTACTCATAAATTTGATGTCCTATTACACCTCTGGTAGGATCATCATTTTTTTTACTCCTTAATTTTCCATTTCCTCTTTGCGCCGTGATCTATACTATCTCCTGTTTTAATTACGCGATAAATTGTCGATTTCGATATTTCACTTAATTCGCTGAAAAATTCATTGTCACATGTTGATAACTATCGTTTTTGAAACGATACGTTGACACTGTATATATGTAAAAGTTTAATTGTGAACAGTAACCATGCAATTATCCTATATTTTAACATTGGTACTGGTTGAACTATATTTGATATTTGCTCCACAAACTCATCAAATAACAAAATTAATATTATTTCACAATAGTACTATCATAATGCCAGCTAGATCATTCTCATAATTAAATAATTCCAGTTTCTACTTTTCGACGGGATGAATTGTAATCGAGAAGTTAACGAATATTTCAATTCTGAATTTAAAGTAACATCTCTGTTACTTGCGGGGTATTTGTGGGTTTTATCATTAAAGGGCTACAAGAAGTTAAAAAAAATCTCCATTTAACGAAGATTTGTATATTAGCCAAGTTCAACAAAAGACAATTTACATAATAAATTGGATTCTCGCTTTGAAAAAAATGTCGAACAAACGTCGAGACGACACCTGAGAATGGTACAGAGACTAGCAATTATTTCTATTCCACTGCACATTGTTCATGATCAGGAAAGTCAATCGAGGATTTGATGAAGGGAAAATTACATACTTTTAAAAATGATCTTGTATAGAGCTCCAAGTAAATAATTTCTGCAAACAGATATTTTATAGAGCTTAGCTAAGTGATAAAAATAATTGAACAACAACAACAGGAAAGAATATACGAGGACTACTACTTAAGTTTTGAGATATGGCACCACTAATGTCAATATGTCAAATCTGACATTGCCATCATAAAGTTTGACATTTTTAACGGTGCGTACTCAGAATGTCTTATTATGTAAGTAGTATTTGAGGTGTCTTAAGATATTTGAAACATGCAATGATTTTCTATCAATTTTGGACGTGGATTAAACCAACAGCAGTGGCAGTTTGCCTTAGATCTTTGGTGATGAAGGACCATTTCGAGTCACCGTGTTTCACTGGTTTTCCGAATTCAATCGTGGTGGCACTTAGCTACAGGATGAATTTCATGAAGATAATCCAAAATCGGTTGTTGTGCCAGAAAATATCCATTCGCATACATTCAATGGTGAATAATAAACATTTGGCAGTCAAGAAGATTTGTTCGCGTTTTTCGTAATAATTGGGCGTGTCCCCCTTTACATTAGCAAGACGCAAAACGATCAATTCTGAATGGTATACTAGCATTTGTTTACCAGAAGTATCTATTAGGAATAGAATTAGCGAAACGAATCATTCTCCACCACTACAATGCGAGCTCTCGGACATCAGTTCAAACAAAAATGTTGAACATCTACCGTACAGTCCTTGTTTGGCATACAATTATTTCTTCTTATTTCTGCAGAACAAAAATAAATTGAGACGTCAACTGTTTTCTACACCTAGAAATGAGGTTGATGCGTTCAAATCAGAAGTCTTGGAGGTACCTCAATCGGAATGGAAAAAATGCTTCGATAATTGGTTCAAATGCATGTAAAAGTGTATTGATCTCAATGGAAAGAATTTTGAGAAACAATAAACCCATATCTAATGATTAATATTTGTTTTTATTTGCCTATCTCATAACTAAAGTAGCAGCTCTGTTATTAAATAATGCTTTGAGATTATATGAGCTGTAGACTACGTATCTAGCTCTTGCAAGGTGGTACACAATAAATTTTGTGGCAGTATATGTGTAATCCCTTAGATAAAAACTAATCAATATTGGGATCTCAGATAACTTGTCTCTATCTTCACCGTGACTCATTGACATCTGATGAAGTAATTGAATTTCGAATCCAGTTGTTATATAATCAAAGAACAAATTGAAAGAAAAAAAATAGTCACTTATTGAGCACAGGTGCCAAAAAATTGATAAAATGACAATGGGTTAAAATAAAATACAGAATGCTGTAGAAGAGTTATTTTGATAACTCAACTTTCGAGTTTATAAAATTCAATTCATAAGATTATGTTTTCAGATTATATTTTCAATAAATGTGACTAAAAATTAAACATTTTCATTATTGTACTTCTAGTCTAGCTACTTGACAGTATAAAGCCCACAAAAATGTCCTTATCTATTTATTCGTAAATAAGACGCCTTCAAGTAGAACCTTCAAAATTGGCAAATTTAATTTGCAGCTATCCACAGAGGTTTGTATGGAGCCTCTTGTTGAAAAAATTTAGCTTTGCCAAATGCTTTATTCGAAATTCAAACAATAAGTATGAATTTTGATGCTAAAATAGTTTTATATGGCAATTCTACTTACTTAATCGTAGGCCTAATTCTATTGTGAGCGTGAAGTGTATGTAGAGCTGCGATGTAGTATCACTTCACCAATCCATCCTCCATTCTTTTTTATTCATTACTTTTCATCTTATACCTATTCCCTTGAGCCTGCATGATTGCATCTGGAAGAATATTTTGTGCTGGACCTTTGTGTCGTTTTGATAGATCAACGGTCTTTATTTTCTATAGTACACAAAGCTTCTAAATTGTAGTAACTTGAAGCTGAAAATTAGCAGAGTTCAAATGTTTTTCCTGCAAGCCCTTCTAAGCTTCATGAGTTATAAAGAAGCCATGCTTTTGTTACTCTCAAGTTCAATAAATGTTAAAATATTCGAACCTTCCACCTATTTTTAAGAAAGCTGTATTTTGGAGCATCTCTTAATGGTATCAATAAGGTCTAAGCCACCCAAGTGGCTATTATGTTCTTCAACAATATTTGGTCTGCTTGGTCTTTTTGCCATACGTCTTTTTGGCATTTCTTCGAAAAAACTGGATGCCAAATTTTCTTCTTTCTTATCTTTGAAAACTACGGCTGCTTCATCTACACCGTTGATATCACTAACATACCCAACAGAATAGTTTCTTTTTTAGGAATTTTTGTAATTTCGAATCGCGTTTCAGCGTATACGAGGATATATTGAAAAATTCTTAGACTACTATAGAATCAAACAAAATTTCGATGTCAAAATATTTTATTACTCAACATATTCTCCTCTTAATTGAATACATTTATTACAGCGAACCTGCAACGTCTCTAGTAATTCAAACCCCAAATCACGAATTTTTTGCATGATAACATGATATTTGTGTGTAGGGGCGTTGTCCTGCAAAAACAAAACACCTTTGGATAGCTTTCCGCATCTTTTCTCTTTAATTTTTTTCAGTAGAGTGGTCAGTAATGTCGAATAGTAATCTCCAGTTATTTTTACCTCTTTTGAAGCTTGCAATCCAATTTTTAACGGTCGTATACGAAGGACGTTGATCACTTAGGGTATTAAGTATATCTTCGTAAATCTGCTTACTTCCTAACCCTTTTAAATACAGGTAAGTACATGATGATAACTCGATACTGCAATTTTTTTATTTTCACAATTTCAGTGGAAATCTTTTTTCTTTTAATTTATTGTGGTTTATCTTTTTGACAAACTTTACACTGCTACTTCTAATAAGTTATTGTTCGTTGCTATGGTAACGCAATATTTTGTTTATGCATGGAACTGGTCTAGGCTAAGTCTAGGCTATCAATACATCCTCGTATAACTCTGTATACCGTTTCATTTGACAGTATTACTTGAGTACAGTATTGAGTATTACAGCGGTGGTTATCTTTTATTTAAGTGTTGAAATATAATCCGTAATCATGATTCGAGATATTTTTCGTGGTAGACGCAGTATAATAATTGAGGTTCTTTAGAGAGTACCACATTTTCTGCACTAACTCCATCTACTTTATTTTTGTTAAATTAATTCGATATATCGGTTCAATAGTTATGTTACAGTGGTGCGAAATGGAATCTGAATTGTGTTTCAATTTAAAATGGTAAGAAATCGGTTTAAGATAGAAATGTCACATAACGCTACAGAGGGCTAATCGAATTTCGTTTCACCTCCCATCTTCTTTATTTCGAAACTACTTAAACATACTATATATACATCAACAAACCGATATGCACCCAAATATATACAAATAGTAAAATTTTGTTGAATCGCGAGTGCCGAATCTCCAGGAGCAGCGTAACTTTGAGAACACTTCACTGTTCCGATTCAGATAAGTATAATGGTTTTTCCAAAAACGTGTTCCAGGTATATCAGAGATGATTGAGTTAATTGCAAGCTATTCGGACATTAAAATGGTTATAAAAGAAAAGTGAAGTATTCCTAGAAGAAGGTAACTTGGAGTTCTCGAGGTCGAAGGATTGTAATTTTATCAAGGGAATTGTTCGGGGAAATATGCACCTGTATTATGTATTAAGAGCTATTCGTCTGTTCCAGTTTTGTTTTACTTGTTACTTTTTTGTCGTTTTCTAGAAATCAAAATGTCTTATGAGTAAAAAATTTGGGTGCGCCAAATGCTTGTTTTTCAATTCAAAGTATGAATTTTGGTATTGACGTAGTTTTATATGACAATTAAATTTATTATTGTTTAATAATAATCACGAATCTCTACTCTCGTTTAAAGAAACCAAAACTATTCATCTATCCAAGAAATTCCTAGTAATTTGAAGAGAAATATTGTTCCACGTTTAAATTATTACGTAACCACAGTTAGAAACAGTTAAAAAGTTTTTTAAGTTAACATGATAAAACTCAAATATTTTTCTCACGATTGTCGCGTTGAAAATATAAATAACTCGAACACAACAATTTTCCGTTAAATAGCTATTTCAAAATACATGGATTATCAAAATCACATAAACTAGTTATTAGCATAGTGAATACATTTATGCGGACGTGCAATTCATAAATGTAAATATTTACTGTTCAAAATAAAGCAATAACTAATTTATTTTCAAAACTATAATCGCTGGAGGTAGAGTAAACAGAAGCTAATTCCATTAACAAATATCCGAAAAAGAATCTAATATTCAAGCGTCGTTTGATACAAGGTTATTAAGCTGACGTCCCTACATTATAATTGTACTTTATTTTATATCGCATATAAACACTATCTTATATTCACATATGTCCACTTTGCCTATACCACTAAAATGCATGCATGCATTCATGTGAGAAATGGAATTCTCGTGTTTCTTTGCCATTTCTACGGTGTGCTCTAAATCACTTAACCCGTATTAATCCACGCGCAAATCTCTTTCTGAAAAATTGAGCAGATAAAACAAAACAGTTCATTCACTAGAGAACATCCTTTTTAAAAGATATTCCTATTGAGTATTTCATTAGTTGGAAACGTATCGTTTATTATAACAGTAGAAGATCGCCTTTTTCTTTTATTTGGAAGTTTTACTTTAAAAAATCATTGATCATACCAACTTTATATTGTTTCTTGTAATTATAAAATTGTGCCCCTGGCCAACCCCATGGGGCGTGGCGGCTGTTATCGAAGAAGTTTCTAGATTAATTTCGTTGTGTACGATGGGAAATGAATTTTTATAACATTTTTATAAAGAACCGTAAACATTATTGAATAAAATGGGAGAGTTGAGGGTGGTTATATGCATTTGTGTCCAATAGTGGTCTTCTCTCAAATATTGTATTTTCGACTACACACACTATATATTACGAGAGTTGCTTGTTTTTGAGATATGGCAACACTGATGTGAATATGTGGATCTGACATTGTCATAAAATTTGACATTTTTAATGGTGAACATACTCAGAACGTGTTGTCGTACTAGTGCTATTTGAATTTTTTAAAGATACTTGAAACATTCATCTTGGTCAAGAAAAGTAATTAAATCGTGAACATTTTCGTGCAATTATTTTCTATGGTTTTCGACATGGATTGAAGAAACACCATTATGCCGATCAACTCGCTTCGGCTTTTAGTGGTGAATCATCATGTTTCACTAGTTTTCTGAGTTTAATCGTGGTCGAACTTCGCTAGAGGATGACTTTCATGAAGGTCATACAAAATCGGCTTTTATACCAGAAAACATCGATACTGTGCATAAGCTTTTATTGCAAGATCGTCATGTTCCATTCGCATACATTCAATATTGCACGAATATTTGGCTGTTAAATAGGTTTTGTCAAGTTGGCTAGAGCATAATTTGACCATTGCTCAAAGAAAAGCTCGTGTCGATTGGTGCAAGAAAAGGGCGAGAAAATTCAATCGCGGTGCTTCAACAAACGTCTATAAGATCGTGTCAGGCGACGAATCATGGATCTATTGATATGAACCCGAAACTAAACAAAAATCGACTGTATGAGTCGTTCATGACATGTCGCCACCGTTCCAATAGAGCAACGTATAACAGTCAATTCTGAATGGTACACCAACATTTGTTTACTTGAAGTGTTCGAAAAAATCAGGGAAACCAATCGCAGAAGACGAATCATTCTCCACTACAACAAAGCATCGAATTGATGGGTCATCCACCGTACAGACCTTGTTTGTCTATCTCATAACTTAAGTAGCAGCCCTCGAATCAATTTTTGAAAGTAGAGAATGCTATGAGTTGTTTCAGGAATCTGATGTTGTAGTCTTGTTCTATTTTATGAAGATTATCGAATAGGGTTATGATTGTCCAAATAAAAAATGTAGCTGGATTCGTATATAAATAGAAACAATGAAAAGTGTAGAAGAGAATTAGTAAATTATGTACTGTATATTTTCATTCACTTTATATAGAAATACTGTATAAAGAAAGGATTCTGATATAAGAAACTAATCACTTATCATCCCATATTACGATATGGACCTCAATTTGAAATCTTGTTCTAATCATAAATACAACTGATATTAGAATCAAAACGTGATGTGAGAGCTTCCATTTGAAGTTAATATTTCTACAGGCAGCCACAATTTATAGCTGACTTACACTCTTAAGAATCGTTTATATGAATAATTTCTATTTAAATATACATAGAATAGCACAGTCCTATCGGAATTCCATTCTAGAATTGTAATGTGGAGAAACTCTAGCTAAAAATTCCAAGAAATTGAATTATGATGAATAAATTATGAATATTGGCACCAAAAATTGTATGCGTGAAAATCTTGAGATATATATTCGAAAATTACGTAGAAGAATAAGAAATTCAATAAAAAACTTATATAATTATATAATTGTCTACTCAACTGATCCCTCTGCCAATGTAATTTTGATACTTTTATATAGATTTGTTAAGTTTATTTGGCTATTCCAGGAAACTAGAGGCCTCGAAAGAGGGATGTTAAGAACTCAAATCTGCTTACGAATTGTTTGGGTCAAGAAAAACGGATTAACCTCAATTGCGGTTGGTGTTTCTCTAGCATTAGAAGCTTATTTGAATAAAGATTTTTGTATTGGGTATGTGAATGAATTCAAAAAATGATATAACAAATAGATATTTGTTAACAATTTAGTAACTGAAGAGGATTATCGCATAAGCAACATAGAATTTCCATTATGAGAATAATTTAGTCGAATAGTAGCTAGAAAATATCTATAAATAATAAATAAGATTTTTCAATAACACACAATTATTTGTTATCCAGATCAACCACCCGATTATTGAAATTATTCCATTGAGAAATTATATGTATATCTATATTTGAGAATCATCTGATGATGAATAGACTAGATGCTTAAGCTTATTTCAGCTAAAAACCTAAATATTTCTCGCTGATGTAATTGAGGGTTTTATTTTCCTGAGGAATGATAAGTGGTATTTAGTAAAATCTCTCTACAAAATGAATATTTCTCACTTCAGTGCTTTTTACACCACTTCAACTGATTAAGAAAAGCACTTTTAAAAAGCGATGAAAATACTGGAAAGTTTATATTTCTTTATGCATTTGTATTAGTTAGTTATCCTCGCACCTTTGTACGCTATTAAAATGTTTGAATTATCTCTAGTTGTTAATTTTATAATTCTTCCAAGCAAAATTGTAACGGATCAAGAGGTGAAGAAAAGGGTTACAGCTTCCAAACCTATCTCTTCTAACAGAAAAACTTTTTTTTTTTAATTCGTGACATTCAGTTATGGTCGAATTGAATTTAATTCAACTCTTTATTTTAAGTTTATTAGTCGTTCCTTTTGACTCAATTTTTCCCTATATAATTACGTAGTTATGATATATTGTGAAAGTGAATTAGTATTATTTCGACTGTGTTAGGGGAAAATATTTCACAAAATTTGTTGTAGAAAGGGATTTCATGTGATAGAAGTGAAAAATTACCAAAAATATATCCTCAAGAATAAAAAACAAACAGATATATATATATATATATATATATATATATATATATATATATATATATATATATATAGAGAGAGAGAGAGAGAGAGAATATTTTAGCCTAGGTTACACGAGGCCATCACTTTTTAAATGTTAATATCGTTATTCATTGTAGTTTTGGGTATTTATTTTGTACTTTGTTTGTTTGTTTTTTTTTTCAGTTATTTGCAAACTCTTGTCCATAAATTGTAAACAATTCTTTGACTATCGCTGGCTATCAGTCTCACTGACAGCCAGCGCTGGCTTGGTATTTGTCTTGTGTGAACAGTTTTTCAAGCCAAGACAGCGCAGGCTGCCAATGCTGGCGAGAATAGAACGCCCGTTTATTTTTCAAGCCAGTGACATCCACCCGCATACCCCTCGCCAACGTTGAGGACGCGTGTAGACTCAACACGCCAGTTACTGGCGACTATCCATACAGTGTATGTGTCCTTGTTTTTGTTTGGAATTGGTCTATCGCTCAACCCTTCTTTTATCCAAAGTCGTTTCGCTTTTTTTCTGCTAATATATCAACCAACTCTAGTGGAGACATGTTCTTCAAACATTTTTGTTTAAAGAAGACTTTGCCGCGAATTCATTATATTTCAACCTCAAATATCTGCACACCCTAATAAAAATCAATGAACGCATGGCCTCATGTAAACAACAGGAGCTAGGCCATCGCTGGCCTGTCTGCAGGACTGGCACCAGCATCACTGGCTTCGTATGAACTCTGCTTTAAGCTTTCAAAGTTGATTGATATATTAGAAAAAAGAAACGAAACGACTTTGATTAAGGAAACGGTCAAGCGATAGACCAATTAAAAACAAAGACACATACCAATATACCATACAGACATTAACCAATGACTAATGTGTCTACACGCTTCAGCGGGCGGAAGGCTTGAAAAATAGACGGACGTTCCATCCTTGCCAGCGTTGGCAGCCCGCGCTAGCTGGGCTGGCAAAACTGTTCATACAAGGTAAATACCAAGCCAGTGATGACTGCTACTGAAACTGGCAGCCAGCGATTACTTCGTGTAAACTAGGCTTTATAGTCAAAATATTGTTTACAATTTGAAGACAGGAATTTTTAAATAATTAAAAAATACACAAAAAAGAGCAAAAAAATACATAAATAAAAAAAATCTCAATATACCGTATACACACGAAAACTACAATGAATAACATGAATAATTAGCATTTACTCGTAAAATGTGAAAAGTTTTATATATAACAAATGCTCAATGCTGATATTGCCAGAATTGAACCAAATAATAAATTGAAATATACGGAAATCCTAAAAGTGTAATAATTTGTAATAAAACTCAATATGTATTAACATTATCATAATATTATGAGAATACAAGTCATTCACAGCGTAGAAGGCACTTTCCAGTAAATATGCCCTCAAATTATTGCGAAATACGGGAAATATGTTATAGATTTGATTTCAATTAGCAAATGATTGTGCATTTTATTCGCATTGTACAGTATTTAGCCTATAACTTATTCTAAACGAGGAGTGGGTTGATAAAGATCGTGCTCCCCGTTTCTTAGTGGATATATATGCTATTACCTTTATAGAATAGGAGAAGCGTATTTACAGTTATTTAAACGGATTGAATAAGGAAAGAAGAATCAATATTTTGAATCTTCTGAAGAAGTCCTGGTAGTGAGTCTAACTGGTTAGTCGGAGTAAAGATCTAATAGCTCTTTTTTATAGTTTGACGATTCGCTCAAATTTAAACGCACAACACGTACCCCAGATGGAAAGGGCATATCGGCGACTGAAAAAGTTTAATTTCCTGGAAACTCTCTTAGTGCAAAACAGGCAGAACTTAATTCGTTAAATAAAGCGGCGATATGTAACTCCCATTGCTAAGTAGTACAAAAAGCTGCAACGTATTTTTATATGCACATGAAGTGTCATGACATCAAGGTTGCTCAAAAGAATCTAGTGTCGTCCGCAAAAAGATATATTTTACTGCTGATGTCTAGATAGGTAATGCCGTTCATGAACAAAATAGGGCCCAGTACTCGGATTAAGGTTAGAGAAATAAAAGAGAATATTGGCGTACCAAAGGAACGCATTTCGCCATATACTGACTGAAGGATTACGCATGGGTAACCTATCCGCGAATTAGGTGCGGCGTTTGCTCAGTTTAGTCCAAAAGAACATTCGAATGAATATTTCTCGAGTCTCATTGACGCGGTTTAAGCGAAATGAGTCGAAATTTTTACAAAAATTGATAACTGTTAATGAACTCTGGATCTAGCACTACTCCTGAAACGAAAAAATAGTGAAGGCTACTTTGTTTATCAACTATCTTCAAAAAAGCAGAACAATAACAGGAGAGTATCATGCATCATTACTTGATAAGGTAAAGGAAGAAATTATGGAAAACCGTTCGCATTTGAAGGTAAAAGAAGTGCTTTTCCACCAGGATAACGCTTCTTTTCACATTTTAGTGAGCGCAATGTTTGAACTTCAAAAATTGCACTTTGGATTGATCGATGACCCACCTCATTCACTAGATCTAGCCTCCAGTGACTTTTCTCCTCATTCCCACCTTAAATTTCTATTTTTAGGAGTAAATTTTCATCAAATGAGGACGTTATGCATACGTGAACCCCCATTATGAGGAAAAAAACGGCTATTATTTTAAAAGATCAGAGCATTGCTGAAAAAGTGCAAAGATTGAAAATTTTGAAGAATTAAACAGATTATGGAGAAAAATGTGTTGTTTCTTTGTAAGGTCAGAAACTTTTCGGGCCACCCTCGTAGTTCATGTAGGAATACTAAAAAATGATTCAACTATAATCTCAAAATAACAAGAAATACTACAAATACAAACCTTCAGTTATAAAATGATTTATTGGGATAAGAAGATCGTGGCAGACGATACAACAGAACGATGTTGCAGTTATTGAAAACAATCTTAGGAAGCTCTGCTAATTGACATATCAGTCCCAAATAACTCAAGTACAGAAGATAAATACATTCACTGGATAACCAAACATGGATGTGGTGATAAGGATAGAAAAAATGAAATGTGGAATCGTGAATAAGTCAAAATCATTCCAATAGTTTTGTCCCATAAAGAGCTAATTCTAAAAAAAAAATAAGTATTTCCTTCGAAAACTACAACACTATCAAGTCAATTTAATTAACTATTTGAAAATTTGTAACCTTCGTTAATTAGATAGAGTAACTGGAGGCAGCTAAAAACGGCCGTCGGCGATATCTCAGGACCGGATTTAATTATAACTTCAGGAAAAAAATATTACAAAAGTGGATATAATAAACACATGAAAATTATTTTGAGAATTCTAGGTCCACCACTAGAGAACGTATTTGAAAGAAGGAGAAATTTTTTGTTCTCAATTAAATGGCATTCTATATACGATAATCGAATTCTATACCTATGTAATTGCTAGAGGGTGTTGTTTCTTATATTTTAGATATTGTGATTTTTATTGACAAATTTGAATAGAAGCATAAAAGTTTGAGTAGATGTTTTAAAAGTAAACTAAATAAATATTTAAATAGCGAGAACCGTATGTCGATGTATTATTTCTTTCTCGAGGAATCTTAAGAAATGTGTAACGGCGAGAATTTTTGTGTCTTACTGTCGTTACTTCTTATACTACACTAGTATTTCAAAGGCAGAAATTGAAACCACTGTCCTATACTCCCGACAGCGACCGATTTTATGTATAGAAAAGAATGAATGACATTTGGCAGACCTAGGGTGCCACTAATTTCGTAGCTAGTTTTAAAGTTGTTAATTGTTAGATTAGTTTTACATTTAGATAACTCCATCTATCGGCAATTACATGATTATTATGAGAACAGTATGAGTTACTGCCGGTAGGCCAATGTAAGAACTTCACAACCAGAATAAATTTTTAATTTCCGATTGGGCGAACCAGCCTAATAGACGCTTGAAGAAAAATTTCGAGACATAATGAAGATATCAACATGCGGTTGTCACTATTTCAATACTGATTAATTTTAATTTTGGAAGACCTACTTAAAGGTTCACACTTCTATTTAAATTTGTGAAATCACAATATCTAAAATATATGAAACAACTCCCTGTAGCAATAACGCTTCTGATAAAAATTCCCTAGAATTTTGTTTTATAGTAATGCTGGACAAAAGTTATTTCAAACAGCATCAAGTTTGGGCAAGCCGTTCTTAGTTGCCCACTCAGTACATCTAACCAGAATCTTGCACTATCACTAAAATATCTAGTAATAAATAGAGTGATATGGAAAATCTATAGGATAAAAGTAATATCACACATAATCTGAGTAACTAATAATATAGAAACAATGGAAAAATGGAAAAAATGAGCTGATGTACTACTACATAAAAAATAATCGAATCTTTTTGATATAATCCAGTATACGGTTGTAAATCACAAACGAAAGAAAAGAAATGTTTTGTGACAACTCGTTTTATCATCTTCGTGACAGTTTGTTTATTCCGAGTATCGTAGTTGATGATTTGAAGTTATATATGTGATCTTTGATAGGTTATATTCTACTGAGACGTAACAAAAAAAATATTGCAAAATGCAGATAATTCAATATTCATTGATCGCCAAAGGGTTGAAATTAATGAATAACGGTTTCTGAGAGATAAATCATTGACAAAGTTAATTGAAAAAAATAAAATTTAGTGGGCATCGCACTGGTATAAAATTTACTGAAAAGTAGTGGAATTAGTGTATATGATACATCAATATTTGGAAAATTGAGCAGTTTGTTATGAATACAGCTAGGTAGCTTCTCAAAAACATCAAAGTCACGTCGTTCTTTTTTCTTTGATCCTTGATATTTTCAAATTGTTTCCACCACTGTTTTTTTCAATAAACAATATTTATTCACGAGTACAAATAAACGAGTCCGTACAATCTTTATAAAATAAAAAATTTTCTCAGAAATTGATGAGCCAGCCAAATCACATAATGCCTTATTTTTACTAAATTTATTATCGGTGAAAAAAATTACACCAGAAACATTTACTCTGTCTCATATTGTGTTGGAATGTAGAGAAGTCTCAAGAGGATTTCATCTTCCGAGTTGGTTTTATTAAAAGTACAGTAATGTGTGTGTTGGAGGTGTACATCAATTAGTGTACAAAATGTATCAGAAATCTAACGATGCTGTTGAGTAAGAGCTTAGTTAGTTACATAGTAATAATTTAAGTAACCTTTGAATTGCTGATTGATCTTGAGATCATTGTTAACACAAGCCGCGCAAAGAGGGCGCTTCGAAACTCACTAAAATAAGACTTGACTTGGTAGAATACATTTTCGAAATACAGTATGTTAATAGAAGAGCAGATTACACTGACAGTATATTAAGAATCTGTATAAAAGAACTTAAAGACTTATACATAAATAACTCATACAATTTATGTTTGATTGATAAAAGTTTTAAATATCGTGGAGGCGCATAAATTGCTAATCCTATCCTATGAAAATAACAGTGTCTCACTTCGGAGGAACAAAAACAAGTTGAAATTTAGCGAAGCCTCATCTATCCGAGAATACAACTTCGACTTAGGGCGAACGCTGGAAAAGATTGAAGTGAAGAAAATGAAGATATACGTTAATGATATTTTTAAAATGTGCACCATGAAAGTATTTATAGAAGAAGGTAATAGAAAATTGAGAAATGTGCAAGTATGTAGGCATCCTTGAAGTACCAAATATTGTGGAGCAGAAAGAAGACATTCAAAAGATCGTAGAAAGATACCACAATGACCTACTGTTTGGAGGACATGTAGGAAATAACAGATTATTAAAAAAAATAAGGGCAAATTTCAAATGGAGAAACATGGAGCAAGATGTAAGATAATATGATTAATATGTAATCAATTGTTACGAGTGTAAGTAAACCAAGCTGAACAAGGTCATAAAGAGAAATTCATCATTACAGATATGGTAGTTGAACCATTCGACATAATATGTATAGACACGATAGGTTCATTTGTCGAAAGTAACAGTGGAACCGTTACTGTATCATAATAATGTGTAACATAACAAAATATGCGATTATGACACCGGTTAAAAACAAAGAAGCTCAGACAATTGCGAAAGCAATATTTGATAATTACGGTTTAATAAAAGGAAAAATGATAGATCAAGGAACACAATGTGAGTATGGAATATTGAGTAAGCTAGCAGAACTATTGAAAATGAAACATAACTTTCCAATGACATTGGTGTTGCACCTTGTCAATTTTTTCTACCTTTTTGTTCCTGGTAACCCACGTACCTTGGTACTCAGGCGACCGTGGCGGCGATCATCCAGTGTATTTAGAGCGCACACATTTAATTCCATATTAGCTTATTGTTAATCTTTATTGAATCGTCCGCTTTGTAGCAATCGATTGATTCTTTCCTGCGAATTAATTTTAAACAATGGCGGATTTTAGACGGTAGAATTGTAACGTCCTCAGTTAGGCTTATGGGAAGACTGTCCTTTACTCTTGCTCCTAGGTCTTCTGACATCGTATTATTGACAACGTATGGTATAATTATTTTGAATTTGTTTTCAGAGTTACACCTTTCGGCTGTTACATCAATCGTTTGCATCATTATATTGTCCGCTTTCAGATTCCCAATTAGCTCCCCATAGTTTCCACTGTGCATCTTGCATGTCAAATCGACATTAAATCACAGTTTAATTCTGAAATTGGATATCGGAAAAATACTAGAAATATAAAGTTATCTAGTTATATTTTCTTCGAGAAACACTACAAGAAACGAATAGTCAGTTGTAAAAGTTCAATTTTTCTTAGATACCAAATAAAAATGGGCGATAAATCAGTAACATAATGTGTTATTATTAGATACCATAGAAAATAAAAAGACAATAATGGCCTGTAACAGTACTAGTCAGATATGTGAACACAGAAATGGGAGATACTTGTAGAATGAACTATAAGCCAACAATAATACTAATTGAATATATAGTGATATATAGAAAATAAAATACTGAATGTGAAAGTTGCGTAGTGGTTACCTAAACAGTATGAATATCAACAAAAATTCCAACTTAGTTATGAAAATGAAATGTTTAGAAGATATTTTCATAGTACAATGAATAAATTGAAATATAAACCTCAGAGGGAATTTTTTTCCATCTGAAGACTTAGTCAGTTTTCTTATAAGCCTCGAGCTGAACCATTTTAATCCCTAATAATGCATCATTTTTCCTCAGATATAATACAAATACTGTTTCGTATTTTGAGTAAATTAAGCAGACAGAACAGTACTTGAATATAAGCTGGAATAAATTGCCCGAGCAGCACCGAAACTGGGTTATATATATATATATATATATATATATATATATATATATATATATATATATATATATATATATTCTTTAAGTCAAAGTTTAATATTGGCACTTACAGTTCGCGTATTTATATTGATCACTAGATCACCTTCATCACAAATATCAAAATAAGAATAAAATTAAACTAGAACTTTGTGCTAATAAGAAAAATTAATTTTTCCTTAACTCTTATTGTCAGTGCCAATATCATATTTTGATAAAGACTTAAAGAAAAGTCGAAACCGCAAATTTCATCTATCTTTTAAAAATTACCTAGAAAAATATAATTTTGAAACAGAACAGAACAAAAATGAACATTTAGAAACATATTTTTCAGACCCTTGTAGTTTGCTCAAAACTACATGATAGTTCTGTTAATATTGCAATATTGCTCCTGTGATTACACCATTTTCATTCCATAGCTGACTTTGGACTTTGAAAGTAACCAATCTGATTTATTTTCCTTCAGCTATTTATCCGAGGAGGTTTTCGGTGGCTAGTTAATTAATTTTCAAATATCTCTTCTAGGTATTTTGTAAAGAAGATTACTTTTTGCACGTTATTTTTGCCCTAATTGGCAGTGTTTCTAATATGTTATTCTCTACTCGAATTAAATCGAAGCAAGGAATTTTCGAAAACCTTTGCCTGGAAAAAAATATTGTACATTCATTAAAATACTTTTCGAAAGAAAAACTATACCTCCTTATTTTGTATCTATTCATAAATAGGAATGTGAAGGAGTTGAATTGTGGAGATATAATATATGGAAATATTTGGAATACTGAACAAAGCATATGTTATCGACTGAATTTCAACTTTGATATTGGAAATATCCAAATGTATTCAGAATGTGTTACTTATAGTCCAGTTATTATATTATATAAATTTATTTGCCTTCTCAAAATTTTTACCAGCAAGACATTTAGTGGTAATAAATTTTTAATGATGATTCTAATTTTTAAAAAGCTATTTGACGCTTCAGAAAAGCGAGACAGATCTACATTGCACAGTGAAGGAGATTTTCTAGAGATTTGGGTATTAGAAAAGTTTTTTCAAATATTTTTGAACAAGTAACATGAGTTGCGTTGAGATAACTATGCTAGTAGAACTGAAGCAAGTAAGTAGTGAATCAATATAAAAATAATATAGAAAAATTATCAGACAAGACTGGAATTTTTTAGGGTATGTTAAACGAAAAAATTATTTTCCAAATAGAGACCATGCTCAAAGACCACAAAGAACCTATGTTTAGGCTGGTATTACGAAAAATATTATTATTTTATCTTGATTTATTGAAAAATACATTAATTCCTGATTTTTCCTAGTTTTTCCAAATTTAAATTCCACTTTTAGACAAGTCATTTAAAAATAAGTGATTGGAAAGAAGGGGAGCAGTGAAATTGTTTATTAAATTAATCGATATCAACCCAATAAACTTTTTTTACGGGCTTATCTTAAGTTTCAAGTCTACACTGATAAACCTGACAATATCTGCCATCCAAGAAACTGAATCAAGCATTAATACAGAATGTAAAACTATTATTAAAATTTTCTTCAATTTACTTTGCTTAGTTATTTTGTAAATAATGAGTTGCTATGAATAAATATTGGATTTTTATCCATTCTATAACAATTCAAATCCATATTCAACTAATGTTGAATTTATGCTTCATGTTTTTGGTGCACTGTTTATTTGGAGAAATAAACCACTGAACCTATTGAGAGAGATAGTAAGAGGTATTTGGGAATTGGGTGCATCAACTGCTAACTACTTCTAGTACAATTGAAAGTGAATAGAGAGCTTACTGGATAATTATGTTGAATAATATAATTGCTATAACTGTACAGGCTTCATAATGAAAGGAAATGTCATTCGTTATTGTTATTCACGTCTAACTACAACGATTTATAAAAAAATTCTCATTATAAAAAAATGTCTACGCTACTTCAAACTTACTGGTAGTAGTGAAAAATTCAATTCAAGTAATGTCTGACGACGTTATAGTATTTGTACAAGAATTTTCCTACAGATTTTCTAATTAAAATATAAATGAAAACATTTCTAACCTCAAAGTTGTTGGTAATAAAATTTATTTAGGTCAGCAAAATTGAAAATGGAAATCAATTTTTCATTAGTATTATCAACGGTGGAGAACAGGGGAAGACAAGACGAGGGATGTTAGTTACCAGTTGAAAAATACAAGTATAGTCAATAGTAATTACAATTATAAGACAATTTCGTGATTACAAAAACATTTTGTTTCTATAAATGCGTGAAGTGTATCTCTGTGTTGCCGATTACGGATTCTATCTTAGATCTCATACAATATGCCAGAAATAATTGGTTACTATACATTCCAATGAATTTCTGTGCAATGAAAGCATTAAACGGTCGTCGATAACTTCCAATATACATAACACTGCATTAAAATGTGCAAGTAAAATTGACTTCTTGATCTTCGTCTGCAAACTGTTATATGAAAATTTAATCTTAAGGTAAACTGAAACTTGAAGATAGTAATTTAGTGATGGGTTTGTCAACCAACAGTTTTTGAGTTAAATTAATTCAATAGTTATTTAATTACGATCACTATTCACGATTATATATGAAATATAAACCAGACCCTCGAAGTAAAAAGGAAGCCCCATTTCGTCTCTGTCGTGGAAGTTTAATATTTTTTTTAACCAGATATTACGTGGGTTTTATATTTTGTGTTGTAGGATTATATCCAACCGTATATCTCAATTTTTAAATTTAATATATAAGAATGGTCAAAGGAAAATATTTCAGTATTTGGAGAACTAGAATTGAAATTGAAAACTTATAGCTTTTTTCTTCATCACGTTTCAAGAGTTCAAAAGTTTGGTATTCTGAATTTCTATTTATCTAGTTCGATTATTATATTGATGAAAATCGTAAATGACCATTTTATATCTCATGAAAAAAGGTGCCTTCAGATTTATATAGGATGTATATTAAACAGCTCAAATTATACATTATTATTATGTTAATCCAAAATTTTAAATTTCAACTCAATGGAGTTCCTTTAATCTTCAAATTTAATTGATGGCCTTAGAATGAGAAGTGTATAAGTGTGATTATAACTATTTTGAGATATTTGCGTTCAGAATTGATCAACATTTGAAATTTCTTGAAAATTGCTAGAGGAATGTTTATTTAAAATTTATTATTGATTTAAAAAGTGGTACATTCCAAATCTATTACAGGTTATATGAATGGTTTATTAATGTTTTGTCAAATCTCAAAAAAGTACTTATACCAACTGTTTATCCCAAAAAACTTGAAATAAAAATTATTGCACAAAAATAAATAAAGAAAAAACAAATTTTATCCGTCATTGTAATATAAAATGAAATCAATCTCATGTGCTGCATTTTTTCTTCCTCTCCGTCGTCATTTTCTGGTTAATTTTCGGGTACAGTTTCTTGGCTGCTTCCATTTCTTCGGATTAATTTTGATTTTTTTTTCTTTTCTATATTTTTTCCCGTATTGAATGTTGTTGTAATATTCATGATATATCATAAGAATGAATTCCAAAAGTGCTTGTAAATTTTCCCACTTTACCTCATTTATTTCTGCAACTGCAAAAACATGTCTTCTAAAACTGCTTCTTCTTGCGACCTTAGAAATACGCATTTGCTGAAAGAAATCCAGTACTTTTATTACTCTGACGGTTTTGTGTGAAAGAAAAATTGAATCTTTGAAGATACTTTTCAAAAAGCTAATTAAAAATTAATCATCAAATTATCGCCCAATTGCACTCATTCTCATCTAAGATCATAAAAAGATTGGTTAAAAAAAGGCATATATCATTTCTATTTAAATATAAAATACTCACTACTAACAAATTTGGGTTTTTACGTAACAAATGCACGAATGATGCTATATTTTCCCTCCTAAATAATTTCTATTCCACCCTAAACAGCCATCACTCCACTGCAATAACTTTTTGTAATTTCTTGAAGGCGTTCGATTGTGTTAATCATATTTTAATCAACAGTTTGCAGTACTAAGGTTACAGGGAACACCTCGCCAATGGTTTGAGTCATATCTTACCAAAAGAAGTCAGTTTGTAAGGGTTGATACAATGATGTCTTCTTGCAAGCCAATAGAATGTGGAGTAACCCTTATATCACAGCACTTCATAGGACCATATCTAGAGACCTAATCATCCCTAAGCCAGGGTGCGAATCAATCTTCCCTGTCTCAATATTTGTAAAACCAAAGATTTGTGATATAAAAATTAAGTTCCTCCTGCTTTGCGCTTAGATAAGTTTCAAAAGAACTTATCCACATCCTTAACATTCGAGTGAATCTTCAAACTATAAAAGAGAGCTTTTCCTTCCTTATTTATCTTTGAATCCATTTGCCTAATTCGTAAGCACGCTTTTCCAATTCTAATAATAATATTTAATTTCGGACATGCAGCATACTGGTTCAATTTTGGCTATGGATTCATATACGAGTTATTACACTATTATCTTTAATTTTGTTATTTTGGTTTTCTTCTGCGTATTGAAATTTTATTCTATTTGTATCTTTATTTAGTTTTTTTTTTATGTTTGTCTTTCAGTTTTTACAAGCTTTTGTCTACAAATTGTGACAACAATAAAATGTTCTCTGTTTCCAAAAATATTTGGCGAATTTCCTGCATTCTAGTAGCTTTAGCCAAGTACATGAGTTATTTTTATTTTGCCCCCCATATGAATTGCTTTAAGCGATAAGTTTTTCCACATTTTCAGGAATCACATTGGTAATGTAATGAATAAAAAAAAACACAATTTCCTGTGAGTGTTTGCTAGCGACTGTGTCATCCCATACATCCATATTTGATTGTCTTGTCACGAGATTTTGTATACAAAAATTATTTCGGCAGTTGTCCAAGACTTTTATTTTGTTGGGTGAAGGGGGGTTGACAAAGCTTGCTGAAGATCGAGGCTATCCATATAAGTATCTGGCGATTCCTTATTTAGAGTTTTTTTTCTATTGAACACCGTGCATTCTTTTCTCTTTTCATTTCATTTGCTTTATCTTAGTATCTCAACTTGTTCTGCATCCTGAAAATGTTTAATGATAGTGGCAGAACTATAACACTTACTACAAGCGTCAGAATTAGGGCGGTAAAGTTTCAATGATGTATTAAAAACATATCGATAATACGGGTCTTTAACAGAAATTATGTTTTTTTCGATATACAAATCGTACATTTTTTTCAATGTTAAATTCCGGTGATAAATATAGAGTTTTAAAGTTTGAATTTTTGGAATAACGACTCCGGTATTTCGGAAACAATTTGATGTGTTCAATGACTAAATTTCGTTTTCTGGATTGATTTTTCCAGCAGAATCGCGACCTCTCTGCTCCTTTTTATAAATACCAATATCGCTAATTTGGTAACAAACCGTAGTAAATATTTAGTTGTTTGTGTCAGAGGTTCGAAGAAAAAACATTTTGCACGTTTATGAGCATTAATATTTTAGTACTGACACTTTTGCCAGGAAGATAAAAATGAGTTCTGTACAGCATGAAATTTTTCAAAAAGTTTGTGTTTATTCGCTTGCTCTATCCAGAAGCTCTTCTCATTTACCTGCCATTTATTGACAATTGGCTTGCGCTTTCTTGTTTCAGGTGAAGTTATTTACTCATTATCTGTAATTTCTGTGATTTCTAGACCGTGAGCAGGTTCTTTTTCGTTGGAAGCCGATAAATCAGTTTTGGTTGCATAATCACATGCCTCATCGGTTTCGCACGGACCGGAAAAATTGCAATCTCAAATCGTAGTCTCAATTAAATTAAAAATAAATCATTGAAATAACCTCAAAATTCTAATTTTACAACTATGAAATTTCAGAAATGACTCACATAGTATTTCTACTCTCCAATAGATGGCACTCAAGACAAATATTTCACTTGTCTCTGTTTTGTCCCAAACATATCTCAACTTCTTTTGATTTTCTGCCCATATTTCCAAATTAAAAAAAAATTGCACAAATATTCCTTTGATGCCAAGGCCTTCAATTAACTTCTTTGTTCGATTATGAGTTGAACTAAAATATGAGCATCTATAGTATTCAAGGCATCCTCAAAGCGTCCTGGTATAACACATTACATTGTCTGGCGTGCATTTCGATAAGCAAATTTACCTTCGGTGTCTGAATACGATAACTTTGTTATCGAATCGCGCCTCAGATAGTGTTTGCTCTTATAAATAAACTGTTTTCAGCCTCTGAAACACCCAAACTTCCGAAAATTATATCCAGATATTTCATTGAGAACGTATTAATATATTTCTAGCCAAAATGGAGGTAAATTACTACAAATGCGGAAATTACATTTCTGGATAATTTGGATTTTATGCGGTTGAAACATATTTCAAATTTGAAATCAACGTTATGGACAATAGCACTTTTCGGAAACTATCCTCATGGATCAGATATATCACCTATCAGCTAATTGTAGATCCTAACCCAAAACGATATTTTGACCACATTTTCCAAACGTTGCGGACAATTATCGGTGAAAATTTCGCATGTACATAATCTACTCCTTTTATTTCCATAACTTTTTTCGTGCGTTAATTTTTCCATGATATTTATTAATTTGTATAATAGATTCTTGTTATTGAACGAATTACCTATATTTTGCAACAAAATTCAATGCCAATGAGCTATTTTTTATGTTGAAATGCCGAAAAGTTGAAAAACGATAATCCTCAGAACTTATCAGTTATGCTGCTCCTGCGAATTAATAATCGGACTACCATTTATTAGGAATATATAAGTTATAAAGTTCAAAAAATCATGGATATTTGTTTTCCGAACAACAGTAAACGTGCAGATTTTCCGAACATGCAGATCATGATTGGGTTAACTCGATCATCGTTTCCGAAAAGTTCTTGGTGAGACAACTTATAGCAACTTAGAAAAGTCATCTTATTGAAGCTCAATGTTCCATAATGATATGAACAATGGGGTCATTCTAATTTCAGGCTTTTATGCAATGACTGGATAAATATATCATGAAATGGAATTTCCTAATTTTATGTTAATCAAAATTTCTCAACAAATACTAATTCTGTTTGTGAATTTCTTATTACCTCCATTCCAAAATATGCACCCGTACATTAATTTTTTGTTTTATATATTGATTAATTAATTAGTCATGTATAGAAGTGATTATCAATTTAATGAGATGTTGATAGAGTTATATATATTATATCTGTTTTCGTCTTAAATCTACGTAAATTTCCTATTCAATTTCTAGGGAAACTCACCATTCATCCTTTATATAAACGGGTATTACATTACGGCTTTTTGTTCATAGATAAACAAATGACCCCCTATAAAAAGTTCATTAGATGGTTAATGTAGCAGAAGAATCATGATAATAAGGGCGAATCTTTTCACCTTCGGTTAAAGTTCCTGTCAGATAACGTCAATTTGAATTACAGAGTACAGATAAGTAGCTGGCACTTTAACCGAGAACAAAAATATTATCCTTCAATGTAAAGAAGTATTTAATAGACTGGAAAATAAAAATACACAAAGCCGGCAATGAATTTAGGGCCTGACTGTATTCTATAAGAGAAAAAAAGCAAATTGGGGCATATTTAAAAAATTTCAAGTGATTTCAATTTTCATGATTATTAGTTATTGCTTCAAATTTGTAATATACGGAGAGATCGAGAACAATCTAGAGTTTTTAGTTTATAATGAGAAGCAAAGAATAATAAGATTCGGTAATGGTCAAAATTAATAGGTTAACTGAAACATAACTAGAGAAACAAAATATATAGACCATTGGTTCCCAAACTTTTTTGTTTCATAGACCACTTTCAAAATTTTGCTGGATCCGGTTGACCCCCTGCAGCTACATTACTACCAATTTCAAATCTCGAAAAAATTTTAAGATTAGATCTGTCTATGGAAACTTGCATTGCGGTTGAGTTTCGACGAATTAACAGTTTTCGAAAAAAAAGATATAATTGATTTCTCAATAGCGTTAATTATTTGATAATAGAATTAAGTAAACAAATTCTCAATTAAGTTGATTGTGCTGTTAGTGATTATAAAAAAAACAAAGATGACCAATCGTCATCCAACTTTATTTTTTTGAAATTTACAGTGACCCACAGCACATGAACCAATCAATACTCACATATATTGAAATATAATTGAAATATAATTATTTTATTTACACTATTAATTATTATTGTTATAACAGTCGTAATAAACCTAATCAAAATTAAACTTAATACAACTTCTACAATTGGTAAGTAAAAAAAATATATAATTTCAATGAGAGGAATGTACTTGATGGATTAGCAGCAATTTATTAATATTTGGCTTAAGTTTTGTAAGAAAAAACTGCAAATATCTCCATTCTGTGATATTCAATTTGCTCCTTTTTATTGTTGCTAAGTTTATAACGGCACCAAAACTTTTTCGACAAGATAGGACGTAGGAAATGCTATCAGAAACTATCGCAAAATTTCCTACGGTCCAGGATATTTTTTGGCTATTCCTACATGCTGCCAAAATTTCTGATATCCTCTTCTAAATGTCAGTTTCCGCTCTTCATTAGTGCTAAGTTCGAGTAACTTCTTGTAATATCACATTCTCCACTTTCGTCTCATCAAATGGATTTATGATATATGGTGGTATTTCCATCAGCAGAATATCTCCAAATCTGATTTTAAAATCGTCATGCATGGCATCGGTCGTGGTCGCTGCAGTTTGGTCAACTCTGCCGACACCCGTTTGGACAGATTGCATATCTTACCGGTTATGACCACGCCATCGTTCCTATTCTAGGTCCGTGGTCTGGCGACAGAATGACTTTCATCTTTTTACTTTTTAATCAGGTGAACAAGGATAGAATATATGGCAAGAATATAATATATCATGCTCTGATTGAGAACTTTGTAAAGCTTTTTTAGATATAAATACAACTATATGGTCACTGGCTAGACAATTTCTAAAGTCAGTCAGTTATAAAGGATCTCAATAATAATTTGGATGTACTACCTCAGTCAATACCCCACATTTTTTTCAAATATTGAATATTGTGATTTAGGATACCAATTTACTTTGAAATTAGAGAAGAAAGAGGATAATTTAACTTCTAAAGCGATTCATGATAAAAAAGTAAATGTTTTCTATATATGAAAACTTTACCACCAAAACTCATTAAACATATGCCAACACATTTGAAAGTGATAACCCAGATAATTTTGTTTTGTTTTGGCAGAAAATAATTAAATAATTGAGAGAATATTTTGATATAAAATAAAAACTATGAGATTATGTGGAGGTTGTTTTCTTTGTTTCGAGTTTATTTGAATCCTTCATTTTTTCACAGGGGAAACAAATTGTGTGAGTGACAACAACTCAAGAAAGTTTGATATTTCACAATACACCTTTATCTAAGTTATCAAAGCTTCATAAATATTTTAAAACCTGTTTGACATATTCAATTTTTTTGATTGGGTGGCTTAGATAGGGGCACTAGAAACAATGCAATTAAGGGCGATATCTGACTGCCAACTTGGTGACAACTATTTATAGTAATTCGGCCACACTGTAGAATAAACTAATATCTCCATAGATCACTCTATCCCTGTCAAAATCGATATCATGGTGATAATTTCTACATCTGCGCTCGAAGCACGGTCCTGAGCCTCCAAACAAATTCAAGTTGAGGAATTACTTTTTCAGAATGTAACAATGAATATATTTTTTCTCAACAAAAAATTTTAGATTCATTTCCTATAATGATTGGGGTAAAATTGAATTCCTGAATTATTTGACTGTTCTAAATCCGAAATAAACATTAATTTACTTGGACACTGCTTGAAGTGTATTTCATTGTCACGTTTGAGAATATGACTTAGAGTATTAAAAAGGAGCACGTTCCAATAATGAAAATAAATGAGAGGAGTTTCAACACTTCGTAGATTAAATTCGAGACGAGACGAAGTACCTTGGGTGTCGTTTTAGCCTTAAATCTAACTCCTCTACATTGCCCCAATTAATTATACTTGTGAACAAAGATAAAGTAACTGAAATAAACGAAGGAAGCGACCGAATGGTAATAAAGATCGAATGTTCCGTTAGGCTAGACAGGACGAATAGAAAATATATGCAAAATACCATAAGTTATTTAAATTAATTTTCGTGGAACGCATCTATGTCACGAAATTATCTAAATCGATGACAAGATTCCCAGTAGAAAATCTTCATAATTGACCTTTTAATCATAACGTACAATCACTCGTTTTCCTCTAATTTCAAGTAATATAACGCAATTTTAACTGAATGTACTTTGAATAGGACAAAAAACAATTATCCAAAATATTTACTAGTTTTATACATCCTTCTCACTAGTCATTAGAGTATCGTATACGATCTTTTGGGAATTAAATCAAATCTATTAGAAACTTCTTTTAGGTTAATTGCACACACACCGATTTTGAAGGGCCAATTTTTTAACGGTCGTCCAAATTTCATTTAGTGAACCACATGTGGGAATGTGACTTGGCACAAACGCCGACCGCTGATCGGTGCCAGTTCAATGGCGGTGAGCAGCCATCCAATGCCACTGTACCGCCGGCACAATAAATACACGCTTGCATACGCACTGTCTTTTTATCGACCATTCCAGTCGATTTCTTGGTGAAATAAACTAGTTTTGATAGTGCGTGCTTCAACTTCTCATGGAGTTCGTTTAAGGATGCAATAGACGTTCTGAAGAAGTTAGAAAACTTACTACCATCAAGCATTAGTTCTTCAAAAAGATTCTAGAATGTACCCGTATATTTTCTGCTCTGATTGATAGAGTGTATTGAGTATTAAAACTAATTTTGAAACAGAAGAAACAAAATGAAGAAGATTTAGAAACACACACATACACACACACACACACACACACACACACACACACACACACACACACACACACACACATATATATATATATATATATATATATTTATTATCTTCGCCATCCTATATTCCTACATCGGTCCCTGTGAATCTCCCTATTTTTTGAAATAGTGCAGGAAGTCTTTTTCTGTTAGTTGCTTTTGGAGGTGATCTTTTTTTAATAGTTTGTTAATGAGTTATTTCCAGTTGCATTCAAAATGATAATAAAAATATTTTTGTGTGCTTATTCTAGATGTGAGAATTTCAGACACCAGTTCTATACATACTCTTCGCATTTACTCATGTTATTAAATCTGCCGCGCACATTCTTGCTATTTTATATAAATTCAGCAAGAGCTATTGGTCAGATAGAATGTAATTACCGACTTTTCCAATATGTTCATCCGTTTTTGTCGTAGAAGTGCGACCCGAACGTAAATCACCTTCAACATCTTCTCGGCCAAATTAAAAATTCTCAAACCACTCAAAAACATGTCGAGGCGACAAACAATAATTCCCCTACTACCTTAATTTTAAGTTTCATTGGTAGTTTTTCGAGTTTTCCACGTGAAATTTCACAACAATCCGTTGATCTATTTCTACGTCGTTCATTACGGCAAAATGATAGTCGTTTACCTTTGGCGTACTTTTTCTGTAACAGCGCTAGTCTCATTACTTAATATCCACACCTCGTATTATACCTTTTCGTTCCTGTAGAAATTGTATACAATTATAAATCTTATGAATATCTTAGAAATTATTCAGAATCTAGAAGGAAGTTAATATAAAGACGAGTACACATTATATTCAACTTTTGGAAATGATAGATAACAATTAACAATTTCTCTACTTATTGAAAAAGTTGTCTGGATAGTACAGACGAATTTCCATGCTATAGCCCCCCCACGTCTGCTTCATACAATTTTAGCAATAGGATTCCATTTCCAGCCTTTTCAAACGAAATTCTGAGAGTATTCAATATTTACTCGTCGCTATAAAATGTGTATAGAGTGAAGGGGTAATAACCTTCCCGTCAGAAGCGTTTCCCAACAGATGTCAATATCGATAAAAGAATCAATTATAGTGTAAATTTTACTTCTTGTATGTTCTGAAAAAGAGACGGAAACTCCAGCACATGAGAATACTATATAATTTCACTAATATGTTTAGTGATATTGCATACAAGACTTTATTGTATCACTTCATCAATCAACTTTTTTTCATCAGATAATCTTTTTATTTTGGAAAATGTTTTGGTTTTAAAGTTATAATACCTGTAATAAACAACTCCCAAGCTAACAATTTTGTGTATTTCATCACAGAAGTTGATCGTACAGTTTTAGTTAAAAAAATATACAATAAACAATGACATATTTGAGTAGTTTGTTCTATCTTTATCGTATTGTTTTCAGAATGATTTTTTGAAATCCAGTTAGTGTACTGACCTCATGTCGATAACAGATGTCACTTTGATCACGTTGGACGTGTTGGATAACATGATGTCACTATCGTATAAGTACGCTACCACGCGACTCTGAATCGTTTTCTGCGGTTTTCCTATAACCCAGTGAATCTGTTCACCAGCCAATGCCGATGACAGGTAGCAATACAGTCGCAGCTGTAACCACACTTACTTAGAACAAAAAATATCTGTATACTCACCAAAAAACTGTCTGGTTCGTCTACCACTTTTTCGTCCCCCTGCACTTTCAAATGTTTATATCTCTCACTTGATGATAGGAGAATACGCACGCAATGAAGCGATACCACACCAAAAGAAACATTTCCTAGGATACCACTACAATTCTAGGTCTGTAGAGAAAAAGGTCTCCTATAACAACCCAACAAGACTTTCCCTCACCATTGAATGAAAATTTCACCAATCACTAGTGTATCACTTTCTGAGTAACTACCGCTCCTGATTGGAGTCGATTATATGCCTAAAAATCACTTTGAAGCAAGAAGCGATGAATCACGTATATAATATACAAGAGATTGAAATCAGAATAACCAATTGTTGTCAAAAATGATATGAATTCCGTAAATTTGATTTGATCAATAAAATTGTCCATGAGAATAGATGTACTTATGTACTTAGAACGTATGCCCATAAATTATATAACCTGCTTTTATTTTATAACGAATAGGGATTTTATGTGTGAATATCTTTACAATGTATTTACTCGTCGCATTTGTACTACTTGTTTTATTGGCACTCAAATTCCACTTGAGACGATTAAGCACATTTTATTATTAGGTTCTACTTACGGCTGGTAAATATCTAGATATGTGTGGTTCTTCGAAACGACTGTACCTTTTTTTATTTACTCCTCATGTCTCTCACCCTATCGGATTTTAAATATATTTGATATTTGTAAAACCAAATATAATTGAACATCGAGCTATATATAGGTGACGATGAAATATAATGAATAAATTTAATATTTCAACTGTTTTTGTTTTTAATTCATGAGATTTTTAATAAAAATGCTTTTTTCTCATATTTTCCAATAAACGAGATTTATAGAGTATGCCTGGATAATGCCAATTCATATTATAGACACGTGCAATTTATTGTATGTTGTTATTATTGTGATTCTGGTACAGGTACGTATTGAGTTAGTTAAGAATGCGTCACAAAACAATTATTGAGAATATATCTACTATACTCAATGTAATATAGAGAAAATAGTTGATAATCATGGAAAATCACAAGAAATGTGAAATAATTGAGAAATAATAAAATTGGTTTTACGAGGTATCCTACAGTAGAAGAGCACGTACGCCTTAAGCTAGCAACCGTCATATGGTAAGCTACGTTTACATTTAGCAAGTTTACTGGCGGAAAATATTTGCGGTCACTGAAGTTGTAATGTATAAACCAGAGGAAAGTGCATTTGCTACTTGCCAGCAAGCTAGGAGCTATGATTTTTTTTATACTTTCCAGATGTAAGCGGATCACGACAAAATAAATTCTTTCAAAATGAGTTTGTGAAGCGAAAGCGAGAATTAGATTTCTTTTCAACATTTGGAATTTTGTGGAATCTAAAGTTAAAGGAGCACATGAACGAAGTAATGCGAGAGAGTGCGTTTGAAAAATACTAAAACCAAGATGAATCGGGATTTTCAATTTACTTCCACTTTAAGTGACACAGTGAAAGTACTTCTGCGTCTAATCAAAATTTTCATTAAACTATTTTTTTCTTTCTTTTACAATTATTTTGACAGCAGTACGCACTATGGCACTTGGCGCCAATTACATCACATTACTAAGCAAATAAACTTGAAAATTGGTTAATACAAATTGTCAAGCAAATTTAGTGGACACAAATACTTTTCGTCAGGTAACTTACCAAATGTAAACGTAGCTTTACCATGAAACATTACATTAGGAATGCAGTGCAAGAATTGTATGAAAATAATATTTATATAACAGAGAAGACGTTCTAAACGATTTCAGCTCAGGTTGATATTAGCCACACAACGGACTGATATTTTATCCACTCTTTTTCTAACCAAATACACGCTCGTATAATGTTCGCTTTCAAGTTTAATATATCATAATTTCCTATAACCACAAATATGAAGGTTTTAACATAAGATCTTTTGGTAACAAATATAGGAATAGAATGACGAAAAGAGGATTTCATCAAATCAAATATTGATGGAAATTATTGGGTGCGATATTTTACATAATCTAGTTTTCATAGTTTATTTGCTGAACAATTTTTTTCTAGAAAACAAAAAAACGCAATTTTTCACAACGCCAATAATAATAACATGATTTATCACTGAATAATATGAATCGTAATGGAAATCAGCAGTAAAATTGCTTTTGAAAATATGTTGAGCAAATATCGAACGTTAACACAATTACTACATAATAAGTGTACGCATTATTAGTTTTATATTACATGACATTATTGTAATTCAAAATTAGACTCGCAACGTAGCGTTTGAGATGGCAACATTGAAAGCACGCGACTTGGGCGACAGATAGACATGCGGTAAAGGTTTAGTACGAGTTTGAACTTGATTGAATTAGTAGTTTATGCGTAGTAATTGATTTTATGAAGTAGTTCTAAAAATTACAATTTCAAGCAACGCTGTATTAACAGAAATATGCACAGTGCAACAGAAACGTTTATAGAACTTCAGCAGGTCTATGGAGAGTGTGTTTTTTGGTTTGACTTTTCATGAGACATTGATTATTAAGATCGTCGGTTGACGATGAGACTCGTTGTTAAATTCAAGTCACTCTTCCGTTAATCATATTTCATTCACTGAATGGTGAATGAGAATTGTTGAAATTCAAATAAATAACTTCATAAAAAGAGTATAAAAAATATTTCTATAGCTACAGAACCTTCATACTCACCTCATGTGAGTACTTCTGACTTCAAAACCCAACTCAAAACATATCATATTGAGATATTAGACACTCGCAAGTCAGTCACTTCACACTAAATAATTTGATTATCAACTATGCAATGTACTACATTGCATAGTTAAAGACATATTAAAGGCTATTGACAGTAAGTATATTGCTCTAGCAGTTATCATCGACATAGAAGGCACTTTTGGCAGAATTCACAGCAATCTCATCAATCCATCAAAAGGGCATTAGAAGAACGGAAAGTGAATATCCCTTCTAAAATGGACCGAGGCGATGCTGTAACAGAATATACTAACAACAGAAATAAACGGAAACACACTATTGGTTCAGTGAATGGAGGCCCACAAAGCGGAAACATTTCACTCCTACTGTGGTCAATGGCAGTTTTAGGCTACGTGGATGATTTGGTAGTGGTAGTAGGGAGCAAACATGAAGACGTTATATCTTCAAGGATTCAAACAACCCTATATAAATTAAAATCTGGGAGGATGCGCAGCTCTCAATCAACTCCAGTGAAATAGCACTAGTCCCACTAACAGGGAGAAGGAGAACAAATAAACGTACACCTGTCCTTGATGGTGTACTGATACTTTCCAATGAAGTAAAATAAATGAAGTAAAAATCTTGGAGTCATCCTGGATTAAACACTTACTTCGAAAAATTCTGTAGCAAGCAAGCTTGTTGGGAAGACATGGGGACTTAAGCCTAAGATGGTCTACTGGCTGTACTAAACAGTCATTAAACCTATGATGACATACGTAGCGATTATTTGGTGTTAGAAAACTCAACAAACAAAAGCTCAGAAAAAAAAATTAGCAGGATTCAAAGGTTGATCTGTCTTGAAATTAAAGGAGCAATGACAACTTGCCTTACAATATCTTAGAGGCGCTGCTGAATCTCCCCTTCATCATATAAGTAAGAAACAGGCATTTAGTGGCGCGCTTAGATTATTCGAGGCAGAAAGAAGTCCAGAACTGATAAAGCTCAAAAACAGTGACAAACCAATGGACCAAAGCATGATAGTTACAGATATCCCATTCGAAGTGATAATTGATGACCGCCAACCGCAAGTTCAAAATGTATCTCTCTGGTAGACAGGTAGCTCGAAAATAGAGTAACGAGCTAGTTTGTGTATTTGTGGTCCAATATGCCAGCTATCTATAACATTAGGGAAATTTACTCACCATTTTTTAGTTGCTAGCAATAAATAAATACTCAGCAGTGTTCGAATAGAGTGCACGTTCAAAGTAGCGTGAGAGTACAAAAGCACAAGGTAACAGAAAATAAAGTAACCCTAATTTGGCTACTAGGCCACCAGGCTGTCCTAGACAATAAGGTAGCAAACAGCCTTGCCAAAAAAGGGAACAAACTCCATACTTAGGACTAGAACCCTATTTTGGCGTCATGAGGTGCCACATCAATAATGAACTACACGGATTGCTAAAGAATCAGATGGAGGCATACTGGAGGAGCACTCCAGATCTAAGACAATCCAAAAGATTCATAACCATATCAGCTAAAATATCTGAGGGACTGGTTGTCGCTCTTCTAACATATCACTGCCCCGTCAAATGCCGCCTTACAACGATAGACATGGTAGAGTATAACTGCAGATTGTATGAGCAAACCTTGGAAACAGTAGAACATCTACACTGTGAATATCCTGCCCATTTCATTGAAATTTTTAAGTCGAAAAAAGAGCCCAGGAATATCATTCTGCACATTTTTCTATAATATTCTTAATTTATAATTCTCGACACCAGTACTTTTCGCCAAATTCAATTTATTGTAAAATTAGTTTATCTAGTTGAAAGGTGGGCGTATAATTAATATTTTTAAAAACAAAAAATGAAATTATTTTCACTAAGGACAATGCAAAAGAACAATTTCATAATATCAGAAGAAATCCAAATACTAATTTAAGTAGTAATAGTAATTCAAATTTGTTTGGAATTAGTTTAGTGAAACTGGTTCTGTTGACAATAGAGGAATAATAGAAGCAGGATAAATAGAAGTTTTAGGCACCTTTTATGTAGATTTTTGTCCATATCAGTGTGACACGCTAAGTTTCACGAAAGAGTAACGACAGCACAACCGTTAAATGAAGTTCATCCCACGATATCGGATGAAGTGAAAGAATGATTACTTTTATGAATGAGAACTACGATATTTGCTTTAGTGACGACAGTTGTATGTTTTTTTTTAATTGGAATAATGACGAAATTATTTCTCGAAGAGCTAGTAAATGATAGGGATGCTCATGAAGAGTATGCAAAGAAAGTGGAAATTTTCAGGGACAACATAATCGAACTTTGATTCTTTCCAGTTAGCCAAAAGATAAATGGAAGAGTTCTTTCTCTAAAAGCATTTTAATCGATTAATCATAGCCTCGAAATTTGGAAGAATAATAGCTGTGTGTCGGAAAATTTTTATCACTATTTTAAAAACAATAAATTGCTTCTAGTATATATTTCATTACATTTCACACATAAGCTATTTTGAAATATGGTTCTCAACTTCCATTTTTATTTGATATTTCAAAGATTGTGTCTGCCCCCGCTAGAAGGTTGATGTAACTCAATTTAAGACTTTTTCCTCATAAAAATAAGTGTAATGGGCCGAAATATGGTTTTCAAAATGATACCCTATTTTTGACTTCCCTTGTTTCCATTCCCATTTTTTTACATAATAAAGGTATAATTACGAACATTAATGATTATTTATTCCAATTAAACATCGTTAATTTAATGCTGTCGCACTTAAAATATGAAATTAAATCGTATATCAACGTCGAAATATTAAGTTAACCATCTTTTTGTGTTAACGTCGCACATACGTAGATTTCTAGGATTCAGGCGGCCATAAGTCGAAATTCCAATAATCGACTAATGACAAACAATTTTTTTCCTGGAATAGTAGACTACCTGACGAACAATAGCCAACCCCACCCACATCCCTAGACTGCGCTGCATTACTAGTCGAAGCTTGATTGTCGCACTTACTTCACGTGAAAGTTCTTGACGCCCTTTTCGTATATCATTTTCTTCGGTGAATATTTTATGTGTCAGGTCATATTTGCTTTTTTAAGTGATGGATACCAATAATACAGGTAAGCCTTTATTAAATTAATATGAAATTGTATTAAATATATTGTCAATAAATGACTTAATGAGCCGTCAATAATACCCTTTTTTAGAAATGTTTTTTCTTTATTATTCAATTTCAATCGAAAAAAAACTTCCGCACCTTTCCGAGTTACATTTTTGATTTCATTATATAGTATGAAGTCTTATAAAGAAAACTGCTAAAAATCAGCTGCTATTTTTTGCTAGTTTTAAAAATAAACGAGTTTGAATTTTTTTTTGACAAAAATAGGAAAAAATCAGATTTTATGTTTTTGTGTTAATATTATTTTTTTATTGTTATAGGTTCACCTGGCTGACTCGTAAATACCTCTTCGATAAAATGAGCGAACAACATTCATTATCGATAAATGAAAAAATTAAATATTTAGAAAATTATTTACTCGTGTGTTACGGACACAGAAGAACATAAAAATGTAATAAAAAAGAAGTCTTCGTATTTTAAATGTGATTTGATAAAGAGGTGGTCTCGGGCGCATAGAATACTTGAAAACTTTTTGGCGGCCAATAATTCTTGGTTGGAAGGAGCATTTGAGATCCCCGCCCGTAGACACGCATCAAAGGCCAGGACGACCTACCAAATATTTTATCGAATCTAGCGAAAGAACAAAGAGAAGAAAAACTGAAGGAGTCCGCGCATCTTACGACGAAGAAGTAATTGTTCACGCGGCACAAGTAATTTTACAAACAGAAGGAAAAAGAAACGCGTCTACTGTTTTAAAAGACATTCAAATTCTTCTGCGTTTGCCAGTGATTGTAAAAACAGACATTCAAAGTCTAAAGAAATAGAGCCGCTTACTCCTCTGCAAGCACAGACAATGTTTGTTGAAGCCGATTTGACCAGAAGACAGTACGAAATTATTCGAGCAAAGAACAAAAGATTCTATCCACATTATGAATTATTCTTGAAGGCCAAAGAAAATTGTTATCTACCCAAGGAGTCATTACGAGTGACGTCTACCTGCGCAGAAGGAAACCTACAATCTTTGGTGGATCACACTGTAACCAGATTATCCCTCTTCTTAGAAGAAGTCTCACTCCTACTTGATGTCGTTGAAAGGATCTCGTTACTGTTAATCTGCAAATGGGGCTGTGACGGCTCTCAACAACCCCAGTTTAAACAAAGACTCTCAAACGAAGATGAATCTGATGCTAATATTTTTATAAGCTCATTTGTGCCTCTACGAATTGTTTGTGGTGAGTATAAAAGTAAAATCGTCTTCACCTAGATATTGCCGTCCAATAAGATTTAGATTCGTAAAAGAATCTACGGACATCACAAAAGAAGAAATCAATTATGTAAAGATTAGTGTAAACTCATTAAACTTGACGAAAGTTGACCTCAATGGAGAGAATTTTTTTTTCAACATAGTTTCAAAATGACTATGGTTGACGGAAAGGTCTGCAATGCAGCTACAGATACCAAATCGACCAGCAGATGTTATATATGTGGAACTACATCAAAAGATTTTAATGATTTAACAAAAAAAATTATGTATGCCCTGAAGCTCTTGAATTTGGCCTTTCCGTATTACATGCAAGAATACGGATATTCGGAAGTGTGCTGCATTTAGCATATAAATTGCCCGTGAAAAAATATCGCGAGAGACGAACCGAAGAGGAAAAAAATCTAGAAAAGCAGAAGAAACTTGATATTCAGCAAAGATTTAGAGAGGAGACAGGTCTCTTAGTAGATATGCCAAAAAGTAACTTCGGAAACATAAACGATGGAAATACCAGCAGAAGATTCTTCGAGAACCCTGAATTGGCTGCAGAAATCACTGGGACAAGTTATGAGTTGATTATTAGATTAAAAGTGATATTAGAAGCCATATCAAGCGGCCATAAGATTGACGTAGCAAAATATGATAAATACGCCATGGAAACTGCGAAACTATTTGGAGCTTCAATAATAGAAAATTGTTGAGTTATATGGCTGGCATCCTATGACCCCAACGATGCATAAGGTCTTAATTCATGGAGCTTCAATAATAGAAAATTTGTTGTTGCCGATAGGGCAACTTCCGGAAGAAGCTGCTGAGGCCCGCAATAAACATTTTAGGTCTTATCGCCTAAACTTTGCTCGCAAGTTTTCGAGGGAAGAATGCAACTTAGATATTTATTATAGGTTACTATTAACATCCGACCCATTTATTAGTTCCATGAGAAAGACCAAAAAACCGCTTCAAAATTATTTTTGCCTGAGACAATGCAGCTATTAATTCCTGCTGAACCAAACCGACCAATGGAAATTGATTAAAGCGGCGAAAATTTAAATGTAGATAAATAAGTCTCCAATGTATGATTGATTATTTTTAGTGATTATCTATTTAGCTTATGTAACATTAATAATGTAGTACAAATGTAAAGATCCTTTTAATAATATAATATATTTAGAACAAAATAAACTTTGTTCTATTTAATAATACATACCTGAAAGTATTACTACAACGTGGACAGCTGTCCCTCCTTGGAGAAATCCGTGAGTATGTCATATGTATTTTCAATATAATATTAAAAACACTTTGAAATCAACTACGATCTCGAATAAAATATTTTTTGATAAAAAATCACAAGTAGGTGCGCCTAACCACCGTGCATCAGCAAATAATTTCGATAAGTTATTCCAAATACAGAATTCTTTTTATGTAACTATTTTGTAATATAAATATCACATAAAATAATTTTGGCCGCCTAAATCCTGAAAAACGATCTATGTGCGTCGGTCGGTTGAGTATCACAGGAAAACAGTTGCTGCTGCACTCTGGTGAATTGATTCGGACACAATATGGGAATTCAGGATATTATGCGATTTGCGTCACTAGATTAGCATATTGTTATTATTCCGTCAGGTATAAGCAGGCGTTAATTTATTTACTTTGGAAGATGTGAATAAGTTTTCTTAAAAACATAAATAAGAATAATAAGTCTAAGTTATGAATACCTTAATATATACATAATAACAGTAAAGTTTTTGTTTTTGATTTTTTTTGTAACATGAAAAAAAAATAATCCGATCTGGTAGAGAGTTCAGTTCAATTGGAAACTTTCTGTTGGAAAGTTGAGTTATTCCAGATGATTGCTACGATTCCCGACATTGAATAAAATACCAAGAGAGAAAATTGGTCCCTTTGGCAATAGAGACCATTTTTTCCGTCATATTATGTAAAAACAATAATTTAACTGAAATTGAGAAATGACAATCAAGGGATTTCTGGTAACAGAGTATGGAAAACTCTTCATAAAAACGCGGGTGGAAGTTCGACTAATTGCACAAACTAGTTTTTAACACAAAGGTCACTAAGTTATTATTATGCAAGAATTGAATTATAACATAATATACAAGGTTTGTTTTTTTCTCTCTCAACCTCCTATGGGCTCTAAAGAAAACACGGGAGAATATACAAAAAATATTTTATCACCAAAAGTAAGGTACAATATAGCTTATTTTTCTACGTAATCACCTTGACGATTAAGTCATTTATTATATCTGTGAACAAGCTTTACAATACCCTCTTCATAGAGTGAGTTGTAATGGTTTCTTAGAAGTCCACATCAATTTGAAAGCGCCGCCCATCAAGCCACTGCTACAGCTCAAGGAGAACATGAAAATCACTCAGTGCTAGATCGGGACTATATGGTGGTTGTTCGAAATATCCCTGAGGGAATTGTTGAAATTCACGATGGCTGTGGGGACGAGAATTGTTGAAGATCAGAAGCTTCACAATATTAATCTACAATAATTGTTGTTCGAGGCTGCCTAACAAGCAAAACACCTTTTTGGTGTCATAATCTTACGGCTGTTCGTTTGAATTTTACGCATCTCCTTGGAGAATTTGTGAGCATCAATTGTTGCTATACAAAATCCTAGTCTCATCACATGTTACAATGGAAATAAAAATATTCTCTATTAGTATTATAACGGTTAAGCAAGTCCAAAGCTGCACCCATTCGGCGATTTTTGTGGGACCCAGCAAGTCTCTGTAGCACAACTGTTCAGTAACGATTGCGTACTGGATATATTTTGGAACCTTCAAGTTTGTCTAGCCGCCTGGTCAACTCGCTGACAGTCTTGCGCTTTTAGCTCCCTTCATCAGTTCGGCTACTAATAAAAATGTTTCCATACACTCGACTCATTCTTCGATGAACTTCATCTGCACTATTCCGTTCTGCCTATAAGAAACGAATAACAGCTCGCAATTCACACTTGCGTGAGTGCGTTCTTGGCCATCATACTGTGTGATCGAAGCTTGAAAAAAGCAAATCTCGTATATAAATAGTGTGAATGAAATCGTTTTTACCTTTCACAACAAGCACATCTCATTAAAAATATGCGTTAAGTATGCTCTAAATTTTAAACTTCAAGAAAAGACTGGATTGCCAACTTTGTTGAAGTTAATGAACACATATTTACTGATATTTACTCTTCATTACTGGAAGAAAAAATGCAAAAAAACTTCTCGTCACATGATTCAATTAAAAAAACTGGGGAGTGTGAAGAGATGCTTTATTATCATAATTTTTTTCTCAACAAAGCTGACAACAGTGCATAAGGAATAAAAAAATAATCAAACTTAATGAAATTACTTGAATTTTGTAAAGTCGCTAACTGATATACGATAGCTGTTCAGTAAGTGAGGAACGTTCATCTCTAATGCCACTGGGTACGCGTTAATCGTCATCCAGCCATTATAACGGGAACATTTCCACGCTACCCATTTGTTCGATATTCTAATTTAAAATGTGCCTTGCAGTTATAAATCGCACCAATTATGCATGGCAATCTAGCATACGGATTATTTTGGAAAAAAACTGAAACCTATAGAAATGTATCAGTGTTTATAGAAACAAAAATAGTTTGAGGAAGCTGAAATGACGCTCACCATGGAAATGATAGTGAAGACCCAATCATTGCGACTGACTAACCTATCGCTAAATCTAAAGAAAACCGAAGTTTTCCAATAACGTCAACTTAGTTTTCTCTAATGAATTTGTCATTTGAAGTTGTTAAACAAATTTTGGGACAAGATGGGTGCTTCCAGAACACGATAAAGGTGAATAAGTACTTCGACTTTCTTGTTGAAATATGTTGATTTGTGTTCTAGTACATATTTTTGTTAATGTGGTCCAAAGCTATATTAAAATGCATTCCGTTCCAGCATCACTAATAAACTTTGTTCGCGGTAGATATCCTGAACATGTTCTGTTACCAAATTCATGGGCAGTGTGAAATTGTGCGTTCCCGGTGCTAATAAAACATGTTCAGGATTTGAAATCCTTTGTTCATGGATCACAAATTTCTTATTCCGAACGTGTTCTGAATACGTTCATTATATCCTCAGACATGGGTGGGATTTTCATTCTGACGCATGTGCATGCATCTTTTTTGTGATATTTACCACGAAATAACCTCTAACCTATGTGATTTTCTACGGAATTGTATTTAAAAAACGTGGCAGTCGATTTTATATCAAGAATAAATCTCTGGCTAGTTAATTACATACATTTCATTCTCCTCTTTTATTATAATTGTTCAAAAATGTTCATGCATGCGCATTTGAGAGGTCCAGAAGTTTCAGAATACATTCGGAATGTATCCAAATTATCTACCGTGAAGCTATTGTTATCACATTCCAAACATGCCCAATAATATTTATATTCTTGTTTTGTAGCAGTCACACATTTTCATATAAAATTAAAATTGCATCCGCAATACTAGGATATAACACGGTTGATATTATTATGTTTGAATAAGAGAGTAATTAAAATCTATCTAGAGTGAAACTGGTTTATGTGAATTGTTTTTTAAATGTTTTATTACAGTAAATATGGAAATAGCACACGTTTCAGTCAATTACCTTAAATTTAATCCCCACTTTTTGTTTTAAACGGTTGTATGTGGTATACTATATACAATATACAAGGGCTGCTACATTGAGATAATTTTTCAAAATATTCTCCATTGAGATCAGTACACTTTTTCTTGCTTTTGAACCAATTTTTCCATTCCAATTGAGCTACATGTGTTTTGAATGTGTCAACCACTTCTTCAGGTGTAGAAAAACGTTGACATCGCAATTCATTTTTGATTTGCGGGAATAAGAAGAAATCATTGGGTGCCAAACAAGGATTGTACGGCGGATGACCCATCATTTCGATGTTTTGAATATTCAAAAACGTAGGTGGGATACTATACCTTTTAAATGTTAGCCAATCTGTGCATTACGGGGTTTTAGAATACTGTTACGAACTCTTCCATTGATATAGACCATGAAGCCGATCCTGTTCTAATATATTATAGAAACTAAGTTTGACGGCTATTCGTTCATTTTTTTCAGATCTATTTATGATTTTGTAACTTTATAAAGACGATTTCCAATAAGGTGTTTTTGTTTTTTACGGAAATCTAATAATCGAAGATTACAGAATGTGATAGTATATAGAACTGGACTCTAACAGCCGCAAGTTAGTAAATAATTTGATGGCATCATGATTCTAGCATTACAGTGACAAGTGAATACAAAAATAAACTGAGCACTATATTTGAATAAATTAGGTGTTAAGTAATAGTTAATAGTTTCATTAAAAAGTATAATTTTGAAAAAACCTCTAAGTGGGTTTTTTTGTGATCATAAGTAGGAATCAGGAACCGATATTGAAAACATAATTTATAATGCTATTGAAGGAATAAAGTTACTTCTTCATAAAATTCAATCAACCGTGTGATATTCTAGCAGTTGCTTTTTTGGAAAGGAAAACGAATTTAGAAAACATCACCACTTTTTTCTTCCCAAAATCGGTGGGCCTTATTAGTATTGATAAGAATAATAAAATAAAACATTTACATAAATTCCGTAACTAGTAAATGTCCAATAGATCTCAGCAAGCCTTCAGTTGCATTCTGGACAACAGAACAACAGCTTTTTCTTTTAAATAAGAATGAACAATGAATACAAACAAAACTGATCTTCTTGGAAAAATCCTCAATATCCTTCACTCTTAGTATCTTTTATTAACAACAATCTACGAAAACGGTTTGTTTTTCCTTGAAAATACTAAGAAGTTTGTGACTGTAAGGTTATAAACTACAAGATAATCGCTATGTAACTGACAAACTGTCAACTATTATGAAATGGAGATAGATAGATAGGAGAAAGACGCTTGGTTCAACAGAAAAAGCCTTCCTTTTTCGGGACTTTTAGACATGTTACGTTAATAAACTCCACTAATGAACAATTTTTCCTCCACATTATATCTTTCGAACTGCGATAGTGCTGTAATCTAGTGATCTCGATTCTCGAATCACTCAAATAGGTTTTGGCTTTTATCCAACTGCTTAGCGCGAATTTCTCTTGTTGATAGTTTTTTTTTTATCAGGATTCAAGAAAGATTTATCTATATATCAATTTAAAGAGCCAAAAATACCCCTTTGCCTACCTCTGTCCAAATTATACATTTCCATAGAGAGGGAAAGTACTTTTTCAGCTCAGAGGGAAAAGGAATGGTTACGCCCTAAAACAAATCCGACACATTCATTTATCTCCTATGGAGTAGGAAAATGTATCAAACAAATGGTGAAATTCTAAAAGAAATTGCAGAATTTCTATAACTGCCTAATGCCATAAATGATACAGGGCATAGTTTCAGAAAAGCCTCGGCAAGTTTACTTGCAAATTCTAGAAGAGACATTCTTGTTTTAAAGCAACACGGAGGTTGGAAGTCTACGAATATCGCTAAAGAATATGTGTAAAAAAACGAAAAATTTCGTACCAAATTTTGGGACTCACCGAAGTTAATTAAATAAATTGTAATGAGCCAAGTACGAGTACTTCCGTGTAATACCAGCTCAGTAATAATGCTAAAGAAAACATTACGAAAACTACATTGGTACTTGGGAGCTGCACTTCAAGTGGTATTCCAATAACCACTGCTCAAAATTGCACGTTTAGCATCATTATAAATAATTACTTTACTACAAATTAAAAATATGTGGGATGGAAAAATGAAAATAACGTGTATGTAAATTATGCTGTACCTAATTCTTAGTTCTTTAATATATTTCGTTTATTGTTTTATGAAAAAATTATTTAAAAATGACTTGTTACATGAGAGAGGCCGAAGAATCATATGTATAGCACATGGGAGTGAACTGCATTTTCCTCCCTTGAATGATTACTGTAAATTCTATCCTCGGGAAGAAAAGAACACCTTCCTCCACTGTTATACAAATAGCTATTAATCACTTTCCTGACCATTAAAAAAATAGAGTTCCATAACAGTCTTCAAACTGTTACACAAACACCAAGTGTCAATAAAGCATTATCGTTTCACTGAAATTATATAATAATGAAAAAAATTGTATCTTATATATATATATATATATATATATATATATAAAGAAAGGCTCAATATGAATTCCAATAACGTTGCGGAAATAAATTATTTTGGAATTGTTTTGGTAAAATGGATGTGGTTGATTGATGAGTAGACCAGTTATTTGCGTATTATTATCCATTTTATGTATAATTTATGAAATTTTTTAAACTATATGAGAATAATGTTGTATAAAATTTATAAATTTCAAGTTATATCGTGCTAGAAATTGAAGTGAGGTATTTACACATCTTATGAATATCATAATGAAAACCAGAAGAGCTTCTGAAGACTGGCAAATAGGTATATAAGACCAATATTAAGAAAATAAGACAACCAAGAAATTAGCAACAACAAAGCCATTAAATTATTGAGTAGCGTAGCGAAAAGGAAAAAATCAAAAATAATCCCAGAAAAAAATCCGAAGGGGAATTTAAATCTGTATTTCATCGATCTTGAAAAAGCCTTCGATACAATAAACAGACAATACAGAGAGGAATAAACTAAAACTTAATTAGAAGCATTAGAAGTTTGTATAGCAACAACAAAGCAGACAATGGAGTAAGTAAGTTTCATATTAAGCTATAAATAAATAATTTGAAAATAAACAAAATTACACTCACAGAAATATGCTACGCTGATAACATGGTTATACTTGCAGAGAATAATACTAAACCAAAATCATGAATTGTACAACTAAACAATAAAAATACAGTATGAACATAAACATAGACAAAACCAAGCACAAAAACAAAGGCTTAAGACATCAAAATAGGAAATAGACAAAATAGAATTTTTCAAATACCCCGGCTCAATAATAGCAAGAGATGGGAAATTAGAGAAAAAAATAACAGAAGGAACAGCAAATTAAACTATTTAATGCGATAAAAACATTAACCCAAGGAAATAAGGAGTGAAAATTTATAAAAGACCTGTACTAAAATATGGCTACGAAACAGAGAAAGATGGAAAAACACAGAAAAATAATAGAAACAACGGAATGAGATTCCTCCGGAAAATTGTGAACAAAACTCAATTAGACCACATCAAAGACGAAACATACTGGCATATTGAATACAAAACCTGCATAATACTACATAGAAGAAAATCATCTAACATGGTCTGGACATGTGAAAAGAATGAGTGAGGAAATGATTACAAGAAGAATACTAGAAGCCAGAACAGTAAGAGCAAGGAACAGAGAAAAACCAAGAAAAAACTGTATGGACGAAATCAACAAAGCAAGGAAGGAGCCTACAGGAGTTAATAACGCAATCAAGAAAAAATTCATGAAAAAAGAATCTTAATCCCACGTCTTACCTTACTACTCCATTTTCATAAAAATTCGAAGACTGCACTATATCCAAGAATTCAATATGGCATGATAATGATATCGTTCCACAGACACGTGTACGTTTGTTAAGGTTACGGATTGAAAAAGCGAACGTGTTTCTCTGGTAAATTTGAGAGTTGGCAAAGGGTCAATACAGGTCAAACTAAAATATCAGGATCGGCAATAATTTTGGAATATATAGAATATTCGTATCAATTAATGATTCTAAATAGTGGAACATGGATGGGTGAGTGAAATGGATAGGAGAAATTATCGGAAATCTTGAGAAAAAATTATATTTTACGTACATTTGGTGAAATATTTTTTTATAAACTAGCTGTTACGATTCTGTATTCTCAAAGTAATGAATGGTATAAGAATAATTGTGACAATACCAATATTTTTGGTGTTGCTGGTGTCATAAAAGACAAAGAATAATGAAAGCTGTTGAACTGTCACATTCAAGTTGATTTAGTGCTACACGGCCGAAAAGATCTACTCTGGCTAAAACGATTTTTACGCGGTGAAATTTCTGCACAAAGCTGGAATTCTCGGTTAAGCAGCTTCTTGGCCAGATACAAGAATAAAAACTTGTTGCTGGGGTGAATGCTCTTATTACAGACATTTTTTTTGATATTAATATGATTGATTAATTTCAGTTAAATGAAATTTTTATGTACGAAATTAATTTTTTTTGAAAATATTTATATTCTTTCTTCAATTCAAACGAGTAGAAGAATGGAGATTCACTTATATTGTGTAACAATTCTTAGAATTTTGATAAAATTTCTTGTTTTATTAAAGGATAATGTTTGTTTCCTCAAACTCAAAACTTTATTGGTTTATTCCATGAAAATAATTGAATAGATATCTTAGAAGGTGAATTCGTATTTGAGAATTTAGTATAATATTATATTATTTTTATAACATTATGACCAACAATATTACTTCTAAGATATTGTAACGAACGTGTCCTCACCCTTGAGTCGTATCTGCCTAGATGTATTAAAATTCAAAAATTCGGCGAAAGCGCGCACGCTGCCTTTGACTCACTTTTTATAAACCACGGAATCCGTTCGATGTTTGGTTTGAATGAATCATTTCAAGGAAAGTCTATATATTTATTTGTTTTGTTTTTTTTATTTTTATATATCCTTGGAGAATTATTTTTGGATATATGAGGAGATTCTGTAGCGTTGTTTAGTTGGTTTATAATAAATATTCATAATGAACAGACCGAAATAGAAAGAAATCGAAGAATTATAACAAGTTAGTGTAGTGTATAGTGTTTAAATGAATTAAGAACGCAACAGACACATTACAATATATAACGACTTTTCAAGAGATTTCATTTTATTTTAAACCTCACAGGCACATTGTGTAAATCTTCATTCCAAATTCTCTAAACTTTTCAGTAGTTTCTCAAAAATGATAAGTCTACAAATTATGTTTATGAATAGATGGGGAATTGTCAATCTATAAATGCATCTTGTGAGTCTAATTCAAAAATTATTTTTCAAGTAAAGAAAGTTGCTCCAGTTCTTGACTAATCTTTTCAGGCATCCTACTAAAAGCTATTAATAATTCCACTATACGAATTAAAGAGGACGTTTAAATTCAGGTCTTCTGTTATGAAAGAGAACAAAAATAATTTTGTTTTGTTATAAAACTTTACAGGGAATCGACCTCACTATTGCATTTCAGTAAAACGTTTTAAACTTGATAAGAACAATTTAAACTGCAGTTGTACGAATGAAGTTCAAGTTATGAACTACATTGAAATAAGTCACAAGTTAAAAATGAGGAAGATTTTACCATTTTAATGTTCGTTACCGAAGTTTTTAATATTTCAGAACTTTACGTTAAGTCTCGCAACTATGATTAAACACGATGAACGAAAAATGTTTCTAAAAAGCATGCTCTATAAGTCTTAGTCCAGTCAAGATGTATATCTGGGCTTAAAAAAATTTTGATCGTTCAAAATGTTTTAAATGTTTGAACACTGTTGAAAGTTATGGATAGGTAATCGTGATTATTAGGTTTTAGATTTATAAATGAAATACACAGTGTTTAACATTCATATATTAAGTCTTTATTTAAAAGACTACGTTTTCGAGAAGCATCCTCACGCTTGAAAGAGTCGGTTTGTACTAACTAAAAACTAATAATAAAATATTTACAATGAGTTCTAAGCCTCTCCTTAAGAATCGTAAAATTACAGATCTTTTACTAAAATATATGCATTACTCCGAAAAGTAAAAGAGTCCTTTGTGTGTCCCATGTGTCCGGGGTCATAAAACAGAGGTAGGACTTACTTTTCCTTTTCTAAAATATCTTTCAACTAAATGTTAAGTTTCCTTAAACATAAAATCTAAGCATAATGTTAAAATACTAAAATAAAAAAAAATTTGTAAAATAGGATTCAATTTTGCTCAGAGAAATTCAACAGAACATGATCCAATATAACAAAACGAGATTTACTATTTCCAAATTTATTTGAACAGCAATGTACTCAAAAAATCATGAATTTTTTGGAATGTTTTTCAGGTTTTTCTCAATATATCAATAAAGGAAAAGTATGATTGATTCAAAGCAAACTAAATTTTATACAATTTGAGATCATGTTGAGCTCTGTAGAACTATCAGTTCCCAAGATACATTTCTTCGAAAATAACACATTTTTTTCATGAAATGTGATTTTCTTAAAAGATTACAAGTGAAATTAATTTATTTATTAGCTTTTATTTGATACAAAACTAGTACCTGTAACTTCAGCGTTTCTCTCGTAAAAGACTGATGAAAAAACAGTCATAGGTATGTTTAGGAGAGAAATGCTAATTGTTAAGTTAATTTCTATCATTGTCCAACGATTTGCTACAATCGCTGACAAAAAAACATAATTATGATTCTTACGAACAACAATGATCCACTTGCTGAACAAGTAATTTATTCACAATAAACAAACGTGTTGGGTCTTAATACGGTGTAATATCACGAGGTATACTTCGATCAATATAAAACTTGATCATTTGCTACCGAATTATGCATTAGTTGGTCACCATGTCGCTAGATATTACCAGACGTCGTCGAGAGTCAACTCGAATCTCACTGATTGGGAGTGAAAAGTAATCTTCACAGGGATTCACTTACATACACATCACCATAGATCCCATATCACCTATGTAAATGCTATGCTGAAAGACTGGGCTCCGCTGCTCAGTTCCTGCCACTGTGTGGTGGCAAATTATGATTGAGACGACTCTGATACAAATTAGGCGCCTCACCAAATCTTTGCGCAAGTCCTATTCTGTATTATGTTTTTTCTCATTGAATATTTCTCAATAATAAAAGAAATAAATAAATTTTAACTGCTAACAGTTTTTTGTTACTTGCCGTTTTTTTAATATAACTCTGGGTCTACAGGTACTAGTCAAATGGAAGCTAATTAGTTTCATTGCAACCACCGTTTATATAACATTTAACGTGGGTTGGTTGTTCCAGAAAATATCTCACTCATATTGAGAAAGTTTTACTCATTATAAAAAAAGGACTATTATCTTGAGAATCAATGGCTATATAGAGCTCACCCTAATCTCAAATTCTATCAAATACAGTCTACTTTAAAAGTTAGTGGAATGACTATACTGGTCAGACTCGTCCTTCACTTGAAAAAAATAAAGAATAGTCCTTTCAACGCTCGCACATTACTTTGGGAGCTACAAATCTGATTTTTAATATTGGTTCAGGCTCTAGCAACATATAAAAAATTCAGAACGGTCAGACTTTTTACAAGCACGACCTCTCTTCGTGTTCAACTTTACTTCAAGTGATACAAGTCTAACCGAAATAAGCAGCTGAGAGCTTTATCAAGAGAAAGCAAACCCTCTTTTTATAAATAATATAGATAGAGCCTTGAAATTATGGAAAAATTAAATAGAACAATACCTTAATCAAGTTGCATAATTATTTTCTAATCAAATCTAATTCAACTGTACAAATGTGAAATAATATTTCTTGTCTCCTTCAGCTTTCTAATTATTTTCCATTGATATTGTTAGTACTAAAAGAGAAACGTTCTCATTCCTATAACTTCCCTTTGATTGTCACAAAATTTATAAACTATTACAAAAAACCCTCAACTTTAAGTAGTAATAGGAGAAATCACACGTCCAACTAGAAACATTTTGTATAGAAAGAGGTGTGACATCAGTTAACATGGAAGTTTGGGTTAATGAATCTTAATTTAATTTATGGAGCGATATTCATTAACAGGAACATGTTTTCAGCATTATCACGATAGTTGTTTATTACGTGGTGAAGCCCAGCAGGAAACTTTGAGAATCAAATCGGATACAGACTTAACACAAATGAACTGAGCAGAATAATAGAACGAAGTATCACAATGTGAATAAAAATCTCACAAATAAAGCAAAAGACTACAGCTTATAAAGTATTCAAAATGTCGTCAGTTAATAAAAGTATGAGTATGTGAAAACAAAAAAATGATTGAGAATTAAAAATTTATTATGCAGAAGAATTGAATGATTTTATGAAAAAATGTTTTTACCAATTGAACCAGAGTTCAATATTAGTTATACAGCCTGAATTATTCTCCCATTTTAGTTAAGCTTGACGAGTTAATAAGAAGGGTTGAAAGTTCTCATATCCTGGAGAACATTTCTTGTGCTGCAATATCTCCAGAGTCCAAAGTTTCAATTAAGTGACTTCAATAAATTTTGTTTGCTGTACCACGGATTCACAGTAGACGCCGTCAATTGAATATAAACTTGAGACATTGCATTTGTATGGAGGTAATTTCCATTGTAAATAGTTTCTTTAAGAAATATTAGATTCATATTTCTCACTTCTTATGAAATTATTTTTCACACTTCATACCAAAACAGTAAAAAAATCGTAATAATAAAAAAGAATACTACTATTTATTCAAGTTGTCCCACATAATAACAAACATAGATCAGATGCGTATAGGGGAGCTGAAAATATGACAATTGCTAAAGCTAAATACCTGAAAAGCTATAGGGCCTCATAGTAGGGCCCTAAATTTCGACAAAAAATTAGGCTTACTTAACTTTAACTGAAAAATATGAAGTTGAGTACACTGTATGAAACTGTTAAGGGCATTAAGTAATAGTAAGCAGAAGGCGATCGAATCAATTTGTGGGTTAATAATTCATAAAAATTTTCTTATTATAAAAATTTTTATTTTCCTATCGTGGATAGTTTATTGTGGAAAGAATATGAACATATACGAAGATATATTGAAAAATTCTTAGCCTACTATAGAAATTTCAATGTTAAAATATTTTATTACTCAACATATCCTCTTCTTAATTGGATATATTTATTACAGTGAACCTGCAACGTCTCTAGACCTTTCCAAAAAATGTTTTTTCTTGCTCTGCAAACCAGACCTCCACAGCTTTTATTACCTCCTCGTTGGAGCAAAATTCACGACTTCTTAAACTTTTTTTCAGTTGAGGAAAGAGATGATAGTCGGACGGAGCCAAATCTGGTGAATAAGGGGGGTGTTCTAGTAATTCAAACCCTAAGTCACGAATTTTTTGAATGACAACTTGAGATTTGTGTGCAGGGGCGTTGTCCTGCAAAAACAAAACACCTTTGGATAGCTTTCCGCGTCTTTTCCCGTAAAGTGTTTCTGGATCGTAGAAATGTACTCAATTCGTTTCAAGAAGTCTACATCGTTTTGAAATCGAGCACAGATCGGACGCGATGCTTTTTCCATTGCACGCTTTTGGTCAGCATTCAAACATTTGGGGATCCATTTTGCAGTAATTTTTCCAATGTCCAAATTGACGTGAACTATATGATGAACGCGTTCGTATGAAATATTCAGTGCTTCAGATAACCGTTTGAGTCCAATTCAACGGTCTGATAAAATCATGTCATGATCGATATTTTCGGGGACTAACACAGAACCTGGCCCTCCCGATCGGTCACCATCTTCAATGGAAAAATTACCTCTTTTGAAGCTTGCAATCCAATTTTCACGGTCGCATACGAAGGACATACACACACACATACATTCTCGTATACTTTGAAGAATTTACTGAAAATGATCACCACAAAATTATTCGACCCCGAAAATTGGAGTTCACTGTGGCCAGTGGCCGATGATCATATTGTATTACATTTCATTTGTATATTATACTATTCCACAATTCTTCTTTGTTATCACCTGGAGGAGAATGAAAAGTTTCCTCTAGCGTTCCCTAAAGAAAATAATTTATTTAGATCTGGTGAGCAGGGAGGCCAATTTTATGGGTCTCTTACATTGACACTGAAATTAGGTAGTGCTTCATCATGGATAAATTAATTTTCCAGTCTCAATCGTAATGACAAATCGTCAAATAAATTCAGAATAGAATTTTGGACAACTTCGCCAGTTAGCCGGTTTGGTAAAATAATTGGTCAAATCAAATAGTGGTCGATAAGGCCGACCCTAAAGTTAATCTTAAGCTTAAGTTGGAAATGTCGAGGAGTTATTACAGGATGGTTTTCATCAGAATCACGATAGTTATGCATATTTTAATAGTACTACGAGTAAAATAGTAAAATAAATCGTCAGAAATTCACTCGCTGAACCAAGTCTTGATGTAACAAGTCTTATACTTTTTGGGTATTATCTGGATGGAATAAATTACGTCTAATATATTGGTCCACAGTTCTAATCCTAATATACCGTTCTTCGTCAATGGTATCCAGAATAAGTTCTTCTCGCACACTTATTTATTTTTTATTCTCGTACTGAACACACTGTTTACACTATCACTTCACCAGCACACACAATACACTGTCTGACGCGCGCTTCGATAACCAAGTTATCGTCTTCAGAGATTGAAAGTAAACAGTTTACAGTGTTCATGATGCATATCACCAATGCAACGTTTCCAAAAATTTCTACTTAGTTACGATATTTCCATTAACACTATAAAACTTTCCTGTTTATCGAGCCTGTCTTTTAACATTAGAAAGTGTTGCTCTGGAAGGATCCAAGTAATCAGGAAACATCTGTCGATATTATTCCATGCTTGTTCTAGGGTTTCCTAACAACAATAAGTTGTTCGCTAAATCAAATTTTCCACTTATTTGAAAAACATAACAATTCAATTACTAGAAGAACTGAATTAGAAATTGTCACCTGATGTATAAAGACTTGACTTTTTTGATACTTTTAAAAAACATTGTTGAAAATATGTATTCAACTTTTCCTTGATAATGAGAAAGTCTTATGAAAAATTACAGTGGTAGAAAAAGTTTAAGAATCAAATTATCCATTGTACCACACAAGATTTTACTGACAAGTAAAAAATTTCTGTGAAATTTTCAGGTTAATTTACTCTCAATCAACCACCCATAATGATTCGATCCGCTTCTACTTACAATAACTGAATGCCGTTAATAGTCTCCTAAACTGAATTTGTTATTTTCATGGATGTAACTTGGTATAGAGGTGAAATGCACCCGTCATATTTTGGGCTTCCCTATATGACTGTGTTTTGTGTCGATTCTTATGCAGGATCAATGACTATATACAAGAGTATAGCTTAGCGCCATAAGAACATCGTTGGCCTGTGGAGTGGTCAAGGACGAACTTTTTTCAGTTTTTAGTTTAGAAACTATTCTTCAATTTTTATTGGACTTTAACTATATAAGTGTGGTAATATACCCTGAATAACTTATACAAACATAGTTTTTTGTGTAATTATCGGTTTATCGTTTATTTAAAGACTAAAGTATGAGTGATACTATACTGATATTTGGATTTCTGCGAAATTTTTCACAGTTTTGAAAGTTTTGGTAGGCTTGCACAATAAAATGCGGACGAATAATAATCTGTTATATCAACTTGTTGTTTTAGATTGCAATAGCTAGGCATATTTGTACTGTTGCTTCATCAAAAGTTATTAGGATGAAACTAAAAAATGAAGGTATTAACTCGGTATTCCATCCACTTCCTAACGCAAATAATCTAGTTTCATCCACAATTAGAAAATAATGAACCTTCAGTTAAAAGATGCCTCTACTTCATTGAGAGAAACCAACACTTTAGAAGAAACTATCAGTGCAAATCTAGTAGCTTATTCAAGCTCCGCTCCGCTATTATATCTGGAGATGCTTCTAATTCAAGTACAAACCACGATAACAGCTTGCTTAAAGCCACAGATGATGCACTTGCAAAATATTTAGGAGACTTCACATATAACATTGAAAGTAATCTTTTTTACAATATTCCGTCTTACGTATAGAAGTTGTCTTTTAGTGGACTTAATTAAATCATCCTTGAAATAGCTCGAAAAAGTGAAAAATCGAATTTCTATTTTGAAAAATATGCAAACAATATCATAAAACTGGGACCTGGAGTAGTGAAAACGTTAGCAACTAAGATAAAAAGGAGGAAGATATATCTTTCGAAATTTTTATGATTTGTATATTAAGAAATATAATTCGAATTAATCATAATAGCTGTCTGGCTCAATTTAAAAAAATTAAAAAACAAACTTGTGACAGATACTGTAGAAAATTCGCAAGCTAAAATCCTTCTTATCCTTCTCAATCCTTATAAAATAAAATCCTCCAATGATTCAAATTAATTTATCAGTTAAGTGAAATTGTAGAAATGCATATGATAATAAATTAATAAATAGTACCTACCTATATTAAGATATTATTTTATAAGAAGGGAGTTTGATTTGTTATTTCAAATATATCTATTTCAAAGCTATATATATTTTTTTCTTTTGCATGATATTTACAAAAGAATTATATTAACGAATACTTAAAATATTTCATTGATATTGCTTGAATACTACCATACATTTGAAATGAATAACGTTTGATAGTGTACTGATGTGAAGTCAGCTATCTTTGCTAAAAAATCGTGCTAGCAGAGCTATCCATTGATGCAGGAAAGCTTGCGAATCAAGGTGTTGTACAAATGGGTAGCTAGAATGTGAAACAAGTGAAAAATTTTGGAACCGCCATAGAAAGAAGAATCATACACAATATTTCAATCTGGACTTAATAAATGCATATCTTAAGCTGGTATAAATTATTCTCCTATCATATTACCTATTTCCTGAAAACTATAAGCACTCAATCCTTATTATCTCAATTTAACAAGGGATTACAAGAATAGAATTAAAATGCCGTTGATTGAAAACATAACTATGTTCAAACAATATTATTATTATTGTTCTAAATAGTCTCTAAGAAATACAGATTATCAACAATAGAGGTCATTATTTTCAATATTTTACAAGTTTTGGAGTGAAGCAGTTGTTTGGCATATTGTTTTTATAAGTTCCTTTATATTTTGTAGTTGTGTAAATTTTGAAATGAAATTTTTTTCTACATCTCAAATACGACACATAAAATCTCTTACAAACTATGAAAATATGCTTTTCTCATCGAACTCAAATAACTAGGTAAAATACCGATCTCAGTTTCGACGCCACTTTTATTAGAAAAACCCTGTATGAATAAAGAAGCGATAATTGAAAAATATTGGTTGAAATAAATTTTGCATATAAACTTGTCATACTTTAATAAATGTAAGTTTTTTGATTGGATTTGTGATATTCCAAAAATAGTCTATAATATTATATTACGCAGTAAATAACTACACATTGTAGGTACTTCACACAAATTCTAGGCGGTGCTAATACGACCCGGAGACGGTGCCATAACGAATAAATCCATCACTACTTTTGCGCCTATGCGGTCGTTAGCACTTAAATTCGCATTTTATGGCGACTGCGATGATTTTATGCCATCTCAATAGTACATTTATACAATTTATCCATAAAGTTTTTCTCCGTAGGATCATTTCTCTTATTGGATTTAGTATAAACTAGAAATTTTTTTCAAAATCTGACATCATACGCAGAAATACTACTATCACAGCGGAATGACAGATTTATTACATTTGGCAGGATTTATTGATAATTATATAATTCATGATAACGTTTGATTTTGTGAACAAAAAATTTTTATTATCTTGACATTAGTCAGACAAATTCTTTTATATATGAGTTGCATTAAAATGTCTTATAAGTTGGAAATAATAAAAGCATATATAAATTGGTTGTTATTATTATGGACGATTAAAAATACAACCATATATGCAATGCTGTCATTATTACAAACATCATTGAAGTTAAAAAAGTATTATATTACACACCTCTGCTTACCGCCCTCATTTTCCGCCCTCTAAAATATTGTAATCGTTAAAATTTTTCTCATTTATTCTACATGAATATTTTTTATATTAACAAATATAACTCATTGACAAATATTATAATACCTATTTGTTCGCAAACTACTTATTGAAATGAAACCAGCATTTTGTTGTTTTAGGAAGGTCAGCAGTTTCCCATGTTTTGTTGCATTATTCGAATCATTGCCCGCAAAGTGGACGGCTTCATTTGTCTGGTTTGTTCTCCAATATATGCTAAGAGTACACTTTCGGAACTGGTATTCTACACCTTTTTTTTCTTCGCACCACTTCCTATATAATTCAATAACTTTTAGGTAGCGATGCTAACTTTAATCTGGCATCAACCCGTGCGCTGCTGTGTCAACAGCCTGTCGTATTTCTAGAGGGGTACAATCCATCAATTCTTTATCGGAGGACATTTTTCTAATTCATTTATCGCGAACTTAATATCCATCTGACTTTATCTATCATTTATTTATATTGGTGACAGTTGTTTACCACATACCAACAGTAACAATATAGGTACCTGCTCGATTATTCTTAGAAAAATGCCTGGTAATTTATTGTTAAATGTAATATTTTAGGTATGTTCAAACCTAAACAAAGATTCATGAATTTTGATAGAAAAATGATGGTTGTAAATAAAATAGTATAAAAACCTCGGTAGGAAGTTTCATTCCTGTCTCGAGATTATAGTTAACCTCGACGCTTCGCGTCTTGGTTAGGTTATCTATATCTAATCTCTCGACAGTAATGAAACTCTTCCCACCTCGGCGTGTTATATACTATTACACTTACCAATATGGAAATCAAGGAAAACGATGGTTTCTATACGCGCAATATTGTATAATAGTACCCTAACAATGTAAAATTTAAATTTATTGTAAATTGTATTGTACATTTATTGTAATATAATTTAGTTAGATGGGAAACTTCAAATAAATAAGAAGTGTTTGGAAATGAAAGTCATAGAAAGAGTAGATCAATAGTGCGACAGTGACATTCAATTGAAAATAAAGAGACTGGCGTGACAATGTAGAGGAAAACAAAGAACGTTGATATTGGGAACGGAGTGAGAGAGCTCAGTTTTGGATAACATGACTTGAAGTTTATGAAAAGATGTTACGGATTGTTTGAAAGAGATGTATGACAATGAATTGAAAAATAGTTGATAAAAAATCAAAGAAAAACTGCAATGAAAGATCGGATTTTTTAAGGTGTATTGATTGAAGATGAGGTGCCTCTAATCAGTGAGAGCTTAATAAAATGATATCTTCAAAATCATTGGTATATTTTCAGCTTACACAATCAATAACAATTAACAGTAATCTAATATTGTCTTTACTGACCTCCGACAACATGTCGGTATATGAATACATTGAGAACAATGTCACTATCTCTCTATGTTGCTGATTCTCATATTTATAAAAAATATATGTTATGATTTATAAGGTGAATTTTATAGATACAAGATTTGTTATAATTTCAATGTTGCGTATTTAACGGCACGTGTTTGTTAACCGAGTCGAATTTCACGTTTTGGGTTTATCCTGGCCTACAATTAACTTTACTACTTTTCAACGACCTTCTGGCTCACCAACCGTCACAAGGTTTTTGAACTTCAAATTAAAAACAATCTTTAATTTATGCAAACTATTTTATTGGACTTAATAGAAGCCAACCGTATTGAACTGGAAGATGTTATTCTTCTATTGTACAATATAAACATATTCCCATATCAGTTAATAGCGGAATTAATCAAAGAGTCTCGCTCAGTCCCATTTTATTCTACATAACAAAAAAAGTGCGGTTAGGCAACGGTTATTAAATGGCAGAGAAATCAATAACCTGTGTTATGTCGATGACGACATGATATCTGTTGAAAATGGGGATGATCTACTAAGATTATTAAATACCTTCAACCTCACAGCATAATCTTAATTGAATGAACCATATGCAGGACAAGATCGAAAGAGCCTATTACATGCCAATGAGAACTAGGAAGTCAAATAATACAACAGAGAAGAAAATTCAAGTACCTTGGAATTGATATAATCGGTTATAGAGACGTATAAGAAGAGATAAAAGGAAAAGTACCCACATCAAATGAAGTTCCGGGATGTCATCAGAAGTATAGAGAAACAAACGCATAAGACAAGAAACAAAGGCAATAATTTAGAAAGCAACAATCAGACTTATAATAACTTATATATTAGGAGCAAGGTCTGAAACATCAAAAATGAAACAATTCTTGGAGACACCATAAACGAAAATTTTTGGCGGGTATCGAGAAAAACAGTACTAGATCGAGAAAGAAGCGAAAACATCAGACGATCATGTGACGTAAATAACACAAAAAAATGATTATCACAGCGTAAAAACAATGGAACTAACATATAAGTCGAATGACAGACGATAGACTGGTAAAAATAACAAAGGATGAATCTCCAATTGGAACACGGAGCAGAGATCGTCGACGAAAGAGGTGGAGAAACAATCCAAAGCCATAATGAGGAAAGATATCGAAAAAAGAACAGGCGATAGACTTATAATGAATGAAAGAAGAATTAATCCAAAAGTTCATTGCACCTCGAAGTACATAATTTTTTTATTATACAAAACACTAAGCGAATTTGTTTGGTTCTTCCAAAAGATATTTTTTTGAGTTGAGAATCTTACACCATTTCTATTTGAAAAACTACAGCTAACCTATGAATGGCAATCAAAAAGTTCCATGAATATAATTAAGAAAACTAGATAAAAGAAAATAGAACTTGAATTTTCAAACAGTCAAATAATGGAATGTATCCACCACCTTAATATATTATAAAATATATACGTCGTTTAATGGAAAACGTACAGTATAAATTGCAAGTACGAAAAGTAAGACAACTGATTTGTGTATAATGCAGTAGACAATATGAACGATTGCAGTAGTCGGGAACTATGGTTTTATACAGAATTAGTGCTAGTTGATACTATCACTCTGTCAGAAATTCATTGAGAAGATGCATGATAGTTTCATCTACTCGATATGGAATTATAGGATAATGAAAGTTTAGAAATTTTATAGACACAATAATCAGTTTTGACAATGGGTTCAAAATCTTATTGATCCTTACACATTTTTTTTATTTCCTTGTTCAAGGAAAAACGAATAATTACAATTCACTCAGTTTCTTAAAATTCTACTATTGTGCTATAGAACTAGAATAAAAAGAGGCTTCCACATTCGACCTCACGAATTTTCTTTTCTAATGTGTCAGTGCGCCATTATCACACTAAGACCTTTAATCCAAAAAGCCGTCAGGTATTTCGGATATTCTCTCCAAGACCATCTAACGCCTAGTCATGATACCAGGAGTAAATTTACCAAAGGTCCATTCTAAACACAATTTTTCGCTTGTGGTAAATTTCCCGAGTCAAACCAGCATGAATATATAGGGTGATTCGGATTTCAATTAGATACATGAAAGTCACCCGAACCGCAAAGTTCACAAAGTAAATTCAATGGTTATATACTAGATGATACTCACGTAAATGAGAAATGTTTCTAGATTCATACGAGGTATTTCAAATATTTGTTTCTCATCGAGAAAATTTTCTAATTTTACAAATACTCTTAGATATTTATTTTACAGAGCTTCACTATTATCTATATCACATTCTATAACGGTCCGTTATTATTATTAATCATTTCAAGTTTCAAGTCACCTCCATAACATGATAAAATGACTATTGTTTTTAATCATAATTGAAATTATCCACTGAATTGAGTTCATGTTAAGCTAAGTCATTTAATGTTAACCTTCAAATTTTTGCTTAATAATTAACTATTTCAATAACTTGATGATGAAACATTTTTCCACCACTTATTCTACTTCCAAACGTACTCTTCTTCCAGTGAAATAACTTTTTGAAAAATGTAGAGAGAACAATGTATCAATAAACGAAATCTATGAGTATTGAAGGAAATGTTTTGAAGTTTTAAACATAGCATCCGACAATAACTGAAGGTAAGAGTATGTAACAACGGAAAAATGAGAACATATGGATTTTCATTCGATACGAATACTTTTATTCTCAACTTCAGCGTCTGTTACTATTATTACTTGGAAATTCTAACCGTTACTCTTGATATACATTATACAGTTCACGAACTCTTCTCAAACTCTCAGCGAGACTAGTGCAACTTTGGCCTTTTCTGTTTTATTATTGTTTTATATTCGTCAACATAGGTCAAAATCTTTCAAATTCACTATAAATAACATGATAGTTAGCATTTCAGACAATTTTAATTCAAACAGCTCCTGACATTTTTCAGTTGTATTCATTATAAAGATTTATAGCTGAACAAACCATTGGGTTTATCGTCGAGTATTTCCACATTAAATATTCAATTATTCTTCAATTTCTTCAAATTATATCTATCATTTACTGTTTACTGGTTTCAACTTCACAAAAAAACCGAATTTTGAAACATAAACAGGTGGGTTTTTCATTTCTGTTCATTGCTCTAATTTAAGTATCGTCAATTAAGCGACTTTGGAAGGGATCAAAGTATTGGCAGAGGTAACGCTTCGTTCTTCAAGAAAAACATCGCATTTAAAAAGGAAATTATTATAAGGCTGAAACAATGCGCTCAGTTTCTTGGTTCGTAATCTTATTGTCTAAAGTAAATTTCACTAATCTTGCATACTATAGTGATGTAATGAATTAGAAAAATATTGGGTTTGTTTTTAAGTAGAGCCCAGGAACGTGTTATACCTATAGCCATCAAATAATTGACTTTACCAACACGATAATTAACTATACCACTAAAGAGTTGTAGTTGAAAAAAAAAACATGAAAAACGAGAGAGCTTGTTAGCTGATTGCATTCACTTGTATATTAGTGGAGAAGGAATCCTATCATATGACCGATCAGTCTCCGAACAAGAGTGAAAATGTTTCTAAAAACAGAGCCCGATTTGTACAACGCCTTTGTATATGCACCACTCGGAACATCAGATCACAAATTATTAACAGCAACATGTGGACTAGAAATCCAAACTTACTTGGAATGATGTTCGCTTCAATTCGAGTGATCTCTCAGTGTGCGCAAACGAGATTTCGAAAGTAATCTTGGTAGATATAGAAGCTTATATTTCTCATTTCATGACAGAAAAAAATCAATGCACGAGAGCAATGAACAGCAAAAATACTGCTAATCACAAATAAAGCTCAAATTCTAGTGCCAAGAATCGTATGTATTTTGTGCCTCGAGAAATACCTGAAAGCAGACCATAAATGCTTGCAAGGATCATATGAATCAAAGTCTTTTATGTTACGTAATAAAACCGGTCAATCAAGACTTTTGTATCAAAAATTTCACCATTGACTGGAAAAGAGGGGTTAATCGCACTGACCGCAAGATAGAAGTCAGTCGTGTTCGGTTGCATGTTTGCTTCAAATTCAATTCTTGAAATGTGTGGAAAGCTACCACCGAGGCTTTCTAGAGTTGGTTCATAGAGATCAGAAATGAAATTTCGACACTGAGATGTGGTAAAACTTGGACATCATTAAAGCCACTGGCCCCTATGAAAAGCAAACCTGTAGTATCAGCTACCAAGGCACGTCTTTCCCGAACACTCTAAAATCAATATCCACAGGCAGCTCCACATGGCAGAGACCACTTGGACCACTCGAGAATATAATTTACCCTCTGGTGAATTCTTTTTATATAAAAAAATATTCATTGGTTAAATCGATCATAGTTTCCGAAAAGGCATTTGATCATATCAATCAAAGTCCACCCTGACGAGTCGCGTAATATATTAAACTGAATTGAGGACCAAAATGTTCACTGAATTTGTTGACTTTGTTGAGTTTTTCTCATCCAAACATTAATAGTATGTAGTGTATGTCGTATCGAGTTCGTATAACAAATTTTGTAGTGATAAATTATGTTCTATCAGGTCAACTGGACATGTTTGAAAATTTTAGGAAATTTAATACAATAAGTCTGAATAAAAATAGTGGCTTTATAGTCTGAGTGTATACTGAAATCTTTCAATTCTGCTTCTGCCTTCTCAATAGGTCAGTTATTTCCCCCAAAAATATAAAATATACTCCAATCATAAAGTCTTGAGTTCAAATGAATAACATACATATATGTTTCAAAAATTATCAATTTTGATAAAAAATTGTAGGGATAGACTTTTCAAGTTTCAGCCATATATCCTTCAATGAAGTATTATTTGGACATTCATACAAGCATTAACGTACTCCGAAAATTATTTTTTATAAGGTCTCGAAGGAACAGAAGAGACTTAATTTCATATTATGATTAACAAAAAAGCATAGCCGAGGAAAAACGGTCCTTAAGTGTTTTTTAAATATGTCCTAATATTATTAATAAAGATGAACTTACTATGTTTACCTTCATCTTCAAAACTTGAACAGTTTTGTAAATACATACATGATGTAGAACCAAGATATTGAGGCTCTAATACTTTCTCGATATGCAATATTTGGACAATTCAATAACGAAAAAAATTTCATAGTTATTTTTTCTTGTATTTGAAAAAAATGTTAGGATTCTCTGTAGAATTTACATTAGTTCGATAATCATCAATCATATGTACCTATATTTTGTACACTAGCAATAACTAGTCCAAATATGGTTAAGAAAAATTCAGGAATCGCTAGAAATTGTCGTCTTATTTGAAACAGTTAGTAAAATAAACTACACACCATTACAAGGGGCAGATATGTAGTCATTTGAAACCGATCGCTATTTTAGTGAAATTTTATGGAAGGTCTACCAAATATTGCTGTATTCTCTGTTTGTGAACAAGAAGTCCAGTGAGAAGAGAATGAAATTTTATCTTTGGGTCACAATTTTGTACAAAATATTTAAAATGACAAAAGAATTGTCCGAAAAATTAAATAATATCCAATTCTTGTAATATCATCAATAATTTTGGGAACAAAGTGAAAAACAGAAAACACCAGAGCAATATTGAACCTTGGAATATTGCTAGAACTGAAAATTTCATCAAACAAAAGAAATATATGAAAATTTTGAAATCAGATATAATTCTGATCATCAGATTAGTTATTATGAAATCAGAAATCATAATAATAATATGACTATAAATTCATATAAAAAATAAAATAATAATCTCATTCGACCTTGGGAAGAACAACCTTTTTATTCCACCATAAGGTGCAAAGAAGATGCAAAAAAATGAAAATTCCCAATGCCATACACACCAAAAAATATATGGTCTACCAAAACTGCACATACCTGATATATCTCTCTAACAATTGTTTCAAATATTGAAACTCTTATCAACCTATTATCTAATAATTTAAAAAATATTTATACCATAACAAATATATCGAAAATATATTCAATTAAAAAATACACACAAATACATCAAAACGGCATCATCATTAATGCTATAGACTAACACCATAACATACTTCAAATATGAAAATGAAATATATAAAATAAATATGGTTGTGCTATAGACGCACCTATAACATGATTGTTATACCATGATTAAAATTGAAAGATCTTGAGGAAAGATCTAAAGCAAACTTATTATAGGTGAAAATTTCATTGTTTTTTCGGTATGTAGATAACCACATTAATGCTGTAGCCAAAATGAAATGGAAAAAACAAAAAATTCAATTCTTATCATAAAAAACTTTTCACATCACAAATTCACAATCGAAAGCGAACAAAATAATAGAATTAATTTTCTTAATATCACATTATATAAAATTAACAATAACATAAAAACATATAAAGACCAACTTTGTCCCCAAAATATTCAAACTTTAGTTCATGTTATCCTATGATACGAAATAAATTAGTGTTATAAGTTTTGCTGATAGACCTATCCAATTATCAGATCCTAAAATTAGATTCTTGGTCATTAAAAAAGCCAAAACTGGATTCAAAGAAAATGAATATCCGGAAAAAATAATGAATAATATATTCAAGAAAAAAAAAGAAGCAAAACAGAAACTAAGCATCAAAAGATAAAAATTTTTCCTTACCATATGTACAAGGACAAGTACAACTATTGAAATATTTCAATTAATATGATATTAGTATGTTATAAAGTATGAAGTATTTCTCTAAACTAAAAGTAGAATACGAAGTAATATTATATACAAAGTAAATTGTAACGATTCTGCCGCTGTTTAGATAGGACAAACGTCTCTGCATTTATAAAATATTTTAAAAGTTCACCAACACGACTAAAAAAAATATAACAAACTATCGAATGATATGGAATGAACAAATAAATTATAAGAAACTTCACTTAAGTTTTTCATAACTTGTTTATCATTAACGGATTATCTATTCTCATGAAGATATTTTCTTGATTGTCAAGTTTTGATAATTTTTGTATTTGAAATCAAATTTTTATTTTGTAATTTAGTATAGGTAGTTGTATATTGCGAAGTCATTCCCATGTAAGTTTTTGAACAATTCACAGATGATATAGAGGATAATAACATGGGATTTTTCTATATTCTTAGTTTTTTGTTTAAATTTTGTAAATAACAGGGATAGTGTATTCTCCGATGTATAAGATACACTTTGGTGTTTGTTTTGCGACCCTTCCTGAACTAAATATATACATAAACGGAATTAAATAGAAAATGCGTTAGCTTATCACATACCTACCTGTTTGATGAGATTTAATTGCTCAAACTAATGAAGATTCAGGAGATGTAAGTAATTTAAATAGAGAAGTAATTCAACTTTTACGACATAACAATAAATTTTCATGGCCAAAAATATGAATTCACATAGTTGGTCGTATAGTTGAATGTATGCAAGGTGGAAGTGGAAATTTAATCAGGAACTGTGGTTCACCATATATTTTAATCTTATTTTCATTAAGCTGCTTGTTATTTGTTATCGTTATCTATTAATATTTCTTTTTCAGAAAATGCGTGTAATTCTATTAATGATTCATTGTTTTTGTTGTTATTTCGATATTTTTACAACTTACTTTTAACTTGGAAAAATATCATCATATTACTAAATGCCATACATTTATAAATTACATAAAGGCGTTGGATATCAATTTTCGTACATGTCAAAACTTCAAGGAGATATTATTGGTTCTCTATTTTGATCGAATAAATTTTATAGGCCTTTTAGAAGCTCAAAATTAAACTTTTATCTAAACACTCTTCGGTGAAAGCTTTTAAATCGTAGTAGAATGATTAATAAAATTTATATCTTCCATTTAGATCGATATTACGGAAATTTATCAAAATGTAATTGAAAACGATTTTTAACAACGAAAGCTTATACGCTTCTGCTTTATTATAGTCATTGTTATTTTGAACAGTTAATGTGACAGTTCATTGTCATCTATCGGTAAATCTAGTGATTCTAAATAATTTATCATGCTGATAGCTGAAAATCAACAACTCCATTGCATTTCTATGTACCAACTCCATTCACGAATTTTCTATAAAATTGAGAACAAACGTTTACGTGTATCGTGTCTCTCGACATCGTAATTAAATCCAATAGTGAAAGCTTTCTTGTAGGGGCGAAGAAAAAATGAAGTAGTCAATGTTTATTACTACAAAATGCTAGGGAAAACTTAATTTTCCAACAAAAAAGTGGTTTAGTTAACGCAAGGGTATGTACATAATATACCTTGTTTATTTCCTTTGCAGAAATAATTTTCATAGAAGTCAAAGGATTTTTATCCAAATATCATGAAATGAAATGACGTGAATCAATCGTATCATGGGAGGAAATTGTCCACTGGTATTTTATCCATAAGTTCATAACGGAAGATTGTGGGTTTGATTTGACATTTAAAATCAAAACGTAGAGTCAAGCAAAAATATATTTCGGTAAAATCGTATTAATGAGAATTTTTTTATGTAGAGATTATAAATTATTTTTAAAAGGTATTAGTTCTTATATAACTTATAAAAGAGATTTCACTGCAAGCATTAGATTTGGTTCCTGAGAATGCATTCCAAAAAGGTTCTGTTAAGTGAATTACTTCTTAAATACAAATTGTTTTAGAGTCAAATGAAAATTAACCTGCTTATTTCCACCAGGAAATACGGCAAACATTCTGTTAGATATTTTGATGATATAAAATAAATATTTTCTCACTTCTCAAGTTTATTAAAGATCATTAAAGATCTATGTATGTGTGGGTAGTACTCACTTTCACCTAAATACAGCTTATTTTCACTAGCCAGAGATTGATTTATAATTTTACTATATCCACAAAAGCTGATGTGAAATTATTAAATTAAATGAATTTCAACTTTACTCTTTATTCATACACATGAACAAAATATAATTCATATTAATGATTAGCGGATCTATACCTTGTCCATGAACAATATTAATTGAAAATTATTGTGATAGGTCAACATAATTTTTATGGCTACTCCAAATCGAAAAAAAATCACTCAAATCCAAGGATTATTTTATTTTAATGGTACTAATTCAGATTTCAAGCAGCTCGCGATTGCACGATACATGTAAGTTAACTGTACTTTTTTTAAATCCGTTATTAAAAGCTTAAAAGCATCAAACTAATAAAAGTGAGATACTTTTCGGAAAGCATTTGAGGTACAACATTTTTAAGATATGAACTTCCATTCCCCAAATAATTAATTTAAAAAAAAACTGTTTTTAATTGAAAAATGGATTTTTGCAATAAATAATTGAGTTATCCTGAATGTGATAAAGACGTCTGGCTATTAAATAACGAGACTGCGCGCCTAGAGGGCGCCCTAGACAGGTAGGGTTAAAAACGAGTAGGGCGTTGGGTACCTAGAAATCTTGTCCCAAAACACATTTCCGTCATTAGTATAATATTTGTGCAGAAGCGGTATGAAACGAAGGTGTTTTTTGCTCGTGCCGAAAACCATGTGTGACGAAACACAGGAGCCACGTATCAATATCAAATTTCAAGTAAAATTGGAAAAAACTCCGACTGAGTGCTATAAATTATTGCAAAAGGCCTACTGGGAAAATTCTTTATCTTATGCGCGTGCTTTTGAGTGGTGTAAGTGCTTTAGTGGGGGCCAAGAGAGCCCTAAAGATGACCAGTGCCCAGGTCGCCTGTAACTGTTTCAACTCCGGAAAAAGTTACCAAAATGAGCCGAATTGTGCATGCAGATCGTCGAATAAGCATCCGGATGATTGTCGAGGCTGTAAACGCTGATAAAGAAACGGTTAGAAAAATTTTACACGAGGAATTACACCTGACAAAAGTCTGTGCGCAATTGGTGCCAAGAAATCTGACTCCTGACCAACAACTCTTACGTCGACGGGTCTGCTGAGATTTCTTTGAAAGGTTAGAAAAAGATCTGCTTTGAAAGGGACCGATTTGAGTCGATGGAAACGGTAAAGCAAAAAAACGGCAGAGCTCCTAAAGGCGTTCATGAAAGAAGACTTCCAACACTGCTTCTATCAATGGGAAAAACGTACAGAAAGGTGTGTGGCAAGGGGAGGGGAGTATTCAAATGTAGAATAATTTTCACAATAAAACCCTTTTTCGTAATCTCCTTATTTTATAGCTAGACCTCGTACAGCATTTTATTCATCGTTAATCTGCTGTGTTGTTTGTTTTAATCAATACCTAAGTATTATGAACAATTTTTAATAACATGAAAATCGAAATACTTCAAATTCTCAATTTTTGACGTAAATAATTAAAGAAATTTAACAAATAACTTTCAGTTTTTTTAATACCTACCCCTTCTTTCATACATTAGAGTTCATCCCAGTATATTATTTTTAGAAAAAATAAGGTAAACTACGCTTTAGACAGGAATTGAAACAATTTCGCCATAAGTTATGATCTTCATTTTTCACATCACTGGCGTACCGTACAAAAAAAAGCTGTGGCATCTATTTATAAATTTACTTTTGAAAAAACTCTTATTTGACTGGACTAATATACTATTCTATCATATTCGAACCAATGCTGTCAACGGCGACGAGCACGATATTATAGACATACCAAGTGGCACTGATTAAATTTCACAACGCTAGTATTCAATTGATAATAATTAACTTATTAAAAAACCAATACAAACAATACAAATACCTCAATACAATCTTAACCAATTCTGTGTGTTATTTATGACTCAAATTAAGCAACTAATTTTGTGTGAAATTGTAGCCTGGAATCTTCCGCTATACATTATATCCTAATACAACGAATTGCTTTCAAGATAAGAGGATTTAAGAGTAATGGATGATTTATGAAGAATTTCTGACAATTTTTTCGAGTTAATAGAACGAGAAATAATTTATTAATCAGACAATTTCCGACATATTTGTGAAAAGTACTCTCATTAAACAATGACATAAAGTTTAGGTAGTTCCAAAATATGTTGACAGTTCAATATAATTACTAGATTGAAATTTGATAGAAATTATAGAAACTTATAAACAAATGAGTCACCTAAATTAATGAGAGTTTCTTCTGTTTTTTTTAATTTCAAAAAATAAGAAACAACATCCTTATCACAGAAGTTAAATCCATTAATGTAACATCAACACCGGATAAATGTTCCCAAGGTTTAGCTGCTTACTAAGATTATACAACACTGCAGGAATTTTCTTGCGTAATCTAATAAATTTTTTAGATTCCCTGAGGGTAGATACATTTCATTTTGCAAGAGGTGAAGGGGTATAGACCTTTCTGTAAAGAAATTTCACAGACTGGTGTCACAATTTGCCAAGTAATTGCCGTCGAAAAAAAAAAACTCTTTCAGAAATTCATTCTTGAAATTATACGATTTGTTCTGGAAAGGATCGTAATTTTCTCAAACAATCCAATCAGTGCAGTGAATATGCGTAATGTAAATAATACAGATTTTTACTAAGTTTTGATATCATTGAAAGTATCCCAAGAGGACCAGGTCAATGCCGTAGAGTTACAGCTAGATTTTCGTTTACTACCACATGTCGCTACATAACGGAATTTTAGATTGTTATAACTTTGGCTTAACAAAGGTATTTGGAGTTAAGAAGATTGGGGAAGAATATTCTTCACTGTTGAATCCAGATGCTTTGTGGGGCTTTCCACGTATATTATAGGAACATCACAATATTGTGGCGGTTCATTATTGATGTGGGGTGAGATGATTTGGAGGCGAGTTCGGCGAAGAAGAGCCTGTATTACTAGGTACACCATTTACTAAAGGAACTTATACTAGGCCACACATGTTATAGCAATATTATTATGAGGTAAATTCCTGCCATGGTTTGGTCTGCAAGCTACCAAGTCCTTAACCCAATTGAACAATTTTGGTAAGTCACAGTAAAAGAATTGACACAAATATTAGATCAATTAAAATTTACTGCTTTAACGGTTTTAGGGATCTAGGATTGAATTGATTATTCTTAATATGAAAGATAACTGCTCAACAGTAATGCCATAAGAGATAATACTCCCATTTTTTCTTATTTTTATCGAACATTGAGAAAATAAAAATACATATTCATTCTTATTTGGGAAAAATATTTTCATTATAAGTACTTGAGGAAATTTCTCGGTAACACCCATTTATTTATTTCTTGAATCGAAAATGGGAGCAAAAGTAATATGATATAGATTAAAAATGGAAATCAGACTTGCAAAGTTTTCTGAAATATTTGCTTCAACAGATTTGGAAGTGAATAAATTCTGCAAATACATGGTCGAAAACATGAATAAACTAACCAAAATTGTTTTATTTATAATGATTCAGTTCCGTGATCTTTTATTTTTTTATCATATCATTCAAACCGAAGCTTTCGATCTGATATTTTGTAAATTAACTTTAGCTTTCCTTTATCACTGCTTTTCTGAGCTTTCTGAGTTTTTTACTAAAGGAAAATTCTTATGGAGAATTACAGTAATTTAGACATGCCAACCAGTCACGTATAACAAATTTCATGTTCTTATCTCACATTTTATTGGAAAAAAGCAGAAAAATTTAGACTACACAAGAATTTTCACCGGAAAATTTGATATAGGTTGATATTTATTTCTCTTTGCTTTCTACCACCTTGTCTAATGAGTCAATTTCAAAAAGGAACGAGATATTCCTTTTCTAGGCTCCTATCAAATTTTTCAATATTTCCTGTAAGATAATGATGATAATCAGAGAAAATGAGAGAGGAACGAGGGATTTTCTTAACTCTCAAGGAAAATTCCGAGTCGAGTTTACTTCGTTTTATTTGTAAATTATTCTGCACAAAACTCTAGACAGAAAAGATCTTTCTTCAGAAATCCTTATTAATTATACGATTCAACGTTTTTAGTTTTTCACTAGTAGCCGTTTTCTACGTAAAATAGCAATGTTAAACCTAAATACAGGCGATTATCAAAAAATAGATTCTACTTCTACATTAGATGTATGTTCCTATTATTATGGCTAGTTTTCAAGATAATGTTCAATTTACAAATAATTATATAGCGACAAGTTTTTGTGAATTCATAAATATTTTGAGTTACATACAATCAGTGACGTAAGATAAATTAACGGCTTTTCAAAGGGATCGCTGCCACATATGATTAATTAGTTCCATCACTTTTATACTCGCATAATATTTATTTATGTATCAAGGCACCAAAGTCATACTTCTTGTCACGAGTATGGAACTAACCAGACAAGTGACAAAAAGAGATTTTAGTGTTGCGTTACTTATAATATTTTTTTCGAAATCGCCCAGATTCAAAACAAAATTACGAAATATTTGTATTTGCGGCAGAATACGTTATGAGTGCCGCGCTTAATTACCTAGATGGATAATATGATTACTTTTTGAAAATCGTTTTGCAAGAAATCTATTTGAGAAACAATACGATCGAGACTATTGTAGCAACAATTTCAATTAAAGCAGATTTAGCTTATTACTGGACTTTCAACAAAGAAAAAGTTCAAGAACACCACTTTTCTTAGTACATTTTTGTCTGAATTAAAATTATTTTCAGTATTCTCATATATTGTTTTTGGGTATTTCCATCACCATGAATAAGCCAAAGCTCTACATCTTTGGAGTGAAATAAAAGAAACCTCGTTGCTGAAGCTATATTAGTCTCCACACTACGTATCTGGATCAAATCAATTGGAAAGCCAGCTTAAAGCGAACTGTTCTCTCACCTAGTTCGCATCATTGTTCTTTGAATCACAAGAATATGAACCAATTTCTGGATTGAAACTCAACAAACCTCTAATCACCGCAATTTTCAGTTATGGATACAGTGGAGTTTCCATTGTTAACTTTTAAAGAAAAGAAGACATGCGCGTTGATGTGATAAAGCTCATGGAATTGATAAATTAAAAGCAAGTTTACAAATTTTCAGACAATACTTTACTATCAACATTTACATAGTCGGCATTCAACTTTACACAACGTTGCTCCTAAGATTCAAAGCATCCTTGATAATCATCCAAATTTAATCCGTTAATAACCAGTGACAGGTGACATCTCCTTTGGCGTCTTTTTTGTCATCATGTCCCTTTGATATGAGAAGGTAAAAGTGATTAGAAACCCTATAGTAGGTGCGATGAAATGTCTGTTGCAAAATCATTAAGGAATGGATTAGTTGGTTTTAGTAGTGAAATATTTATTTTGTTTCCCTAGTTTTGTACTCTTCGTCCCTTCAACAACTCCAGAGCGTTGACATATAATACTCCAATCACTGTTTGATTCAGAAACAGATTCATGATTAACGGTGCAGTAGTATTAAGAAAAGAGTGACTAAAATATACACCATTTTATTTATTTAGAAAAAATACAACCCAAACCTGATTTGAGACTTACAGTTAAGCTAGAAAATGAAGTTCTTTTGCTAAGCAGATGCGGACGGAGTGGCGCAGTTTCACCAGTTCCACCATTGTAACTAAATTATAGGAGCTCAGTTGTCACACCTCCTAAAAGAAAATCTCAGCGATTATTGATGTCGATATAAAAAAAAAAAGAAAAATAATATTCTGATGGAAGGATTATTCCTCGGTGATAATGTATCGTCTTGAAAAGGATCTATTTTGAAATTGAATGAAATACTACATAATACAATTGATCAATTATTATCGGTAATTTTTTGATATATGAAAATTCCGTTACAAAACCATGATAAGAATATGACAAGTATTAACATTATCTTGAAAAAAATTTATTCAATAAAATACAAAACAGTGATTTTATACAAAAACATCAAATGTATTGTTTTCTTGATATATATTTTTCTTCTGAATGACGCAACTGAAAATTGTTGAGACAAAACAAGGACATCGCTAGAATGGAACTCACTCAGCATTTTATATCAATTAGTCTTAAGTATAAAACATTGAATTAATAGTGAGAAACGGCTTTATTTGACAATCTTGGAAACGACAACCATTGTTCTGTCCACAGCAGAAGCAATCAATTACTTGATTTACTCAGAAAAAAAAACAACATTCAGAAATTTTTAACAGGTTTTGGTTGATAATTTAAATTTAATATAATCTGTGGAACAAGATAAAAAAAATCATGATTAACAAGTTGTTGTATGTAGATTGAATTAATACAGAGGTAACGTTTTCTTCTGATTCTGAATAATTTTGATTTGATTATGCCGCACATCATATATATATATATATATATATATATATATATATATATATATATATATATATATATATATAAAAGTAATTGTTAAATCAATCCTTATAAGCTGACTTCTGTTGGTAAGGTATGACTTCCACCATGTGAGAGATGTTCCGACGAAATACAGCAATTCTTTAATTTAAATACATATTATGATTCACACAATCGAAAGCCTTAGAAAAATCATAGAAAGTTGTTGCGGTGGAGTAATGGTTGTATAGGCTGCAGTGAACATTATTCATGAGAGAGAATATAGCACTATTTCTGCATTTGTTACATAGTAATCCAAACTGGTGGGTAGTAAGTATTTTATGTTTAAGCAAAAATGATAAAAGCCTTTTTTGACCAACCCTCCAATAATCTCAGAAAACATGGGAAGGAGGGCAATTAGGCGGTAGGTCTCTGCTTGATCCTCATCTTCTCTTCATCCAAATGATTAATTATTGCCGTCTTAAGGCATTTTGAAACGAAATGTGGTTGGATAATTCAATGTAAATTCCGGCACGAACACACTTTTAGTGTGAACCCATCGGTATCAAACGGATAAACTCTCCAAATGCAGAATACCTATCTCTCGAATGGCAAATATTGTGAGGAAAGCCTTGCGTTAAAGGTGCAAATAGCACACAACATCTAAAAAACCAGGTTTCCGATAGCAAATTATACACAATGAAAAACATCTATAAGAAAAAGGATGATAATAAGGATGCAAAATAATAGTTGATATAATACAGTAGCAAAAATTGTAAATCACGAGTTACTAATAAAGTATAAACTAATACAAACGCGAACGGTATAATATAAAAACTAAACATTCATTATTTTATGAAACGAAAACTAGAAAAATTTACTGGGATAGAACCCTAGCACACAAACACACAAAACAGTTTTGAGGGTAAAATTTGAATGAATAACAAGTTTATAAGCCCCTATTTTATGTTCTTTGGTTAGAAAAATTTCTAATATCCTACTAAATTCAAAAATTTGTTTCAGGTTATAAAGCGCACCGATATAACAGCACAGCAATGGGAGATCGTGTATCGCAAGAAATATTATCCGTACGCTATGAGGATGGGAAGTGGTCTAAACCGTATTATGATTGCGGAGGTGGCAACATATGGATGTTGACTTATACTGTGCCATTTTTCGGTTATAAGAATGACACGTACTTCTTCAAGTGAGTTATCTTTCAGTCTACTTTATCTAGAATCAGAATTTATATATTGAATCAATTTTATTATATCCATCTTGTTTCATAACATTCATCAGGCATCATTTAAATTCGTAAATTAACCCATTCATCACTCTAATCAAGCCACATTAAGCATGAAATAATTGTAGGGACAGGTAGATAACAATTTCTATCAATTGAATTAGCAACAATTAAATTTAAGGGATTTCATTTGGAATATTATTCTCCAACTCTGAATGTATTTCAGTTAATTCAAATCCATCATCCATATTATATTAGTAACTGTTTTGCTAAACAAAACTTTCAGCCACAGAAGAACAAAACTAATCAGAAAGTGAAGACTTAGAACCCCCAAATGTTGCTGAATGTTTGTAGATATGAATAGTTTAGGAATAGAATATATTATGTCTCAATTTAACTACACATGAAGTGCTACATAACATGATTTGATGTATCTTAATATTTCCTAAGAAATTGTAACAGATATATCTATTATGAATTAAATAGCACACGATTCAAAACACAATATGTTTCGCATATGAACAAAATTGAGAAAATTATCAATAAATGATAATAAACATCCACGACTGAACAAAAACTTCAACTGTATTATGGTTTTTACTATATCAAGAGAATTGATACTTTGTTTAAAAAAGGAATGGAGTTCTGCATTAAACCGGTTTTCTGATCAATTTTAAAAATACATCTGGACGTGTGGTGAAAGAAATACTATAATCTGATGAGAATTTGAATATTTTCACATATTTATACTAAATGGATAGAAAATAACCGCTACTAAAGTTCTTTGGTATTCTAACATTGCAATAATCGGTTTAGGGTGTAATTATCGTTTCTCGGTTTGTTAGTAAACCGTTAAAATAAATATTACTTTTACTTCCAGGAATAGTAACAGCATTACAACAATTAATTCTTCACAGTCACGCTACAACTGTTTTAAAAGTTATATAGATTCTTAGACCAAATAATGCCATAAATGCTTGTCAGCGAAGTTTCCAGGAAGAAGATTTCAAGTAACAACTTTATCCGTGGCTTTTGAGTTGGTTTGGAGTTTCACTACTTCTTGCGTTGGAGTTTATCTGTGGATTATCTAGTATTTTGTCTCTTTAAAACAAAACATTGGAATTTAATCACTTCCAGATTCACTAATCTGATATCTTAAGAAAATATATTTTTTTTCTCAAATTTATCAAATGTTGAACATTTTTGTTCCATGAATAAGAAGTTGAAATACTATTTCAATATTAATTAATAAAAATAGATGAATGGTGTAAGGTGTAATACTTCAAAAAATGGTTTTTTCCTTTAAAATGCAATGTGACGAAATATTTTCTATAAGAAAAAAATACATTTATTGCTTTATAAAACTACAAGCGAGTATAAATTACTACATCTCTGTATGTATGTATATAATACTACTAAAACATAAGTAATAATTTTCTGTGAAAAGTAAGTACAAGAGGATTAACCCTATTAGCTTCCTGCGGATATTGATCTTGTATTTCTATAGGTTCTAATGCTAGGAAAAGAAGTGCTTTGGTAGCTGATTCCATAGGCTTGCTTTTCTCGAATGAAATTAGTTCCGATAAACTGACGTTCTGGACGTGTCTAGGTGAACTTAGTGTTCATGAGTATCGTTTGCTTGTCGAGTAGGCTTTCTAAATAATGCTCTAGATGGGATTATGTCAGAAAAATTGGATGAGTACCAGCTGAGGTAGTATCAGAAGGTTAGCAACCTTTATTCTATGCTCTAAGCTGTCCAAATTTCTGGTCAACTCTGGGTCGCCTAAAAGTCTAATTGCTCTTTTCTCTATGTTTGAAAGCCGAGCTCCAAATGTGACAGCAATACCTCAAATATGGATGAATTAGGGCTTTGTAGGGGATAAGAAGTTGTTTGGGACTCATATCTTCATGGTCTCAAAGAGAGCTGAAGCTTTTGTGAAGATGCCTTAGCAGATTTGGCCACGTGATTCTGCCAGGATATATTGCTCCCAACCTCAACACTTAACAGGTGAATTTGCGATGAAATTTTATGTCCAGACAGGATCAAATCCTGAGCTGCAGTGCCAGCCCCCTTTTTGAAAATAGCAGCCTGGGTCTTTGCTGGATTAAACTCAATTAAATTACTTTCACTCCACTCCAGAATGTTTTCAAGATCGGTATTAATGGTGGTGGTTAATTACGGCAATGACTGATTCATGCAATGACACCAGTGTATTATCAACAAAGCTATATATCGGTTTTGTAGTACTAGCGTTGACCTCCAACCTTTCTGAGCTGTTTTTCATCGATAACGACCTGGAAGGATCGGTCTTTGAGAAAGCTACTGAACCAGTCGAAGTGTGATGACAAACCGTGCGATCTTTATTTATTTAAAAATTTGGCAAAGGTCAAAAGCCTTCGATATGTCCAATGCGATTTCTCTGGATTTTTCATATTGATCTATACCTTCAGTTCATACGTTGAGCATTTGGGCCAGGAGATCCCTGGTTGATCTATGTTCACGAAAGCCGTATTGATAATCGCTGATTATGTTCTTTGTTCTTTCCTGTATTAAACTTAATCTCAAATTGCTCCCACCTCACTTAATGTTTTCGTTATTGGTATTAGATTTAGCCGAGTTTATTGGGGAGTCTAATTTGAATGACGACATCAGTGTGCTATCTTCGGCGAAGCTAGATATCGGGATTGCAGTTTCGTCGAGTAGATCGTTGATGTACAGAAAAAAGAGAGTAGGTGACAAGATGCATCCCTGAGGAACGAAAGCATTGACCTCAAACTATTCAGAGGTGTGTCTATCGATAGCGACCTAGATGGATCGGTCTTTCTGAAAGCTTCTTAGCCAAGTGAGGATGACAAACCGTACCATCTTAATTTACTTAGAAAGTTAATATGCCAAACCCTGCCAAAAATACTAGGATTTGAGAGTCATTTGCGTTTAGCTGTTGAAGCAAACATCATTCCAGGTACCTATATATGAAAAGGAACTTATTCAGATGGCTCTATTCGACCGATCTATAATGTCAAGCTTCACATGGTCTAGGTGGATTCTAGGTTTAAATTTCTAATCTATAACTAGTTTGTGATCTAATGTTCCGAGTGGTGCATGTACGGTCGAGATGTACTGATCAGGATCTGTTGTAAGAAAGAGATCTAAGAGGCTCATTGATTTGGGTCAGTTCGTAACCGTTAGCAAAATCTCAATCTTTCAGCTCCTCATCGTCAGTTCTCTTGAAAAAATTCACCAGAGATAACAATATCTGCCTTTGGATGGTTTCATTTCAGGTAGTCGATTTTATCAGCAAAGTTAGAGAATAACTGCCTGTAGCGGGTATCGCTTGGAGGTCTGTCTAGAAAGCAAAACAAAATGTTGTGAAAGCTCAAGATTTCCTTCCCGCTGGCAAAATATGTAGTCCCTAACAAAGACGGCGATTTCAAAGTTATATCTGTATCGAATACAGTAGCAGTGAATCCATCTTGTGGAAATAGAGATACCTGAAACTGAATGAAATTAACAAGAATGGTTCACTTTTCCGATGGGCATTGCAGTCAATGTAATAGATTGTAATGTAATGCAGAGATTGTAATGTGAAATATATGGAATGAATATAGAAATTTATCATAGTTCAAAACTACAAGTGACATCAAAAACAAAACATCAATTCCGTTAACACTTGATTTCATCATAACAAATACCTACGTTTTCTCAGGAGATAGGTGTTCATCATAAAAATTCAATACTGGGAAATCGTGCTGCTTATATAGTACGTTTGTATGATGTTATGTCTCAATATATCACTTAATACGAGATCTCTAATAGATATTATATAAAATATATTAAAACGAAATAACACCACGGATTTCCGCACTATTCAACTCAAGATATTAAGTTGAAGTTGAAATAGCTTCCCCATATTAACCATTTGATTTCGTCATACTCTAGTAGAATGTAATTAAGGCAGATAACAAAGTTTAAACTTTATAAAATTTGAAGTTCTTAGTTGGGATCCAATGAAATACAGAGAGCAGTGAGATAATAGTTGTTTCCATTCAAGAGATTTCGAATCAAAAGTGACAATACAAGGGTGTGACTTGAAGTCATATATATGGAGAGTACGTATTTGTAACTTACGTTATTAAATTGATTAAAAGCTTTGGTGGAACTGAATATCTACATGAAATACACTGATAGAGAAAATTACTAAATTAGAAATCTCTTACAATGATATAATATAAAAAATAGAGGATAGAATAATACTCACTATGTAGGGTTGTTCAGAAATAATTTTGTAGAATTTTCACCCAATTTTTACCTAAATTTATCTAATTAGTTAAAGAAAAATTTATCTATTCAATAAATTTCATTGTAACTATAAACAATTTGTGTTATGGGTTTCTTCGTTTTTGTGTGAAATAATTATATAAGTTGTCAGAGTCAAAATGTATTTTGATGAGGATCGAAACGTGAAGAATATTATCTCTTAAAGATTCTATTATTAATAAGAGGCCTTCATGAATAACAAGGCAAAAAATATAAAAATCGGAGAAATCAGATTGACGGAGTAATAGGGTTTCTTAATAAGGCAAACCGAAAATGAATGTTCAATAACTTGACGATAATGGTTCATTATCACCTCTTATTGAACCTCATCACCAATTGACCCTGAATTAAAATCAGATTATTTGGAAAAACTTCTTATTGATGAAGTTAGTTTTTTACAAAGAGAAAATTATCTGAGAAAATGAAAGCTGTTGTTGTGAAAGGATCTTCATTATTTATTGATAAAAAACTATGTTGACAAAAAGTAATTTCACTTATACATTGAAAATATATACGAGAATACGTCCCTTAACCATTGGGTTATTTCACTTAACATAACAATTTGCACGAGTTTCCGTATTTCTTCTGATACACCATTAAAATTATTTCTGTTCATTGTTGCAGAGGTACCAGTGGTATAGATATTGATTTACGCCATGTTGATATAGACCAATGTCCTTTAACAGAAGAAAGAAGTCAATTGAACATATTTGCTGCATCAGATAAATGCAAAAGAAGAACAACTATGGTAAGATAATTAAAAATGAGAATGTATATATATATATATATATATATATATATATATATATATATATGTATATATATATAAATCTGTTTCACTTGAAATAGTCGATTGCATGTTTAAAGAAAATAAATCAACTTAATGAAGTGATTCGAGCATCGTATCTACTAATATCACAAATGAGTTTAGCAGAAAAATATACTGACTAGAACTCTGTAAATAAATTCAAAATAGGTATCTAGTCTAGAATATTAATTATTATTTCTTTTGAGATTTTAAATTGGATATAGATATCATAAAAGGTCTTTTTATTCTCTAATCAGAAATTTTATCGTTTCCATGTACAATACACTAAAAAACTTAAATTTTAATATGAAAAAAAAATTAATTTCTATGTAGACAATATTAAACCGCAAATACTTTAACAACATCCTAATTTTATTTGATTGATGTATGTTTGATGAAAAATGCTGATTTTTTTTGTATACGTAGAACGTCAATAATAAATCCTACCATTAGAATGATTAAATATGTGAAAATATTTTAATATACATTAATGAAACGCTACGAGCAATTATGAATGTGAAACTCGTCTCGGGATAGGTGGAATATTCAATATGCAAGTATAATTCCCCGGGACGCGTCGCTTAGGTGGAAAATCAGCAAGCAAATACTTTTGTAGCATGTTGATGTGAATTCTCAATAATAAATATTACGTGTCATCATAGTTCCTCATAAGAACAGTTTATAAAATAACAAATAAAAGGATCTGGATATTTCTAATCTAATCTAATAAAAACTTTGTAAATATTCAACGTTTTGGTCAATGAACAACTGAATTGTCATTTAATGTTGTCATATATTGTCGATTAACATCCATTGAGGCCGATTGAGGTTGATTGTAACTTCATGTTGATTGATGTCTATTGACGTCGATTTAGGTCAAATCACGTCAATTCTCATATATATTGAGAAGAATTGTCGTTTACTTTTGCCAGATATTGTCGATTAAAATTCTTTAAATCCGATTGAGGTCGATTCATGTCTATTGAAGTCGATTGAGGTTCAGTCACATCAATTCTTATAAATTCAGGTGAATTGTCATTTACTTTTATCATATATTGTCAATTAACATCCGTCAAAGCCGATTTAGGTCGATTATCACTTCATGTTGATTGATATCTTCTGACGTGGATTGAGGTCGAATCACATCAATTATTATATATTCGTGTGAATTGGCATCTACTTCTGTCAGATATGGTCGATTAACATCCATTGAAGCCGATTGAGGTCGATTGTCACTTAATGTTGATTGATGTATATTGACGTCGATTGAGGTCAAATCACATAAAATCTTGTATATTCTGGGCCGACCCATGCCGGGGGTGCATGGCACCCGGGCGGCACTAACACAGGGTGGCAAAATGTTTCTAAAAAAAAAATAACAGAACCCATTCAAGCAAAAAATATTTTAGTCGCAAAGCGCAAAGTATTTTTTTATTATTACAACAACACCAAAATATTGCGTTGAGCGAAATAATATAGGTAATAGTAAAGAATAAGCCGTTTGCAGCAAAAACGACAGAATATATTAATAGGTACTTTTCTATCAGACTAGACTATAAATTTACCTCATATTTCGCCTCACTAATAAAATTTCGACTACGTACGCTAATAGGGTGGCATATTTTGTTCTTGCACCCGGGCGGCGGATACCCTAGGCTCGGCCCCGTGTATATTCAAATGAATTGGCGTCTAAATTTGTCAGAAGTTATCGATTGACATCCATCGAAGCCGATTGAAATCGATTGTCACTTTATATTGATATATGTCTTCTGATGTCTATTGACGCACATAGATCGTTTTTCAGGATTTAGGCGGCCAAAATTATTTTATGTGATATTTATATTACAAAATAGTTACATAAAAAGAATTCTGTATTTGGAATAACTTATCGAAATTATTTGTTGGTGCACGGTGGTAAGGCGTACCTACTTGTGATTTTTTTATCAAAAAATATTTTATTCGAGATCGTAGTTGGTTTCAAAGTGTTTTTTAATATTATATTGTAAATACATATGACATACTCACGGCTTTCCCCAAGGAGGGACAGCTGTCTACGTTTTAGTAATACTTTCAGGTATGTATTATTAAATAGAACAAAGTTTATTTTGTTCTAAATATATTATATTATTAAAAGGATCTTTACATTTGTACTACATTATTAATGTTACATAAGCTAAATAGATAATCACTAAAAATAATCAATCATACATTGGAGACTTATTCATCTACATTTAAATTTTCGCCGCTTTAATCAATTTCCATTGGTCGGTTTGGCTCAGCAGGAATTAATAGCTGCATTGTCTCAGGCAAAAATAATTTTGAAGCGGTTTTTTTGGTCTTTCTCATGGAACTAATAAATGGGTCGGATGTTAATAGTAACCTATGATAAATATCTAAGTTGCATTCTTCCCTCGAAAACTGGCGAGCAAAGTTTAGGCGATAAGACCTAAAATGTTTATTGCGGGCCTCAGCAGCTTCTTCCGAAAGTTGCCCTATCGGCAACAACAAATTTTCTATTATTGAAGCTCCATGAATTAAGACCTTATGCATCGTTGGGGTCATAGGATGCCAGCCATATAACTCAACAAATAGTTTCGCAGTTTCCATGGCGTATTTATCATATTTTGCTACGCCAATCTTATGGCCGCTTGTGACTTTTTGGCATATCGACTAAGAGACCTGTCTCCTCTCTAAATCTTTGCTGAACATCAAGTTTCTTCTGCTTTTCTAGATTTTTTTCTTCTTCGGTTTGTCTCTCGTATATCCGTATTCTTGCATGTAATACGGAAAGGCCAAATTCAAGAGCTTCAGGGCATACATCATTTTTTTTTGTTAAATCATTAAAATCTTTTGAAGTAGCTCCACATATATAACATCTGCTGGTCGATTTGGTGTCTGTAGATGCATTGCAGACCTTTCCGTCAACCATAGTCATTTTAAAACTATGTAAAAAAAAAAATTCTCTCCATTGAGGTCAACTTTCATCAAGTTTAATGAGTTTACACTATTCTTTACATAATTGATTTCTTCTTTTGTGATATCCGTAGATTCTTTCACGAATCTAAATCTTATTGGACGGCAATATCTAGGTGAAGATGGAGTTGGATTTTGCCACACGATTTTACTTTTATCCTCACCACAAACAATTCGTAGAGGGACAAATCAGCTTATAAAAATATTAGCATCAGATTTATCTTCGTTTGAGAGTCTTTGTTTAAACTGGGCTTGTTGAGAGCCGTCACAACCCCATTTGCAGATTAACAGTAACGAGTTCCTTTCAACGGCATCAAGTGTGAGTAAGACTTCTTCTAAGAAGAGGGATAATCTGGTTACAGTGTGATCCAACAAAGATTGTAGGTTTCCTTCTGCGCAGGTAGACGTCACTCGTAATGACTCCTTGGGTAGATAACAATTTTCTTTGGCCTTCAAGAATAATTCATAATGTGGATAGAATCTTTTGTTCGTTGCTCGAATAATTTCGTACTGTCTTCTGGTCAAATCGGCTTCAACAAACATTGTCAGTGCTTGCAGATGAGTAAGGGGCTCTATTTCTTTAGGCTTTGAATGTCTGTTTTTACAATCACTGGCAGACGCAGAAGAATTTGTTATATCTTTTAAAACAGTAGACGTTTCTTTCTCCTTCTGTTTGTAAAATTACTTGTGCCGCGTGAACAAATACTTCTTCGTCGTAAGATGCGCGGATTCATTCAGTTTTTCTTCTCATTGTTCTTTCGCTAGATTCGATAAAATATTTAGTAGGTCGTCCTGGCCTTTGATGCGTATCTACGGGCGGGGATCTCAAATGTTCCTTCCAACCAAGAATTATTGGCCGCCAAAAAGTTTTCAAGTATTCTATGCGCCCGAGACCACCTCTTTATCAAATCACATTTAAAATACGAAAACATCTTTTTTATCACATTTTATGTTCATCTGTGTCCCCGTAACACACGAGTAAATAATTTTCTAAATATTTAATCTTTTCATTTATCAATAATGTATGTTGCTCGTTCATTTTATCGAAGAGGTATTTACGAGTCAACATTTCCATCCCCGAGCAACCAGGGGAACCTATAACAATAAAAATATAATATTAACACAAAAACATAAAATCCGATGTTTTCCTATTTTTGTCAAAAAAATTTCAAACTCGTTTATTTTTAAAACTAGCAAAAAATAGCAGCTGATTTTTAGCAGTTTTCTTCATAAGACTTTATACTATATAATGAAATCAAGAATGTAACTCGGAAAGGTGCGGAAGTAAAGTTTTTTTTCGATGGAAATTGAAAAATAAAGAAAAAACATTTCTAAAAAAGGGTATTATTGACGGCTCATTAAGTCATTTATTGACAATATATTTAATACAATTTCATATTAATTTAATAAAGGCTTATCGGTATCCATCACTTAAACAAGCAAATATGACACGACTAGTAATGCAGCGCGCTCGCGCAGTCTAGGGATGTGGGTGGGTTGGCTATTGTTCGTCAGGTAGTCTACTATTCCAGGAAAAAAATTGTTTGTCATTAGTCGATTATTGGAATTTCGACTTATGGCCGCCTAATTCCTAGAAATCTACGTATGTGTGACGTCAATTGAGATCATTGACATCAATTCTTATACGTATTAAGGTGAATTGTCGTTTACCTCTGTCAGATATTATCGATTAACATCCATTGAAGTCGATTTGCTCGTAAATAATTTTGAAATCATTATTGATATGAGAAGCACAATGTAAAAATTAGCCCTATGTGATTTTTGGTGTAATAAACCATGTGAAGTGAGGTGAATTTTATTTTTGTTATGAACATATATTTTATGAATGTTTCCATCAAGCGTAATAAAAAGATTAATAGTTTCCCCTTGTTGCGCTGCTATTTTATTCCGCGTTTCTATTATTTTTGTCAACCGCATTTATCACTCCCAACCTCACATACCTACTTTTCTGATGCCAGTCATTTAATTCACGTTCAGCAATTCATTTTACTATGTGATTCACATCTTCTTAAGTTAAGTGAATAATCTGTAATGTGACCGTTTCCACCTCTATTTAAAATGATATGTTAACGTTCATGACTAACAGACCAGAGAAAATCTGAAAATTACATAACAATTTATTCATAATAAACTTAACTTCATATCAGACGACTATTTTTCAAACCTTTATAGTGAAAATTAGAGAGAGGGTCAAAATTGTCACACTGCTCCTGTCATTAGATCAAGACAAATCTAAACCTATGTTTCATTCAAAAAGTCACTGATCTCTATTCTATTTAACGAACAAATTCAATTTTGCGTTTTTCAAGAGAAACTCATGCCAATGCCAATGAAAAGATTCAACTACAATAATCACAATCGAAACGGTGTGCTCTAGGCTTGTGCTGGGCGCACTAGCAAAGTCCTACAAGAACTAGTGATCCAGCTTGTTTTTGTGCCCAGTCACTTGGGCAACAAGGGTAAAGAGGCGGACTCGCTCACGAAATTGGGTTCGACAAATCTACCAACGGACCGAGAACCCATTGTTCTACTATTACATCTCCAACGATCAGCTTGCAAAGCAGACTCTGCGGAGATACATAGAGACCTGGAATGAGCTAATGCACACATAGATGGGCCTTCTGCGCAAAATTCGTCTGGTGACTGAACTTTATAACTATCTAGACGCCATATTCACACTATGGGCATCAAGGACTACCCTGATTGCAGTTGGTTCATGCAAATCACGTCAAGCGCGCGGTTAAAACACTTTGGCAAGCCTCAGTGACGTCAATAGGTTCATGCCAAAGCGCCTGATCCACTTTGCAAAGGACATCAACTTTTGGTAATTTTAAGTGGGGCGCTATTTGCTCAACTGTTCTTGGCCGCCCACTTTCCTACTATAGATTATAACGACATCTGGCTATTGAACCAGAGTAACAAAACATTGTGAACTGAATACTAGAAAATCTCTCACAAGTCAAGTTTTTAATTTGAGACTAAAACAATTGATTGAGAAGAAAAATTAATTTAATAACTAATAATCTCAACTGCAATTAGGGGATGATATTTTGACAGCAGTGAAAATTTGATGAGCATATCCACAGTGATGAAAACAGAAAACAAAATAGACAAGTGAGAGAATTTATCAATTGAAATGAAAGTAGGAATGAAAGAAGGAAACACAGAAAGAAAAAATTTCTGTTTCATGTATTATTACATATCGCATACCGCTCCAAAGAATACCTTCACAGGTTCGAAGATGAAGGTTTCCCGATGTCCCCAATTTGTGCAGGAAACAACGAAAGTGCGGAGCACGTATTTTTCGTATTCCCGTATTCGTATTCAGAATGCTTCGTCACACCTGGGAAGCTAAAATAGAAGTAGCACGTTCCGCCGCTTAGGTGTTGATAAAATTTCGCTCTGAAAAGAATAAAAGGAAGATGCAGCAGAATCGACAGAGAAGAAGTCATTGACGGAAGAGCTCTATAGCTGGATTCTTCCTCCTAATGGCAATCTTGCGGAAGAATGTGATTCTAGAGATAGAGAAGGATTTTTTAGTCAGTATGTGAAAGATAGCAAATCTGACATACCAGCCAAAGCACCAAGCTCTGAAGACAAGTTGCAGTAGTTTTTATCCAAATCTCCATAAAATAAAAACTGCTATTAATAGACTAAAGGGTAAAAGTCTATGGACGAACATTATTTTATTAATTGATAGATCGAAAAATGGTTTTTCTTGTTCATCATATATAAGCTGAATAAATTGTGGACCTAAGAAGGACTATTTGTTATTATTGTCGATTGTTGTAATCAGATAATACTTCTTGAGCGTCTCTGGTTCCAGCAGAGATATTTTCAGAAGAAGCCAATTTTCTTCCTTTCGGAGAAATGCTAGCTAGTTTTATCACGTTTACACCAATTGGAGGCCCCTCACCCCCAATCAACACAAGTATATAAATGAAACTGTAGAAAGAACAAGATTCACTAAAAAGAAAGAAAAACAATCAAATAACTAGTGTTATAATATTAAGATAAAAATATAAAATAAAGAGAAGGGCAATCAAATTTATAATGACAGTTATTTATCATCTTTTTTTGTTTCTTCGTGTTTTCTGTTATGTAGAAATAATAATTAACATAGAAAGAATACAAGTAGGAATATAGATAACCTACATTGAAGAGTCGTTCTACTAGGAGTTACTTGTGCCAAATACAAGAATGTACTACAGCTACAACTATCACTGAAACTATCCACAGTACAGTGTACAGAGAGAGTTGGATTAACGTGATGAGAAAAGAAGTAACACCACCTTACTATCCTTCACCCAAAAAGGCAAGTTTATAAAGTATATAATTGTAACTTCAAGAACAGAGGACTGGCAACTATGATTCATTTATTTAATTCATAAAGCAAACTATCGTCATGTACAGTTTCCGAGCAATGTACCACAACTTGTATCGAATCTGTATCGAATCAAATGTTCATGAGGAAATCATATGATTTAAAACACATAATAATTTTTAAATCGAAACACTTATTGTGTGTATCTGGAATTCCCACCATCATGTGTTTATAAATTCAATAAAATTAATGGACTGGAACAACTTTTCCATTCTACTACCTCCAGTTGTAATTTATCTTTTTTTGGAATTCTCAGAGTTTAAGAAACTCTAATGGTAGCGGTAGATAAAATAATAAAATACAGGAAAATAACGTGAGGGAAGCTGGAGAAAAATGTATCAATTCGAAAAAAATAATATAATTTCTCCTATCCCGGTATGTTACAGAGGACGAACTTACCAAATATGAAGTTACAAGGTTACAAATCCGTGACACTTTCACTCAGAATTCCGAAATACTTATTCAGTAGTAAATACAATGTGGCGCATTATGTTTCATTTAAATTTCTGATAAATTGATTCGAATTTCTGTTAAAACATGTAATTGGATTTTTTTCTAGTTGGGTATTTCTATTCACTGTTGATTGAAATATATAAATTTTATTCAAATCAAATATTGAAACATACACTATACGAGAAAAAAAGCCCTGTTCATATGTGGTATTAAAATCTATTTTCAAATATACCTTTAGGTTGGTTTTTGAATTTATTATGAAAGCATTGGTCAATTTAAATAATTATATATGATAAAAATTGAATCAATTCAGTTACGGTTTATTCATAATTGGAACTATTTGATTTGATCATAATATGGAATAATTTATGGCACTTGTGATTAAAAAATACATTTTCTGATGAGGAGCAGTGGTGTGAAAACTCAAACATAAACTTTATACAGAATATTCAAATGAAAACTATCCACTATTATAAAAAATAGAAAAATACGACCAAATGTTATAACAAAAATGTTTAATACCTAAATCAAAGTGAATAATTTCAATTCAGCTATTAATTTAAGATTAAAGCTAAATTGCCATCAGAAAACTTTTTTTCGACGAAGCAAATTGAAAATACGAGGGCGACCCACATATAATCGAGACAAACGCACACATTTATTTATTTTCGAAAATATTAAAAAAAACTTTACAGTTTTCCAGGTGATTCCCTCACTAATTACACAGAATGATAAATCCGGATTATAGGGGAGATATTCTAGTATCTTCCACCTCAGTTTTGTTATTGTATTGAGTGGGAGTAGTGCGAGAAAAATAACACTTAGTGCTGAAATGCGATTTATAGAACGTTGTGTGCGCAGGAAGTCAATGTACAGCACTCCCCTTCTGTTCCAGAATACTTGGTTGTCCTCGCTTTGAGTGTCCTCCTTATTTCTCCACTCTTTAGACGACACTTTGCGCTCGATAGTGTGATAGTGAACTTATTTTTTGTCTGTAGTGAAATTCGCATTAAAAAACCGTCCCCTTCGAGTCGTCTTGCGTCAGCTAGCGACGGCAAATTTCCAACTGCATAATTGTTTACTTGAAGTTCAACAGTTTGTGTACCGTTATTCTGAGGTATTAAAGGTGTTCATGGATGATAAGCTCTACACTACCAATATTTATGCCAGGATCAACCGAAATATTTAGAACATTTATCGTACGGCTCTCCAAATTGAGTTGTCCTTCGCGAAGAATGTTGTCTGGTATGATGCTGCTTTGCGGTTGACGATCATGCGGCTTATTTTCGACGGTTTCGCGACCATCTTTGAACGCTTTCGCCCATTTGAATATAATAGACGTACTCATGCTTTCCCTACCGGATTGATTTCGTGAACGGCGAAGAATATTTCTGTTATGGTATGTTTTGGTATGTTTAATGCCTTATCACAACAAAAAACGAATTAAATGACATTGCTTTGCGCAAAGGTTCGGCAGTCGGAACTTGACGTTCACTCAGGCAAACGGCAACTATTCCATATTGTTAGTTAACTAACACATAATTTAACCTTGACCTTCAAAACATATAGGCGCGCCATTTACAGCATTTGACTCGATCATATTTGGACCATCCTCGAATATCAAGTAGTGTCAGAAAACAATGATTATATAAACAATAAGAAACAAACAATTGAAATCTTCTAAAAAAAGATGGAATAGAATCCAAGATAATCCTCAAACTTATAACTGAGAATAAAGTACCTAACTATTTTAATAAGTAAACCAATAAGTAATACCGCTCCTTGTTCGGACAATATTATAGGAGAAACAAAAATATACATGAATGGGAATAATTATTGCCTCAAAGTCTTAGCATCATTTCTTTTTTTTTTCACACCACTGCCACTTTTTCACAAGTATTTGTGTGATTTCCGATATGATCTGTCATCTGAATTGTAATTAGAATATCATGTGGAGCAATATTGAACTCGTATTGTGAAATGAGTGAATAAAAATTTTGTCCAATTGTTTTGAATACTTCGTTACATTAAGTACGGTATATAGGAGTAAAAGTGTCTCTATATCCAAATTAATTCAATAGTCAGCATCCAAAATTGAGCAAAAAAGGAAATGGACAATCAACATATTTCCTACTAGCTTATGGTGGATTTTCATTTTTTCATGAGAATGGTTTCTAGACGATATCAAACAAAAGAGCAAAAAACGACTTTCAGAAAGTCTGATGAAGGAATCATTGTTTCGAATTAATGCATTTTGGAAGGAATCACTTTGAAGAAAACTGAGGATCCCTTATTTATTCTATCATTCTATCTTCAGCACACATTATTAATATCTGCTTCCAATCAGAAAAATATTCAAGTGAATGGAAAGAGTCACTAGCGTGCACAAATCTGGTGATCCCAGTGAATTAACTGATAATAGGCCTATTTCAGTGATAAATAACCTAGCTAAAATTTTTAAGGATGCAGTTAAAGTAATATAATGATTTTTCCTCTCTCAATACAGTCTCTCACAACAATCTACTCGACAAGCGAGGTAACTATGATATAAGAGGTGTAGATTTAGAACGCTTACTACATTATTTGTCAAATAGAAGCCAACGCGTGAAAGTAGGTGATGCTAGGAGCTCCAGCTCCATATTATAGACAGATTTTCCACAAGAAACAGTATTGGGTCTTACGCGGACGATACAACTATTATTTTTACTAAAAAAAGGGGTTAAACTCTCAGAAGAAACAGCATTGCAAGAGATAAGTTTATGACTAAATAATAATCTACTAACTTTATACGTATCAACAACAAAATGCATCAACTTTAGCTCCACTATCATAAAACAACCCAATAACATTAACATTAGATAGCAATGAAATATCAAGGTGTAATACCCATGTTCAAAATTGAAAGAAAAAATATTCGACAAACCATAGGAAAGAAGAGTATGATATAATGGCATATACTCGAAATATGATCTGTTGTACTCAAAGGTTTCGTAGCTTAATCATTATTTAATCATAATGGTTATGATTATCATTGGTATTGAAATTTTATAATATTTCATTCAATATCTACATAACACAAAATGTAACAACATACAAAACAGAAGCCTGATTGGGGAAATCAAAGCTGGAAGACATTTCTAGGTTTTTCACGCTTTCTATGCCTAATTTATAGTGCACATTTACAGCAAATGGAGATAATACGGTAGAATTTGATAATTTTTTTATTCATCAAGCTAACCCCCTTTTTATTCTATTATTTCGGTGCACAATTTTGGCGTTTCCTGTAACAATTTCGACAACAAATCGTCGTCTATTTGGTTCCATTCGTTTTTCAAGGAATTAGGACGTTGCTTTCTGACTTCCTTGTTCAATTTGTCTATCACTTCTAGTACATTCTTTATTTCCAATTCTTTCAAATACTCTTTGGACAGAAAGGGCAAAAACTTTTGACCGGTGGTGTATACCATAATGAATATTATTTTACTATTTAAATAAATTCAAATTGAATTTTTAATTAAAATACACTAAGTGTTAGGAAGTACTGAGGTTACAAGCAAGTACAACAGATACTATATCTATATAATTGATCTAGCAACGTGATTAGTTACCAATAAAAAAATCAATCAGTAACATAAAACAAATTTCCAATGCAATTTCCTTAGCAGTGTATTCAGAATTTGACATAAACACGAATTCCATCCTCTCAAAATGTAAATTAGCCACATTAAATGGGCGTATACAGTACAGCAACTTCCATAGCCTCGTTGTTAATTACTTATGGTTCATTCTCTTTATTTATAACTGATGCCGTTTCCAGAAATTCACTTATATGTGGCAGTTCTTCGGGTAAATCAACATTAACTGTAATTTCTGTAGGTTAGTATGAATCTACAATATCATTGTCACGGTTATTATACTACGTAGGTATATGTAAATGTTGATATTCTAATGAGAACTAACACTTTGGAAAACGTTTTAGGTAACAATGTTTTTGTCTCAATCGAAACATTATTCAATTTTTGATGAAACCTAGTTCAGTAGTATTAACACCCAAATGAATCATTTTCACTATAAGCATGATACATTTCCGGAATCCCCTTTTATGGAGAACAAAAATTTAATACAAATATGGATATCCAAATCTTTGCAACAACCCAAATTCATTTAGGGACGCAGTATATTAATAATACAATAAACCTGTATATATGTGCTTTGTCGATATGAGAAAAGATTTTGACAGAGTGAGATTAAATGATGTCCCATATATATTTAGAGTTAAAAGACTAAATCATACAGTATCTAATACAAGATATTAATACTTTGTGTAAAACAAAAATCATAATGGGCCGACTTCCGGTTCGACAGGACTTTATTATTTCAAATAAAACACCCTGTATATTAATACATTTTCTAGATCTACATCAAATTTTAGTATACTTTTGTCTATAAACCCTTTTCCAAAAATGCTTACTTTTCCCTTAAAGATATGAAGATGGTTTCTGTTCGGTTGCTTTTAGCAACGTGAGACGTATTTGAATCTATGTTGAAGAATTTTTCATTTTTTACAAGGTTTGTATTAAAAGTGTTCAAAGTATAACTTCATTAATATAACCCGGTTTTTTCTATTTTAATGCATTTAAGGGTAAAATATGAGGCAAATAATTCATGTATACTTTCCTATACCTAAACCTAACTGTTATCCAGATATTAAATGTTTCCTGTAAATTTCTAGAGATACAGGTGAGGCCTAAATTTTATTTATTCATTATTAAATTTTCGATTCATCATTTTAACGATTTTTGAAAGTATCAACAATTGACTAATGACAGTGAAATAAGTGTCATTTATTACAAAGCCTACTAAAAGTATACATAAGAAATAAAACTAAAAGTTGAAATAGGATTAGTAAATAAAATTTTATTCCATTTTTTATATAGACCTTGACAAGATAAAGAAAAATACTTTTTTATTTCTTAGTGCTTGTATCAATGGGTCAAAATATAATTTAGACTTCACCTGCATCTATAAAAATTTAAAGAAAATATATAATATATGGATAACGGTAAGGTTTAGGTATTGGAAAGTATACATGACTTATTGTTTACTCCTGAATGCATTAAAATAGCAAAAACCGGATGGTTATGTTCAAAATAATTAAGAAATTTGATATTTATGAACACTTTTTATACTCACCCTGTATAAAATGAAAAATTTTTAAACATAGATTCAAATACGTCTGCTAAAAATCACCAATCAGAGACCATTTTCATATCTTTAAGGCTATCCTCGTAGAAAAAATAATTTATAAGGGTCTGCAACGGTCAATTTTTTTACAAAAAAATTTATAACTCAAAAAGTATGCATTTTTCGAAAAAGTTTTCAGACAAAAGTACTCTAAAATTTTAAGTACATTTCAAAAATGTATTAATATACAGGTTGTTTCATTTAAAATGACAAAGTTACAGTCGAATTCCGGTAGAACCGGAGGTTGGACAACTATGAAATATTTTAGTTAAAAAAAGTCATATCCGAAAAACCAACCAGAGGAATTTTCATGATTTTACTATAAGTATTTTGTCATATACAGATACATAGAGGACTCACTCAAACCCTTCATATTTAATTTGAGAATGGAAAAATAATAGAAAATTTGACCAAAGCAGCGGGTTTCACAATAAATACATCCACGTCGTCTGCTATATTGACGATACTGTCCTTATTGCCTATACTGAAGAAAATCTTCAAATGCTACTACATTCCTTTAATACGAAAGCAAAGCAACTCAACATTGTCATCAATACCGAGAAGACCAAATGCCTAATAACGACCAAAGAACCGATACAATCTAAGTTGGAAATCGCCTCAAATGTTATCGAGCAAGTGACTCATATTAAATACCTGGGAGCGGAAATATCGAGTTATGGAAACGTGTTCAATGAAGTGACAGTAAAAATGATGGAATCGGCTCTAATTCCAAAATATATCCTGGAAGATATATTTTTGGAAGAACAGATATCGAAAGTAAAATCAAGATATATGAAACGACTACAGCCGATGAGAACAGTCGAAATGAAAACTAAGAAGTATACAAGGCAAAACTCTACTCGACAGTGTGAAGATAACAGAAAATGGGAACACAAGACATATGTGAAAATTCTGGAACAAACATTTAAAAAGAATGGACAATAGGGTAGTTAAGGACACAAAAATGAACAACACAAAAGGAAGAGACCACAGGGAAGACCAACTAAACGATGGCGATAATGCTGGACTTCGTCTGCCATGGAAGACTTGCCAGCAATGAATAGAACAATATGGTCATCCATTCTAGAAAGAAGAAGAATAAGTAGAAAGGTTTTGAAAAATTGTGTTTCCATAAATTGGGAACTCAAGGAATATCACTATATTGATAAATCACTATATTAATACGAATCTAAAGTTTAATGTGATAATACCGCATTCACTACTATGTTATACGGTCACATAGTTGAGAAAAAAACAATGAGACGCTGAAAAAGGATTTGCGTCTATGTAATGATTTTGCTTGTTAGTAATTACAAATTTGACAAAATCAAAACAAGTTCAAAATACGTGACGGGTCTAAAATGAATTCTCCCAGTTTTCCTTGTTTGAAATATGTTTCAACCAATAATTTCGCGAGGGAAATGAGAAAAGTTGCAGAGGATTCAAGTTGTTCAACCTGAATAGATTAACAAAATGCCTTTGTTTTCTTTAGTTATTATCATGTTACGTATTTTATTTTGCATTCTAGACAAGCAAATTATTTATGAATATAAATTTTGGAAATTTACAAATGGATCTAGGGAAGTAAGGTTGGAATAGATCTACTTCCTTCTGTACGATAAAACGTTATTAAGACAATTTTTTGTAACCACACAATGGGCGAGTTCCAAAAATGAGCTTATTTTATTTGATTTCTTTAGCTATTTTCATGAATTTTATTTTACTATGAGCAAGTATCATGCAATTTGAAAACCGATCGATATTCATCGTGAGATCTGTGAAGTTTACGGACAAAACATTATGAGTGATGGAATGGTAAGGAAATGGGTGAGAGCGTTTAAAGATAACCGCACATATGTGCATGATGAAGAACGGAGTGGGCCTCCTTCGGTCGTTAATGAAGATTTGGTGAAGAAAGTGGACGAAAAGTTGAGAGAAAACAGACGCTTTACAATTTCATCATTGTGCGACTACGAAGAAACACCTGGACGGTCAGCGTCTTCAAGACGATAACGAAGTCAAAACAGTTGTGATACAGTGGTTAACAAGCCAAACGGCAGAATTCTATGAGGAGGGTATTCAAAAACTGGTGCCACGGAAATTATGTAGAAAAGTAGATTAACGTACAGGCTTTCATGTAAAAATAAAATTATTGCTATATCTTTGCACATCTTTTTTTAATTCCAAAACGGTAGTTACTTAAAAAATATGCCTCGTACATACGAGGTCTGGCTATCAAATAACGAGAGAGAAAAATTTTACATGAGGAATTACACATGACAAAAGTCTGTGCGAAGTTGGTGCCAAAAAATCTGACTCATGACCAAAACCTCTTTCGTCAAGGGTCTGCTCAGATTTCCATGAAAGGTTAGAGAGGTTAGAAGAAGATCTTCTATGAAAAGGACTCGATTTGAGTCGATAGAAGTGGTTTAGCAAAAAACTGCAGAGCTCCTAAACGCTCTTATCAAAGAAGACTTCAAGCACTGCTTCGATCCATGAAAAAAACGTATGGAAATGTGTTCGGCGAGGGGGGGGAGTAAATTGAAGGGGATCATTTTCGTTACCAGTCTCGTTATTTAATAGCCAGACCTCGTATTATGGAATATGTGAATATCAGTATTGTACATAATCTATAATTTCTACTTAAGCTATTTTTTTCGAAGACTAACTTTGAATTTTGGCATTCACGGAATCAATCGATCATAATTGTATTATAATAGAATCCGAAACATTCATGTAAATTTCCAGATTTGGCAATTTAAACAGGCGCCCACTCATTTTCTACATTGATTTGACTGGACTATATGCTTCAAATTCTAGACAAAGGGAAAATTTCTTGGAAATGCAATTCGGCGAAATTCAAATTCATGATACGTGTGGTAGGAGGTATATATACATGCATTTAAATTTAGTATTTTCGTTTTCATTATACTTTCATCAGTAGTAATTTTATATTGAGTTTGTTCAATTACTTTTTATTTCTCAATCATATTTTAATATTAATTTACAGAGTATTGAGTTGGAACCTTATTATATTATGGATCAGAAAAACCTCGGTCCGTTTTAGACACAAATAATAATATTTATTACTGATGTCATTGTAATTCAGCTTCTCCCATACTTATATAATCTAAATATAATCCTTATATATTATATACTGAATAACATAAAAATATGTCTAGACTAGATATTCACGGTGTCTCAATGGCAATTCTTGCCTTAAATAAATGCTGAAGTAAAATATTCCGAAAAAAATCTTATGAAATCTTTCGACCTTGAGTTTAAGGGGTACAAATTTTACCATAACATTTGTATACAAAAAGTCAACTCTTTCGAGTGTTAGTAGTTGTGGTTCAAGATTCTAAAGTTCTGTAAAGTAGTGTTCATAGGGACACAAGCACCTTTAGAGTGCCTATTTCATTCACTTGATGCAGATTCCTCACTCTGAGTCATTTGAAATCGAGATATCTGGAGAACTTGAATTGCTAAGAGCTTCGCCTCAAAAAATTGTTCATTTCTTTACTCCAAATGTGTTCAAATTATCCGTCAAACATTCGGAAATACTTTGTACCATTAGAAGATAGTTGAAATTCTTCATTATGTGATCACATTTTTATAGACGATTTAAAAATAATTCAAAAATCTTAAAAGAGGTATCACCCAACTAATCTACCATTTCAAAGTTCTTTTCACCTCCTCAGTTATTTAAAACACACCGTGTATACGTAAACTTAGGACATTAGCATAACAGTATCATGCAGTATGGTATTTTATTCTCAAAGATAAAATTCATGACACGCTGCCAAAAAGAAACAGATCAATGATGATTATAGATAGCAATTTTGTTGCCAATTCAAGTAGAAATAATGAGATGATATTGGTAAATGAACCAAACGTAAAGTTTCTATGGTTAACTGCTAATCTCATCATGAACTGAATATATCTGAATTTCAGATATGCTTTGAATTTTCTCGAAGGGACGAAATTATTTTGAAGTGAAAACATGTACTGCGCGTTAAAACTATGTTAGGCACGTGTTTTGATTTGACATATACAGAACTAAACTGGTACATTAGTAGATCACTGCCAAAAAACAGTAAACTTCGTTAAACCGAAAAATTTGTTAATTCAAATCTACTGTTTTAATTGGACATTACTTTAAAACACAAAATATATAGTAGAAAGAAAATTTTTAGACAACAAAATAGCTCTTATCTTTTTGTGGCATTTGTTATGATTTCTTCGGGTTTTTGATTTCCCTCTTATCAACTTTTGTACCTTGCCAAGACATTTTTACCGATCTTTTTCGATCCACTCTATAGAGATGTCAAACCTATGTAAGTTTTTCTTTTTGGATTTCTTTTAGTATTGATTTTATATTAAAATCTTGTGTCTGGTGCCTTTAAATGAATGATATTATTCATTCTTTGAATCACCCCTGTTTCTTGATTTACATTGTCTCCATATGTCTACGTCTCAATATTTGAAACTCATCAATTATTCCAAACACCTGCACAAAAAAGTATCGCATTATGTATAAAAATGGCAAAATTGCTTACAAAATCAGCTTTATTGGAATTTTATTATTTTTACACTACTAGAAACTAACAAAAGTACATAATTTTCAGAAAAAAATTTAAAAGAAATGTTATTTGGATTTAGCTTCTTTTCAGTTTTAGTTGAGCATAGATCGAGAGTATACAGTTTTATTGCGCATTTTTAGCTTAATATTGGCTATTCGAGAGGGTGTAAACAGAAATTTTAATTTTACTATTGCGGAAATTGTTAGAATAATTGCTTTTATTGAAAACGAGCGCAACCAGTACGTTCCTAATATACCGTTTTGGGTTGTTGTGTGTCCTAGAGGGCTTGTCGTCGGCAACTACACTCACAGACAATAGATTTTTGAAACTGTAAATTTTACAAAGAAGACAAGTAGCAATACAGCTTCAACAAAAGTTAGCTGAAACTCGAAATGTAAGAGTAACTTCACAAACCGTGAGAAATGTTCCAAGAAATGATAGAGTTACAGCCAGAGTAGCTAATAACTGGCTAAGGAACAGCTAGGTTCAGATTCCCACGAGAACATGCGAACTGGAATGTTCAAGATTAGAGTAATGTATTTTTCACGGACGAGCTCAGATTTATGTACTATAGATCGGCAAATACCTGTTTATAAGAAAGATGGTCCGAGGTATTTTCTTTGTAACATGAAACATTGAAAAAGTTTCTGAGGAGGATCTATCATGTTATGGGATGAAATATCTTTAAGTGATTGGTCAGAATTGATAGAAAACCATTAATTCCTCATAAAAGCATTACAGATATATTAGACTCACGTTGTTCCTCTTTTTATTGGAAATGACTTCAAAATGTGATATTGTAGGTTTAGACTAACCTGTCCTGAGACCGGAACTAAAGCACATTCAGCATATATCGGATAATACTTACTGAAGTGAGATCCACCACCTTTTTACACCACCTAAGTTTCAATCAATTTCATATCATTTTCAGTCTGTTATTTATTTAAATAATGGAAAAAGTTGAGACTATCTGAGTACATTCATATAAATAATAATAGTTATTCTATATCATTGCGATAATCAGAAATCAAAATGATGCGAGACTTATTTGTATTTCGATTTTGACATATTCTTCTTTTTATCTGATTAACATTATTTTGGTTCTTAGTGTATTTGGATTCATTCCACCCGTTATTATATAAATATATAAAATTTATAAGAACTTGGTTGGTGACAAAGTAATTTCGGTTTTGTAATATAAAATTAAACATTTTTTTAACAAAGAATTGTTTTCAATCAATTATATATTTTCCGTTTTGCTTAATGACTTTTCGTCATCTTTCTTTCGGCTTCATGATACCCCACTCATAAAATTTGTGGCCCTTATCAACAAAAACTGAACCAGGTGCGATTGAAGATCATCGTCATTTGTGAAAGTTTGACCATTCAAAGAATTCTGAACTTTGAAATGTAATTAGATGATGCACAATCAGGGCTGTATGGGGGATGTGGCATCACTTCTCAGAATAGCTCCAATAGTTTCCCACGAGTTGGCAAACATGTGTGAGACCTTGCATTATCATGGTGGAATACTAAACCTTTTCGATTTGACAATTCTAGCCGTTTCTGTGGCTGAACTGACAGTATGTGCTTTTTTTGTTGTTTTCCAGCTTTCGATGTGATTTGTGCTGGTTCATCGTGTTTGCTCCATGATCGTAACTGTACAGGACCCATTTTTCATTACCAGTGTTGATTCTTTTCAAGAAAGGGTCGGTTTCATTTCGTTTAAGGTGGATATCGCAAATGTTGATTCTTTGTGTTAAACGAATTTCTTTCAGTTCGTGAAACACCCAAATATCAAGCTTCTTAAATAGCCCAAGACATTTTAAGTGCTTTTAAATTGTGATATGTGCGATATATACAGCCTCTTCGCAACCTCTCGAACAATTATATGACTATTCTCTTCAATTATGACTATGATTTGATCAACATTAACTTCAGTAGACCAGCCAGAAAAATACTCATCTTTGAGGGGAAAATCTCAAGAGCGGAATATTAGTTCCTACACTTCATTTGAAATTAATTCACAATTAATAGCTTTAATAAAAGTAATGCACTACTTGCTTCTAAAGTTACGTCAATGTGACCAGTATAGCACTAACGTAAGCTATTCAAAAAATAAAGCAAGCACTAAAAAGCGAAAATACCTAGTTGCCAACATTATATTATTCTGACTTCGAACTTCTGAATTTTGTATTAAATTCCTCGATTTATAACTTTATATGAGGAAAAAAAGTCCTGAACAACTAAATATGTCTTTGCAATGCTGAAATTATATCATTTAAAATCAGTAGCATGGTGATAAACGGAAAGTAATCAATTTTGATAGTAAATAATGTGTTTCAATTAAAAAAAATAACCACCGATACTTCACATTAAGTGGAAATGGAGTTTATTATTCAAGCGTCCCTAAAATAAATCGATCAATGCAAAAAGGGACGCAAAACGACTTTTTAAAGTTAACAGAACCTTTTTTGGTCTAATTTATACATCCTCATATATTAAATATTCAGAAATAGCTTTCATATAAGTAATGAGCGTTTATACAAATTGCACAGTGAGAAGAATTACCAAATTGACCAAAAAATAACACCAAAGTGAACTCTAAATTATTTGTTTTTGTATTTTTATGCTATTTAAATGTATGAAAAAAATGCGGATACGCCATGTCTTATTTTCTTTCAGTATATGTGTCGGGTAGTATCGTAAAGCTCTTTTCGATTTGTTGAACAATATATAATGCATTTATTCGTTTTTTGTATGGACCATTATATAACAACAAATTCGTGAAACATCATTTATAACTGCTTAGAATATTAAAAAAGACTATTTTGATAGAGCGCTGCCACAACAGCATACATTTTATATTGAAACTAAAGGAAGAGAGACATTATTTGAGGACAAACCCTAAGATTCAAACTAATCTGTTTTTAATTATTCCATTCCAAATTCAACGATGGTCATTTGAATGAATTGAATGGGTTTTCATATTTTATATCATCTGTAGAATATCTGCAGTTATTCCGTGAAATTTCTCAACTTTAAAACAAACCAGAAAAAGGTAGGATGCAAACCAATGAAACGAAAAGAATGTAAAAAAATGGAAGAAAAAATAATTTTTGGGCAATCTGAGGTCGAGAGGTGGAAGGGATGAGTTGTTAGGAGTCAAAAATTTGCTGCAAAACTAAAATTCATTTGAATAAATAAGTTGTAGGTGATTGATCTACAGAACAATTTTTGTATTTATACTTCTTGCACGCAACTTTAATATGTGTTAAAATCAAATAAGTGTTTGATTCCATATTGGTATATTCAGAAAAATATTTTTTATCACAAAACTGGGTAAAAACTCACCTTTTTTGTACCAAACAAGTTCAATAGCTTTGATCTAAAATAGTTATTTTTCCACATTATTTCTACATATTATCAAAGAAGCAACTTAATTTTTCATCCGTAAATTAATTCGATTTTTTCAATTCATTGAGAACATTCACCACACCAATGTATATTTTCGGTATAATATCAGAAAGTGAAGATTTTAATCAACAAAGAACTCATATATTTTTTTAAAGCCGATTTTCTATGCTGAAAATGGGTATAAACCATGTTTTCACCCTAAAAAACGCACCCCATTTCACTTTCCGACCTCAGCATAAATCATTTTTCCTATTTTTATTATAATCTATTCCTATTCCAATGGGTTTCGTCCTACTACCAATTTTTTTTTTCAATTTTTAACCATATTTAATTGTTGTAATACATCATACCCAATTTCCGATATTTGGTAGTATTCATTATATTTTGAATAAATATTGCATCAGGTAGAAGTTTGTTCTAAGAGAGACGCATTTTTACGATGCATCTGCATTTGTCAACCCACTCCGTTCCACTTATTTTTATATAAAAAATATAACATATGTGACCCATTATTAGATTGTTGTTTAGATTAGGGTATTCAGATATCACCATCGATTTATTCTATAAATACAGAGCATTTTAAAATAGAAATTCAACTCTCATATTAGTGGGGCAAAAAATTAGCCTATAATTACTAATTTGCCTGTTTTTGATCAAATCTATACTACATTGGAGCAACTATTGCAAAAAAGTAATAATTTGATACTCAAACATTTTAAATTATTTTTAGTTGATGATTTAGGTATTTTTAGGTATTGAAAGTTAATTAATGAATGAAAAGTCATATACAGAAACAGTGATAAAACTGCTTACCATGTCTACAGAAAACTTATTGGTTCAAACTACCACATAATGAGCTTATAAAGAATAAAGAAGCTCAAAAGAATACAAAGTTTGTGGAATAAAGAAAAAGAATTTTTCAACTCAAAAATATTCGTCGACTACATTCACCGAAATACTTAAATTCTTTAGCGAACAAGGAGTCATAATCAATTTCAAATTCCCAGTTAGATGGGTCCTATCACGTTTTGTGATCTATTTATAATTAAGGCTAGAAACGCAAAAAATTGACTCGATCTCTCACTCAGACATTTTCAACACTGAATAAATATTTTTTTAAGCGGTTTTTATCATTTGTACTCAGATATATTGTAAATTAATAGATTATTTGAATGCCCCGTATTTCACGGTAAGACATATTTCAAATAATAAATATTACCAGCATAACAGATTTGGGAGAGATGATTGAAAAATAGTCATAGAATTTATTTGTGTTCTCAAATATGTAGGACTCAGGAATGTGAGAAGTTTCTGGTGAAATTTAGAATGTTATTTACATTGTTGGAGAATGTTTACCACGCTTGTTGTTGTCAAAAGTAGTTAGATTTATGAATAAGAGATATATCTGATTAGTTTCTCGAATATATTGGTCTAGATGCAAAAAACGAGTATCCCGCTCCATTAAGTTATTTTATCTAAGTGCAGAAAACTATAGAGACGATCAGAAACATGTTCAATGAAAAATGCTGATTAAAATAAATATTTTATGAATGATTGAGAGTCGTTAAAAACTCAATCACATTATAAAGTTTTAATTTGTTTAGTGCACCATTCTTGGATAATTTTTATAGCAGATATTCATCATAATGTGGTGGTTTTCTTAAAAGTGGGGTGAATCACACGCTTCTGTTTCTCATTTACTTACTTGATTCACTTACACTAAACTATTTACTATCCACTAAATATGCACTAAACACTTATCTAATTTATCTAAGCATATACACCGTTTACTTGTCTATTTCGATGTGTTCGGATTAACATAAGATTATTTAATGATTTGCTCGCTGATAAACAAGCGCTTATTTATACAAAACGGATTTCTCGATAAATCGGTTATAAAATGTGCACAAATAGAAATTGATTATAAAATAACTGCCACAACATACTGGAAATAAGTCATAAAACAACATAAACAAATTACCTCCGTATATAGAAACATGAAAACAGACCCCGAGAATTTCTGCATCCGATAAGCTTCAAATTCAATTAGCATAATAGAACAGAACCGTTTTCACAATCTACGTCAGTAGACGAAGTCGTAACAATAAGAAATTCATAAAGAAACGTGATATAATTCTCATGCATTTAAGTTAGCCTGGTCACAAGTTACAGTTTATTTACTATATATATATATATATATATATATATATTGCTTGGAGTGTTATAATTTTCCAACCAATGCTCTGGTTCTACTACATAATCCGGCTTGTGACCTGCTCTAGTTAGTGTTTTTTCAGATGATTTTGTTAATATTGTTGCTGCTTTTTATGATGTTCATTCCATTAATTTTTTCCATATTTATTAGTTTTTATTTCTATCGATTTCTATCGTTTCTGTCTAATTAACACGAGATTATAGATATTTTGCCTGTATCACACTTAATATTCAGCATCTATGAACAATGATAATTTTCAAACAAAATTTCACAGAAATTTCACATAAAAAAATATGTATCAATTTAATGACTTACAAAACCAACCTATGTTTTCTTAATCACTGAGTTGAGCTTATAAATATTATCTTTAGACAAACGCCCCATTTTTTACATGTAAGATTTTCGATGTGTGTAGGGTCCCAACAGCATACTTATTTAGCTTTAACAACATCAAAAAGAATTTGTGTGAACTGTATTGGCTAGTCAAACAGAATCAAAAAGCTAACTTGACATACATGGTAACTAAATTTAGGTATTGAGCAAATAACGATGAGATAGACAGCCACAGGCACTCGAAAGACGAAATACGTTAAATAAAATTCAATAATTGCAGTTCCTCTTTAGTTTCATTTCCTAGAAGATACGATTCAATAAAAAAACAAACATCTTTTCCGTATTATATTTTGTTGGTATTCTCATCACAATTTTAACTACTTAGCATTTGAAGAAAAAAACAAATAATCATTACGTCACGAGAGTTTATTACAATATTTATTATAATATTCTTTAATTCCTTGATCAATTTTTATAGAGAATAAAATTTTTGAAAATTTAAAAATGTTGTAGGTAGTTTAAACATTTCAGTAATGCCGCCATATTGCGTGACATAAGATAGAAAGTAAATACGACAATTATTCTCTTGATTATTATATAATAAGCGTTATTATTGAACTTTGATTAATCTAAAAAATGGTATATAAATTGTGCTTTGTGCCAGGATGTAAGAAAATCACGCTTAATACACCTGATGAAGATTTTTCATGATGTCAAGAAATTCAAATCTACAACAAAAATGGTTGGTCGTTTTGATGTAATTATTTTTATTGTCAGAATCATTTTAATTCGAGTAAAATTCAAATTTAACTTTTTTAATATTTTATAGTAATTTACTTTATTATGCTATTAACTTTTAACGTGATTATGTAATAATGTAAGAACTTAACTTATATAAAGTTTATTCGCTTTATTCTTATATATAGAAAAATGTTTTATCTATACGTAACTAATAAATAAGAACTGAATTATAACAGCACGCGCTATGCTGCCCGCAACGATAACCTCGTGATCATCACCAAGCAGACTGCTCAATGGTTTTATTAAACCTATGACGTCTCAACTGAAAACCAATGAGAATCGTTCTAGATTTTTGAGATTTTCTATTGAATGTTTAGATGTTATTTTTTCACTTCCAATTAAATATTTCACTTTCTACCACGTGACTAATAAGTTATGTAGAAAAAAATTTGGTATGTTTTGCAAATATGCAGTTTTTTCTATAAATGGAATATAGATGGAAATACATTGAAAAAACTAATTGGTTTGACTGTATACACCAACGCTGACATCGTTTATTATTAAGGTGATATTTTATTATTCATGGCTATGCCACCCACTAGCCGTGAAACTAGACGCATATTTGACAGGAGAGTCAATCAAATTTCAAATATTAATTTGTATATCGCCCAGCTGCACCACAGGATGTCACTGTCATGAAAACGTAAATCACAGATTTTGAACAATAAATCGAGACAAGCAATAATTTATATTATTCCTTGTATTAGAATTTTAGTGGAATAGCCAGCTTAACATTTTACTATTGTTCTACGGGGTAAGCGTAGAACCACTTGGTAACAGTGATATAATATCCAGAAAATTATTAGTACCGAACAAATATGATGTTTGGAAAGGACAATTATTGTGATAGCAATTATTAATTACTTAGTTATTTGTGTTCCACCCTTATTTGGAAGAAAGCTAGTTTGGAAAATCCGCATAAATTTATCATTATTAGATAGTTTTTTCATTATAGAAAAAAATGAGTTAAATATGTATGCATAATCAAATATAAACCCTTAATAGATTTAAAACTAGGGTTGAGTGATGTCAGAAAAGTCATACAGCCATTTGGTACATCGATTGGTAGAAGAAACGTGATTTAATTTAACGGAATGTTCGGAAATTCTGTTTCGCATCGAAATCTTCTGGTAATATGGAATTTGTTTTTCTCTAATTTTAAATGAATGTATGCTACGATAGTAGTACTAAGAATTCCAACAGAGGAGAGAGGATCAAGAAAATTTTCGTATTGAATTATCCTATTTTGTTTTGTATAAGTAGTTTCGTGTACCGATTGGATGAAAGAGAATTTCAGGCTTATTTTAGGTCAGTGAAACGTATTATTAATAAATTAACTTTCTAGGGTATTCATAAAGATGAAAATATTCCTCATTTTTTTTATTTTCTCCTAGCATATGACATCAGTTCATGCAACAGTTTATTCCTTTGACCATATCCTCATAAAAGTTGAAAATCAATTTTTCAGATGAGATCCGCAAATACTACTCGTTGGCTTTCATAAGATATCTTATATACAGGATAGCTAATTTTTCACTCGTGTGAAGTTACACGTAGGTTTCAACCCGTACAGCTGACATGTGATAAATTGCTTTCCAGATAAGGCAATATATACACGAGAAACGTTGCCATATCAGCTTATACTTTTAGTAAACTTTATACAAATTATAGGAATCAATAGATCACCTACTAAGTGAATATTAAATAAAAACTATCGTGTCAGTTTAAATTATTCAAGTTATATTGAAATTTATAGATAGTTTTAGATATATGAATTATTTAAAAACATTCTTCTATTTGATTTTGTTATTTCATGATTTGTTAATATAGTTTTATTTTTTAATGTAATGATGACTTCTGAATCTATTTCCTAAATATTGAGAGATCTGACCTAATTGAACAGCAACTATTTTTGGAAGATTTCAGCTATTGGAATATTTTGTAAAAGTATTAAATCCTTTATGACCTATTCTACCTTGCATACGAACTTAATTTTGAACTTTACATTGTATAAGGATGTATTGATATCTAGTTAGCCTAGACCAGTTCCATGCATAAACAAAATATTGCGTTACCATAGCAACGAACAATAACTTATTAGAAGGGTCAGTGTAAAGTTTTAGATCAAAAAACTAAACCAGACTTGCGCAATAAATTGAAAGAAAAAAGATTTCCACCGAAATTGTGAAAATCGAAAAATTGTTTTTAAAAAGGTTAAGAGGCAAGCAGATTTACGAAGATATGCTTAATACCCTTGGTGATTAATGTCCTTCGTATACGACCGATAAAAATTGGACTAGAAGCTTCAAAAGAGGTGAATTTTTCATTGAAGATGATGACCAATAGGGAAGGCCGGGCTTCTGTGTCATTCCCCGAAAATATCGATGCAGTTCATGACATGATTTTATCAGACCGTCGAATTGGGCTAAAACGGATATCTGAGGCACTGAATATTTCATACGAATGCGTTCATCATATAGTTCACGTCAATTTGGACATAAGAAAAATTGCTGCAAAATGGATCCTCAAATGTTTGAATGTTACCAAAAGCGTGCAAGGGTAGAAGCATCGCGTTCGATCTGCGCTCGATTTAAAAACGATGTAGACTTCTTAAACCGAATTGTTACTATGGATGAGACTTGGGTACATTTCTACGATCCAGAAACAAAGCAATTATCGATGGAATAGCGACAGTCTGGTTCTCCAAGACCTAAGAAGTTTCGTGTCCAAAAATCTTCTAGAAAAGTTCTTGCTTCAGTTTTTTGGTATTGCCATGGAGTAATCATGATTAATTTTTTTGGTAAGGGTAGAACAATCTCTGGAGGTAATGAAAACTGTGGAGGTCTGGTTTGCAGAGCAAGAAGAAACATTTTTTTAAAGGTCTAGAGTCGTGGCAGATTCGCTGTAATAAATATATCCAATTAACAGGAGAATATGTTGAGTAATAAAATATTTTGAAATTGAAAATTTGTATGGTTCTATAGTAGGCTAGGAATTTTACAATATATCCTTGTATAAATAAATAAGCTCTTCCCTATTTGCCCTCTATAACCACTATTTTATTAGGCTATATACCAATTAATACAACGGTAGTGAAGCAATCCAGAATGTACTGACAGCTCACGAGCTTTTTCATAAAGCAGTAGTTGTTAAATATACATGGAACGAGAATAAACATAAACTCTAATATGTATCCTTTAAATCAGTGGATAATTATTGAAATGATGGTGCCAACAACAAAACTATTTACCAAGCTTGTAGCTGACATAACAAACTGGAGTGATAGATATTATACGTTTGAAATAAACATTGTTCTATGTGCTCATTGCTATACAAATCTGAAATTCCAATTAGTTGAAAGAAACAGTTTAATGCGACAATTTTGGGAGTTGGTGATTATACAGGGTGTTTCGGGACTTGATGCAAAAAATTTGGAAGTGAGTAGATGACGTGACGTCCATTTAGTGTGTTTGATGGAAGCAACAATCCTACATTACTATCTGAAGGCCAAGGGCGGCTCATGCCCAATGGTTAACAACCCGTAACTTTTATAGAGACAATCTGTACAATCTGAAAATAGCAAAAATATATTTTTGGAGAAAATTATTATAAATTGTAATTATTTGTTGAAAATACTCACAACAAGTATTAAAACACAATAAAACATTTCCAATTGTACTGCATACTATCGAACATCGTGTTTCCTAAAATTGAATTTTAGAAAAATTTAGCTGGTTAGCCTACAGCAAATAAAAACAAAAAAGAAAACGATAATCAATGCTCGAACTGGGCACCTTGCACTCCTTCACACTTCCAGATTCAACGGAGGATATTTCTTTGAAATTTGAAGAGCATTATGAGGCTCTGCCTTATAGCATCACAATGGAAGTTTATTCTATCGATCATTTCGTTCCTTGTGTTGACTGATGTTGCATATACCAAGCTTTTAAGATATCCCCAAAACACTGAATCCATTGTATTTAATTCAGGGTATTGTGGTGGCCATGCAAGTGGATCTCCCCGACCAATCCACCTGTAACAAACACGTTAAACAGTTCATTTCATTCCGCATATTTTAGTATAAGTAAAAAAAAATAAAACGTCAAATTTGCCAAAATTATGACATCATAATATTATCTTAACTACAATAATAACTTTAAAATTAACTGAACAGTCCATTATTAGATAGCTACAATACAAATATATTAACTAAGTTCCACTATACCTAGATGAAGATGGTTGGTTGGTTTTGGCTTTTTATTCAGCACCGGGTATGACAACAAAACTGGCTTACACGTATCACCAACACCAGCGCTACATATTAATATTGGACGTTACGGTTAATTATCGTACGTATATTTCTAAATAAGAAATAAAAAAATCCTTATTCTACAGCTAGATTTTAATTTCTGTTTTAGTTTTTGCAGCATTTGACTAATGATAGGGGTAGGGGACGGGTCATATGTGAACCCGGTAGGGTAGGACTAGCGGTGGAAGTGAGCCTCGTGCCCAAGGAGCCCCAAGGCCTGTTCAGAGCCCCGTAATGGCTGAGACCGGCCCTGTGAGCTTGAGATACATTTGTAGTGCACGGCAGCGCTTTTTAACTATGATGAATCCGCTGATTTCTATTAGTTAATTTCCTCATTATAAATAATCATCATAATTTCCACATCAATGACCTGTTAATTGAATTACTCGCTTTATTAATTAATTATAGTTGTATTTGAATCTCTACTAGAAAAGATGTGCACTCGATTATTGATTCTCTTTTTACTATCTTCTCAGAACAACGCCCATTGCTTTTTAATTACTCCCACGGAAAAAAATAAAAGATACGAAACGTAAATTAAAACGGAATAACTGGCAACTTCTCTTTTTGTTCCAGTGTGTCCCGATTCCGGGGTTGGGTTTCAGAAGAGGAAGCTACAAGTGCGTGTGTAGACCGGGATTCTACTTTCCAGATATTAAGGCTGAGAGACGTTATTACAATGGCACAGTTCTCGAAGAAGAATACGAAAAACGCATGCTGGTGAGTGTTTTACAATTAACTGAGATAATGAGAAATAAGTTCTACAGTTTTGCTATTGAATATTTGAATAAATAATTTTGCGTTCGTATTCTTAAAGAAAGGCAAGCTCTTCCATATTGAATAATCAGACCAAAGTAATGAGAGTCATTTATTAGATCATTCTTGAAAATACTCAAGAACATGCAGTATTTGCTAATTCACCAACTTCTTTTGGGATCTCAAAGAATTTTCCTTCGTCATATATTTTTGCTTTAATATTTTGAAACTTAAATTGATTTGTATTATTTTCAGAATTAATTCTTAACTGACGTTTCTAGAATTGCAATTGCATTATTAAACTCATAATAGCTGTGAGCATATTTCTTTATTCGAGATATTTATTTACGTTTTTGTTCATAATTTGTAATATCATTATGATAAAATGAATATTAAAGTAATTTCCTAATGTAGTCTGTGACAAATATAATTGAAAATTAAATAAAACATGCAATTTTACGGAAACTGGACTAAATATTTAGCGTTTATGTTTTTGTTTACTATGATTATGAAACGCTATATTAGAATCATGGATAAGTGCAGAAGATTTTTTTGCAATATAGTAAGTAATAAAGTTTTGTGTTGTGCATGAACGTAAAAAAGTTATTATTCAATTTGAGGGTGGAAAAATATTGAAGCCGCTCGCGTTACATCTACATAAAGATGTCAGAATTTCTAAGAAGTTTCATAAAATCGATTTTGTTTAAAAAACAATTGTTTTTCCTTACATATCTGTACAAGTCTATATAAGAAATCGGATAATTAAAACTACTAAAGTTTTTGTACAAAAATAAAAGAATCCTCCAGCTTCTGACAAACTAACAACGGAACCTTCGATGAAGTACTCGTAATATTACGGTGAAATCTTTGTAAACATACTTCAAATGAAAACATTTATATTACACATTTGATAGTTTATACACTCATAATTCATATTGGGAGAGGTGCTCTTGGCTTTATCATTATTATACAATGTTATATCTCGAGTTTTTCTAACTTTCCGGAATATTTCATAATAGTTTTGGCCCGGAGATTTACAAACTCGAATTTAATATATTCGTACAATTGAAATTGATAAATTCAAAACAAAAAGGAACAAGTAATGACTGATTCTTGTTAGTATGAAGATAACGTCACTATATTGAGCAACTTCGAAGCGAACAATTTAGAGATAATAATATAAAAAGTTTTTTGGTTACTAACTCTAGAAATAAGATAATTATATCGAGAGCACAAATCTGTTCATATCATTTCTTTGAAGAAAATTGATACCCCATTCATGTTCACAGTAGTATTTGCTGATTGAAACATAAGGATTATGAAAATTTGATTCATCATTAAAGGCGATTCTGATATACGAATTTTTTAAATGTGAAATATACTTCTTCTTCCTTAGAACTCATCCTCTTCACCTCGTTTTCTGTATTAAACTTCTTGTACAATAGTTTATACGATTTGAATCTTATTTCTGACGATCGTTATCAATGGATATACAGGGTGATTCATTAAGAATGTCCAATCTCTGAACTGTAGATTCTAGACCTCAAAATATGATGATTCTGCTCAACATGCCTTATGCAAATATTGCTAGTTTCCCGGATACGGGGTTGTTCAAAGTTTAAATTTAAATTTTGATTTTCGCAATAATTTTTCAGTTCAGAGTTTGGACATGCTTAATGAATCACCCTGTATGGCTGCTCCATATAAAATTATACTCGTATTTTGTATTTCACCTTAGAGGATCTTTTTGTTTTCCTCGTTAATTCTTTTAGTCCATATCAATCCATGTTATATGGTAGCTTGTTTTCTTTGGTAATTATTTTCATCAATATCAATTTATGGTATCTTTTAGCTTGTTTTCCTGGTGCCCTTTCTATTTCTATATGCAACAGTTTACAAGCTGTTCTTAACTGTATGATCTGTTGAATCTCAATACATAGATATTCATATTCCATATTTATCTTAGTTCTTTATTGTATATTCTCTATCCTTATTATCTGGTGTAAAAGTGATCAGAAGGTTTGCTAATTGGGAGGAATCAATATTTTTATTTATCCGTATACCATGTTTTCAGACCATCTATCCAAAACTTGTTCAAAGTAAACTCTTTTATTGAAATATTTTGGTTACGTAATGTAATCCTGCTTTTATTGTCTTTATGTCTTTTTATAGTCTTCGGTATATCTTTCACCTTATTACATTCCACAAATAACATCTAGACGCAATTTCGAAATGTGTGTATACAATTTTACAAATTCTATTTATTCTTTGCGCATTTTTTTGTGGAAAATACCCTATTACTAGCGTTTATCCCTTTATTTATCCGTCTGTCTGTAAGGGCTACTTTTCTTCACAGGAAGCATGTAGCGATCTAGGGTCTTTTACACTTGATTCCCGTATAAGAAATTGTATATATATATATATATATATATATATATATATATATATATATATATATATATATATATATATATATATATGCAGTCTTATATGCAGACCATTTAGATCCATATCTTTGTAATTTCTCTCTTCTTTTTTCTGTACCTTGCTTTTTCTCTCCAGCTCTGGACGTTTCTCTCTCTAAGGTCTTCTTCCACCACTTCCTTTCACTGTTTTTTGGTCCACCTCTTTTCCTCTTGCCGTCTGGTATCTTCCATGGAACTCGTTTCAAGAGCCTGTCTTCGTCCATTTGTTCTAAGTGACCTAGCCATTTTTGTCTTTATAAACTAGCTGATTGGTACCTCATAGAAAAGTGTGTGAATTTCATGATTTAATCTTTTCCGCCATCCTAACTCTGCCTGCTTTCCTCCAAAAATCTGTCAGGGAGGGTCTAAATATTGTCTTATAAATTCGAACTTTCGTAGATCTGGATATCTCTTTCGATTATAGTAGATATTCTTCTAAGACTGTCTGCACAGCTGTTACTTTTGGCAATTCTTAATTCGATTTCTTTTTTTTCTTGACATTTATTATTTAGTAGTACACCCTTTTCCTGTATATACGTTACAAAAAACTCCATTAAGTATCGAATCTTTTTTTAATCGATCAGCTTTTTTCATTGTCATATATTCTAATATGGTACTCAAATTTAACAATATAGTTTTGATGTCAAATGAAATAGGACATTTAATATAGATTAGATTATATATTTTGATAAAATCACACCCCCACCTTTTTTATTTGACTTCAACCAAGAAAGACCCTCTCGGATAAAATACAGCTCCGCAGTATATATGATAGATATGTCGGCTAATCTGATTCGTAAAATTTGCTTAGTATTTTTAATGTATACTTGATCTTGTCAATCAGTAACATTGTCTTTGTTAGCAAAGTCTGCTAATATGGATTCCAGCAAGATTGAGTTAAGGCGACTAGATTCTGTATAATTAGGGATGATGACTTTGTGAACTTTGAATATAAGGAATGTTATATATCGATAAAGTTCTGTTGGTTCTGTATATATTATTGAATTCATTGGTTGCTATAGATCAACACAGTAATTTGATAAATCACGATAATGTCATACTTTGTATAGATTTTATTATAGATTTCTCAACAACCACTCAGTTTGGAATTTTTTTGAAAGTAATTTCAATCACAACAATCAAGGCAGCCTTTGGAAAATTAAATGCTTACAACATTGAAACTTTTATTTCTGAATCATATCTTATACCAATTTTTATGAAAATTGTGAAGAAATAATGGAAGAAAATTATTAAATAAATGAAATCATTGATATTCCTCCTAATTTATTTATCATGGAAACTTCCTTTTATAAATTAAGTTTTTTGTTAGTCTCCACTGATTGCTAACGGTAAAAGATCCGCTATAGTCTCTCACGCACCCTCAGCGTGAAGGAATATAGCCTTGTTTTCCGTAAAATAGTTTATTTCTTACTAATCTCGTGTTTCCCAATACTATCTGTTTCGAACATAATTGTAATATTAGTTTTTAATCAATCCAGAGAAATGTGGAAAGTTTGAAGCGTTTAATAGGATTGTTTTAAAAAATCATTTAACTGTGTGAAATGTACAAATATCATCTTGAACTACGTTAGTAATTTATTACTAAATGAGATCTAACTCAATTAAAACTAAAAGATCCAAAGCAAGTAAATTATTCACTTGCGATATGTTGTATTTCAATTTCAACGCAACTTTGAAGTGAAATTTAAACTTAAAAAGACAATATCTGGCTTAATACCTTCTTTGTTCTACTTCGTTTGTCATTGAAACGTGCAACGCACTATTATTTTCTAATCTTCCAGGAGATTCGAAAAAAGGATGAGGAAAATGGAAGCAAGTCTTCACATCGTAACAATGAATGAGCTCGAAATCATCTCCTTAAGTTCTTACGTAGCTAGAAGGTACTGGCAGATTAAGATTTTACGGGAATCTACACCAAGAATGGACTTTAAATTACTATGTTGGTGTATAACGGAATATTTGTCTCTTTACACAGAAGAGGGAATTAATTAGAATTATATGTAATTGAAAACTTGGAAGCGGAAAGCAAAAATATCTAAAATCCTTTTAGAGAAAATAAAAACAAAACTCTTGAAAAAATTTGTTACTTATATATAACTGACAATATGAAATGTTCGAGGTTATTTAAAGTGAAAGGATTTTGAGAAAGCTTAAGAATAGTTTGAAAATAAAACTTCCTATGGAGAACCTTTAGTATATATTTGAAGTAATGGTATGCATAACTTTGAGTAGATTCGACTTAAGTATGAACATCAACAACGGACAGAAAAAAAACACTATTCATTATTTTTCTGCATAATTAACAAGCTCATTCAGTCATTTGTCATAACAAATAAGCAACTGCATTTACCTATCTTGACATAAAGGTCAGGTGCTAGTTCATTGAGTCAAATCTCGGAAATGAGAAATCATAGTTACTATCTCCAAATTTCTCACGTGAACCATTGCGTCTGTGTTTTTTCGGCAGTATGGGTTTCAACTGCCTTTCAATTGTTATAAATGGAAGATGACAACTTCGCTTAAAATGTTCGGTCCCTTTCGTCGAATGGCACAATAACAATAATTGTATGGTCATGCTTCACGTAACACTACATGAATGCTAGAATATTCCATTATCGGGAACGCAGCCAATTTACGTCTCATATGATCGATAAAGTGCTGTTATAATGGTGAGTAATAGTGGAAGGGATGTTCAATTGTATTTCATTTTTGTGGATTTTATCTTAGCGAACTACGTATGTACAACAAAGGGGTCACATTCCTTGACATATCGTCATCAGAAACAATATGCTGCACGCTACTATAGTTAAATTCCATTTCTAACAATATTTTATGCCGAGTTATCTTTCAATCGACTCAATTTATTTCTTGTCCTATATTGGGAACAATGATACAAGTTCGCTACATGTAAACTTCCACGATTTGACCATGAATATGAGATGAGAATATATTCTGACCAGCCTTTAAGCGTGTTGTCAATTCAATAATTCTGAACCTTCTGCAAATTTTCTACATGTCCATCAGTTGTATAATAAGTAGGGCTATCTGTCCCCACCCTAAGGTACCAAAGTTTCTTTCCCCAAGTAATTTATGCATAAAGTGTCACTTTTTTCACGAATAGAAAACGTTGACCGCATGAGCCGTCAAGCAAGTACGGCAATTTCATAAGTGAAAAAAAGACACTTTATGCACATGTTGAATACATAATTTTAGATACAGACATAGACAAATATATAAAATTTAAATAGAAATTTAGGATATTTTAATTATGCTCCTTCGCTAAATTATAATTAATAATAATTGACAGTCAATTGTAGACCACGACTTTAAGAAAAACTGATAAATAAATGATATATTTCTTTTCACTTCGCAATGTGAATATTGAAAATGTAATTGTTAGTGACGTGTGTCTGTTTTATTTGAGTAGTGAATATTTGTAACGGTCAAATTGGTCTCTTCATTATCATATGACGTAGCAAACTGGTTTAAAAAACTGCTATTATTAGTTCCTTGTGAAATTTGTGAAACACAATTTATTTTTGTGTTGAGAGAATGGCTCACATATCATTCGCAACAGCAGTGGATTTCCATCCTCCATTTTGTTTTAATTGAAGAATCTCTCCACCCGAATTAACTAGAAGCGATACCGAAGTACCTCGAAACGAATGACCTGTATATTCTTCTGGATGCGGTAAATTTTATTGCGCAATTAACGATGGAATTTTAGAAAAGTTGTTTTGTACATTTCCCAATTCTATATTATAGGAAGAAGTGGCTGCTGATTGCGTTTTTCGGTTTCATATTAGCATATTTTTTATATAAGTGTATTTTATCCAAGTTTGAACTGGTTTCTTCAATAACTGTAAAACGCCGACTTGCATGCGTTTTTGAATCTAAAATCGTGATTAGTACAAACACCCCTTTATTTTCAATGTCCTCAATTTTATATAACTCTCAACTTCGACAACCTCCAGCTATTCCCAGTATTAATGTAACCTACGGATTAATAAATAAAGTAACAAAAAACTAATAAAATATTTAAAACTTTTACCTCAAACATCAAATATTTGTGGCCTGGAGTATTCAATAAAAACTTATTTATTTCCTCTCTTGAGAATGTATTAGATTTTTTAGGTCTCAGAAATGCAATTAATTTGGCATATTTACTTAAATCTATATTTTCATTCATAATTAAGGTTGCTTTTATTTAAAATAGCTGAACCATAGTCATAGTGTAGAGAGCTTGAATTTATTAGACCTCTCTTCAAAATAAGCTAACAGCACCCGTTCTGTATCTGTTTTATTTATTCTGGTTCTATCAAAGTGTTATATTCTTTTAGATAGTTCTCTTTGGATTTTTCCGGCAACAAATTTAATTTTGTTACATTTGCCTTTTCTATGATTTCTCCAGTAGTACATATTTCCAAGTCGAAATCTTCACTTTCCGTCTTAACAATAATAATAATAGAAAGCTTCTACTTAGTTAAGAAAAATCGATTACTATTTAAAGTCAAATTAGTTTATATGCTGCCTTGTTAAAAGAAAAGGTGACTTGATATTTTTTTTATCAATAAAGGTGTGGACGAATTGCACTAATCAACTGTGTTAGCTTATGAGAATCGTGGAATGAAGTTAACATGTCACTTTTCCAAACGCTTGTTTACTTTTTTTCATTCTAATCATAAACAACCGCTTTAAGCGCTACAAGTCGGTGAAATACCTACTTCAAAAATAGGACGTAGAAAAAATATTATATTTTGTATCGTGTACGATATAACTCCAGATTAAATGCTAAAGAGTCTCAGTAAGATATTTGTATTTTTTCTATCACATAATTGAATTTCTAACGTATCCTCACAACCAAAATTTTATTATCTAATGTTGGAAAGTTGGCGCGAGTATACATATCTCAATAACAAAATCCAACTACGAAAACTCAATTTGCATTCTAACCTAAGAAATTCTCTCGATAGTTGGCCAAAATTCTCAGTCGAGTGAGAATGTTAAATTGTGTATAAAAGTTTCAAAAATTCATGTAAATTATAGATATCCTTCAGAATGATTCTAACCAGAATTAAGTTTCCAAACTGAATAGATAAGTATTTTCTGATGCCCATTACAAATTTTCTGTTTCTTTGCGCATTTATTTATAGTATATACTTTTAAATATGAGACCTAGCTTAATTTTTAACAAATAAAAACATATCTAATATCAATAAATACATAAAAATTTCTTCAATTTCTCATTTCTTAGACCTTTTTCTTAAGTCTTTATCAAAATATGATATTGACACCTTCATCATGAAAATCAAAATAAGGATAACAATATGAAAAATTAATTTTTCCTTGGTTCCCACATCTCAAATATATGGCAGTGATCAATTAAATTCATTAGAATTATACATAAAACATTTTTCCTTACCATATGTACAAGGACTTTCCCAACAATTATGGACTTGATATTGATATTAGTATAAGTCATAGAGAACATAATACATTAACCAAATATTTCACTAAATTAAAATCTAAAATACCAAAAAACAAAAGAAGTAATATTATATATCAAATGCCTTGTACTAACAGTGACGCTGTCTACATAGGGCAAACATCTCAGTATTTATAAAAAAGATTAAGAGGTCATCAATATGATAAAGAAATAGAACTGCATTACCGAACCATGAAATATTAAAAAAACATGAATTCAATTATAATGATTCAAAAATTTTTGAAACGGAATCTAATACACAAAAAAGGGAATTTTTAGAAATGGTTCACATTCATAAGAACGAAAAAGCTATAAATGATAAAAAAAGATCTAAATTATTTAAGTAAAATTTATAGCTCTATTTTGTAAATTCTAATAAATTTAATTGATTACTGCTATATATTTGAGATGTGGGAACCAAGGAAAAATTAATTTTTCTTATTGGAACAAAGTTCTAAGTTGATTTTATCCTTATTTTAATATTCATGATGAAGGTGATTTATAGATCAATATAAATAAGCAAATTGTCAGTGTCAATATCATATTTTGATAAAGACTTAAAAAAAGTCGAAATGTCAAAATTTATCTAATTATTGATCAACAGGTTACACACAAAATTTAACTTTTCTTTTGTACCCGCGAATGTTGTGGTTGATAATATTCACTTGTGACTTGTTTTTGTCGAATCTACCAAAATATCTTAAGCACCTCAGCTTCTCATTTTTACCATTTAAGCGTATATCCCAAATAGCATCAGAAATGATATAACATATGCTGGATAGTGACGAAGGGGTTTTCACGTGAGTACCACTAATTTTACAATTTTGTTGTGAAGTGCACTTATTTATTTATTATAATAATCATTAAGAGGGAGAATATAGTTTCACTAACTTTGATGAGTAACTTCACGGCTTCAAAAAAGTCAAGTGGTAATTAGAGTGATCAAAACGTTATTTTGATTTAGTCTAATCAAGTGTAAGGGCATTTAACTTTACGTGGAAAACGATTGTGGCGAACCCCAGACTGTATCACCAGATTTTAAATGCAAAGTGATATTGAGGATGAAGTGGTAATAAAATATTAAATTCACCATTAAGTTATTACCCTTAAAATTCACCTTAAAGTGATAACCACTCTATAGTGATTATTTTACATTAACATTATTTGCGTAGTTTCAACAAAATTAATTTGAGTCTCACTTTGATCTTGAGTTAAAGGAAAAAAAATCCTGCTCTGCACCGGCACGACCATATTAATCATTTATTCAATCAAAATCAGTTTTAAGTTGAGACATCACTGTTTTCACCACAATAGTGCCACTTTAATTGAGTTTGGGTCACTTTCATTTACTCTGATATTAGTGAAAACCACTTTTAGTTGATATTTTTGCAAGTTGTCATATTTATACGAAAAATGATGTCGCCATTATATCAAGCATGCACCAGGCTTCCGAATAAAAGGTTATTTATATTTGCTACAATTATAATTCCCTATGTGGGCTACAATATGAGTATGAAACTCCACTTTCTCCATATTCACTTGGACAGGCTTCCGGAAAATTTAGGAGACATCAGTGAAGAGTGGAACAGCGCCACCAGGGTATCTGAGACACGAATATAATGTTTGACTTTTGTGGGTCTTTGATAAGTCATTTCACCAAATTTACTCATCAGAAAAGAGCATTAAAACGAAGTTTTTTAGAACTCAATGATTAATTTTTGTTATTAATGTTTTTCTTAGTATATACATTCTTTAATATCTCAAAAAATAGAACTAATAAAAAATTCTAATAATTATTTTGAAAACAGTAAATCAAATATAGTCAGTAGCAGTTTAAATTTTTTTGGCAACAAATATACTGTGAACTAGTGTTAATACAAACACAAAATGTTACACAAAAGTTTCTACTTTTATTCGTGTAGATTTAATATATACATAAAGGGTACTTATGACGTATCTAACAAACCCGATCAAATTATAAGATAAGCATCTCTGAAGGAAACCGAAGATATCCTATCGGAGACTTTTCTATTTGTGTGCCTTCACTATTATTCCGAGGATCCTATTACCGCACTTCATTGATTTGACCGTAGAAACTAGCATTATTTCATCAAAACATTTTGGAGTGCTTGGATATAGACACCGATTTTGCCGAAAATACACTTTCGGACCTTAAAATCACTTGGATTGTTTACATTACATTCCATAGACCCCAATGTTTCAGTATGTTTGTCAAATTACTACTATACAAATTGAGAACACTGTTAAAGTTTAAGAATCTGGTATTCATTGTTCACGAGTCTTTTATGGTTTTCAAATTAAAAGAATGTGGTTTTTTGTTAAATTAATCTGTTGATAGCTCGATACAAAACTAGAAAGAATTTAACCAATGAAATTTTGTGAAAAGCTGTTGGAAGTGGATTATGAGAATTACACACATTCCTTTGAGTGAGTCACTAAGTGGAAAACCAACGAAATACCTTTGAGAATGATGTCCATACACTTGTTGCAACTAATGCAATAGAGGATCGCATTATAGTTAATTCTCACTGTACACATGTGTTTATTATTTACCAAATTGAGGTTATGCCGTGGAGACAAACAGCATAAAGAAGAGAATCATAACAATGCAAGCGCTTGAACAGTAGTAACATCTAGAAGCATTAAGTCGGATAAATATAATTATAACTCATGGCTCGCTCTATTCAACAACGTATGGTTTCTCATTTCCATAAATAAAAAATAAGATGTATGGAAGAGGTTTTTTCGTTATCTACATTCTCATAAAGTTCAATAATTTATTTAATTTCAAGTTCGAAGCATAGTCCCTTCGTACTTATCAATTCATTAAATAAAATCCATGAAAGATGTCTGATTAACACATGGTTTATTAAATATTCATATAAATTGGTTAGGTTAGGCATTGTTATTCAAAATATAGTGCATCGTATTGATTTAGCCTAGCGTTCAGTAAAGATAGAACCATTATTTGGGATTTGTTGCAAAAAAACTCTATCATTACATGTTCAACATCTCTTTCATTCAAAATTTTTCCTACGTAAAAAATTCGCCATGAAACTGAAGAAATATAAATCTGACGGTGCAAGGATCGAACTAAATGCTCGATGTCGTAGGAGTTCAGTACCACCAAGTTCTTCGATTTTAGTTTGCGTAACTTTCGCAATATGTGACTTTAGCATTGTTTTGTTGTAAAAGAACCCGCTTTCGGTTAACTGAACCTGGATAATTACTCGATAAAACTTAATACGTTCGCATTAGCTGTACACCATATACCTCAGTGTTAATAGTTCGACCATTTAGATTATTTTGATGTACACTAATCGTTCCTAATACCACTAGACACACAAGGATTTTCTGTCTAACCACTTACTTTCTATGTTCGGTTCTACTCGACATTTCCCTTTAATCTTGCTAAATTTGTGTGGCACTATTCGACAACTTCTATAGATCTAATCTAATGATTTCAAATGTAGGTCCGAGGAGGTCTGATAATCGTCGAGTGCTGGTACTAGGCTGGTTTCCTATTGCTTCCCTTCTAACGGTGTTCAAGTGTCAAATCTCCACTTTAAAACTAACACTATGCTGGTGTCTTATTCACTATGCCTTTTCCTTCAATTCCATAAATGTTCCTTGCAGCCACTTTTGTTTTAATAATGTCTTAACGATTCAGGAATTTCATATTTATCGTACACCATATTATCTATTATAAAAAACAGACTGTGTGTTTGATAAAACTTACATGTCAAAAAACAAATTTCAGACATGCACTTTTTACTTCAAAGAAGGTCCAGTAATAATTGAAATTTACAGAGAAATATCTCCAGACAACCTTATTGTTACACTGTTAATGATAGAAATGGAGGGAGGTAAAGGAAAGATGAGTACAATTAAACAATAAGCACCTCCATAATATGGTAAATGATACCAACTTACCTTGCAATGTTTTCTTAAACTGTATATCAAATCAAAAAAATTTTTTTGAATAATTAAAATTTGATAAATGTGAGTTATGTATTCATGTACGCCCCATACATCTCAAGCGAATATTTTTACAGAAGTCAAGGTCTGTGAATAGAAAGCATTCACATTTCGTCTCTTACATGGACGTCTCTAATTAAATGAGCCTACAGTCGAGTGGTCATGAGGAATGTTCGGATATCGAATACTTTTGTCCTTGTTCGAGATATTCCTTTGGCGATGTAATTTGGAACTTGATGTAGACGAAAAATCGAAACAGGAGGAAATACGACGCTGGAAAAACACTATCCCATATTGCAAACTTCACAATTTATTTCTTTATGCTAATGAGTTAAAATCTAATTTCTTATTAGTTTATCCAAATTCGCATTTATTAGTAGTAATAATTTCCAAAATTATAACCCCAAAATGAACTGATTAACGTAACTTAGATTCGTTATTATTTGTCTTGGATCGCTCTAATACAAGTATCCTGACAAATGGCATGAATGTGGGTCCAGTTATAGGTTTACTAATATTAAAAAAATGTGACAAGAACAAAATTATTTCTAGAGCTATCCCGACATTTGGACGTGCTGAAGACTAATAGAAAACACTTGACGGTTAATCCTAAGATAATAAAACTGATAGTTACTAAAGTCACGAGGCTGCTTATAAGTAATAGGATAAATCAGATCTGGGCGCGTAGACCAATGTAAATTATTTTTAAAATATCATACATTCTTCCAATTTATTTATACTTGAAACTTTCAACAGATTGGAGACTATATTTTTGTCTATTTGTATCGAAATATTTCCATATCTTAACTATGGAGAGTGAAGATTATCCAAATCTCTTGAACCAAGGGCAAATTTAATTATAATAATTTGCAAGTACGTATACTTTTTAAATTTTTAAGTGAATAGTATTGGATACTTCCCTGTCTCATTGTGATTGAATTTGGGTTCAGCGATTAAGGGTTTTTCTCATTTTCCATTAAAGTAATTATCGGCTGAGTCGATCGAAACGAATCAATAAAGAGTGCACTCTTTGCGCGAACTTAATTTTAGGACTACACAATTAAATATATAGCTGGTTTCGCTTTTTAAACGTTTTTCAATTACCACAATTATTTTTTGTTGAAACATTCATTTCTTCGACATCCAAAATTTCACAAACTCAAAGTATTAAGTAAAAAACGTTGTTTGTTACAGCTTTGAAGTGAAATACCGGAAAAAACTTAATATCAAAAAACAGGCATTGCAGCAGGTATAGGTATAAAGCCGAAAATACTAAAGCCATAATCAAGAAATTTAAAGAGAGCAATGTTTAATGACGTATCTTTCTACCAAGAGGATTTGGAGTCTCTACCTCTAGAGGTGTTAAACTAGATCTGTAAAATTTTGAATTGGATCATTTGGATCATTCAATATTGTGTTTAGAATAAAGTTTAGAATATAACTATATATTTTGATGTTTTAAAAATTCAACGACTACAGGAATAAATAGAGGGACAAAAATTTGTATACAAATGTTGAGCCTATAAATTAAAAATGAATGAAAATGTATATAAAGATTTTCGATAATAATTCCCCCTTAATACTGAATTCGATGAAAATTCACTTTTTGAGTAATAACTAGAATCAATAAACATAATATTTATGTGAAGTGTCAGTTTTAATATTGATTTTTTCTCAAAAGTGAAACTAAAACACCGTATTTCTCAAGTAATTAATGTATGTAATTTTCAATATTGTTATACTTTCATATATTCTACATTATACTTTGGCCATAATTTCAGCTCCTGATGATAAATAAGTGAGTATTTGAAAGCTCAAAATATAAATTAAATAGTAGGACTCGAAGTCGGTAGGTGAATATCGAAAGTCGTGTAAAAATCAGCTCTCGTCGATTAATTATTTTACAAGTGTAAATATAGTTATTTAGTGAAAAAATTATCGCAATCATCACCCCCATATATATCATCTCAAAGTAAGCAAATTTAAAATCTTCATAACGAATTTAACATTTGAATGCTAACAATCAAACACGATTGTTGTTAGTCAAGGTACAAAACCTGTTGCCGCTTATCAGCAAAACAACATTTAGAAACCAGTACCGGTTTAAGTACCAATATGTTAATTAGATTCAAAGAAGATGGATGAAAACAGCACAAACAATTTTACTTTTACCCTACCTAATAACCCTCCACAATCTTATTCATCCATTACAAGCCAACAAAAAACAATTTTTCCAACGAAACAACAAGCAATAGTAATTAGCTCACTAAATGGAGTAAAATTAGAAGAATACCTGATAGCCGTAGGCACTATTATCAATCCCAGCAAAATTATATTTTCATCAAGAATAACCAATAATAGAATATGCATATATCTAACTAAAAAAGAAGACGTGGACGAATTCTTAACAAAATGCAATGGAAAAATCAAAGTGAACAACGAAATTCTTTCTGTACGTCGACTTATAACACCTAGTGAAAGATTACTACTATCGAACGTCTGTCCAACTATACCTCATACAATTATCGAAAAGGAACTCAGACAATTGGGCCTCCATCTGTCGTCTTCCATAACATTCCTCAAAATCGGTACTTCTAACCCAAACTTTAAACACATTCTAAGCTTTCGCCGTATTGTTTACATATCTCCCACACAAATTACAATACCTACCTCGATTCTTATTAATTTCGAAGATACTACATACCGAATCTTCTTAACGCATGATAGCCATTTGTGTTCTTTATGCAACGGATCAGGACATAACTCTAATAATTGTCAGAACACATCAATAAGCACTACATCCGACAATACATCATTACCAAGGGACACTAATACAACAAGATCAACAAACATCGTCAATCAAATCTACAACAAACCTTCAGATTCGATCTCGACCACAACAAACCTAACAAATGTGAATAATCAAACAGAAGACATACCATCACATACAGCTCCTACAAACTTCAAACATACCACTCAATCCACAGCCGATAGCAGAAATTCTAAAAAACTAACCATATCAGCAGAAATACACATGGATACAGATACAACGAATACAAAACGCACCTTATCTGAGATCACAACTCCACCTTCACCTACACCACAAACAAAGGATACATTTAATAAACAAAACGAACAAACAATTAAGAAAGCGAAAAAGATAGTAAACAACAAATCAAATACACAAACAAGTACTTTCTACAAATTAATGGAGTCAGCACAACAAATATTTGAAAACGAAAGCCAAATCTTAACTTTCGCGGAAGCCGTTGATTTCTTCGAAAATGCAATAAGAACAAAAGATCCATTAAGTATATCAAAAATATATACAGAAGATACAAAAAGCTTCTTAAAACTACTCGCACACATGCAGCCATATTTTACAAACAAAAGAATGAAAAGCATCAGTACAAGAATCAGGAAAAAAATCATGGGACAGCTAAATTTACACCCGTCAACTGTCGCACAAGAAATAGAAGACTACTCTGAATCATCAATTGAATCATCGCAGAAGATTCGAAATGCTTAAAAACCTACTCTCCGAACTATCACCAAACATAATATGCTTACAAGAAACCAATTTTAAAAATCAACATTATTACAACTTGAAAAACTACACCTGCTTCTACAAAAATAGAACGTACAATGGAAAGGCATCTGGAGGTGTAGCAATATACGTCCACAATAAATATAACACACAACAAATCATTTCTATAGCAAACAATATTAAATTAATAACTGTAGCAGCTGATATACCACAAAGAATATATATATATATATCCTCTCTATACATACCCCCAGACCAAAATATCGATATGTCAGAACTTGAACAAGTTCTAAAAACTATTCCAAGTCCTCGATTGATTTTAGGTGATTTTAACGCTCACAATACACTATGGGGATCAAACCATATCACAGCCCGAGGCAAAACAATTGACAACATGATAAATTCCCTAAATCTTAACATCTTAAATGACGGAAGACCAACAAGAATTGACATACACACAGGAACATGCTCAGCCATTGATATCACCCTGTGTGAACCAGTCCTGACTCCCACATTAACTTGGGATGTAATACCATATTTATTTGGAAGCGATCAATATCCTATAATGATTTCATATACATCAAAACTCTCTGAGAATAATAGCTTACCAAACCCAAAATGGAATCTAAAAAATGCTAATTGGGAAAAATTTAGCGAAACAGTTGAAACGAAGATTAACATTACAAAAGACCAGCCAGTTTTAAATGTAGAAAATCTCGTAGAAACCTTCACATCTATAATCGTAGATGCTGCCAAAACACACATAGGATATACTAAAATATTATTAAACCATAAACCACTACCTTGGTGGAACAAAGACTGTCAAAACGCAATCAGACTTTATAAGTCCTCTTTTAACAAGTTTAAACGGAAGAATACTGTAGAAAATTTAATTGAATATAAAAAACAAAGAGCCCGAGCGAGATATATTATGAAGAAGAGTAGACAGGAGTCATGGATTAAATTCGTATCTACAATAACATCCTCAACTCCACCATCCTTAGTTTGGCAAAATATTCGGAAGATGTCTGGAATAAAACAATCCCCAAGAATTCCATTTTTAGTTAAAAATAACACTCTGATCACAAATTCAAGTGAAATAGCGGAAGCATTAGCTTCACAATACGAATGTAACTCTAATGATTCAAACTATGATGCAAAGTTCATAAAGAACATAAAAAATATCGAAGAAGAAATTTTGGAAGATTTTAGTGAAGAACAATCAAATCCTATTAACTGCGCGTTCAGCCAAATAGAACTTTATGAAGCTCTGAAATCACAAAAACACACTGCCCCTGGTCCAGATCAAATACCAGTAGTATTCCTACAAAAACTTTCAGATAGCACCAAAAACTACCTATTAAAACTGTATAACTACATTTGGACTAATAAAGTCTTTCCTTCAAGATGGCGCGAAGCTGTGATAATCCCACTTTTGAAACCTGACAAAATAAGAACAAAACCAGAGTCTTACCGGCCAATATCCTTAACGAACGTCCTATGCAAGATTATGGAGAAAATGGTTAATCGTAGACTACTCTGGGCACTAGAACAAAATAATTTATTGCCACCAGAACAAAGCGGATTTCGCCAAAATAGGTGCACAGCTGATAACCTGATAGACCTAGAATCCGAAATAAGCGAAGGTTTTGCCAATAAACAAGAATGCATAGCCGTATATATGGATATCACCAAGGCATATGACATGGTTTGGAAACACAATATAACCTCAAAACTACAAAAGTGGGGTCTAGGAGGGAACATTCTACACTTCATAAAAAATTTCCTGACAGACAGATACTTCCAAGTGAGAGTAGACAGAAGCCTATCAGCTAAAAAACTACAGAAGAATGGGATTCCACAAGGGTCTACAATAAGTACCACTCTATTCCTGATTGCTATCACCGATATTCTTGACAAATGCTCTCCGCTAGTCAAAGGAAGAAAAACCTATATTAATCTTGAATAGTCAAAATTTAGAGTTCGTAGAATATATAAAATTTTTGGGCATAACTTTTGATAAAAAACTCACCTGGAAACAACATATTGACTACCTTAAGAAAGTCTGTCAAAATGGTCTGAATCTTTGAAAACAATTGCCAGCCATAAATGGGGCGCGGATTCCACCTGTCTGATAAATCTATATAAGACTCTTATAAGATCAAGGATCGACTATGGCTCCATAGTTTATGCATCATGCGAGAAAACACACCTCAAGCAACTTGACGTATTAGAAAACACTGCACTAAGAATCGCCACCGGCGCATTTCGAACAACACCGATAGAGAGTCTCCACTGTCTAACTGGAGAACCACCCCTTCGACTGCGAAGAATGCAACTTTGCATAACCTACGCAACATCAGTACTATCAAATAGAAATAATCCAGTAAATTACAACATCAAAACAGATCGCTTTAAAAATTTATTCGGAAACAAACAAACAACGATTCCCTTCTACGAAAGAATTCGCCAATACACAAACATCTTGACAATCGAACTACTAGTTTTCTTTCCAACCAATATAAAAACTCCTCCCCCTTGGATAATCCCTATTCCTACCATCAACGTTAATTTGAGTTACTACAAAAAAGAGGAAACAAACCACCCCCTGATAGTTCAATCATTTCGCACCCTCGTTGAAGAAAACCTCAAAGAATACCATCTTATGTACACTGACGCATCCAAAACACCTAATGGCGTAGGAGCAGCAGTTATACTAGCAAACGAAAATTTTGCATCTAAGCTATCTCCTCACAATAGTGTCCACACTGGCGAACTTTATGCCATATTTCAGGCATTAACAATCGCCAGTAGATATGAATATAAAAAAATTGCAGTAATTACTGATTCTATGAGCTCCATCAACACCATTAAACAACTCTTTCCCAAACACCCACTAGGTTCCCTCATTAAAACCCAACTATACCTCCTCCACCAATCCAAAGCGTGCGTCCAAATTATCTGGGTCCCATCGCACACCAATATCCCAGGAAACGAAAAAGCGGATCAATACGCCAGAGAAGCAGCAGATAACAACAAAGCAACAATTGTGCGCGAAGTGATGGTCAGTGATTTCAAAGCGGTAATAAAAGCGAAAGCTCAGTGTAAGTGGCAAAGTGAGTGGAACAGGTCGCAGTCAATATTGAAAACCATCAAACCATCCGTTAAACCATGAAAAGGTAGCCCAAAAAGTCGCGCAGATCAAATAAAAATCGATCGCTTAAGGCTGGGTCACACTAAAGCAACACACTCCCTTCTATTTAATAGAGAAAACCCACCGATATGTGAAACTTGTAACGAGAACCTTAATGTTGAACATTTATTGTTAAACTGTCGAATGTACAGAAATGAAAGAATACTTAACAATTTTCCAGACAATATAACCACCTTACTCAATGAAAATTGTAATAATGCAAACATAATTAAGTATTTGAAAGACACCAAATTATATCACAAACTATAATTGACATGTCGCAAATAACCTTTGTAGTTGATGCGACAATAAATTTAAAAAAAAAATTAAATAGTACATTTTGGTGTTTTTTTGCCACATTCCCAAAACTAAAACGCTCATAAACTAGGTGGCAAAGACTTTGTTCATTTATTATATAATTAAATGGGAATAGGAACACAAATACGGTGGGGAGCAGCTAAATGGATTGAATTGGCTAATAAATGAACGATGGCGATTTTTCAAGAAAAATTATACACGTTTTTTCATATAATGTGATAGCGGAAAATACCAAATTTAATATTCTAAATGCAACCCCTTGTATATCATCTATGAACATTAAAAACTTATTTTATTTCACAAATTCCCTACATCATACTCAATACTCATTTCCCATTTAGCTCTTGATATTGAGAAGTAAGCAAAAATATTTCTACTTAAATATGAATATGAAATGAAAATTACGAAAAAAGGTTTATTTTCGTTTAAAACTCATAGCCTTAGCAACCATATAAACACGAACATAAATACAAATACAATTGAATCAAAATCAAATCAAATCGAGGGGAATTTTTTTTGATCGGGATGAAATTTAAAAATTTTTCCCAATTAATTGAATTTTTTCACTAGATAAATTGTTGTAATTTAGAAGTGTGTTTAACTTGACTTCTCCGACTGGAGACAATTCCTCAGGAAGTGGTATTGGACCTCAGTTGAAGTATAAAAATAACTGGTCCTCAGATAGGGTGAACAATTAATATAAAATTGAATATCACCAGTTTTTTATCAAACGACGTTAAAAATGAATAAAAAAAAGTGGAAAAGCTGGTAACATCTTATGAAGTAAATTAATAAAAACTATAAATATAAATAAATATTTACTGCTGTGAAAAAAAAGTTTCAGCGACAAATCAATTAATTAAAAAAAAGTAGCCATCAACTGAGTTCCCAGTTGTTGGAGTTGAATTTAATGAGATGGTGGTGTACTGGTTGAGCCCTTTGTGTGGTATACGTGCAACATGGCAGCTGTAGAACTGAGGGAAAAAATAAAATGTGGCTGAAAACGGAAACACAGATGGAAATTCTTAAAAATAGAACAAGTAGGTAAAACAGATTTGAATAAAAATGAGCTTATGCTCTAACATATGAAGAAACTAAACTTATATTTTTCTAAAATATTACCAAACAGGAATCTGTTCTATTCTTTTGACTCTGTTCCCCAAATAAATCGGAAACAGAATTTTCTTGGAAACTATTACAAAAAATTTGCTGAAAATAAAAAGATAACTGGAATTTTGAGAGTTCTATATTAAAAACCACGTTAAAAAGTTTAAGAAAAATTTACCAGTGATTATAAAGAATGATATCAACGCAAATTTCATTGATTTTACTTTGACCAGAATCTTTAATTTTGGAGTGTACATACATAGAGGACGATTTAGCAATGACGCGGCGGTTTATTGAATTCTTCAAATGGAGTGGTAGGTCGATAACAAATTAATTTCTTCAATAATTCGAATGTTAAAATTGAAATAGAAGTGAGTTCTGAGCCACAATACATGAACAAAAAAATATTCAAAATGTTTGAAGGAAAACATAACAAGCCGAACAGCATGTTACATAATATTTTATATAGTCATTCTTAACAGGGCATTTGTAATAATAATGTTAACGTGATAATTTACATAAATAATATACAACATATTAACTGAAATAATTACGTCCAATTACATATAAATATTTTTATATAATTTTACCATTATTGTAGGGAATACACATTTCACAATTTCAGTTTATTCATACACGTATTTTTCTTTTTTTTATGAATTTTCAGGAGATTTGTGAAAGGATGCCTGGAGAAAAAAGTATTTATTTCAGTTTTTATGCAACTTTTCGCTTTATTCCTTACGAGTAATAGCATTTTTATATACAAAAGATATAAATAGCATATTACGTACGTAATAAACTTACAAAACGTGTTACGTGCGCATAAATGAAGGTATCTAGACAGTTGTGGGTACTAATATCAAAAGCGGCAATCTCCCAACTTGCCAATTTTGAGAAATCATAGAAAAACTGTCGTGACTTTCTGGAATCATTATCTCAGATTCTAAAAGTACCATAGAATAGGTATTTCCATTATAAAAGCTCTCTTACAACAGATTTGAACGAATATTTTGCAAAAAATTTAAATAAATAGCATAAAATATGGAGATTTCCGTATTTGTTTCTCAAAGCTGGAAAATCATAGTTTTGTTACCAAAACAGCATATAAAAAGAAAAAGCCATGTGAAATTATGAATGAAACAAATTATAATTGAATTACAGTTGTTCTAAATCGGAAGGTATTTTAGGGTACATATTCTTATAAGAACAGCCTATAAAGAGAAAAAGTCATAAAATATGGAAAAAAAATTATGAATTACAGTTAAACTAAAACAGAATGTATTTCGGGTACATAATATTCACAAGAAGTCTCCGCTTGGTCTGCATCACCTTCTATGGCTTCTGGATCTGCTTCAGTGGGAATAGCTTCATTATAAAAACTCAAGTCGCTTAAGGTTCTCCAATTTTTTCCGAAGTGTTCCACATCGTGACCTTTCTCGATTCCCTCCACACTAATCATTCTAGGAAGTTATGCTTTTGAAACAGCCCAAATCATTCTTGTGATGCAGTTCCCCTCGCATTAGAATATTTCCAGAGCGACATGTCTTTAGAAAAAATCTTTTGGAATTTTTCAACTGAAAATGCCAAGATCCTGGCAGCTTAAGGACTTCTTTAACGGCATTTTTCCAATCAGATACTTCACAATCTTCACCCAAATGCAAAGTTGCTGCTGATTCTGAAATTAATTCCAAGTAATAGTTTGGTTTAGTAATGAATTACAGTTTCTTGATTTTTTGTTCCAAGTGACCAAAAACCCTGTCGGCTGGGAGAAATGAATGCCCAACGACTGGAAATACTAGCTCCAAACCTTCAACATTTCTTGGAGCATCCTCAGATAGCCACCTACATGCCAATTAAGGTGCTGTTTTTATTTTGTCCGCTGCATCCATCGGCCATCAATCGTACTGTTTTTGGGCTAGAGCCGAAATCAGTTCTCTGAAGCTGGTGGAAGACAGCCGAGAAAATTTCATTTCATCCCTTTCCATACTCATTTTTCAGCCAATAAAAAGAGAATACATTATCTTTGGTCAATGCTGACTTAGAAGTCCCTTGAACGATAGTGAAATTGTATAAATATAACTGTCGTGAGTAATACGCAGCTTGGTCAGGAACCTTTGGCAACACTAATTTTTTTTGACAATCGAATGATAATAATATTAAATCATCACGTTGTTCTCTTAAAAGGTCAAAGAATGCAACTGCTCTGAGCTTATGTATTTTTTTCTCAGTTGCTAATTCATTTCTTTCTTCTTCGGTAGATGCATTTTTTAATTTCTCACCGATTTCCAAACAGGTGGAACAAACATCAGTACGAGGTGTCTTGAAGCTCAAGTTGAATTTGGTAGTAAAAACAAATCTAAAATAGGACCTCTTAACTAGTAACTCCTAGTCTACTGCATTGTTGTACAGTTTGTGCATTTTATTTATTAATAGATCAGATGGTAAATACATCTCCTTGTGACTGAGCGACAATAGTGAAATTTTATGCACTTGATACGTTTTATGTAGCTCTCAATGGAATTTTGCTTTTCGGGAAACATAGGTGTCTTATGGTCGCCTCCCCTTTTCTCTACAGGTATTTTTCCGGTCTTTGAAAAATGTTTCATAATAGAATTCAAACGATGCTTTCCAACACCTAATATTTTCAGAAATGAAGCCTGGAATACAGGCAAATTTTCCTTGTAAGACGTTCTTACAAAACATTTCAAAGTAGTTGATTTCGGTGTATAGTCGTTGTTTTTTGGTCGGCGGCGTCTACAAGGTGCTACTGTGCAGTACTTAAGAATGAATGAGTCTTGTAGAAGCTTATTAGTGAAACTAAAAAATGCTGCATGAAAATTTGTAAGCTTGAGTCCTATGACCACATACAGGGTACTACAAAATTTGCAGTGTAATATTGTTTAGTCTACAATACAAAGAATCACAAAGCAGTAACAGAAATCGGCTCTACAGATACATAAATAATTTGGTCTATCCTTACTCTCTTAGTCCACATTACACTTCCATTTTATAGGATCTCTTTTTCTCCTTGCATCATCTGGTGTGACGACAACTGGAGCTACTTCCATAGTAATCACTATTTTTCACAACAATTAATGAATATTATACTTTAATTATTAACAAACTTACTGCTAGCGGGAGGTAAACTTACTGGTAACACTGGTTATGAGCTTAATAGCTTTCGCGCCATAATCGAATAACGTCTCTGATTGGCAGAAATGGAGATTGCTAGTTTCGATATTTATCTCGCAGTGGAGATTGTCGTGTTTGTTTCTGATAGTAACTTTGTTACTGCATTTTTCATTGGATATGACCGAGAATGATATTGAACTGTGTACTCATCTAATAAAGCATGCAAGTATAAGAATTACGACGTATAGAACTCGATTGCCGCTTTTGATATTAGTATCCTCAGTTCTCTTATAACTTTCAAGAATATGCTCTGTAGTTCATGTTACTAGAATTCGTGAACGCAGAAGCTTGAAGATATTGTTAAGTTTAGGATGAATATGGTTTTATCTTTAATCTTTAATCTTTAAAATATTGTTCATTGAATTTTAATAGTAACAGAAATTCCGTAAGTTTCACCTAGTAATTAATGAATACAACCATGAATCTAAAAGTCATCAAAGTAAACCTGATGTATATCAATTTTCGTATTATAAACCTCCTCCAAAATAACTTGGAGGAGGAGCAAAATAAAAGTATTGTTTACGTTACAATTTGTTCTCCAGTACTGTTTTAATGGATCCAATCTATTCAACGCAAGTAAATTCACATGTAACACTAACAGCTAATATATTTTGATGGTGTTCTTAATTAACTTTCCTAGAAACTCGACATTCCCAGCTTTCTGGAGCGAGGTTTAAAATCCTTGTAGGATTACGTATTGGTCTATTAAACTTAGTGGCGACAGTAGCATCGGAATATTCCCGCTAAATTACGGTTTTCTCAAATTTAGTGACACATTGTACGCTTTAACTTGAGATACAGTCTCATTTTTATTCTAGATCCTTGTAAACCCTACTTTTTCACTATATAAATATAACATCCAATAACATGCTTTGTTTGTTTGTACTAAAATAAATAAGTTTGTGATAGGCTGAAATAAATTGAAATCTCCGATAGATACTTAACTGGAGAATTCGAGAAAACTGTCAGTAGAATTTCTATCTACGATAGAAGGGGAACGAATGATATATATATATATATATATATATATATATATATATATATATATATATATATATATATGTATGTATAAATAAATAATACTTTTGAAATTTCAAGATTAGAGAAAAATTTTTGTTTCTAATAATTACAGTTGCTTTACAAACTCTTCATATAAAAAAACAGATATTTCAACATTCTAGTATGTCTAAATATACAATAATAGTAACGACTTTTCCAATTACATAACTATATTCACACTTTCCATCTAGAAACGTCATCGATATTTTCAACAGTTCCATTTTTGTTTACAACAGCAAACATTTGTACCTCCAATAGAAATTGCTTGAAGTTGCAAGAAACTCCTTTTCCTACCTTCCTATAAATCTTTTATTTCCTATTGATACCAATCCTTGCGTTAGTTGTGTGAACACATTTTCTCATAAAAATAGAGAAATGCTTAGGCGTACAATTCAGTAACCAACAACTGTATTTTTTTAAGTTTCTAACATCAAGCATATTGGCCTTCAGCGATGGATTTGATAAAATAATTACAACTTATTAATTAGAGACGTATTCAACAGATACTTATATAATGCGGTCCAAATGTATAGTATAAATTCAATTTTAGCGTTAGTCTGAACTATATGAAAAAAAAACCTGAAACAGGTCGATTGTTATTCTTGAATTGATAATTTACAATGTGAAAATATTATCGCGCTCTAGCATCCCCTCGAAAATTTTAAATAAGAAAGGGGGTCGTGTGGCACATTGCTGGAAAAGTATGTTAGATCAACAATATAAAGTTTTTTTCAAATTTGGTGCAATCATAACTAATTTTTGAGGTGTAAAATTTTGATAATGTTCCAAATGACCACCATTCACTTCTTGACAATAACCGAGGCGATTTTGGAATTCTCGTACAATATTTAGTATGACCTCGGGGGTTATTTTGTTAATTTCTTTTAAATCAGCAATATTGTCTGGTCTATTAAAATATACTTAAGAAATAATCAGGTATTTTCGTATCTGTTCTGTTGTCATTTGGGTATTTAACCCAAAGACATATTAATTATGATTGGTTGTGGTGATAAAAAAAGATCTCAAAAGAGGTTTGTGAAATTTTTAATAATAAATACCCTGCTCAACACGCTTTGTAATCTACATTTTTGTGAAACTGGACATGTTAAAAATTAAAAACCAGGTAGAAATGTTCAATTTACTGATGAAGAAAAGTTAGATGTACTTTTAGAGAGTTCATTTCAGTTGGTTCAGGAGTTAAATGAAGATGATCCTGATAGAATAAACGCAGATTTGCAGTTCATAAAATATAGTTTTTTTCTGCAGAAGCGACGTTTCATTAAAACAGATTAGTTAACAAACAGAACTGTAGATATTAGAGCATAGACAAACCTCGCTGGATGTGTGAGGCTCACACTCAACATCCTAAAAAAGTGAATGTTTGGGCTGGTATCATTAACAATAAAATTATTGGCCATTATTTTTTTGAGGGCACAGTTAATGGTGAGGTTTATCTAGATTTCTTGATTAACTTCTTAGTGCCTACATTACAAAGACTCTTTCCTGATGATAATCATCCAAATGAGATCGATCTATTTACTACCAACAAGATGGAGCTACACCGCATTTTGCACGTAGTTAGAAATTATTCAATCGAGGTTTTTCCCAATAGGTCGATTGGAACATGTGGAACGATCGAATGGCCGGCTAGATCCTTCGATTCGACTCCTCTTGATTTCTTCTTATTGGATTATTCAAAATCTAAAGCATATTTTAATAGACCAGTTTTCAAAAATTTATATCTTAAAAATAATATTTGATGGCACCAAATTTCAAAACTTCATATTGTTGAGTAGAAGACTAAAATCACTTTCCAACTAGGTGCCACACGATACCCTTTCTTATTAAAAATTTTTGAGGGAGTGCTTATAATTCAGAGGGGGTGCTGAAGGGTGAGAATATTTTAATACTGTAAATTATCAATTTAAGAAGCTGGTTGTCTCTTTCTTTCTCTTTCTCTTTCTCTTTCTCTTCCTCTTTCTCTTTCTCTTTCTCTTTCTCTTTCTCTTTCTCTTTCTCTTTCTCTTTTACTTGCCGTAGTAATAGCAATTCTTCTTTAAATAAAACTAATCCTGATAACATGAAGATTCATGTTATCTTGAATTTTGTGTAATATTTTTGTTCCTGATGACAATGTAGAGGTGAAGTTCTTAATAATATTTTTAGATGTAAACGTTGTAAACAGGTAAAATATGCATCGCAAGTCTTCGGTCCTTCTCTTGCAGCTACCCTATATACTTACATAGATTTCATGGTTTTGCCTCCAGAAGCAATGCTTGCTGCAAATTTTATATAACAAACACGTGAAAGAATTAATAAAATATCTCAAGAAATTAAAAAGTTATGGGACTTTGAAGTTGCGCTTGCAAGGATAATTTTATTACACGCGGCACCCCATCGTGTGACGTCATTTGACCTAGACAACGCGACGCAGCACGTATTCGCTGAGTACGTACGAATGTATTGTTGTGTAGTTGCTTGCGCCGTTCGATTCGCATTTTGTTTATTACCAGGTGGCAGAAGTTAAAAAAATGCCTACAAATATTGTATTGTTCCTATGTGTCAAAGCACAACAGTTAAAAGTCCCAATAAATTTTTTTTCTTGTACCAAATAATATAACAACAAGGAAAAAGTGGTGCAAAGTAATGAAGCGTGATTTAATTGGCCCTAAAAGCACTAAATATGTGTGTGAAGATCATTTTGATGTAAGTAACTATTAATAATAGGTGCCTATTTCTGATCGATATACCTCGTAAGTAGGTCCGGAATAATATTTGTTATTTACTTCATATGTATGTAAGTACTGTGAATATCGAATTTATTTACAGGTTGAAAATGACACAGAAAATTTAGTTAAACATCGACTAGTTGGGGGAACATTGAAGTTAAAAGCCAACATATGACCTCATAAATTTGACTGTCAAAAGGCGGTGAAACCTCAAAAAGAACGAGTAGCGTATGAAAAAAGACATCGAATTGATTTTTATGAAAATCTATTAACAAAAGAAGTACCGTCGACTTCAAGTCAATCATCATGTGATGAAATGGAGTTAGATGAAATAGAGAATCCGCTACCAGAGAGCATTATTTTTACAGAATCATATAATCATCCCAATAAAAAGAGAAACAAAGGAGTTTAAGTAAATATGAAAACGTCACAGAAAAATCAAGCAGTGCAAACAATTGTAATGAGGAACAGTGCGAAAAATACAAGAAATAAATACTCCCAAATTGTTTATGAATCTCCTCAGCACTCTCCATCGAGAATATCGATATCTTCTTAAAGCAGTTCCAATCAAAAGCATCAATATTTTCACTGAACAGTACAAGTTCAGCTAGCTCCTTCTCAAACACAATCAATCCTCAATATTGCAATGATAACATAAACAAAATAACTAAAAACGTTATTTTTTATATGGGGTTGCCACAACAGATTTTTTTTGTCACGAAACTACTATCTGAAAGTGTTGCTAGTCCAGTAAGAGATATTTTAATATCATTGAAGAAAATTCGTTTAGACGATTCCTATGTACGTCTGGCTATAGATTTTTGATATTTCTAAAAGCTCAGTAAGTAAAATATTCAATAAAACTGTTTCCTTAATAGGTGACCGAATGAAACAGTTAATATATTTTCCACCCATCGAAGAAATTCGTGAAAAGTTGCCGATATCTTTTAGAAAGAGATATTCAACTACAGTGAGTATTTTGGACTGTTTTGAAATAAGAATCGAAAAACCTTCAAATGCAATGCAACAAGCTTTGACGTGGTCCGAGTATAAACATTGTAATACAATGAAATATTTGATTTCCATTACACCTGATGGACTTATTAATTTCATTTCTGATGGTTATGGGGGCAGAGCTAGCGACACAATAATATTTGAAGATTGTGGCTGTTTACAATATTCATCACCGAGATTTTCTGTAATGGCTGACAGAGAATTCAAAAACGTATTCCACTTGTTACAAGGTAAAGGATGTTATCTAATAAGGCCTCCTAGCGTAACCGAAGGCAAAGCTAGTTCGAAACTGGAAGTCATGGAAACAAAACGTATAGCAGTGCTCCGTATAAATGTTGAAAGAACAATCGGTAGATTAAGAAATTTTTCTATGGTAGCACCTCAGGCTTGCATCGATACTAAAGTAATTTATTTGTTAGATTCCATCGTTGTTATTGCTTGTGCTATGGTGAATGTTCAACAGAAATTAATAAACGTGTAATCAAAGCTTATTAAGTTTTATTTAATCATTTTATCAAAAATATGCTTCCAGAATAATGTACATTCATTAATTATTTTTCTACAATAATCTAAATTATAAAAAATTTCATGAACATCAACTTTTTGAGATCTCTCAAAATCTGCATGAGCAATGCAAAAAAAGGCTTTTGATTTATTCGCGAAATGCATTTGTAGTTGTACTTGAGCTTCACATTTTGCTGTCAATTTTGCATTGTTGATATATTTTTTCATGGTTTCAGTTTTCAGTGGACATTTAATTTCAATAGTATGTTCTTCTGTTATGCCGTCAGGAGAGGCCCCTAACATAAGATGTTCCTTTGACAAAAAAAGACCGCACTTTCCGATCTTGAGTTTTTTAACAGTTTCTATGTGTGCTCTAACTTGGTCTTCAAGAAGTTTACCTTAAGCAAATATAAAACAGGTACTTAAATACGCGAATATTTCTACGTTAAAATAAAATTTATAGTTTTTCTCAGTTTTATACCTCTTTGTATAGCAAACGGTTCTTTAAATTGATAAGCTCCTAAAATTTTTTCTACAAGTACACCATTCGCAGTATTACATTTCGATGCTTAATGAGCTATAGAAGCTGTGATCCTGCCGTATCGGAGTTCAAACCAGAGAGAAATGGCAGATTGATCTTTTGTCGCTTTTTCTATCGAAACACATTACTCTTTAGTAATATTGTGCATGCGAAATTCTATAAAGTTGTTCACACTAAATTCGTCTTTTTCACTTTTTTATTTGCAGATCAGATAGTGAAGTGAAGCTTTCATTTCAATGTTAATATCCATAAAGTAGGTAATTATTTGCACGTTGTTAGTTCTACGATTTATAGAATCCGTTACCAATTTGTTAAAAAAGGTTGTATCTTCAGTAATATTTGAATCAGAATACTTTTTGTTTTTAATATCTTTAGCTTTTATAAATTCCCTTCTTTTAAAGAGCCATATCAAAAATGCAACAGTGTCTTTGCAACCTCCTTGATTAGCAACACAATCATGACAGACTATACTTTCCATCATTCCTTCGTTTTCATTACAAACCAACGTGCAGTGATAAGGCTTACTTTTCACTTTATGTTCAGGTGAAATTCTGCATTTCACTGTGCATTTAGAGCCCTCACGTTTGACTTGAACATATCCAATAGCTTCATCTCGGTAAGATGCTCGACCGGCCCTGAAAAAATATTGATACATTTGATATCGTTTCCATCAATGCAACACGGTGGACAATACACGTATGTATTGTAAACATGACGATCCAAACAACCAGTAGTTAATTACAATCTGTTTATGAAATGTTTTTTATTTAGAAATCATAGTTGTAAGGAAAGGTATATACTTACTTAAAAAGTTTAAGGCGGTAATGTACGGCCGACGAATATTTTCGTCGACTGCACAACGAAAGTTCGGAAAGAGATACCGCTCTAAAGTGTAAATGAGCGTTGTGTAGCTAAAGACATGAGACGACGTAGAGACACTTTTAACTGAAATACAGATGTTCGACTCACTTTTGTTGCGCGCGACTGTCCCTTACACTGTTATTAATAATTACTCACAGAAGTGAAGAAATGCTGAAGATTACTCCTTAAATATACTTGAAATATCAGGGTGGTGCCTAAACAGACTGGACAGAAAACAAAAATTAATATTTACTTAGTTTAAAAATATTATATTTCTAATTATCTAGGTACATATAGTTTCTCAATAATATGTTTAACGTTTAAAATTTTCTGTTATACACCTTTTGGTAAATTTAATACTATTAAACAGTTTTTTATTTCCCATCGGTGTCCGTTACTATTAACAATATAAACCCGATAAATTGCGAATAAAAGTGGACGTTGAATGTTTGTAAAATCAACGCGAAGGAAAGCGTGGACGGTTGTTTAGTCTGGATGCACGATTTTGGTGGTAAACCACCCTTAGCTGAGCACTTGGGTGAGAACCAAAGCTATAATGATAAGAGATGAAGTGTTTTACGTAATATAAACAAACTCCCCACATAAAGTGGAGAGATTTTGACCTTGTATTATAAGGGACAGTCGTTTAGTGAACTTTGTCTTGAAAACACGTCTTTTCATTCTCGCATTTTCACGAAATTATCTTGTGCAGTGCAAGTGCAGTGCAGAACATAAACCACATTAGTGAATTTCACTATATTTGTGTGGCGAGACTTATTCAAGCAAATATGCCAAAATACAAGATCAATTTAACTTCTGGCAGTGGACGCAAGCAAAGTATACGTCAGAGAATGAAAAAAATTCGTGATAGCGAAAGGTAGGTTAAAGTGCTTCAAACCAAAATAAACGTGATCTCTCTTGCAAACCGAGCGCAAAGTGTCAAAAGCCGAGCCGAAGGCGAGGTTTGCAGGTGCACTTTTTTATCAACTTTTGAATATGAGTTTTCGTAATCGTTTCCGAAAAACTGTAAACGGGGGTCTAAGAACTGAAGAATTGGTTGGTACAGTCACAAAGAGATTAATTCATTATTACTTCAGAAAAGAATTATTATTGCATTGTAATGAATTGCTTTGAATTAGATTACAAAGAATTGAAATGAAGTAAATTTTTATGCAACGGTGGAATTTTTTCGAATTGTTAAACATTGAATTAAAATTAGTAAAGATTTCATTTGAAGTGGTAAAGATTGACTTTGAGATGGTAAGAATTGAATCTGAATTCTGAAAATTGCATTTGAATTGGTACGAATGAAATCAGATTCCAAATGATTTGGAAAAATGTGTTTGGGATTAATTGAATTATGTTAATTTACATGAATTGAATAATTGTATCAATACTGAATGCAGTTGAAGTAGAATTGAATTGTACACTTTTATTTATGGTACTTGTTAGCACCTTGACTGTAAATTTAATACTTTCACAAAAAAATTTTAACGCCAAGTTTGATACATATGTCAGATTTGGTATAACACCTGTCTTATAAGTTTATTTATTCAGTTATACATATAATACTTTTCTTGTTATGATGTGTTTACGGAAATGATTCCGAAAAAATGTCTTCAATGTTTTTTAACTGATTAAAAACAATACAGTAAGTACATTCCACTGCAGAACAAGGCAGTTACTTTGTGACGAAAATGTAACTCCCAGACTGATAAACGTGGCTACAGAAGACATAAACATTCCAAGTACTAGTAGTAGTGCTACACCACCACACCAGGATGTACGAGAAGAAGTTGCGGCTAGTAGTAGTAGTGCTACACCACTACCTTTTAGAGAGGACGTACGAGTCGAAGTTGCGGCAACAAGCTCCACGTATTTGCAGATAGAAGATGGTGTTCCAAAACAGCGAGAAAGTTTACATACCCCCACCCTACTGCAAGGACCTCAAGAAAAGTTACAATTCAAAGTAACAGGTCGGCGAATTGTGAATGTGAAACATTTTTTCAATGACATTATAAACTTTAAACATGAAGACATCTTCAATTGTAGAAATGAGAATTTAGAAATAGTGAGTGAATATCGTCAGGGATTTCGAAGTGTTTTTACAATTAAGTGCACTAACTGTCTTGAATCTAAGAGGGTGGACACTGATCCCGATCCTACTATGTTAAATGTGAATCAAGCGATTGTCTTAGGTGCAATATCTACTGGTGGTGGTGTAGCACAAATAGAGGAACAATTGGGGGTTTTGCGATTTGCCTGTAATGAGTTCACATTTGTACCAAAAAATACAAAATAAATTGGCCGACAGTATCCACGAGTTATCTTGGGAAATAATAGAACAAGCTGGCGTACAAGAACGCAGAATTGCTATCGAAAAGGGACACATAGGTAAAGATTCCATTCCATACATCACCGTTATAGCTGATGCAGCCTGGAGCAAACGCTCTTATAAAGTGAACTATGATGCAGCATCAGGAGTGGGAGTAATCATGGGTCAAGAAACCAAAAAGGTATTATTCCTAGGAATACGCAACAAATATTGTTGCTTGTGTGCAAGAGCCGAAAACAAGGAAGAACAACCAATTGCACCACTGGTCTGGTCCATCAACAGGCATGGAATCTAACATCATAGTTGAAGGTTTCAAACAGAGCATCGAGATGCATGGTGTTAAATATTTATATCTTGTTGGTGATGGTGATAGTAGCGTGACAAAAAAACTGGCCGATACACGTCCCTATGATACACCAGTATCAAAAATCGATTGCCGCAATCACTTGTTGCGAAATTATTGCACACGGTTGCGCGCACTAACCCAGAAGAAAACAAGTTCCAAAAATCTGCCTGTCAGTATTAAACAAAGGAATATTTTGATGAACAGTATAAAACCTTAACGCAGTGGGATTATTGGAGCGATCAATTATATTACCACTGAAAAAAGCGAAGAGTGCCATGCTGAGAAAGTTCGATTATTGAAAAAAGACATTTACAACGGACCCTACCACGTTTTTGGAAACCACGAAAAATGTGAAACATATTTCTGTTCTAAAATGACAAACATTGACCAAGATGAACAGAAAAAAGGATATGATTGGGTAACTGAAATGAAAGCTTCCGGACTGTTCCAGGATATTTTGTATGTCGCAGAACGTGTTACGCGAAATGCCGAAAGTTTGATTTTAAATATGGACAACAATGCTGCAGAATGTTATAATTCTGTTGTAGCAAAGTTTGTTGGCGGGAAAAGAATCAATTATACGGCGCGACGCTCCTATGCAACAAGATGTGAAGCGGCTGCCATATCCTACAACATACCTGCTGGCGAATTTCCGCGCTATATCCATAAAAAAGTGACCCATGCGAACCCTGGAAAGTATACCAAAAAGATCATTGCAAGACGTGCACAAAACATTGCATTGAAAAAAAGTAGGCGAACATTGTTTTCTGGCACAATAAAACAAAAGAGAAAAGCAATAACAGAGGCTGATGAAGATTATGGATTACCGTCATCAGATATGCATGAAGAAGAATACGAATCAAGAGTTAAAGAATTTCTCAATAACCTTCATCTGAGCAAAGAAGAATGTGAGATTTTACAGAACAACACAATCGGCCAAGCAGACTGTTTATTGTGGAAAGAAGAGAGATCTAAGAGACTAACAGCTTCTGTTTTCGGACAAATTTGCAAACAACGTGCAAATACCCACTGCGCAGCTCTTGTTAAGACAATTCTGTACAATCCATTTCACAGCAATATATCCACAAACTGGGGCAAAGAACATGAAAAAATTGCAATTCGTTTGAATGAAGAAATTCACAACGTCGCTGTAGCAGAATGCGGTTTATTTGTTGATGCTGAAAAGCCCTATTTGGCAGCTACACCTGATGGTTTAATAGGAGATAACGGCATTATTGAGGTGAAGTGTCCTTATTCAGCGGCTAAAACGACACCTATAGACGCCCTCCTAAAACAAATTATTAAATTTGCAGAACTTCGGGAAGGACGTATGTTTTTAATACGTAGCAGCAATTACTTTTATCAAGTACAAGGGCAGCTCCATATAACACAAGTCGAAATTGTATTTTTATTGTTTGGACACCTATTGGAATTGAGTCTGAAATTGTAAGTTTATCCAGTAAGTATATTATAACTAATACTTACCATAATTGTTTTTTTTTTTTAGATATTTCGAGATGACAACTTCTGGGACCAAAAAATGTGTAAGCATCTAGAGGAGTTTTATTTCAAATGTTTGTTACCAGATATCATCAATCCGCAACATCTTAACAAAAGGCGTATTAAGGATCTTAGAAGATGTGAAAATATTTAAGTATTTGTTCTGTTATAAATCTATTGATACGTTATGAAAAGTTTAAGTTACCTAATATATTTTAGAACCTGCATCTTCTAGTAATGGAGTAATATCCCATACATTACATGTTCACGTAATTATTGCGTATGCTGAACAATACTTTTTTTCCGACCATGCAATTTACAGTGTAACAGACTCCGCCCCGGTAATAAACATATACACTTATACTGATACTAATTGGGCTCAACGCCTGTGACTAGGCAACCTTCTCTACATAAACATCCGTTCGTAGGGGTTAAATTGTGCCCTCATTGTTCAACATTTTATGTTTTTCAGTTGATGACTGCAAAGTTCAAGATTCAATTCACTCCGAAGCAGACTGTTTTTATGTACTTTCTTTTACATTTCAGTGATGTGCGCGCTCATATTTGAGACATACTGTGTGGTGGTTTGTAAATCTGTTTTTTTGTTTTTTGTTAATCGGTCTTTGCTTCGAAGTAGAGCATTGTTTTGGCTACAATATGCAAGTGTTTTTTTTTAATTTGGTTAAATACACACAATATTACCTCGCGCATACGGCATTTTCGGACAGCTAACATTACACCCTTAACTCCTTTTATTTCAGCACTAACATAAGACGGATTTGACGAAAAAAAAGTCCATTACTGTGTATATATCAATATTAGGCAAATTATCACTTTGCCCTTTGACGAAGCCTTCATCCATTATAGTGAAATAAAAACTACACGCTCATAAATAAAAAAGAAACAAACGACTGTACGTAAATAAACACGAACGAAGCAAGAACCCTAGCGCAACTCGGAAACTAATACTTGAATGGTTCGTGGTGCGGTGATATTGAATAGGTCAAATGACGTCACAGGCGAAACCACAGACGTTCCGTACTAAAATACGAAAACTTCAATAATTTATTTCTAAGTCATTTATAGATGGATTTCAAAAATTTTTTCAGTGATTAATTACTATTGATCTATATTTTAATACCATCACGTTAAATATAATATTAACATCATGAAACTTCTCCATTGCTAAATTCTTGCCACTTTAACAAATTTAACGAATTCATGGGCATAGAGAAACAATTGCAATTTTTTGAAGAGTTAAGATTCTTGTTTTATGATAATGATATTAATGTAGATAAAACAAAACGATGGAAAAGTGAAGAACTTATAAATAATACTGTACATTCTATGAATGGTTGGAAAATAACAACAATTTTTGTTTTCTCTTCATATAAGTATCGAATCATCCCAATAAGTGAAAATTTATTCGTTCTAATATGCAACAATCTCTTTTTATATATCTCTTTTACAAACAAACGCTTTTGTAAGCCCGAAAGTGAATCTTCTTCTCTTGTTAATATTCGGTGCTTCCACATAATAAATACTCATTCGTGATTTTAGTGTGACCTATTCTTAGTCTAGTTTCTATGACTGGTTTTGGTCGATTACTGCATATTCGCGCCCACAACACTTTCCTTTATTTATCTTAATTTCTGGAATGATCCTTGCCACTCAGATTGCCACTGATATATTAATATATGCTTTCACGTCACTATAAACCGCACTACTCATTATGTCCGCATAACTGCATACCGTAGCATATTGCGTGTTTTCCATTCATTTCTTTGTATTCTTTGATGAGACGACACCCACAAAAATCTGACATGCAAGCTGTTGTTTTATAGTAGATGCAATTGTACCTTGATTTGTAGCTCAAGAGAGTTGTTTGTATAGATATTTTTTTTTAGAAACTTAAGGCATCTAAGGAGTCTGTCATGGTTACAGTTCTTTGTAGGTTTGATGATTGAATTTCGGCCAGCATATATTTCTGCTGTACATACATAGCTTACGTCAGATATTTTATATTTCAAGGGAGGTTAATGGGAAGTGATAACAGCAGTCACAACTCCATTTGGGGTTTTCGATCCATCAGTGTATATTTTATGGAAGTTAGAATACATGGAGAGTTTTGTGTGAAAGTTATGATATTTTATGGAGGCTGACGTAACTACCTTGTTAAAGATATTCACACTTGTGCCAATGCTCGGAATTCTAATTATAGTTATTAATACAAATTACATAACAAAAGTTCAATGTTTGTGAGTTGGACTTGAACCTCCGCGTTTTATGACTTTCTAATAGTTTATTTGTTTTGTTAAGATGATTGAAACCACACACCAGCCTTCTTAGACTAGATATAATGATGGAAAAAAGATAATGTTTTGTGTTGAACGGTAGATAAGTACTTTTCAAGTTATTTTCCAATCACCTCATTCATCTATGTAATCACTTTATATTCTCTGGAAATGAATCAGTAGATGAGTGTACTGTTATGGATTTCAAAATGAACATTTAACTCAAACACAAGGTAGTTATATAGTAAAAGTTCAGGAGCAATTCTGTACTTTAACTTAATCATATTTTGGTTTGTGTTAAATTGCGTATATGCGTTAAATATAGAACAAACCAAAATTTGCCATGATACTTCATACTAAAACCATAGTAAACTATCACAATTTATACATTATCATACAAGATAAAGGTCTATTTTTTGACCTCATTGAATTCCAAAATCAGTTTTCAATTATGTCGGCTCCTGGTTAACTGATTTTGATCCCAAGAGAAAATCCCTAATTTAAACTTTTCTTCGTCCTGTAAGGTATGTGTGCTTATTCCGTATTATTCACTGAAAAACCATTTCACATTTGAACAAGTTGAAAGTGAAGCCATAAAATGGAGCTTTCAAATAAAATATCACTTCTACAATGAAACAATTTAAAAAATGTTGAAAATGAAGTAAGTCATTGTAAGTCAATGTTCTTTTCATAAATTTTAGAATTTAAAAAACGAAGTATATGATTCATAGTATACTTCGAAAATATTAGTTTTATATTAACTTTAGGTTTTTTGCTTCTTAAATAAATTCTTAACGACTAGTGAACCGATAAAGATGACCAAGCATTTGGCGATCACCCAACTAAAATATGGTAATTATTGGATTTCTGAAACGGAAGAAATATATCTGATGACACAGTAACTATATATTCGCTACCCTGTTTTATTTTTAGATTAAAGTGAAAGGTAGGACATCTGTACACAATATATAAATCGATTGCAAATATGTTTACAACAGCAGTAGGATCCCATTTTTTCAATATCCACTTTTTTCAGTCCAAACATTTCAATACTTCTTTTATTATACAGGGTAGGCTTACAGAATAATGCCAAATACCGGGGTAGATATTTGGCATTTAGGTATTTTTATATTTCAAGGGAATGCTGAGGATAATTAGATAGAATTTTTTGATTTATTTGAAATATAACATCTCTAAAACGCAAAGCTTTGCGTAAGTGTAATTTTCAATTCATATTAAATTGAAATTAGATGAGCAAATATTCATTGACTTCCTTGTATTTAAGAGTTGGTGTTGGGAACATTCAAAAGCATTTCAGGGGTTAGGTTAGGTTATTAGACTACATTCATGTGTCTTCAATCAAATTTTGTAGTAAAAATATGACCCAAAAATACAATCACTATTAATTGAGAAAATGTGGGGTATCTGTTTCGTGAAATACTTCCAAAGATTTTCGTCAGTTTTCTCACGGTGGAATAATTTACAAATAAGTCATTCCAAAAACAAGTATTAAACAGGAATTCTAAGTATTTCTTTTGTCTTGGGACAAAGTACAGTGTGTTTCCAAAAAAGGTGATCCCGTCTCTATGATAGATAGAAAAGTGAAAAATATTTGGGGTTTGCTCAGTAAAAAATTTTCGTAACACCATTCGTATTCAAGATAAAGAGCGTTGAAAAAAAATTATACAAATTTTTTATGATTTTCCCGCAACTTCTGGCAACATTGTATTGAAATTTCATACATCCAATGAATTTATTCTTATGTCTTACTCTCATAGAGGGCGATAGTTACACGGTTAGTATCAAGTAGTATTAATATAACTTTTTCAATATTAGATTTTCTGAGCAAAATTTCAAGTGTATTTAAACATTATTTACACCAAAAACCAAAAAGGTACTCTTGATAAAACTCGATACTGTATACCGTTTTCGGAATATTTTGATTTGAAAATTATGAAGTAGTAACCGATGCTGATATCAAGTGATGATAAATGTATTAGTTAAACAAAAAATCACAAGATGTTAAATTTGGAAAAAGGTTAATAACATGAAAAAGAATTCAATTAGAATAGGTGTTCAAAATGTCTTCACGAATACACAAGTCTATCCTTTTGTCTAAAGAATCATCATACAACATAGAGGACTGGAACAAGAAATAAATAAGAGAACTGGTGCAGATTGAAAATTATTCGACTCAATTAAGACACAGTTTCTAGCTAAACAAGAAAAACCAAAACGAATAAAACAGAAATATATAAAAAAGTAGATATACCCATATTGGAATATAGATAGAAACGAAAAAGCAAATCACCGAAATAAGAAAAATAGACAATAAATCAATATAACAATAAGTGACAATATTATAAGCAAAAATTTGAATTTGAGAACAGTTCAAAACAAAACGAAACAGGGACAATTAATATGGTTTGGCTACGTCATGAGAAGTATGATTAAATGGAAGATATATGAAGCCCGAACTCAACAAAAAGAAAGGACCAGCTGCCAGAAGAAATTAAGATTGCAAGGGAAAATCGAAGGATAAAATGGAGTGAAATAAAACAAAAGACATATTATTGAAAAGGTAAAAAGGTATCAGGATTAAGTCAGTAAATTTCATTGAAACTCAGAGACAGCTCAGAAGTATTTATTTCTTCCATCTCCATTCTCCTTTTGCTGAATAATATTAATTTAATAATATTATAATCATAATAAAATACCTTAAGATTAAACGTAATTTAGATTACGAGAAAATTAGTCAGAGGGCAACAAGAACACTTGAACTAAAATGATCATTATGATCAAAGTGGTTGTGCGATAATTTCAAACAAATTAGACAAAACACTATCAATAATTCAAGTAAATATTGGAGTAAAGCTGTAAAAGAGGAAATTTGAACAAACGTGCCTATTTGCATTTTATAAAAGTACTTGCTTAGAATTTTACAACGCTGGTAGCTTTAATCTAAGCTTGTTATTATTCATATTAACTCGCGAGGAAGACCTCGAAGAGTTCTTTAAAAAAATCATTAACTAAAAACGTTTTCTGAAATTATTAATTCGCGTTTCGAATTTCTCGTTAAATGAACCGGTGTAATTATATAAATCGAAAGTTTTGAATGAACACTTAGTAAATACTAGAAAAGAACCGAGGGTTGAAATAATATGCAAATCGTTTGCGAACTTTCATCATCGGCTACATTTTGATGCTGATTACTACAAATTTATTCTGTGTTATGCAAATGATAATCTGTGCTCATTTAGGTCGAGAAATGTACTTACTTTGCCAATTCTATCCTACTTAGTTAACTGTAGTTGAAACAGTCGTTGTAGATGTGGTTAATACATAAAGTTAACATATTATTGCTGTATATGTTGATGGAAACTGAGAAGTCATAAAATGAATGAAGCTAAACAATCATAATAAAACAATAGCGTATGGGGAAAAATATGAGAATTGTTACCGAAAATTTGAGCGACAAATGTCCGATATGATTTTTATTAAAACAATTAAGAATCATCTTATTCAACAGAAAAATACTGCAAAAACTTGTTTATACATACGAAACAAATAACTACATAACAATACAAATCGTATTAAATGAATTCGAAGTCGTTTTATCACTTTTCATTCCTTATTCTGCGTTTTGCAAATGCCTTTGATCGGTATATCTATCTTTGGTGGCATTCCTGCTGAGTTGACTACGTGTTTGTTTGTATTGTTTCGGTTTATTTTAATATTGAACGTTGAATGAACCTGCGTGCAAAAAAATCGACCATCCTATTAAATATCAGTTTTAAGCCCAATAAATAAAAAACATGACTTAATGAATCAAAATTGCTAATATAGTTTGTAGGTATGTTTCATAAACTTTATCTATACATAGGCCATCTTAATAAACTTCTGTGGATAATATCGAAATTTCATTTCTAAAACACAATATCTTTCACTTTGCGATGTTTATAAGGCGTTTGTTGAATTTTTGTAAATTTATTTAAGTTGAGTGTATGTCTACTGAGTCACTAAGTCCTCTCAAGTTATAGCACTGATCAAACCAAACGTCTTCATTTAATACTAACAGTAGTAAAATAATACTAAGCGTTCTTAGATAATGAGAGCTTCATTAAAAGATCGGATTCAGAAAGAAATTGTTCTTAGACTTTACACTCTACAGCAACTGTGATTGAGAGGGTTACATGTCGTATACTTTATTTCTGCGCATCGTCAATAGTCACCATTTGCTCATGCTCATGTTGATTGGACACTGAGAAGTCTTCAGGAGACTGATCTTGATTCTATTGAAATTCTATGAGAAGTACTTAAGAGGAACTAGAATAAGGTCGATGGAACTATAGTTTATTTCAGAAAGGTATAGAGTAATAAAACCTCATTAGGTAACGAATATTTAAGCCACTTCCATAGTTTGGCATTGATTTCATTCTTTCTTTTTATCAAGTGCAGGTAGTAACAATCAAATTGGGGTCAATATATGGGTTTAGCCTATTGTTATCCATTCACAAACACAGAAAGGTCAAAAGCGTGCTGGTAGGATACTCGTAAAAAGGAAATAATTTTATTTTTACAGAATAAAAATTGGGCATTATGTACATAGTTAGGTACACTCATTTTTGATTAAACATTATACAGAAATTAAATTATGGAAAATCATATTTTTCTCATCTAGGATCCCACATAAAAATTGTGAGCTTTTCTTCGAATTACACTTTTGGTGTTTTTATCAAGGACTTTTACTGGTCTGCTGGACTTTTATAGGGAGGTTCCACTTGTCCTGCTATCTTTCTCCCCCGCAATAATTTAAAAATGGTGGACTTTCCAGCTCCAGTCATTCGGGAACATCAGTCGACAGTTTCTTGTACAGTAAATTTCGGGTAATCGTATTTTATGCAATCATGTACATTCAAAATAATAAGTTTTTCATTCACTGATACTGGAGAATTATTGGAACATCTTTTCGTTGGTGTAAATTTCGCCATTTTGTTAATAATTTTATAATACTGTGAACACTATTTACGGCTTAACAGCAAATATTGATGCGTTAAACTAAACAAATATACTTATAAATGTCTAAAAATTTTATGTAAGGCACCATTGCCGTTACGGCGCATGGTTAAGCCGAATCTGAAATAGGGCCGGAATTAGGTGGAGGCACTAATAGAAGGTTAAACGGTACCTGTTAAACGCAAAACGTAACTGTATAATCTACTACCTAAGTAATCCCTACACAATATTTCGATAATGACACTTCAGGCCAGAAAACATACTTTTTCTAATTCTCTTACGCAATTACTTCAGCTCCTCTTCTTATATGAATTTAGATAAAATTTTCATAAATTTTAAGCCCTCAACGAACGCGTAGGAGGTAGGACGATTTTATTCTGCGCAAGTGTTTTCTTAGTTATCTGAAAGTCTACTAATTATCATTCCAATGCTGAAATTTCTAATCCCATTTTCCTTATTTTCTCAAGTAATCTGTTGCTACTAAGCTGGAATTTCTAGGTTGGAATTCAGTATAAACTGTTGCTATTCTGAACTTGAATTTTGCATATACTGGCGATGATAGTACGTTGATATTGCCTATTTATGGCTAAGTATTCGTATATATCATGTCGAAATAGAAATTAAATGTAAATTAATTTCCAGATATTTCCAGTTCAAGACAGAATTACAAAGTTTTCAAATTCTTAAACCGCATTCAAACTGATGGCGCGTTACCATTCACAAGGAACTTATTAAGTTCAATGTATTTAGCTAGATGCCAATTTGAAAAAGATGGACGCACTCAGTTAAAATTGATTATTTATAATTTATCTTCATCAGCCTGTGAATATTTTTAAAGTGACGAATAAATATCATTACTCCTTTGTTTATTTTGTTGCCTTCCGCGTCCTAAACTTTCCAGGAAACACTTTTAAACTCGAAAGTATAAAGTATCTTATCTGGTCTTTTTGCTGACGATAGAAAAGTAAGTTTTCAGCTTGAGTTTTCTGTTTATTTGTTCCCTTTGTATAACGCAAAAACTATGCTCTGTATAAACATCAAAGTACAGTTGTTCAAACCTACAAGAGATTATTTACATAAGCGTTTTATTTATGATATATTGAATTTATAATGAGCGTCTTATTTGCTATATCAAACAACTGAATGTAAGAGCAACGCTTTAATAATTATTTGTATAAGCTGAAAACAAACTGTTCAGTGATGGACGACTTTAGGTTTCTATTCAAACTAGGTTTATTCTTGAACGAAATTACTAAGTCTGTTACCACTAAGAAATAATCTCAATTAGGGAAATTTAGGACTACCATAATATATTTCTTAAAGTTCTAACGAGTTATTTATTCAATTCAATGAACTGAAGACCAATGAGTTCTTAATTAAATGACCTATGACATTATGAAAGTCAAAGGTATTTAAATGTTTAAATTTTTTTTGTGAAACAAAAATTGGACGAAGAAATGAAAATAAAAGTACACGATTATAGTGAAGCCTAGGAAATGAACAAAAAGACAGAGAGTAGAATAGTATACAACTAAGACAAATAGTACGAAAAACGGAAAACGAGGATAGATAGGATAAGGAATGAGGTAATTATAGAAAATTATTGAATAATAGGAACCAATGGAAAACAAAATAGTTGAAAGTTTAAACTGGTACGGACACATAGTCAAGACAAGATAACAACACAAAACCTAATAAGAAAAGCGACAGAAGCAAATAGATATAAAAGAGAAGTAATGAAATAATTTAAAAAACTACAGTAAGTAGCGCAGGGGGGAGAAAAGGGAAAATAATAGAGCTAATGATAAAGTAGCAAAAGATCGGAAAGAATGTGAAAAATGGATAAAAGGAGAATTAAAACGAATACTCTAATGCTCGAAAGGGCATAAACAGTTCTAGAGAAAAATAAGAACTCTGTTTATAATGATATCATTTACCAATACTGTATAATGAAATATTTGCTTATTTTAAAAAGAAAAAAACAGTAGCTCATATAAATACGATATTAATACAGAAACAGTATCTAGATTAGCAATATATCTTGAGAAAACCTACAAAACAAAAAGATGTTAATTAAAATAAGCATAAGCCGAAAAAAGCCCTGGGATTTGAGTTAATTACTAGAGAAACTCCGGAGAAAACGAGTTATGAGATTTACAATTTCAAAGGTGCAATTAGATAACTGTACAATTGTTTCGGAAGATAATATGAAAGGATATTTGGAGAAACTATTGTAAAAAGCACTGAATTGTCTACTTAAATCTTTCACTGGATATAATTGTAGCTAACGATGAAAAATTTGTGCTAATTTTTTTGCTGTCAATCATGACTTGTTGGTAATAATTATACTGAACAAACTGTTCACAGTACCACTTCACCAGCACTGACAATTACATTCTTTTACACGCGTTTCAATATCCAAATTATCATCTTCAGAGATTGAGAGTAAACATTTTGTCAATGTCATTTTACTTTCAGATAGCTAGGTTATCAAAGCGCGCGGGAGATAGTGTAGTGGTAGTGTAAACAGTATGTTTAATATTAATACGTATCATCAACGGTTCCAGAAATTCCAACCAATAATTATGATTTTTGAATAAATAAATGGAAGAAATTCATTTATCTATCCGAATGTATCCGAAGTGGTGGAGTCGATTGCATTCAGCGGACGAAACCGTTGTGCAACTGTTGGACAACCCTAGAGGAATCGTTCGATGACACATAAGCTACAAACTGAACACGTTCTGGATCGGACGCCATATTTCGGAGCATTTTTAATTTGAGCGAGGTAGCGGCAGAAGAAGTTAAATTTGTTGAATCGACTGTTTTCTGTGATAAAACGATTGAATTCGTTTATGAAGATAAGAATGAATAATGGAATGGAACTGCATAAATTTCATTTTGAATTACAATGACAATGATATTTATATATCATATAAAAATTGGTGAATGATGAATACCCTAATTATTTGAAAAGGAACTAGAGAAAGTCCCTCCAAATTTACCACTTAATGTAAAACTTGTTAAGTTCAATAAAACCAATCAAAATAACCTATGCTTTGAAAAAATACCTGTCATAAACTAGCAAGACACAGACAGAAAAAAGTTTTTACAGCGAACGCTCAACATGCTCGTAATTGTTACCGTTACCGATAGGTAGAGGGAGAGAAATGCATTCTTGTCCAAAAAATTGTTACAATTTGTTGACAAAAGCTTGTAAAACCTGAAAATCAGACATAAAAATAAGTAAATATAGACATACAAACGAAATGAAATTTCAATAAATAGAAGAAAACCACAATGAGTAACAAAATTATAGGTAGCAGTAGCGCTACGTTCGTCCGATGATTGCGACCATAGATATTAGGTCATCCATGTTCTCTGTGGATAGACAGTAACTAATTTGCAAGTTAATAATCTTATGAGCATCGGCTTTAGTAGTATTAGAACAGTCATCTATAGTTAAATATGATCGTATGAGTGAACACTCTGATCTATTAAATATGTTGAACTAACAATGGAAAAAGTCAAAAATGCATCTAAACCATGGATCTATTGAAGGTTATGGATACGCTTTACCTACCGTTTCACTCGTAATTTCGAGATGCCAATATTAGAAAGAGAGGCTCGAAATAGAGTTAAAGAGGGCAAAAAGCCACATAAATCTGTAAAATATAAATAGGATTATCAGCAAAACTGTTCAAATGTTTTGATTTAAAATGACACTTTTTTGAAAATTTTTAGTTGAATACTAATTAATACTCAATATTAGTCGTTATCGATTACTTTCATTTTATTAATAAGTGATATTAAAATAGAAAGATAGATAATAAAGGAAAAACTCATATATAATCATTTTTATATTTCATTTAACGTAAGGGATGCTTTTATATGAATGATAAATGAAAAAAAGATCTCATACCAACTAGTTTATTCATAAATTTAAAAAGATTTACTTATACAATATAATAATAATATTCATTACAACTGTAATTTTGAAAGTTGGATGGGTAATGTCTTCTTAAAATCTAATATTCTTGTTTAAAAATAAGGGATTATATTATTGGTATTTATTTGGAGAAAGTGAATAAAATGTAATAAAATAGTATATGTTTTTGTGGACTGTAAAAACCCCGAATCATACATAAATAATAATAGAAATTAAAGTACAATGAAGAGCAAAGATATTCTTATATTTAATATATACATTATACGGAGTGAGTTACAACAATCATAAAACTTATTTATTTCAATGATAATGAGTTTCTAGTCTATAGTATTTATCGTAATATCAAAGCCAGGAAATCTGTCTAAATAGTAATGATCTATGTATTTCAGGCACTCTTTCCAACAGTGAAAAATTCTAATAACCAAAATCATATAAATAACTCACAAAACTATGGTTAAAATTCAAGAGAAAACTACACCTTTAATATCAACAACTGTTCAGAAAATATCTTCCTTCCTTTTAACAATTGTTTATTAGATTTGAAAATAGTATCTATCATGTGCTACTTCCCAAAATCTTTTACTCCTCACTTCATCATCTAAGTTACTTTCTTTAAATTTCCCGTATTAAACAGAGTACCTTGGATTTCTAAGATACCAAAATAATAATAATATAAATGCCAATCTTTTGGAAAAAAATTTCTCTTTAGATGTTGAAGGGATACAGCCAAATTCTACGGCCATTGTAGTATTTTGTACATTTAGATCCAGTAAATATTCGTGAAATGCTACCGTTATTTCAGTATCCACAGCTGGTGAGTCTGTGGCAGTACTGGTATCTCAAAATTATTAAAATAACTATCCGTACAATCTATTTTTTCCCTCACATCAATATCATCACTGCTTAATCTTTTCTTTTCCAGAGGCCTCCTTTCTTGAATTTTTTTTTTGTAAATGTATGGGAAAACCAAAAATAGAATCAACTGCTTCTGCTTTTAAAATTTTATTCCCATGTACATTAACTCCAGAGTGTTTTTCATAAATCACTGTATAGTCACTTGGTTTTAAATTTAATCTTAAAGTCGGGGTTTTTGCTATTCCTAAAAAAAGGTACATAATCATTTTTGATCGCAATGATTACAAAATACTAATTTTTATTTATTTATTTATAATTAATACTGATGTTAACATTCTTACTTGAAAATTTTCAATTCTGTATCTTACTTCCTTCGAGCCGTTCATGGCACAAGATTGAACCACCTCTAAGTCTTAAACTTGATCTTGTGAAACATAATATTTCTCAAAAATAACTCAAAATATCGTTATAATTATCACTATCAGTGGCAGATGATATGACACTAACACTTAAAGAACCGCCAGGTACTTAAGATGAGTTATCGCATTTAATCATAGGTGAACTAAATAAACTCCAAGCTCCAGATATGAATTTCTTTGATTTTGGGCTCTTTAGCTCCATTCTTTTTATATCGTCTCTCTTGCACTGCGTTGGCATCGATTTAAAATAATTTGGGCTCGTCGATAACCTTTAATATGTCCATGATCTAAACGCTTCAATTTTACATCATTATTGTGTTCTTTGACACATAGTAATCGATTATTATTAAAATTAAAATAAATACGTTTACAATCACAAAATTTAGTCTCAATAATTGCCGATGTATCAATACTTTTTAATTTGTAATGAAAACCATAGTTCAAATAGATTTCCTGGTGAAAAGAATATTTTATTATTCAAGTAAATATCTCGTTTCGCAAAACAAACAACCCTATATGTATAAAATACGTTGAAATTTGACCTCAAATGTAATTGATGTATTTCAACCAAACCCTTTTACCGTACCTTGAGGTATCGATATTTTATGTTGTACGTGAAACATTTCAAGAATGTTATTATATTTTCGAGAATTCCGAGTGAACGGAAATCGTGTCCAGTGTGACAATCTTGCTATAGTGAAAGTGTTGTCGGGTGATGGTAAAAGGCATAGAGCCCGAAGGTTTAAGCTAATTTTCTTTGTAAAACCCAAACGCATACATTTTATCCGTGATATGAAACATCGTGAGTTTTTCAAGGACATTTTATTGCTTCAATATAAAAGCTTATTCAAGATCTTTTATCTACACAGGGTGATTCGTAAATTATAGGTTTTTTAAGATAATACACAGTGTTGAAAATAATTTTTTCATAATATCATTTATCAATTATCCTCAAGCAGAAAAATATAGCTTTGAACAGGAAATTTTATTTTTTTACGGGAGCGCCACTCACGTGAATGATATATGTGTGATAAAATGTAGTATTAACTTTTCTTATTAAACTTTTCAATTATTTTGATTAGAAAACATAGCGAGAACATTACTAGGTATTTTCACTTTTAGATGAAAATGACAATTTCAATTTTTCGACTAAAACGTTATAAAAAACTTGAGCTTTAAAAGACAATGTCAAATATTTCATTTATAAAAGGTGATTTTGACTGTCAAATAATTGTTTTAGGTTATTACTCTATAACGATTTTTGTTGTGGTATTTTGGTACGAGTAAATGAAAATTAAAGTTCACGTCAACTGGAAGCGATAAAACCAGTTAATCATCAATCCAGAATTTGAATAAAAAGTTCCACCATCATCACTACACACCTCTTCAAATATAAAAATACTCTCAATACATTGTCAGAAATTTTATTATGCGTATTACGTATACTGTTCAATCGATTTTCACCAGCTTAAGATATTCCACAATTTAAAAAAAAAGTAGGAACAACAATTAAATTTCCATGCGTATTCGATAAGAGTCAAGTCTGGTAACAGTAGGGGGATAGAATTGAGTTGACTACTATCAGTAAGAATTGGAGTGAGTCTATATATGGAGGAGGAGAGATGCCACAAGATGCGTGGACGAGAGCAAAGCTTACAATGGACAGGATACAAGGGTTCGGAGGACAACGAATAGATGACTACAGAAAATCCTCGAAGTAGAAGTCGAGAATGAAAGGAGAAGGGGTGGAATAAGATGCGTGAAAGAGAGCAAAGCTTATATCGGTCAGGATACAAGGGTTTGAACGGATACAACTAATGGATGACTTCCAGAGAATCCTCGAAGTAGACGTCTATAATAGAAGGAAAACCGATGCATAGAGTAGAGCGGATACAAAAGTTTGAACGTGTTTTACAAATGGAGTAGAAGTTTATAATAAGAGGAGAAGATGAGCTTCATTTATATCTAAATTCGCAGTATATAATAAGAAAATGAATATCTCACAACTACTGAACATCAACAAGTAATATTATACTGCAATTAGAAATGCAGTACCCAATAGTGTTTTCTACTCTCAACAATTGATAAATATCATTAAGCAAATAATAAATTCCAAACAATCGATAAATAATTTCATTCGGCAACTTATTTTTTTTTAAATCTTCATTCATAAATTATCGAAAGCTTCAAGTAACAAATTATTTTCTTCAGATTCTCATACATATTTACATAGAATCATTTCAAAATTTTTGGGAATGGTGTGCATGTTGTGCATGATCCACCATTCCGTTGCAGTGTGGATCGAAACCATAATCATATTTTGTAACATTTCAATCGATATTCTGTTACAAAACTTATTCTTTACAATGTTATATATCGATATTTGAAGTTACAAAAGTCCCTAAAAATACCTCTAAAAACATCCCAACTCACATTTTCTCCCTTAAATTTGGGGGGAAACCCCTAAGCTGGGAACCCTGGTCCCCGAACCTTCTGGAAACGCTGTGTTATTATCGGGTGATGTTAGTTCGACTATATGTATACATCTACATTATTACTCAAACGTTAAAATGCCTTTTTGAATATATGTGCTTACTACGTTGTAATCTGGAACAAATATTACTTCGATGAAGCTCGTTCTCAGTTCCTATTATTACAATGAAAGTATAAAGCTAAAGCGACGCCATCTCCACTTTCAACTATGAAGTCAAGGAGAAATTATTTTGAGTAAGGTAGTTTTTCTTTACTGAATCCAATACTTGGAAGTGTAGGCTATATAGGAATGAGCATCACACATTCTGGACTTTCTAAAAGGAGAATCGCAGCAAGAAAAGGAGACACAATAGATCCTATGGGTCACATTGTATATGATACACCAGTATCTAGATACATACATGTAGGAATAAGATTAAACTTTTACACGTTTTTCCGAAAGAAGAAGCCATTTATCTCGACAAATATTCGATAAACAATCGAAATTTTTGAACCAGAAATTTTCTCGCAAATATCTAATGCGGCTTATATAATTTCATTCAATGAATCGCAAGAGCTTGGCTCATTATATTCACATTAGTGGAACAATTAACAACAATTTGGCAAACACTGCATGAACGTGACTATATGCGTTAGAAGGATTCCCTAATGATATACACGATATTACACAGAAATGGAAAACTAATTATTGAAGATTGATTGTTGAATGGAAATCTACCATTACGTCTATCATCAAAGCACCTGAACTAATACTGCTAACTGAATATGCTAAAAATTAAATATTTTTATGCTGTATTAAACGATATATTCAGAAGAAAACAATGGAATTGGTGAAATTAACGAGGTTAAAATCATAATAAAGACAATAGAGGTAAATTCAAAATTTTCTGAGTTATTGACTGTAATAAATTATTTAACAATGGCTTGTACATAATCAGCGTACATTGTATTGAATTATTTACCCTATTTCAGTCTATTCCATCTATAGATACATCAACCAACATCTAAAATCTAAGATAAAATGGAGAGTTGGAAACAACTACATAGTATCATTTTTAATTCTTTGATTTTTGATCTACTACAGCTATAAGTATAAAGTTTCCAAATAAATGTACTAAAAGCTGAATTACTGATTTCATATCTTGTTTTAACACGATACGTTCAAATAGTATTCACACTTTGAAGTATCACATACACCGCACCGTTCAGTAATGAAAGATTGAAAACCCAAATCAACAACCCATGACAAAATAGGTTGATGAAATTTTGAAACATGAAATAAAAAATATCCATTCAATCATATTTTTTTGGGAATCTTATTTTAACGATGACTTTTAGCGGCTAAAGCCGTTAATATATTTATCATTTTTTTTCCATTGAATTTATACAAAAAATAATGAAGTTGCTTCACTTTTTGATATTGAGTGATAAAATACTTCCTTTGGTTTGAAGTATACTGGCAGTTTTATATTGCGACTGAGAGTTGAGTGAATGATCGATAACTGTTTATTAAATTTAACAGATTGCTTGTCAAAACAATCGTGTAGCACTTTAATAACAGAGTTTTAATTGCGAGACAACGACGCTACATTTTTTCATAAAGCTCTAAAATGAAACGGGTCTGTGTTGAATTTGCTGCACATTTTCACAAAATAAGAAAAATTCGTTTATTTCAATCCAGAGCCAAATTGAATAAAATGAAAGTGCAATGCAAGCATATAGTTCAATATTCTAAAAAAAAAATGAGATAAAAAAGTTATGGGCTAGAAATTTGCAAAAATGTGCTTTACAAAAATGTAGCAATATAATTGGAAAATATAACTCGAGAGTAAAATGAAATGTAAAACACTGTGGTACTACATTTTCAACATCTCATTTTGAATTCAAATTCCGCATTTGATCTGAATAAATAATAATCTGACGGTGCAAGATCCGGACTTAATGCTGGATGTCAGTGAAATGTCATCTTTCGCCAGGGCAAGAAGCTGATTTTAAAGAGAGAAATATGATATCTTCAGAGGATACAAGGGAGTCCGATAATCGGTTGGTTTTCTACTGTTTTCTTTACCTCAATATCCCACGCGACCTAAGAGCGAACGATCTCCAAGCGTCAAATCTCTACTGCACGTATTAAAACGATTATACCAACGCTGCACCGTTCGCTCATCAACTGTGTCTTTCTTTTCCAATTTCACATATTTGCCTTGCTGCCACGGTTACTTTAAGCTTTTGTTTCCATAATGTCTTAAGAATATTTAACGAAATTCATATTTATCCCACTCTGTACTATTTATTATAAAAACTTATTGTATAGTCGATAAACAAAGAGAAAATTATTGGAAGAACGTGAAGCGATTGAACTTCAGTATGAAATGAAAGGAGAATAGTCAATTCTAAACAGAATTTGGTCAATTAAACGTGGTTATATATTAATAGAAAATCTAGTTCATGATAGACGGATATCGGCAAGTTCAATATAACAAGAAGTAATATCCGAACCGAAGATAATTCACAATTAAAATCAAAATACGGTACTGTGAAACTCTAGTTCATTAATATTGTGCATTCAAATTTCCACATGTGTAACCTTTTAGAAAAATATTGGATTATACGAAATAGTTGGAATCTACATAATTGAATAGATTATGTGATTCAGTTTAAAGTAATTACACATTTTTTTTCTAGGAAGAGAACCAACCTATGAAACAAAAATTAATTATTATTTGATTATTGTAATGCAATATATCATTTGACTTTCCCAGTAGTGTGTTCACTTCCTGAAACAATTTGCTTTACATTCATCATATTCGCAGCGTTAGTTTTAACCGTGTCTTTGACAGAGAACCGAATCCTTTGGTTTTAAATGTAGAAAAGGATCAAAAATCGCAGACAATTTCGTCTGGACTGCACGAATGCTGACGGAGCTGTATAACTTCGTGCTTTGTTAAATATTACAGCACAACTTTCGATGCTTGTGAAAAACTGTAGTGTAACCGTTTTCTTTTTTCGTAATTTCCAATAATCCAACGTTGTAATCTTCAGTGATCGTGCACTTATTTTAGGTGCACTATATCTTAATAAACAAAGAAAACACTTAAAGTTTTCTTCACTTTGCTCCTTTTTTGAAATACTTTTTTGAGGAGCTGGAATTTTTTAACCGTTGGTGATATTCGTACTGAACGCACTGTTAATACTACCACTATACCAACACTGTCTGTCGCGTTTCTTTGGTCTTGGTGGTATTAACAAGTACAGTTAGTAACTGCGTAGATCACAAGTTGTTGAGGAATAGTTGGTTAAATGTGGGTAAAAATTGAGATCAATATCACGAAAGTAGAAGAAATAGTGGCCAATAGTCGTAACTACATATTGTTCTCTGAAAATAGTTAGTGGAGACATGTTGAGGTCTTCTAATTACGAGTAGGTCAACACCAAAAAAGCTCAAAAATTTGAGGAAATTGGAGAGAAAATTCAAAAACAAACAATTTAGATCCTATTGGTTTATACTGTCACATATGGTCGAAACAACTCTGTTAGTTCTTCACTGGATTATTATGATAAAGAGCATATCTGTCGTTTACAATTTTTGAGTAGCAATAATAATGCTGTTTGAGTTACACAAAAAATTTTCATTTTAATTTGTCTCAAAAACATTAACATTATTGTTTCATATTAATTGTCCAATACCATTGAAATCTTTTGATGTTGATTCAATCCCCTTCTCTTAATAACTGTGTACATTTTGTTATTTACTGTAATGGATAAGTTAATCAGATCTTTGTGGAAAATCACATCAAATAAAAATATTCAGATGTCAGAATTCATTCTGTTACCATTCTCTCAGTGATTTTCTTTTAAGAGGAAATAAAATAAATCTTGGATAATGTTTTATCTACGGAGAGAAAATATACGTCACATATTTGACTTGAAGTTGAGTAGCAAATATGTTATCCAGCTTTTGTGCACAGACATCCTCAAGTCATGGTGTTCGATCCTTTGGCGATACTTTCTGCTTTGTAATAAAATTCAGTAAGCACGCTAACATCTATTCTAAATATATAAAAATGACACATATGAACAAATTTTTCCCACCTATGAGAACAAAAAAATGTTTAATGGTTGACATATAACAATTTATGTACGAAATAAAGCAACAGTAAATATTTTATTTACTAAGTTTCATCATTTATACTCCAAGTTGCAGATCATATTTCTATGAGCAGTCTAATAATAATAATTGTTATCTTCAGCATATTCTATCAGATTTTTCTATATACAAGTAGAATTTATTACCCTAGTTAATTGATTTAACTAGTTTAGACGTGATGCGAGTTCACTCCTGTTTTTTTCTCTAGCGCCAGTAAACTAATGAAAAAGTTAATTTTTCATGACAAGATGAAAGAAAACAGAGACTAAATATTAAAGGAGGAAAGAGAAGAAAACGGGATATGATACGGGAGTATATTATTGGAATAACTATTAGTATCATATAAAAAAAATAATTGTATCAATTAAGCTTTTTTATCAAAAACAACTTCAATTTCGAGTCTTCAGGTTATTGAAAATGCGAAATGATTTGAATAGTTTGAACTATGATATTAAAATTTGGAAAATAATTTTTTCTCAACAGAGAAATTACATCTAGTCTAAAATCATCTACGAAATATCCCCAACAATTTATAGTTTTCCAATGATTCCATAAAGCATGTCATATCTTGGCGAACCTTTCCTGAAATTAATAACTACAATTTAGTAAATCGAAGAATCAATAAACGTAAGCATTTTACAAAAAAATTAATAACAGTTTAAAAATACTAACACGCTATTAGCAATAATAAAAATAAAAAGTAAATGATAATTCGTGATATGGGAATCAAATTACTGATGAGGAAATTAATTTTACTATTATTAAAGCTAAAAACTAACTTTGCGCTTTGTAACCAATAGATCTGAGTCTGACTCCTAGTCCAAGGACATCATAATGATTTTTTCGATTACTGAAAATTGAAAATGTCATTGAAATGACCCCATAGTAGAGCCCACGATACTAAATGAAGATTTCCTCGAGCGTCATTTCGAACTGCAAAACTTAGATGATAATGAAAAAATCTTATATAATATATACCTTTTCATCGGTAGGGGGAACGGTTTTTCAAATTTGTAAAAAATACTGTGGCATGGACGTACTCGAGCGCGTCAGATATTGATACTATCAATATGTTATATATTTTTATTAATGTACGTATGTTAATGTGATCATTTGCATAATGCATGATGCAGGTGAACGTACGTAAAGTAAAAACAAAAATTTGATTGAGGGCGTCAGATTTTCTAAGTGAACCTAAAAAAAAGATCTCTTCCAATAATCTGACGATTCCGATGTGATGCAAATTCGCGGCCATTATGTGCACTAAGAAATTTGTCATGTTGAAATATGCAAGCGCGTCAAATTAAGATATATATGGTTCATCTTTATGTCCTAGTCAAATTTATGTGACATGAGATACAGCAGACGTGTGGCACCCAATATAAATACAGAATTTACCTATAAATACACAACAGATTTGGTTCGAGTAACTTCTAGTGTTGTCTTGTCTGATTGCTCAAAGCGTGTTTTCCACGTATTTTTACTATAGAATATTTTTCACTCATCATCATAACTAAATCGAAAAGCTTGTTTCTCAGTGTTTTCTACCTGTTTTTTTTTTCTAGCCTTTTAGATTAATTTGCTATTTTGAACTCGTCTTATATATGTATAGAGATGTGTTGATGGTTGCATTTTGGTACCTGTTAAAAAATCAGTTACATAGATACAAAGATACAGGTGAAACTAATGAAAGCTTATTAAAAAGATATTTAAGTGCATCGCTCAGATATTTATTGTGCCAGTGCTATCGCATACTATTTAATACAGGTAGACAAAAAACAAAGTTGCGCGGTTCAGAATAAAGTTATACTGTACAACAGTAAAACAAACAAAACACTGAAATGCGTGAATTAATTTTATGTTGAACGTATTCGTTGCTAATATAATGAATTTTTTTCCACAACCCTTTAGCTGTAACCCTACCCAACTTTTATTTCAAATGTAAAGGTGTATAGTCTGAGGGCTAGTTGAAAAGCTTGACAAATATGGTACTCAGCATATCCTTTTTTATTTTACTTATGGTGGTCAATGTGAAATTTTTTCAGGAATAAAAAAGTAATAAATGACTTTTTAATTTTGTCGACGGCTGAATTAGTCTAGCAGATGTTGAGAATGTCGTCCACTTTCCAGGTTTCCAAGTGTCGCTAACACCTAATACCGAAGGCTATCTAATTTTTATCAAAAACAGGTAATCATGGATAGTTAGAACTTCATTATATTGTTTCACCTTATTGGAAAATGACAACGTAACCTATCATCAACATTAGTTGGAATTTATGTTTTCAGAAATCACTGAAGCATAATTCTATTCAATTGTCCAGAAGTGTACTTCAAAAAAAGGGAACACAGTTGTTGCATTTCCAATTTTCTTTTGTAAATTAATTTTTCACAATCGCATCTAGTATGTTTGTTATTATCAATAAAGTTTTATCAAATTAATTTATGTGGGGTATGTAACATACATTTTATGTTACTTGCTTATCACATGTAGTACATTCAGGTATACCAGTCTTCGTAAGTAAATGATAACGAGTTTTTTAAATCTGACCTATCCTTAGTTTGTCAACAGCACTTGGTGGGATCCTATTCCAATATTCTAGTTTCTGAGTTTCACTTCGCGTAGGAAGAAATTTTCAGAAAACTGCGTATCGATATCTTGATAATATTAGCATGCGAAAATAAAATACAAACCTAGAATAAAGTGTATACTTCACTTAATGCATAATATTCACAAAAAAACTTCAAAAAATACAGTTTGAAGGACAAAGATAAAAAAATTAACATCTCCGTAAAGAGAACCACATTTGTCAACGGTTTCATTCGACCCAAATTATGCTGCAATTAGACAAGTGATTAGGAGGTTTTTGGAAACAACCATATAAGGTATATATTCTATAGGAACTTTGGAAAGATTTGAGAGATTCCATTTAATTTCATTGGAACAAAATCGAACAAATCCTATCTAATAAAACTTTGTGTGTAAATAGCAAAACACACGTTTTTTCTGATTGAAATGAGATCCAAAGTCAGATTAAAGAGCTGATGAGAGAAGCATCTTTTGCGAGGACTGATATAAGAACACATAACGTATAGATTCATGTTTAAACAAAACGCGCCACCTTGTCTTAGGTCACGACTAGCTCCAGTCCCTTTTTTCCCAAAAAACCTGGTGGCAATCCACTCAAGATTTTCTCAGGGATTTCATTGGAATGTATAAACATACTTCAGGTTTATTGTAAGTGAAAAATAAAGACGATAGTATGAGGTACTTTAGAAAACTGCAAAGAATTAGACCCGATAACAAATAAAGGAACAGTAACTCTTTGAGATTGAGGTAGTTGGGTAGGAGAAGCACGTAGTCTGTACACACTACAACATGTAGGTTTTGTGTGCCCGAAACAAAATATAATAAACCCACCTTCAAGTTACTGAACGAACAGTGATAATTTGTAACTTAAACATGTAAGAAAAATTTTTTCATATTTCATACTAGACGAAAGAAATGGTAGTTTTTCTAAATTCTAAACAAATCCATAATACTTTTTAATTGTAATTTTTTTATAATACAAATCATTTTTGACTTCAAATAATAAGCGAAATTTATAAATTGAATTCGTCAATATCGAACTTGTTTCTAAGAAGAATCACTGTAATAAAACGTTCATGAATAAATTGTTCCATTGAATGAATAGACTATTAATTCTTCTGGCTATATGGAGTGTTAATTGATTTTTAATCAAATTTGGAACATAGAAAATTCATTAACAGATTTCGATTTAAATATAATTACAACAATAAACAATTGATTCATTAGGAGTAAATTATTTCATGAATACATTTAAGTACGAATGTCCTCATCTCCATCAGGTTATTGAGATAAATTGAGACGAAAAAAAGGTTGTGTTGTGTCCAGCGACAGGATTTTAAACGAAATATACTATAAAATGATTCACGTTGTGAAAACTGAGTTTTGGAATAGTTTTCACCACAAATCGTAGTAGTTACGTTATGCAGTTTATATAACATAATGAGAGTGTCAAAGCTCAATCCTATATATATAAAGGATTTTCAATCGGCTGCATTAGGTATGACATAAAAAAAATAAATCACGGTAGGAGAAAAGTAAATTGTTGGTTCAACATATCATTGTGAAAGTGAAAAACATGTTGATCATCAAAGATATTACTGGGGTACACACAACTCATATTTATTTATTCTCAGAACTATAAATTCTAAATCAAAAAAAGAGGAAAAAAGTAACAAACAACTATGCTTACGGAAAGCAAAAAAATATTTTTATTTTTATTTATCCATGTTGAATAATGCATTAGGATGCATGGAAAACTTTGCCATGATTAATACTTATTGAAGGATTGAAAATAGTTTTCTGCCAAAGTGTTTTTGAAAATCTTTAATCGACCGAAGTTTAGTTTAATCCAATGATTATGCAATAAAATTGTGAAGTTCTCAATTTCTTTTCATCCAGGAATGCTAGAACTTCCCAAGAATACTTATAACTCTACTTTTTAGAGCAATTAACTGGATAATTATATTCTTTTAAAAGCAGCCGTGAAAATATTAAGTTTGCAGCATATCTACTATAAATCATGTTTTTATCGGTGCTGACGACATAAATTAGGAGAAAATACTCTTTTATTTCTTCAGAGTGGTATATAATTTTCTATAACCTACTCACTTCTGGAACTGTCACAAAAAACTACAAGAAAACTCTATTTTTCTTGAAATTCAATGAATCAAGCAGTTGTTCGAAAGATTTACAGTTGCAGTGTCTCGCATCCTGTTATTCAGTTTCAGAAAATAAAATAGATTTTTCAGCGACCTTTCTATTTTTGTGAAATATATAGTTTCACATTTTAAATACTGATCGTAACGACTTCAACTTAAATGATGATATCAATCTATCCGAATCACGAAATAATGAATTAATAATGAAATTATAATCTGCACCTCACTTCAAAATTGTATTGCTATTTTGTAGTAAGACATAGCAAGAGGAAAAGTTACTGAATAGAATAGATAGATAAAGAAATTAATGATTGATAATGAAAATAATAATTTATCCGTTGTATATTCAGACGTAATTTCCAAAAGAAAGCAATGTATCCATCCTCTGAAAAGGATTTAAAAGGTATAGGAATACCAGAGAAGTAGAGAGAAGGAGCAAAGCTGGAAATGTCAAAATAATAATATAGAGGATGTATCGTGAATAATTTCGATTTCCAATGTACACTTTGTTTATTAAAGTATAATACAAAAAGACCCAATATTTAGTAATCTCTTTGAGATCTTCGTGAAACCATTCCATGAGATTAGATGCAAGACATTATTGCACTGCATTTTCAACATGGTGTGACATTGCCTTCTAGTAAGAAAATTCACTTTAGGCCAACATAACCTTGATAGCTCGACCATCCAGAACGATTTAGAAATAGACATAACCTTCATAATTTCACCAGGCTCACAGGACTTTCTGCTCTAATCGACTCCTCTTTGCGAAAGGTTCTGTTAATTGTCCTTTGTCTAACAATTGATTTTATTCTATGCAGGTCCTTTCATCGTAAATAATGCATGTAATAAAAATTCTCTTTAGACAAGGCAAGGAGCTATTTACAAACCTCTACTCGACGTTCCGCTTGAATTTTGGTTGATTCGTGGGGCAATAATTTTTATAGATTAAAGAGTGTTGGTGCTAAGTTGATTTTCTATTGCTTCCCTTGTAATCTCAATATCTCACACGCGAACGATCTCCAAGTGTGAAATACCCATTATTAAAACGATTTTAACAAGCTGTATCGTTGCTTTAATAACTATGCCTATTGTTTCCGATAATGCTGCAACAATACACGAATTCCATATTTTCGCACTTCATATCTCCTATTTATTATAAATACGTGAGAAAGTAAAGCAATTGTCCTTTTGAATACATTGAAATAGAGACTGGTCTTAACAAGTTAGGACATGTTTACAATGAGGCGTAGTATGAATATGAAATTCGACAGTGTATTTCATAATAAATGCTATGGGGTTTCAAGAACAATAGGAATATCATCGACGTCTTTTTTTATTATTATTATTGGTAATATCAATGTCATCAAATAATGTATTGTTCAAATACAACTTCATGCATTATGATAATGTCACTGTGAATTCCAATTGAAGCTCACATAGCAAAAAAGACAAACATAGTGAATGTCTCCTTCACTTGACGATCATTTGTTGAGTAAAAGAGTTACTCACTTAATAAATTTCTAATACCCTCCACCAGATAGGACATATGAAACAGTGTTAAAAATATTTGGAAAAAATAGATGTGTCCAAGAAAAAATTTAACATGAATGGTAATTTATGTAATGAGTTTGTAAAGTAGCCTTTTTTCAACGAATGTGAATATATGCGACAATCATATGAGTCGAAAAAAAGCCTTTACATACGAATCGCATACAATATTTTTTCTACTAGCGACAATTTTATCAAAATAAGGAAGTTTTATGTTATAACGCTTTCATGACTCCTTATAAAATATATCATATATTTATTAATATTTTTAACATTTTTGTTAAGATAAGAAAAAATTAACAAAACATCAGACAATTCAATTAGTAACAATAGTAATATTAGAGGTGCACTTATTGCAGGTATTAAATTTGTCATCTCTTCTCGGCATGCGTAAATGCCACCTAAAAATAATTATTACAACATAAGTAGAAAAACAATTGGAATTAGTGCGACTTAAACATGGGACCTCCTGCATTTGAGCCTCAAACCACTACGATATAGAGACCTTGATAATAATTTTCGTTACGCACTACTCGTTAATATATGTTTCTATACACAATAGTGCGTAAAGTGAAGTTTTACGTACTCTAATTTACGTACTTTACGGACAGTAGTAGAAAAAAGAAATTTTCGTATATAAACTACATGAATATGAGCGTATAAGTTTTCAGAAAAATATTTGTGTACGTTGTAACTTACCATTTGGGAATTGGTTTATTTTTGATCCCAAGTAATCCCCTTTATAAATAAGCGATTATTTTATTCTAACAGACAAACATATCAAAATTATATTAACCAAGAATTCATATAAAGTGAAAAGTCAAATTATTTGCGAGAAATAACTGATTCAGTAAATGATATTCAAATGATCAAAATTCCACTCCGATCAGAAGATAACTTAAATGTCTACTCAATAACTTTGATAATGGATCGAAGCTCTACTATTTCTTATAGATTCCCAATACTCTTAATAGGTTATCCACATCCTTCCAGAGTATCTCACTCCATGCAAGATCTTTCGCATGTTGAAGAGCCATTGAAGAGGACGCCATTGTGAACTTTTAAACTTCTACCACATATATTCCACTAATTCGGAAATTTGATGGCAAAGGTAGGAGATGGATTTGACCGTAATGGAAGTCGTCCAAGGTTATATATTGCCGAGAGTTAACTTACTGAAAATACTAATTTTTAAATATATCGAGAGAATGCATATGAAGAAATAGTGTCCGGAGTGATCTGAGCAATAACATCTCTTAACATAACTGCAATAGTGCGATGGTTACAATGTTCGCAATGTTCTCCTGGGATAGTTGATCTTCTTAGAAGTAACATAATCTGTGGTCGATAGTGAAAGATAGAGAAACATTATTAGCCGTCTATAAACACTAAACATTTTAAAAACTTCTTTATGATCTGAAAACCACTGAGCTGCTATTACTCTCGCCGTTGAGAAACCTTTGAGGCAAAAAGTGTTCTTTTTCATTGGAATGTGACAGCTTGACAAGTACAGCAAAAATAATTCCAATCGCTCGGATTTCTATGTCACTGATTATATGTTGAAGAAAAACGGTTGGTGAATGCAATATAAGATAATTAATTTTCTAGTGAAGTTTTGTCTCTATAAAAGAAGTTAAAAAGTAACTTTATTTTGACAAACGGAGATGCCTGTAAAATACTATTAACAATATTTATTTTATCACTACCTATTATTTGTTTCATTGTAGGAGCTACTTTTTATCAGATTACATATTTTCTTACCCTCTAGATAAAGTATGACTTCTAAAACTTCATCAAATATTGCTTAAGATCTCTTCATAAATATTTTGCAGAATCTTTTATGTTCGCGACATTGTAAAATTTTTGAAGTCATTATTCAAAGACCGTACCACTGAAAGAGTTGTCTATTTTATTATGAAGTAAATTTCCTACATTTAAAATGATGTGTACCGAACTTTTGACAAAGATTAATAAGGGAAGTTGAAGATAATTTAACAACTCACTGGTTTTATATGCAAATAAATGTAGTTCTGATAATGCAGTGAAAAATAATAAAGTATAGAAGGCGTATAATAACTGCTGGATACGAGATGCTACTGAAGAATAAGGATTTGAATGATATGCGAAATGCAGGGTACTTTCTTTTCTTAGCCTGACCTAGTAGCAATAATAACATGTAGAAACTTTATCCAATCACTATTTTTGAATAACTGGGGTAAGCTTTTTGATAATAATAGTGAGAATAAAAAGTAGGTCAACCTTCAAGGAACAGTTTTACTTACATAATTCGCATTTTTGCAGAATCGATATTTCTGAGTTAGATATAAATTGTCAGCTGGTTATAAAGATCAGTAGAAATAACTTGTCTATTATCCTAAATGCGCCCCAATGTGAAAACTCAGTTTCATCTAGGAGAATTTTAATAACCATTTTGATCGATGCATAATAATTTCCAATAATCTATGGAAAAGAAACCGTCATTATTAGGACAAATATATTTTTTATGATTACTGGATTTTAAAGTTAATGGAACGGAAAAATAAGCTTGATTTTTTGAAAATCCATCTGCGCGAAGAATACACTTATTGTTACTTAAGAAGCAGAATGAGTGGGATTTTCTCGTCGAAGCTGTTTTCTTCGAAACACCACCTACTCAGTTTGTCACAAGCTACGACTACGAATAATACACAGGATTTGGAGAAAATCCTGTGTATTATTTCTCAACATTTTATATCATCATATCGAATATTTTGTTTTGTAAAAATTAGGATCATCCTTCAAAGTTTTGTAATGTCCTGAGATAGTTGAGCTCTAATTTTTTTAATAATTCGTATAGTTGTTATATTACCAGAAAACAACTGTTATTATACAATCGTAGGTATAGAAAAATACCCATAACTACGGTATACAGTAAGAAATACAGTAAATTTCCATTATTTTTAGATCTTTATTTCAAATAAACAAGTCGAAGTTAAACGCGACTAAAAAGAACCTATTTTATGCTGTATAGGTTGACGAAGAATGAGATAAAAAAACAGATTGGAAAAGATCTACGTAAAAAACCCTTTCCTTCAATATGGCAGAAAAGTTAATTAATATAGTAAACTTGAAAAAAGTTATAATGGAAATCATAAAAAAGTATATATAAAGTACGACAGGCGTATCTAAAAAAATTGTTTCCTGGGGATGGAGTAAAACCTTTTACGTTCATAATTAACGGGATTTTTATTGCCAGAGAACCGTGCTGATTTTAACTTGTAATCATATTTCCTACTCACAATTTGAGTTTTTATTTCAACAATTACAGTTAATGCTCTTAATTTAGTAGTATTTTATACAGTGACATAAACATACTCCTCTTAATTGTGTCAAGTTTTTAATGGTAAAGTTGGAATGAATTGAAAAATGCAGTTAGTTGATTCTATGTCAAGATAAAAAGGTTTTACATTACTTGTCTAAGTGGAACATATCCCGCATTAGAGATGAATACATGATTAGATTCCAATATTTTCTTCCCTCTTATTTCATAGCTTTCATCTCTCGTTTGAAAAACTGTACTGCGGCAAAAAATATCTTCAAAAATATAAAATTCATTTTATTGACAGATGTATTTTAGATTTCATAATAGACGAGATGTACAGATCAAGTTTAGAGAGAAAATAATGGATAGCTTAAGTTAGCGAGATTGAACCACAAAAAAGACAAATGGGATTTTGCAATGGCGATATATATATATATATATATATATATATATATATATATATTAATAAACACAAGTAACAAGACTTTTTTATCGCATAAGAAATTATTTGAACAGTAGTACCATCAGGACTATGAATATGTGGATGTGGATATTGATAAATATCTCATATCTATTTCTACGAAAACTCATCAAACGTAACGAGCAATGGGAGAAAATCCAGATTAAATATTGGGGAAGTATTGAATTAATCCGCTTAGACCAAGATTCATTGTATCGTAAATCACAAAATAATGAAGGACGAATTATTCAGCACCAAAATAAAGAACAATTTTAAAGCCATATTGAAGGCTTTACCTAGAATAGATTACTGAAACGCTACACAGAGTTAGTGCAGAATTATCTGGATCAAGTTAACGGCATAGTACACAGATGTATGAATTTCTATTGGTATGGTCAATTCAAATTTGAGATAATCTGCGTTACTATTAAACAGAAATAAATTTACATTACATAGGTACATTGTGGTTTCCTTCCTATTTATAAGTTAACCGACTACAAAACAGAATAGACTGACAGATATGGTAATTTTTCTTTTTCTTAAAACCAAGCGTTAGGCCGTGGTTGGAGCTAGATCCCGATTGATTGTTCTATTTATATATAACACTTCTCTCCGTTATATATGAGCGAGAGCAGTATGCAGTTTTATAGTTTATCATATTGCAGATAATAATTGTGTCCCACAATTGTGTTTGATATAATATTCTCTCTCATCTGGCTTCCATTACATATTGGAAACGAATCTGCAGATCGCCATATTAAAGAAGCCTCCAAGGATCTTCCTGAAATCTCAGTTCAGCTTGCTAATTATTTGAAGCCTCAGAAACCTCATCTAAGAATCTTGCCACGATATATGGAGCAAGAGTTCTACAGCATTACATCCACCTATTTACTTTTCACCTGCTCCTGAACTTTTTGAGTAGAAAAGAAGCTGTGATAATGAGAAGACCACATCAATCTCAAAAAACTCACTCACGGCTATTTGATTTTGTCAGAAAGTCGTCCTGTCTGCCAAACTCTACCGCATACCATTAGTTTGATCCTAAAACTAACCTCAATGGAACACTCAACTTTCTGATAGAAATCAATAAAGCCCTGAAGTTTCTTAAAGTTCAAAATTGATTTAGAAAACATAATTAATATAATTTATTTATTGTAATAAATTTTATAACAGTACTTCATTTAACTTATTCATCTTTTGATTGTTTTTGTATGCCAATGACCAGCACTGTGGAGGCACGTTGAACTGAAGAATCGAAGAAATGGACGGAACAGCGATAGTTTCATACCATAATTTCTACCGAGACTCTTTGGAAAATACAACAAGGGTTGTTTCAATGTAATTAGGATTCACTCTATCATTTCAATATCACATGTATGTTAGTTTTAAGTTCAAATACATGCTGTGTATATAGAATATAAGTTCATGATACACACAATAATACGCTCAAACTAGTATGGCTCGAACGATGAATATATTCACCATCGTTCCCATCAAGTCTCCTTTACAGCTGTATTTTTGATAAGCTTTCTAGCTTTCGTATGCTACAAAATTTTGAATCAGTCTGTGGAGAGGATAATTATTTGAAAATGTGCAGCATTCTTTTAAATCTATGTATGAAGCCAGGTTTCATGAACTAGAAGAAGCGAAAAATTTGTTATAGACTATTAAATATCCCTTCCTGTATAACAGTTACAAAAACTAAATTCATCAGTTAGAACCACTAAATGCCTTCGTATTTAACGAGAGGGAAAAACAAAATATGCTTAGAAAGAAGATTCAGTGGCTCGAAACGGAGACAGTTTACAAAGATTAAACACGCTGCCAGACAATTTTAACATGATTATCTCGCTTGAAAAAAAATCATTACTAATTATCAAAGAACTCATCAGATGTATACCGACAGTACAAAGTAGATTATGAAACTCAATTACTTAAAAAAGAAAAGATGAATTAAAAAAATAACAATTATCAAAGTGAAGTATTTTGAACAATAATTAGTTTGAAGTATGTCAGTTTTGTCTTATAGAATATTATTTTAATCTTAGAGAAGTCTACAGTGCTTGAAGACATATGTAAATTTGAATACCTATAGTTTCTGTGTCTGTGTGCTCTATACTTTTTGGAATAAAAAGTGTTGGACAAAGTGAAATTTAGAGATCCCTAGACAGCGTGATACTCAATGGATTGACCTTATCACGTTGTCTCTAATATTTTTATTTAAAAGGGAAAAGCGACAGAAAGTGGTCAGATTTATAGTCCGCAAAAAATAGACCATTTAACCCACAGTTTATTATTCACACGACAAAATGGTTTTGTTGAGGTGTTTTATGAAACTTTTGTTGGCTATAGCTGGAGGGATATCGTATTTGTTGTCCGAATATTTAGTTAGAGAATACGGCGATATTCTCAAACGGAAATCTGGATATCACTTCAATACCATTTATTAGGAGGAGAGTTAGTGAGGAAAATATTTTATCTTAAAGTGACACATATGTCTTTTGGAAATTATAATGCATATTTTATTCCGAACAAAAGGGTGTGGTAGAACTGGGAAAAATAAGAAGAATAATGGTTCGAGATACTGATCCAGTCACAAAGTTCATGACAAATTTTATTACATTTTTTTTTATTACAAAATTCGCATCAGCCGTATACTGGTTATTAGCGATTTAGCAAAGATTAAGTATTTTATCTATGAATAATTGTTACATTAAATTTATGATAGAGATCTGTTTAAGGTAATTTTTAAGGTAAGTAATATTGTATTTTGGTCCTAAAATTTCAAGTATTTTTTCCGAGTGGTAGCTTTGATGATGATCTTTCTGAGTTAAGAGATGGACATTCTGCGATTATGTGTTTTATAGTTAATTTGCAATTGAAGTTGCTACCTTTTGGTTCGGGTTTCGCATCAAATGAATAGCTGTGCGTCAGTCGCGTATGGCCTAGACGCAGATGTGTTAGAAGTACTTCATCTCTGCGATTTTTCGGTAGTATTGACCATGGTTTTATTGAGTCTTTCACTTCACGAAGTTTGTGTGTGGATGTTGACCATTTGATCTCCCATTCATTAAACACTTTACGCTTTAAGATTGTTTTAATATCGGTAGTAGTTAAAATTTTCACGCACTCTGCACTATTACTAATTATAGCTTCCTTAGCCGTCAGGTCTGCCCCTTCGTTTCCTTTTATTCCAATGTGTGAGGGGATCCAACAGAATACTATTTTTTTGTTGTTGTCTTGTATGTATTGCAGTTGTTGCTTGATTTTGATTATTAATGGATTTGTGGTGTGAATTTTTTGAAGACTTTGGATTGAGCTAAGAGAGTCTGTGAGTATGACATGATTAGGCTCATTTGATGAAGCAGCGAAGTGGGTAGATCGATATATTGCGTATAATTCAGCAGTCAAAGTGAATAGGGTTTGAGGAGCTTTTATCATATATTTGGAGGTTGGTGTAATGATTACGATTCCCGTACCGTCTTGAGATATTGATGCGTCTGTGTAAATATGTACAAAGTTTTTGTACTCATTGAGTATGTTATTTAAGTGTCCTTCGATTAGCTTATGGTTGGTGTGGTGTTTGTCGAAAGAGGTGAGATGGGTAATGAATTTCATGCTTTCTATTGTCGATGGTGGAGTATGAGAAGATTCGATAGGAAGGCATTCAGGAATAAAGAAATTTAATTCGCTTAGATATGGTCGAATTCTAGCATAGAAAGGTTTGGGGGTTCTGGGTTTATTTGAAAAAAGATTTGGGAATTTCTTGGAGAAGCAGTTTTGGAGGGTCGGATTGGAAGGATTGGATTTTAGTTTGGCTGCACATGTAAGGGTCAAATATATTCTTCTGTCTCCCAATGATGGTTCCCCTGATTCGCAGTACAGACTTTCCACTGGTGTTGGTGAATGCACCTGTTATCAAACGTAACGCTGAGTTGTGAAAGCTGTCGAGTTTTTTCAGAAGCGATTTGTTTGCTGTTGAATATACAATTGATCCATAATCTAGTTTTGATCGAATAAGTGTTCGGTACAATGTTAGTAATGTTTGTCGATCTTCACCCCATTCTTTGTTCGTTAGCGTTTTCAGTATGTTCAGTCGTTTGTTGCAAGCTAGGAGAAGATTTCTAATATGATAGTTCCAGCTTAGTGTGTGGCCGAGAAATTTTATTGCTGTTTCCATTCTTTTGTCTTCATTATAAAGTTTCAGTACCGGTATGTTTGGTATGTTCTTTTGTCTTGAGAAAAGAATATAGCGAGTCTTTGTAGTTGAAAAATTAAAACCAGTTTTTTGTGACCACAGTTCTAAGTTATGGATAAAAGCCTGACTTTGTGAGAAGAGGTTTTTAATATTTTTTCCTTTACAGTAAACAACTAAGTCATCTGCGTATAGTCGAACTTTTACTGGTAAGTTTAAGTTTTTCAGGATGTCGTTGATTGCGATGATAAAAAGTGTGGGACTTATGATTGATCCTTGGGGTACACCATTATTAAAATATGTTTTTTCGGAGGTGGTACCGTTGGTTTTAACTTTAAATGTTCAATTTCTCAGGAAGTTTTTGATAAAATCCAGGCAGTGACCATGTATGTTGAATTTGTATAATTTTTTTTGATGCTAGACAGCTGTTTTTTAGGGCAAATGCTTCGTTGATTTCACTTTCCAAGTCTATTATGTTATCCAGGGCTGATATATGTTGTCTTAATCCGCTTTGTTTCTAGAGTCCAGAGCAGTCTGTTGTTTATTATTTTTTCCATTAGTTTGCACATAGCACGTGTGAGTGATATAGGTCTATAGGATTCAAGATGGGCTCTAATGGTTTTTGGTTTCAGTATAGGAATTATTATGGATTCACGCCACTTTTCAGTAAAGTTATGCTGCAGCCAGATGATATTGAACAGGTTAAGGATGTATTCGTGAGCAATTAATGGGAGATGTTTCAAGAAGACAACTGGTATTTCATCTGGTCCTGGTGACGTTTCTTTCAGGCTTGAAAGAGCTTCATCATATTCTTGGGTGGTAATGGGTAAATTAATGGATTCGTTTCCATCGAATTGTATCATTATCTCATCCTTTTCTTCTCTCTCATGGGTAATAACAGTATCATCGTAATTGCGTGTGATGGAGCGGTTTTGTAAGTGGTAGCTAGTATTGAGAAAATTTTGGAGTTATCTGTGGTTGTGCGTCCGTCTTTCTCTAGCATTTGTATATTATGGTGCTTGTAAAGTCCTGATATTTTTCTCACTCTTTCCCATACCTCCGTCATGGGCGTTTCAGAATTTATTGTAGAGACGTAATCTGTCCAGGATTTGCGTTTAGCAGTTTTTATTGTACGTCTAGCTTCGGCTCAGGTTTTCAAGAATTCGATTTTGTTTGCTGATGTATTGTGTCTTTTATATCTATTGAAAGCTTTTCTGTTGCTCTTTATTGCTGATTTGCAGTCGCTATTCCACCACGGCACAGGATTGCGTTGTTTCGCGATTGATATGTTTGCTGCTCGCTGAAAAATACTAATAAGGTTTTCTAAAGCTTCGTCTTTATCTGTTGTAATTGTGTAAGTTGTCAAACTTTCTGAGATAATTGTTTTGAAAAGAGCCCAGTCATGTTCAGGTTATCAACAGCTGGAAAAACAATTGCTTGATGTTTTGTAGGAAATTGTGGTTGACTAAGTATAGATGAGTATGTTTTTGTAGGGTTTATATTCTGAGAGCTTCTGTAGTCAGAAGTCCCCACATTTGTATTTTGCATCATTAATTTTAGAATTATTTCCGCTTTGATTCGACAGTGCGAACCTGTTTTGGCACAGGCCACTTCGTATCAAGAGATAAGAGCTGGTTTGTTTTTTTTTGCGAATTCTTCTTCCAAACCGCTGCGGTGTAAAATTGATAGCACAGTGTGTAACAAATTCACTGTTTTAGTATGAATGTAGGAGATTCTACTTACAGTAATGATTCTGAGTTAAGAACACTTCTAAACGATTCTATCTATAGTTTCATAGATTTTAGGACTGTGATAACTATCGAAAAAGTTATTTTTATAGGAACTGACACTTTCACTGATAACGTTACGGTTGCCAGAGCCGGACTCTTTATTGCATTGACTGTTTGTAATTTTCGATTATATCTCGCTGCAAGATTTTAATTAACAACACTATGTTAGTTGATCAATAATTTATGAAAAGCTATTTGGAATTATCTGACAACGACAATATTTATTCAGCATATGATGTAATGAAAGAGTAGTCCTAGGAGGAAATATGTTTTGCAGCTTTCTACTTTCGTCATGTACATTTCCTGTCGTTTTCCACATGGGACGGCTTTCCTTAGCAAAGGGTCTTGTCTAGAAGCTTCAACAAACACTTTTGAAATCTTTTGATATTTACTTTAATTCCCCACGAGCAGGTTAATGGAATCGGGTGAAACGACAATTCAAATACGTGGATATCAACTTCAAAAAGCTTATGAAATTGGAAAATTTAAAATGAAAAATGATCTTTTGTGAAAAATTTGATAAGTGAATGTGAGAGATAATTTAGATGGCTCGGAATGTACTTTTATTTGTCATGAGTCAGAGTTACCGTGTCACCTCCCTTGATAGAGATAGCACAATTCGGAACAGAAGTACAAACGATTAAAAAGTGTGAATATTCAAAATAACTGCGAACTCATTCTAATTAACCCAAATTGAATATGAATATAGTTGAAGAATAATCTTTCACTATTTAATAGAATCAACAAAAAAATTTGAATTATCAATTGCTGCGTATATGCTTGATAGGTTTTATTAGTACAAATGATGAGTTTTCACAAAAAACACAAAAATTAGTAGATATAATTTGAATTTAGTTTTCGTTGGTAAATACAATAAGATATGAGCCTAGTCTCTTCAAGATATACTGAAACAGTGTATTGTGGAATAATTATCCTATATCAATGCGAAAAAAGATGCGAATGAAGTATAAATGCTTGTCAACTAGTTACTATTTATTTTCCAATAATCTTCATTTTATTCACCTCATAATTTATATGAACGCATAAAGATGAAATTACGTAAACAACTGTCAGCATTTTATTAGTATAAATATGAATAATGAATCTAGTTCATTTAATGAATCTTGTAAATTCAATCGTGAAATTAATTAAGTTCATTCGCTTGAAAAATTGTAAAATTGCAAATTGTGTTTTTTATAGTGATAGTTTTTTTAAAAATAGATTTTCAAAAGTAAAATATTCAACCGGCGCAGTCATTAGGATTCGTGCGGTCGCCAATTTTACGCATAGTGGGGTAAAAAACTTGACAAAGTATCTTAATACAGTAGTGCGAATACCTACGTTTCCACGAGGGACTGGAACTTCAAATTACTGTAACTGCCAAGTCTCCTTATTTTTATTCCTTTCACCCTATCCTTATCAACTGAGTAAGGAAGAGATACTTCATTGATATTTAAATATTGAAATTTTCATGAACGATTTAGATAATCTATTGAATGCATTTAACAAATTAAATATAAAAGATTGTATTACACGAATTAACACGAAAAAGACCCTTTAAAAACGAAAATCTTATGCCTTTGGAAATAGGTTACAATTATAAAAAAGAGAATCAATAACAATTTAAAGTTATGTGATATAGACAAATAATTTCAAATAAATCATTGTGAAAAACTGCAATGAACACCTTTGCAGAATGCTCAGGCATAAATAAAAATAATCTGCATCTTAAGAAGCATATTTCATTAGAAGATGCTACGGCTTACGTGTATGAATTTGAAAATTTCAAAAAACTCTATGGTCAATTTAATGAACCAAGGATTCGAAATAATAATAATAATAATAATAATTTTAGAATGGATTTATAAAGAAATAATCAAAGTAATAATAATAAATCCTTAAATAATTATTCATATCATCAATATTTAATAATGATAATAATTATAACAGAAATAATTCTAATTATTCGAGAATCAATGGTTATAGCGAATATAACAATAATAACTACAATAACAATTTCCTCAGTCAAACAATTATTATAAACCCTATACCACGCCAATGACAAAACTACCCGACCAACGTACAGGTGTTTGGCACCAGAAAAAATGTTTTCCGGCCAAACCAAATACCTGTACAAAGACTACCAGAATCAATGTCTACAACATCTAGAAATTTTACTGATAGACCTTAAACAAATGTTTATACTAATCTTAATAACAAATATTTCCAATCAGGAAGTGAAAACCCAAATTTTACCTCAGATGATTTATATAATAATGATTGTAGACACAAATATTAAGAAACAGAACAAATAGTTGTTTTTTTAAATTTATTAGAGTTAGAAGGAAATAACAGTCAAAAAGTAAATTTTCTAAACGAGCCCTGGAAAAAGAATCAAAAATAGTAGAAATAAATTTTACTTCTGATCCATTAGCATACTTTGGAAAATTTATAAAATCTAAAGAATCGGAATTCAATGAACAAATTGTTGAAATAAATTGTACTTCTAATAATTCATTACCACAAATTAAAAAATTCATAGAAACAAAAGAATCGGACTTAAATCATTATAAAGAAAGAAATGAACAAGTAGAACTAGATCTCGGTAAATTACTTGAAGAAGAAGAAGAAAAAGAAGACAAATTGAATGTAACGGAAAAGTTCTCGAAACAAATGAATAGTGATACAAAAGGAGAATTAGAAATAGAATTATTTGATAAAGTGCAGTTAGACGTAGAATTACAGAATACAGGATTAGATTAATCAAAAATAAATGATAATGAAATTAAAGTGAAAGAAAATACAATGAAATATTAGAAAACGAATGTTATGTTATAGAACCTGAATTAAGTACAAATATATTAAATATACATAGTCAAAATAATATGATCGATAAAAGAGAAATGAACAATGAATATAAAAAAATTGAAATTAATTACGAAACAACTAACAAACAATTTGATAAGAATAATAATAATAAAGTTCAATATATTTGAATAGAAAATTAAATGCGATACTAAATGACAAGATAATAGAAGAACTATTTTTGAAAAATAAATATTATCATTCTTTGAAGTTTTATGCAATTTAAGAAATCATAAAATAGATTCTTATAATAATACCTCTCTTTTTTATTATGTGATAGAAATAGATAAGATTTAGAATCAATAGGAATTAAAATAATATAATACATAAAATATTTGACATACTTTTAGAAACTGGAATAATAAAAATAAATTACTATTAATTAGAATATATAAGAAATTTAATAATATAATTCATAACTTTGTTTATTTAACAGAAGTAAAGAAATGAAAATAACATAAAAAATTAAATTATAGTCAGTGTAAAACAAATAATACTTTTATACAAATCATTACAAAAACAGATATAAGTAAATTAATCAGAACAGAACAGACCAAGACAGAAAATATGATATGAACCCTACAGTAATTGAATTTAATTTAATATATACATCCCACAAAAATGATCGCATCACTCAATATTTTTTAAATATTTTAAATGTGCCTGTTTTTCGAATTTTATTATTATTACGAATTAAAACACCAATAGATACGCCTTTTACAACATTCATTTTATATCAGTTTAATCTTTAGAGGACAAAATGTTTGATTTACCAAAACATGGGAAATATCAAAAAAATTGTACAAAACATCTATACAAAAAAATAAAAAATGAACGGTGCTTAAGCTAAACCAGCCAATGAATTTCTAAAAGCGTGTGTTGCTGCCTACCCACTCTAGTTACAGCTTCCATTCGTCTTGAAAGGCTTCTAAACAGATTCTGGCTGCATGTTAAAAAGAACATTTTGAAGATCATCTAGTGTTCTTATTGGTGCCGGATGTTGCTGAATTTGCCCTTTCTTGGTGGTACCAGACATGCTCTATTGGCCTAAGGTCCGGGCTACGTGAAGGCCAATTCAGGGTGGGTATCTCGACCTCTTCTAAGTACTGCGGAACCACTCTAGCAGCGTGTGGACGAGCATTATCGTGCATTAGCACAGAGTTATCACCGATATGAGGCATATAGGGCACTACATGGGGTTCTAGGATATTGGTTATGTACCTGTCAGCATTTAGTATTCCATCATTTACTGGTACTAACTCCGTGTGACCCTCGAAATAAATTCCTCCTCAAACCATGATAGAGCAACCACCAAAGCTTTCAGTTTGACAAAAATTAACCTGATCGTGCCGTTCACCACGTCGCCTCTATACTGGTTCACGCTTATCTGATGAATACAGACAGAATCTTGATTCATCCGTGAATAAAATATTGGACAAATCTTGAATATTCCAATTTATTTGTTCTCGAGCAAATTCCTATCTTGCTACTCGATGTTCTCTGGTAAGACGTGGACCTCTAGCTGGCACTCTGACTCGTATACCTGCTTCTCTCGGCCTATTTCGAGCTGTTTGTAGGCTTATTCGGACATTAAGAGCAGCCAACAGATCTGTTTGCAGCCTTCGAGCGGTGGTATGCCTAATTCTTAACGCCGTTAACCTGAAATAACGATCATCTACTACCGAAGTTACTCTTTCACGGCCTTGTCTGGGTCTTCTGGTTAGCTGCCCTGTTTTTTGTTAGAGAATAACAACTCTGGATATGGTGCTTTGTTGAACTCCAATTACCCCAGCGACGTATCTTTGATTGCGGCCATCTTGTATGAGCGCGATGATTCTAGCGGCTTCTTCATTCGTCACATATCTTGTTAAACGTTGAGGCAAATCCATTATTAACAAAATAAATTTAAATTTCTCTATACAATAACACAATTTGCTTAGAAAGTTCTTGATCTCAATGCATTCTCCAAGAAAGAAATTGTGATATTTTTTTGCACATAATAAAAAATCAGAAATATCTATTAAGTTGATACTTATACAGATTGTCTCAAAAAACTAAAATTAAGTATTAAACATATTCTAAAATGCCAGTGATGCGATAATTTTTGTGGTCTGTATATGAATGTTATTAAGATAGCAAATCTTACATATTCAACAATAACGAGAAAATGCATCTTTCGTTACGGTCAAGCATATCAAATTTTAAGTGTAAACGGAGCTTCAGTTGTTGATAACCCACTAAATTATATTACTTATCATGGTTTACATTAAAAAATAACCGCTAACTGTGGTTCAAAGTTCAAGAACAATGACTTACAAGACTTACTATTAAATTACATAAAATTGAATTACATTATACCTATCACTGCAAAAATAGTAATTTTAATTCACCTGTCGAAAGATTTCATTTTAGTCTAATTGAACATTTTAGATGTTTAAGAGAAACTAATAGAAATTTGACTCCAAATCAATTGATGAAACATTCAATTCTTGCATAGGATAATCCTATTCATTCGATTACTCAATTCATACTTTTCGAAATAAACAAAGGTACTTATCATAAAAACATAATTAGAAAACCTAAAATTAATTCTCGAATATTGATTATTACACAAACATGAAATTGGCGACATCGATAATAATTCTAATGATCTACCAGGAGAGTCGAATAAAAATTTATTATTACCAGTGAACTTAGGAACAAGTAAACTTATATATTCTAAGCATAGTTTTATGTATTATATAGATTTAAGAAATATTAATATGCAAATAGAAAACAAATATTGATACTTTGATAAGAAATAGTATTATACAAGCGAATGTAACAAATCCTGATTCATACCATAATTTGGATGAACAAATGAGCAGAACATAAATTTTAATTAACACTTTAAATAACGAATCAGAAAAATAGATGAATGGCTTTATGGAACACTTGACGACGAAGAAATAAATATTCTGCAACAAAATAAAAAACAAATAATTCATGGAGTGAATTTACAAATATCATTACATAAAAAATTAAAATTAAAAACAACCAACAAAAACTTCAAGACAATTTAGAGAAATTTCATATATCATTGGAAAACAAAATAATAACTTTGAACAATTTTATAACAATTTATAGTATAATTTCACTAATTAATCTGCATTGTCAAAATTTAATTACACTAATTGATAATATAGAAAGCGTAATAACATTTTCTAAATTGAATACAACTCATAGTTCAGTAATATCCAGTCAAGAAATTTTAAAAATTGTTTAATATCTAAATACTGTTTATAAAGAGGAACTGATTCCAAAGTTTTATAATATTTTAACGTATTATCTCTTTCTGGGACCACAAATCATTTTTGCTGCGTATGTATCAATATTGAAACATCAAACCTATGAATTTTTCCATTTATATCCTATCATGCAAAACCATAAAAGATTCATTCCTTCTCAATCTCACTTGGCAAAGAATCCAGTTTAAATTATTTCAATCAAAGAAGAATATCCCATTTTGGATAAAAATATTATTGCGAAGAAAAATTTAAATTAAAGGACAATTGTACTATAGAACTGTTGAATGACCATTCTCTTATAAGCTGTTTTGTTAGTGACGGGATCCACAAGATACTATAGTAGAACAAGTGACGAACAGTGCACTTTTAGTTATTCCAAATTTAGAGACTAAAATATTATCTAAATGTACTTCAGATCGTTATTCAAAAATAACAATATCCATCAATCAATAGAATTCCGAAGAACTGTAATATTCAAATAGGAAACGAAATTTTTTCAACTAATGTACAGATAAAAAAGGGAAAATCAATAGTCTTACCGAAATTAGATTTCAAGATTTTAAATAATCAAATGTATAAATAAACGAATTTAAGTAAATTAGATTTTGGAAAACTTTACGAAATAGATAAAATCGCAAGAAATTTAAAATCAATTCTTGTAAATCCACAATCCTTATGTCAATTGACTATTTTCTATAATAATAATAATATTTATACTAGTTTTAATATTCTGGATAATTCGGAAATTTAGAAGAAGAAATTCAAAATAAATAAAAATCGAGGAGAAGAAAGAAGAAGAATATGAATTTGAAACAAGAAGAGGAACTATAGAAAATAATATGAAAAACGTTTCCGTTATTTTTCATTCTTAGGGATGTAAGACTTATGTGAAGAAAAATCCAAAACATTCTAAAACGTAAAACCCATAAAGATTAAATTACGTAAACAACTGTCAGCATTTTATTAGTATAAATATGAATAATTCAATCGTGAAATTAATTAAGTTCATTCGCTTGAAAAATTGTAAAATGTTTTTTTTTTAAATAGATTTTCAAAAGTAAAATATTCAACTAAATATAATAATAATATAAACGAAAATAAATTCAACCAATTTCTCTTCACGATAACAGGTCTTGCTTGATTCGATACTTGTAACATTTTATAAATTTTATATATTGAAACAGTTTTTTTTATTAAAATACTTTAAAATGATTCAAATAATGTATTATATTCAAATCTAATACCTATTATGCTGATGTGACCCCACGACAGAAGAATATGTGGGCATAATGAAATGAAATGAAATATATTAATAACTCAAATATATTAATAATCGAGAAAATAGAGCTATAAAGATCCTTTATTAATTATGATGATGTCATGGTTCAGTTATATGGTATCGTGATGACTAATTTAGTTTCTGAATGCCTTAAGTTATTTGTAAATATGAAACGGAATGAAGTTCTCGTTTCATGACCATAATAACTCAGGTATAATGAAAAATTGGAACTCAATTAACAGACCGTTCCCCAATAGATCAGTTATTCGCTAATTAGTGAACTTCTATAAACAGATTTGCTTTCCTGTAACCAATTTAGGTAAGTCTCGAGTTTAATGCTTGAGTACTCAAACTGCATGTAACAAAAATGCTGATATAAAATGGTAATTAAAATAATTTATCTTCTAACTTAGTGAAATTTGATAATACTCTTATTAATCTTTATTATACTATAACAAGTATACCTCCACAGAATTCTACATACAAACAATATAAATTCTTCTCGAGGCCTATTGCCTTAAGGTTGACCTTGGGTTTTTATGTTGAGTATGGGGCCCTTAGAAAAATAAAAGAACTGTAATGAAACAATTTAATTCAGTTTCAATTGTCATTGGAAGAGGTCACAACGGAATGGAGAAAATTAAAACACATTTTCTTTGAAATTTATGCTTTTTAAGCATCAAATATTCTAAAGAATTATTTATTTCAGACATATTTGATTCAATTAAAGCTATTAACTTGAAATGCTTCGAAAAGTTCCAAACTTTTCCTGGTTACCAGAAAATTAACATTAATATATTAAAGAAATAGTATATATTTAAGATTATAATACTAACTACAACTTCAGGTTTCTTGGCAACACATTAAAAATTCACAATATGCTAATTTTTAAGATGTATGGCGTCTAAAACTTTTAATTAAATCTTTTACGATTAGTAATATAAAAATTTAAGACTTCTGTGAAAAATGTCGTTAAAATACTCTTTCAGTGCTTAGTTATCATATAGAACATAAAACTTGTTCTCCATTTTTATTCTTAAGTGAAGCGCTCTACAGGAAATTATAGGCTAGACTCTATGCTCATATTTCACTTCTTGTCATTTGGACCAGGTAGGTATACACGTGGAATAAATTATGAAAGAGCATGACACATTTATAATGAGGTAATGCAAATATATGTTTTACACAGCATAAACTTTTTCGACATAACGTTGATCAAATGATGTGGAAGGAAGTTGATTAGATCTTCAATTGAATTACTATAAAAAATATTTACATTATCCTATTAGAGGGCTTATTAAATTTTGGTATGAGAGGTAATTACAATGTTTTAACGTATTCGAGCGAATTCCCGTAGAAGCATGATATTAAAATTGCTGGGTTGTACTAATAAGTGAAAAAATGGATGATTTGAATGCTTATTTCATAACTAATCCCAGTACAGTATCATTGGGTAACTGAAAAATAAATTATAAAGGTAGAAGTTAGAACTTGTTGATGTATGGTAAGGAAAACGAGAAAGTATCTGACGTTTTATGGCATTTCACCAATACCTAATAGTCTCAGAATACTGAGATTATTGTGATTGTGAAAATCATGTTAAATTCATAAATATTAATGATGCCTAAAGTTCGAAGAAAATCTTTCGAAGAAAAACGTTATTAAATTTTTTATGTTTATGTATGTATGTTTTGGATGCTTCGGACTTATCCAACAGCGACAAATATTTGAGCGAGGAAATGGCTAGAGGATTGAGAAAATCAAAGAACGCCATATATTTCATCATATTTCCCATAGCTTGTAATAAAAACTATCCTTAATAAAGTTATTTTTCACATTGTCAAATGAAAATCTAAACGGTGTCAAACAAATCAAAAATAATAGTGTCCGTTTTTTCGTTTACTTTATACGATGGCATTTGTTTATATTTTGTCAGTGAGGGCCACAAGCTAAAACTTGCAAGTACCACCTAATTTGGTTGTTATTCTTTATTTATCAAGTACTTATTTATTCAGCGTTTTCGTAGTACTAACTTCGTTGTACTAACTCTAATATATTTTCCGAGCTTTCGAACACTTAAGTATTCATCGTCTGGGACTGAAATTATGGTCAACTACAATAAAAGAATATGTGTAAAAGTATAACAGCAATGAAAATTACTTACATCAATTAGTTGAGAATCGCAGTGTGATTAATTTTGTTATATCATTTGAAAAAAATTATTCAGTTACTTAAAAATTCAATTTGACGCTTGACAGATTAAGCGTATTGAAATCTTTATATAATCTATAGGTTAGATAAGGTTACCTTGTTGTGAATGATGTCGAATATTGATTGTTTAGTTTATGAATTTTTATAGGTTAAGTCGTTATGAGTAAAGTTAAATTTCATAATAGTCAGGTGAGTTTAGTTAGTTGTCAATGGCGTTGAATTCCTTTTATGCCATTTGTTTTTTCAAAATTTAAAAGATATGCATGAATTATATAAAGGTTATTTGAATAAGTACTCCTATTAATGCATTGATCATTTTGGACTATATATGTTGTTTCTAAAAATAGACGTTTTTTGTACTTTTTCTAGTTCTAAGTAACCTTTTTGTGAGCTAAAGAACATAAAAACTGGACGCATGGAGATTGGGAGAGTTTTATGGAGTGATGAGTCGATGTTTGAGGTTTTTGGGTCTTGAAGAAAAGTATTTTTGCGCAGTTCAAAAGATGAACGGATGCTAGGTCCATGTGTAATTTTAACTGTAAAATACGATGGAAGCTCGGTTATGAGCGGATGGAAGGGGCGGCTGGAAGGGGCGGCTGAAGACCTGGTGAAAATTTAAGGGAGTTTTGTAAAAAGAGTCAAATCTAGTAGGTTTTGGCCAGTATTTGATAGGCAGAATATTAATCTTCCATCATGACAACGATCCCAAGCACTCCTGTGTTGTGCAAAAGTATTTTGAAAGAATTGGAAAGGAAGAATGTGCTGAAAGGAATGATTTGGCCGTCACATTCGCCCGACCTCATTCCGATTCAGTTGTTGTGGGACAAATTGGACTGGAAAGTCAGAAAGAAGTGTCTTACTTCCACTTCATATCTTCGGAATATCCTCAAAACGAATAAAAACGAATAGGCGGCGGTTATTTGTTGTTGTTAGAAAGAATGCCAAATTGTGCACCGAAATAACAAAAGCAAAAAGAGGTTATATGAATAATTCAAAAATAAAAGTAAAACAAATATAGGCTGCAGTTTTATTACTACTATATATATGTTCTGTGGAATAAAAATAACAAAATCGACCATATTGCTTTTATTTGATATGTATGACGCAAACTATAGGGTGGTAGTACATATATACGCATATGGATCACACCTATAGTGGCTTCCTTAATTAACTACCATTCAAATACAAGCAAAAGCATTCTAGCTATTATAGCTATTAGAAATTTCCACGATGGCCATTCTTTTAGTCCAATAGTTTTCTCATTATTCCTTGTATATGTATTTTCAACTTACCCATTGAACGAACCAATCAACTCTATTCTTTCGACACATTAATATCTGTAATATTAAACAAACTCAAAGTTAACTAATATGTTGTTTCATCTGATCGAAAAATGTTTTATCCGATTGCTTTAATGTGCTCATATTTTTTGGTAAAATCTCAACGATCATTTTTCTCAGATGAAGTTTTTTGTCGTCATAAATTCCATAACATAACGAACGATTTAACAAATTTCTTTATACAACTATCTCTAGACATCGATAAATCATGAACATCACCGCACATATCTTGAAAAATAAATCAATTGATGAAAGATTGGTTACATTGTTGGCGATAATTTCCAGTATTTATTTCTAAATACCGATTCAAATAGTCTATAAAACAATTCTAACTATTTATGTTCTCACATATTGGCAATAGAGCTAGATAGCAAGAACGTTAGAATGTTTTCTTCATGAACCATGGAATATAATAATATTATAAGAAAATGCAAGAAATAAGGTGAATTCTGAACAAAATTCTCACCTGATAATCTTTTTGATGCATTATGCAGAGTTAGTTCGAAGAATGGAAACATCTGAATATTTTAAAAAATAATCTAGATTCTGAGAGATGATACATGGTTGTCATAGAAGTATTGAATTAAAGTGCAATCGGGGATTTTTCAACCTTTTATATAGAGTCTATCTCATAAATAATTACTCAAGAAGAAAACCTTAATATTCGAAGTGTAACCATCGTATTCTATGGTTTTAACCTAACGATCAGCTGGCTCTTTGAGACCTTGGTAAAACCAATCTTCGGGTTAGATCCAAAAAGTAGTCACACTGATTTAAAATTCTTCCCACGTAAGAATTTCGCCATGAATTTGAATAAATGATAATCCGACGGTGCAAGGTCCGGACTAAATGCTGGATGTGGTACGAGTTTAATACCACCAAGTTCTTCGATCTCATTCCGCGTAGCTTTCGGAGTGTCGAATTTAGCACTGTCTTCTTGTCTAAAGAGAATCCTCTTTTGGTTGACTAAATCTGGATATTTTTCCGATAAAACCTCATAAATTCGCATCAGTTGGCAACTATATACCTTGGCGTTATAACTCGATGGAACGATTTCGACTTTCATAATTCCACTAGACACACAACGGAAAAGAAATACGTATTACAGAATTACCCTGGAAATAGAATAGACATACTGGTAATAAAAAGCTCAACAACGAAGTTCCATTTCTTTTATACCAAAGGGAGAACTTGAATTCTAAATAAATAATAGTTGACTTTCAAAATGAATAACTGTCAATAAATTTATAAAATAACTTCATATTATAGTAGATTCTAGCCTTAAGTACAAAGATAATCTAGAGATCTTGAGAATTAAGAAGCTGATATAATACTGCAGATAAATATTGACCAAACTGTACGCCGGTGTGTAGCAAGAAGCGAGATGACGATCCTTATCAATGCAGGGAACATTAACATATAATATGCGAGAAAGTGAACATGTACTTAGTCTGTTATCAATGATTTAAGGAACAAAACGGGTTCATCAAACACTATTGACCTCGATCCAGACGAACTTAACAATTATTTCGTTAACGTTAGTAAGAATATTAGCTTTAGAATATCCGCTAGTTTTGATGCTCTTTGTTTTCTCGTTACTTCTAAAATAATCAGTGACAGTCTCTACCTTAGACCTGTAAATAGATCTAAGCTAAAGCAAACCATACTTAGCATTCAAAACAAGACTTCTTGCGGTATGGATGGGTTATCAGCTAAGTTATTTTTGAATTTTCCAGAAGTGATGGTTAACGTTTTATGTTTTCTAATCAACGAATCCTTTGAAAAGGGGCTTATCCCTAGCTATCTAAAAACAGCTATAATTGTTTCCCTGCATAAGGGGGTGATAAAAATATCAGTACTAACTATCGTCCTATTGCATCATTACCATTCATATCGAAGATAATTGAACAACTAATAAAAACTCTATTACCTCTCTTCTTGGACATAAAATCTTGATAGTTCAATAATTTGGTTTCCTACCTAATAAATGCACTTATGACGCTATATTTTCTGTTCTCAATGAAATATATACCTCACTTAACAATAAATTTTATACGGCTTCGTTTTTTTGTGATTTTGCTAATGCCGTCGATTGTGTTGATCATGAAATTCTGATATCCAAACTAGAATATTATGGCATTCGAAGTGTTCCCTTTAAATGATTTGTATCTTACCTTGAATATCGAAAACAATTTGTTCGCGCTAATGGTAAAGTTCCAAGTAAATTGCCAACTAGCAGTGGTGTACCTTATGGTTCAGTTTTGGGTCCAGTAATTTTTTTGGTATTCATTAATGATGTCAAAAACTCACGAATTAATGGTGAATTCACTTTATTCACATCAGTGTAACCTGGAGTGGTCCAAATATACAAGCTTTACATTATACAATAGGCAGAGATCTCATTACTATTAAGTCCGGGTCTGACGCGAACGGTTTCTGTTTAAACGCTAAGAAAACTGTAGTTTTATCCTATAAAGGAGCTTTACCAGCTCTAAAGCTCAACAGTGACTTAATGCGATCCTCAAATTCGATCAAGTTTCTTGGTCTACATATTTACGGTATTATTGAAACAGTATTGTTTTATAGTTATTACGGAAGCGACAATTTATATCTTCCTCATTCAACTCAACAACTCACAAAGAATGAAGAACGGGTATTTACGGCCAACATCATCATGTTTTAATTACATAGTCACTCGTCAATTGTCAGTCGAGCGCACAGGTACAATCAAATAACTTTTTCTATATTCTCATATTCTAAAATCAGTAGAATGCCTAAACGTGTACTTGTGATACAAATTTACGACATAACTATCTATTTATCAAACAAAGAAGTGATGAATGAGATGTTGCGTGTAGAAAATCTCACAAAGATTTTTTTGTTGAATATGGTAGTATTAGCGATATTGGGAAACATTGAGAATCAGAAAATCAGAAGCTTTTTTAATAAGCTGCCGTTTCAAGTTCGCCAATGCTTACTTTCTTCAAAGACTGCGCTTTTAATTTAATCCAAGCGTGTTCTCGACAAAAAGGCTATTTTTAAAAATGTGTTGCCCTCTATTGACGATGTGAAAGATAGTTAGCCAGTGAGAATAAAATACCACAATTATAAAAAGTTATATTCTCCATCCGTGGTTCACAATGTGGTTCAGTTGGACCACTAGGGCTGCACGGGGGAATCGACGGGGTCTACAGTGAGCGTGACAAAAAATAGGAGTTTACAATCGTAAGTGGGGATTCATGAAAATTTATTTGATTTCAATAGTGAAGAATTAAAATGTCAGCGTGACTTCTTATATCATATAGGCAGATAATATTTTGAGTAGCTCAGCGAATGTTACTTGTAAAAATTTGCATATACCATATGCAGTACAACGCGTCGAGCCTTGCGTTGCCGCGTCGGCCGCCGTCCCGTCCGCAACGCTTGATCTGACATACAAATTAAAACTACTTGTAGTGTATGGACTTGCAATCTTGCATAAACTTCCTCATTTGTTTCATAAAGAAAAGTGAATCGATATTAGTGTTAGCCTTGCCTTGCCTTACCCCCATGCAACAAAGTTTTGAGCAATGACTATGAAACCATCAAATCCGGAAGATCACCTAAGAAGGTGTAACCCTGATGAAATAGTTAAAGATTTGAAATATTTCCAACTATTGGTAGTCGCGAATTTTCCAAGTTTCCAAACTTGTCGCAGGTAAAGATATTCAGACATACGTTCAACATTTGATTGCTCTGCTTGATGAGTTTAAAATAAGATTTGAAGATATTCTGTCAATGCAAATATCACTATGGATCATAAGTTCATTTTGTGGAATGGAAGTGGAGAATGTGATGTTACAAGAGAAGCTAATCGAGCTTAGTACTAATGAGGAGCGGAAAGTCACTTTTAAAACAGGGTATAAGAAATTTTGGTAGAAATACCAGAAAAATATCCTGGATTGTGAAGAATTGTGCAAAAGCTTCTTATCGCGTTTCCCACAATATTTCTTGTCGAAAAACAGCTTTAGTGCCGTTACAAACTTACGAGGATATATTGAAAAATTCATAGCCTACTATAGAACCAAACAAAATTTAAATGTCAAAATATTTTATTACTCAACATATTCTCCTCTTAATTGGATACATTTATTACAGCTCCTCCACGGCTTTTATTACCTCCTCGTTGGAAAAAAATGTAGAACCTTTTAAACTTTTTTTCGGTTGAGGAAAGAGATGATAGTCGGACGGAGCCAAATCTGGTGGATAAGGGAGGTGTTCCAGTAATTCAAATCCTAAATCTAGAATTTTTTGCATGGCAACATGAGATTTGTCTACAGGGACATTGTCCTGCACAAACAAAACAACTTTGGATAGCTGTCGCCATTCCATTGATTGTTGCTTCGTAGAAATGTACCCAAGTCTCATCCATAGTAACAATTCGGTTTAAGAAGTCTACATCACATGCTTTTATCAACATTCGAACATTTGGGGATCCATTTTGCAGTAATTTTTCCAATGTCCAAATTGACGTGAACTATATGATGAACGCATTCGTATGAAATATTCAGTGCTTCAGATTCCGTTTCAGCCCAATTCGACGGTCTTATAAAATCATGTCATGAACTGCATCGATATTTTCGGAGAATGACACAGAAACTGGCCTTCCCGATCTGTCATCATCTTCAATGGAAAATTTACCTCTTTTGAAGCTTGCAGTCCAATTTTTCACGGTCGCATACGAAGGACATTGATCACCAAGGGTATTAAGCATATATTCGTAAATCTTCTTATCTCTTAACCCTTTCAAATCCAGGTACTTGATGATGGCTCGATACTCCAATTTTTCGATTTTCATAATTCCGGTGGATCTTTTTACACTGACACTTTCAATAAGTTATTGTTCGTTGCTATGGTAACGCAATATTTTGTTTATGCATGGAACTGGTCTAGGCTTACTAGATATCAATACATCCTCGAATTAACAAAGAGCAGACTGAATATCACAGAATGGGGAGATTGGCGTTTATTTCTCACAAAACTTAAACCAAATATTGATCATTTGCTGACAATCCATATTTTTTGTAATTACCATTATAGAAGTTACATTAAGTTATAAGTGTTCAATTTCGATTATATTACGACTGTTATAACAGTGATAATTTAAATATATAAATAATTACAAGAAAATATACTCTTTTTACCACTCACAATTGGATGTTTTCCGAATAAAATATGTGAGAATGATAGGTTCTTGTGCTGTGATTCAATGTAGATTTCAAAAAAGTAAAGTTAGATGGACTTTTTCGATTGGAAAACTTTGCATTTTTGATATCCACTTACAGCAGAATAAATTAAAATTTATTTGTTAGTTGATTTCATTATCAATTAACTACCCTATAAAGAAATCAGTGCTAACATTTTTTTATTTCCAAAACTGTTAATTCGTCTCTGGAACTCAGCCACAACGCAAGTTTTCATAGATAGATCTAATTTTCAATTTTTTCGAGATTAGTAAATTGGTAGCAGAGTTTCACCAGATCCAGCAAAATTGAAAGTGGTTTATGAAACAAAAAAGTTTGGAAACCAATATTTTAAACCATAATTTGTATTTTGCTCTGAAGTACGAACTAGATCGAAACACTATTTCCAATCAGAATAGACCTAAAATGAAATCGATTTAGCAACAAAAACATATATTTTTATTTATATACAAAACTCTGCATTTACAAAAAAATATTTAAGTTAAGTATGATATATGTTTCTCAAATTTAGTTGCAAACTGAATCTATTTAATAGGTTAAAATTCAATGACGACCATTCAAAATTTCATTTCATATCTCTACGCAATATTTACGACTTTCTCATTATGTATACACGTGTCTAACTACTGAGATCATTGACATGAACGCCAAAGTGAAAATTCACATTAATAACCAACTATATAATTATATACAACTAGGCAGTCAAGTTTCAGGTAATTCATCACACTGAAATTATTATGATTCCCTACATTTTGTATCGGAGAGGATTGTTTGTTAAGGAAAGCGCTTACACCTTGAAAACGTTCTAATTACAAGTAGATGATGGATGAAAACTGCAGATCGAAGTGACGAAATTACTAATCGTATGCTATGTAAGTGCGTCCAATTCTTAGACATCGGATTGGTAAACTGGAAGAGCTGACATTGTGTAATGGAACATCTTTTATTTTGATTCTAATAATCAAATCTTACATCTCGCATTTACATACAGTAGTTGTTTACTTCGGAATATAATTTATCTTAATTTTGAGAAGATTGACCAGATTTAGAATTGATAATAGGAAAACAGAGAGAGACACAAATAAAATAAAATGTCAATATACAGAAGAAAACAACAACGAGTAACAAAATTATAGGTAATAATTAGTATATAAGTCGTATATGAGTCCATAGCAAAATTAAACCAGTATACGGCATGCCCGGAATTAAATATTATTATTGGAATAGAAGTCGTTTACAGAGTAGAAGGCAGTTTCCAGTGAATATGTTCTCAAATTATTGCAAAATGCGGGAAAAGATGATATTGTTTTGATTTCAAATGGCAAGTGATTGTGCATTCTTTTTGCATTGTAAAATATTGAGCACCTAAGTGGATAGCCCTGTAACAATCTTTCTGAAATTGGAGAAGTGTGCTTACGAATTAGGGAAACGGATTCGAAGATGAATAAGGAAGGAAGAACTAGAATTTTTAATCTTTTAAAGAAGTCTCCGCAGTCTCAGATGTCTCAGCTGTTGTTTAGTCCGAGTAAATATCTAACAACTCTCTGTTGTAGTTTAAAGATTCGCTCAAATTGAGTCGCGCCACACGTACCCTAGAAAGGAAGGACATATCGGAGATGCGACTCAATAAGGCCATGATAAGTTCGGTTCTTTGGAAACTGATCTCAGCGCAGAACGGGAGGAGCTCAATTGTTTAGATAAGGCGGGCAATATGTAAATCCCATTTCAAGGAATTGTCCACAAGAAGTCCTAAGAAGTTTACAGAAAGAAAACAGTAGAAACAAAATAGGGCGTAGAACTGAGCCTTGGGTCATTCCACATTATATTGGCTTGCAAGAAGACATTGTTGTATCCACTCTTACAAATTGACTTCTATTGGTAAGATATGACTTCCATTGGCGAGGTGCTCCCCTGAAACCTTAGTACTGCAATTTGTAGATTAAAATATGATTAATACAATCGAACGCCTTAGAAAAATCACAAAAAGTTGTTGAGGTGAAGTTATGGCTGTTTAGGCTAGAGTAGACATTATTTAGGGGGGAAAATATAGCATCATTTGTGCATTTGTTTCTTAAAAACCCAAATTTGTGGGTATTTTATATTTAAGCAGAAATGATAAAAGCTTCTTTTGTGACCAATCTTTCTATGATATTAGATAACGAGATAACAGTGGAGAAATGAAAGTACTCTGCTTGGGAAAGAAAAGCATGAAAAAATAGTTGAAAGAGTCCCAATACAACTTCAGTTCAGGTGATCGGTAGTAAATTAGGAATGATAATCACAAATATTTTTGGAAACTCTATAGAATATCTATTGTGGAGAGGAGTAGGTATATATCATGTTTACTTCTTGAGGATTTGTCTTGATATAAGGTCTCTTGTCTATGAAAATAACTTTAAAATAACATAAAAATTGACGTTATTTTAAACTAGTTTTATATGAGAAGGGATATAGAATGAAGACAAGTCATCACGAAATATATATAGAAAGGCCTAAGAAATGAAAAATTACCATGTTCACTATAGCTGCAATGAGATCAAATAGTCTTGATGAAGAACATGTATTTTTCCATCATATAATTATAAAATCTCCCGGCTGAAGTGTGTATTTATAATGTTTTGTTATTTTTTTTTGAAATTTTCACTTGAAAATCTCACATTGAAAAATATTATTATTTATTTTCCAGTATTGTCCGAGACTCGAACAGTTATCCTAACAATTCTTCACCTTAATTCCCTATATTATTTCAATTTTGTTTATTATACAGACCTTAAATTTACCTGTTCATAATTGAGAGATTACCGAATACCACTTTTTATACAATGCTTAGGTTCGGAGAGAATATTTATTCACTCTATATAAAAAAAATTGTTAAAAACAGGGGTCCCAGAATAAACCTTCCAACAATTATGGCAGAACATTTTTTGTACATAAAAAATGAATTAAAGACAAATATATTTATGTAACCCTCATATCCATCATCATCCATAAATAATTATATTTAAACCCACAGCTCAAAATTTATTAGCAACATAAAAATTAAAGAAAACTAAATAGAGTCGCCTGTTTCACAGAAAGGTGATTTGCTGTTCGTGAGACTATATAAAGAAAATTCAAACTATACATATAAAAAATGTTTCTGCGTGCTAGATACTGTTGTGACAAAATATTTCAACTGGTGCGTGAAATCCAATTCGAACATAAAAACAACATTAAAATGAAACAAATAGAGAAATCGAAACTGGTGAAACATATATTAAGGGTAAAGGATTTGTATACGGTAGATTGAACCAATATTAGAATACTTGGGAGGAAAAAAACTCGTAAAAGAAAAAATAAAAGTAAACATCTGCATTTCACTTAATGTATCTGGTTTCATCCATATAAGTAGCTATCTAAATTTAAATATTATTCTGATCGAAAAATATGAGGAAACGTAACTAAAATACTTTGAAATTCATATTCAAATAAAAAAATCGGTAGAGATATTTTAGGCATTACAAAATAATTATTATACGAGTAGTGAAGACTGCCTTGGATCGGATAGGAGAGAATTCAGTCACTATCACCAAAATCTTTAGTATAAAGAATTTATTTGGTTGCAAGTCAAATCATTAGGATCTATGTAATTCTTCTCTTCTTATGTTCCTTCTATTGTTGCCAAATTTTCACGTTCCAATATTTTTGAAAAAAAAATGATCTTATAATTCCATGGAACCTTCTATGAACATTTCTTTTTGAACCATGGATTAATAATTTCCTTTTCTAACGGATAGAGGTCACCACAACTCGCATTCTTAAGTTTTTTTTCCACGATACTATCTTCAAATCAATAGATATCAAAGTTTGCGCTCATATCTTTCAATTGTTCGTGCTAAGATTGAGTATACAGCCTCAGATTTTTTTAAATAATGGATCAAAAATAGTTCAGCTTATCGATTAAGCAAATTTTCAACCGTGAAAAATACACTTGAAGTAGAGAGCTTGAAATGTAATATGACGACTCTTATTCAAGAGAATCAATCATCGTTAACTGGCATACAGAGTTCAAACGATACCATGCCGATGATCCTCAATGACCAGAACTTTGAACAGGAGCAGTTATACCTAAAAAGGATCATGAGGGGAAAGCGCATAAATATATTAGGCACCACAAAGATATCAAGTGTTCAGTTTTTAAAGGCTTTTAGGGTAAATCAAATCCTAAATAATGACATAAGGTTAGGAAAGCGGTAGAAAAACCTATTTCTTTTGTTGTTTACCAAACCAGAGATTAACCGCGTCTTATTATTTTATTGCTGGATCAGTAAATTATTCTCTTCATAAGCGTAGGCAGAATGGGAGTTGATTATTAAAAAATGGCATCGTGCCTTCTCATTAGGATACGTTCATTTGGTGAAAGATATAACACCTAATAATTACCATTTATTGATTAATAGACGATCCCATTCACTCGTAGTGATTTCATCTAATACCAACGTCACTTAAACATTTCGAAGTAATCAACCCTTTTTTCATTTTATCAGATATACTAATGATTCTTTCGGATTGTAAACTGAATTGAAATATTGGTCATCATAAAGGATAGAAAAATAATTTAAAAAAAAATTCAATTCAAAGTAAACCTCTTTTTTGAAGAATTATCAGTAAAATGCAACTATAGTTTCTAGAGTAAGGGGAAAATATGATGAATGTTTTTATAATAACAATAACGCTGGAATAATGCCCAGAACTATTAGAATGTTTTAGAATAATGACATTAAATATTTTTTATTTAAAAACGATATGACCCAAAAAATGTGACCTAAGAAAATATTTAAAGAATCTTTGAATTGTAGTTTATGATTTCGAGCATTAGTCGACCTCGTATGTAAATGATGAAGACGTGAGGAAATTTGGTATAGAAACAATTTAAATGTTGAAACAATGTATGTCTGTTGGCAGATTATCAAGAAGAATCCTTACAAAGTGATACAGTACACAGAAGCCCTTTTAGATTTAGAAATTTTTTGGTTTACTTCTATTTTCTTTAGGAGATACTGTGAAATCTTCCCCCTAAAATGGAGATTGTCTGCATTATATTCGTAAAAACAAGATGATTTACAGTCATCTTATCCTTTTTTCACTATCAAGAATCAATTAATTAGTTGACTGGGAATCCTGGTACCTTCATGTGTTAAGAGTGTATCGGCGCACATAGATCGTTTTTCAGGATTTAGGCGGCCAAAATTATTTTATGTGATATTTATATTACAAAATAGTTACATAAAAAGAATTCTGTATTTGGAATAACTTATCGAAATTATTTGTTGGTGCACGGTGGTAAGGCCTACTTGTGATTTTTTTATCAAAAAATATTTTATTCGAGATCGTAGTTGGTTTCAAAGTGTTTTTTAATATTATATTGTAAATACATATGACATACTCACGGCTTTCCCCAAGGAGGGACAGCTGTCTATGTTTTAGTAATACTTTCAGGTATGTATTATTAAATAGAACAAAGTTTATTTTGTTCTAAATATATTATATTATTGAAAGGATCTTTACATTTGTACTACATTATTAATGTTACATAAGCTAAATAGATAATCACTAAAAATAATCAATCATACATTGGAGACTTATTCATCTACATTTAAATTTTCGCCGCTTTAATCAATTTCCATTGGTCGGTTTGGCTCAGCAGGAATTAATAGCTGCATTGTCTCAGGCAAAAATAATTTTGAAGCGGTTTTTTGGTCTTTCTCATGGAACTAATAAATGGGTCGGATGTTAATAGTAACCTATGATAAATATCCAAGTTGCATTCTTCCCTCGAAAACTTGCGAGCAAAGTTTACAAAGTTTAGGCGATAAGACCTAAAATGTTTATTGCGGGCCTCAGCAGCTTCTTCCGAAAGTTGCCCTATCGACAACAACGAATTGTCTATTATTGAAGCTCCATGAATTAAGACCTTATGCATCGTTGGAGTCATAGGATGCCAGCCATATAACTCAACAAATAGTTTCGCAGTTTCCATGGCGTAATTATCATATTTTGCTACGTCAATCTTATGGCCGCTTGATATGGCTTCTAATATCACTTTTAATCTAATAATCAAGTCATTCTTATCCCAGTGATTTCTGCAGCCAATTCAGGGTTCTCGAGGAATCTTCTGCTGGTATTTCCATCGTTTGTGTTTCCGAAATTACTTTTTGGCATATCGACTAAGAGACCTGTCTTCTCTCTAGATCTTTGCTGAATATCAAGTTTCTTCTGCTTTTCTAGATTTTTTTCTTCTTCGGTTCGTCTCTAGCGATATTTTTTCACGGGCAATTTATATGCTAAATGCAGCACACTTTCGAATATCCGGATTCTTGCATGTAATACGGAAAGGCCAAATTCAAGAGCTTCAGGGCATACATCATTTTTTTTTGCTAAATCATTAAAATCTTTTGATGTAGCTCCACATATATAACATCTGCTGGCCGATTTGGTGTCTGTAGCTGCATTGCAGACCTTTCCGTCAACCATGGTCATTTTAAAACTATGTTGAAAAAAAAATTCTCTCCATTGAGGTCAACTTTCGTCAAGTTTAATGAGTTTACACGTAGATTCTTTTACGAATCTAAATCTTATTGGACGGCAATATCTAGGTAAAGATGGAGTTGGATTTTGCCACACGATTTTACTTTTATCCTCACCACAAACAATTCGTAGAGGCACAAATCAGCTTATAAAAATATTAGCATCAGATTGATCTTCGTTTGAGAGTCTTTGTTTAAACTGGGCTTGTTGAGAGCCGTCACAACCCCATTTGCAGATTAACAGTAACGAGTTCCTTTCAACGGCATCAAGTGTGAGTAAGACTTCTTCTAAGAAGAGGGATAATCTGGTTTCAGTGTGATCCAACAAATATTGTAGGTTTCCTTCTGCGCAGGTAGACGTCACTCGTAATTACTCCTTGGGTGGGTAGCAATCTTCTTTGGCCTCCAATAATAATTCATAACGTGGATAGAATCTTTTGTTCGTTGCTCGAATAATTTCGTACTGTCTTCTGGCCAAATCGGCTTCAACAAACATTGTCAGTGCTTGCAGATAAGTAAGGGGCTCCATTTCTTTAGACTTTGAATGAAATTGAAAAATAAAGAAAAAACATTTCTAAACAGGGGTATTATTGACGGCTCATTAAGTCATTTATTGACAATATATTTAATACAATTTCATATTAATTTAATAAAGGCGCACCTGTTAATTTAATAAAGGCTTACCTGTATTATTGGTATCCATCACTTAAACAAGCAAATATGACACGACACATAAAATATTCACCGAAGAAAATGATATACGAAAAGGGCGTCAAGAACTTTCACGTGCAGTAAGTGCGACAATCAAGTTTCGACTAGTAATGCAGCGCGCTCGCGCAGTCTAGGGATGTGGGTGGGGTTGGCTATTGTTTGCCAGGTAGTCTACTAATCCAGGAAAAAAATTTTTTGTCATTAGTCGATTATTGGAATTTCGACTAATGGCCGCCTAATTCCTAGAAATCTACGTATGTGCTGCGTCTCAGTCTATTACTACAGCGGTGATTAGATTATGTATGCACTGTTGGAAAACATGGACCTTGGGCGACCCACCTAGGTTGAGGGAAAAAAGTACCAAGAAAGCTCATGAATTGTTAAAATATGTCTATGATATTTACATAGTAACTTTGAAAACTATGAAAGAGAGTCCATAGAAAATAAAGAACAGTAAGAGAAAAAAACTTGTTTTCTAAGTTGACTGAATGAGCTGGGAAAATGTGCCAAATGAGGCAAGTTCTGATAGCAATTCAGTCATCCCAAAGTACATTACAGTGCCGGAGAAAACCATTTCCAAAATACTAGATAAGTGTGATTAGTGCACTATTAGTACTTTGAAACAGACTGATTCAAATTTAATGTTACAATTTTATTATTTTCATCACATCCCTTATGTGAAATTTTTTTATTCAAAGAAATAAGCAATAGGATCATATTCATAAAATCGTTTTTCTTGACAATAAATAAGAGTGAAATGTGAATTTCTTTTGATATTATATATACAATTTGTGAGATTTTGTATTCAAAACAGAAATGGAACATATACAGGATGTCTCTTTTTGGCCTGTTTTGAACATTCAATTTATTCTTTCCATTTAGCATCGAACCATTCGTCCCTTTTTCCCTGTTTTCTTGTCTGTGGTATTATTTTACTTGCCGCCTTCGTTATAGTTTTCTCTAAATGCGTCCATTAGTCATTAATATTATAGCTCTGTTGTTTTGCTAGTGCTCTCTCCAATTCTTCTTCGTATTTTATCTTTGTTGTATTATTATCTATAAGACGTCTTATTTGTAGTCTTTTGATTTTTCTATATTCGTTTATTGTTTAGTACAATGTTCACAATCCCTAAAAAATGGTCGATGTCCTCTGTAAGTTCTCACATTTTATACTGTTTCAATTGATAATCGTTCTATTAAGAAATTATGGAATCATGAATAATGTCAAAATGGTCTTTTTGTTTATTAAATAATCATATCAAAAAAAGCCTTAATATTCGAAGAATATTCGATAGTATTATCTGGTTTCAACCCCACGTTCAGCAAGCTTTTTGAAATCTTGATAAAAGCATTCTTTGGACTTGTAAAAAATTTTTGCACCCTATTTTCAGCATGTCGTTTGTATTTAAATTTTTCTTATATGGATATTTCTCCAATAAAACCTTATAAACTTGCATCGAATGACTACTATATACCTTGGCATTTATACCTCGACCACCTGGAATGATTTCAAAGTACACTGAACTTTCATGATTCCACTAGAAGCACAACAAGGCTTTCCGCTTGAATCGACCTATCTTTGTGTCAAGTTTTGGTAATTGCCCTTTGTCTATTCTTTTTTCATCGCAAGTAACATTGCATCTAATAAAATTATCATCTTTAGGCAGGACAAGACACCTGTACTCGACGTTTCGCTTGAATTTCGGTTAATTCGACAACTTTAAAAAATCTTACCTAAAGAGTTCGATAATCGGCGGGTGCTACTACTAGGCTCGTTTTCTACTGCTTTCCTAGCAACCTGACGTGAGCGCGAGCGAATTTCAATCGTCAAATTTTTGATACTAAAATGGTTGAACCAATACTGTGCCATTCACTCATTCAAAATGTCTCTACACTGTCAAATATTTTCCTTTCTGCTATGGCTGCTTTGAACTTTTGGTTCCAATAAACCAACAATAAACGATTTTCATATTAATTGCAATCCATACGGTTTATTATGAAAACGTAATAAGTGATCAATAAATAGAGAGAGAATGATTAAAAGAAAGCTAAGCAAATGTACTTCAACGTTCAATATATTACCAGATGTTTAAATTCAAGTGCGCGACATAAAAACAGATATTAATTATGAGACTAATAACTTCAACGAAATGTGAATACACCCTCTTATATCATTTAAAATCTGTTGCTTCTTGGTAAAAGAGCTTTCCTGCAGTGTTAAATGATATTATTTAAGTTTATTCGAAATTGATCGAGTTGACCTAATTGGAGTCTAGCTCTTCTATTCAACTAGTGAATAGAAATTTATTTGTGACTGATGTAGTGGTCAATCTAATTTGCAGTTTACCTGTACGATACGTGAGCTGATTTTTTAATTTTCAGAATTTACTCTTCACGGAATGTTTATTGGAGTAAGATTTCAGAGCACTAGGTGTAACTTATAATAAATTAATAATAAAGTGTAATCAACGTATTTAAGAAGTCCAATAATAATTAATTGTTCAACCAACTCACTTTTCTACCTTTTTGCGTACGCCCAAACGCTGTACTATAGGTGAAATTCTTCAAACCGAGAAAATTACATCTTGTTTTGATAATATTTATGTCTATCCACCCTTACTAATATGGAACGTGGGTTGTGTTTCTTTTTTCATGAATTCTTTCGATTTCTTTCAGGCTTTTGTGTGTGGTAGCACCTGATCGCTTCGTTGATTTCGTCCATGCAGGTCTTCATTAGTCTTGTTCTATTTCTCGCTCTCACTAGTCTTCTAGTATTATTTTTTAATTTTTCACTCATTATATTCACATGTTCGAACCGTGTTACTTGATTTTCTTCTATGTATTGTTCTGCAGGTTGTGTATATAATATTTGCCTGTATGCTTCGGTGTTTCTGTGGTCTAATATAGTTTTACTGTGTCTTTCGGTTGTTGTCCATGCTTCGAAACCAAATTTTCACTCTTATTTGCTTGGGTACTTCACTGCTACTGCGTTTGCCGTTCTTTGTGTTATTTCTTTCTCTAATTTTCCGTCTGCTGCTATCGTTAAGCTGGGGTGTTTGAAATGTTCCATTTGTTCTATTTCTCTATTTCCTATTTTGATGTAGTGTATCTTTGTTTCTGTGCTTATGATAATCGTTTTAGTCTCATCTATGTTTATATTGTAATTTTTGATCTTTGGTTATAGAATTGAGGATTTTGGTTTAATGTATTTCATCTTATACAAATATAACCATGTCATCAACGTAGCATTTTTCTCTTAGTGTAAATTTGTCAATTTTCTAGTGCCTTACATTATAATTTCTTAGACTATTTTTCATTTCTTTTATATCATTATCAAGAATTATTGTGTATAGAAGTGGTCTTAATATGCAACCTTGTCTTTCTTCATTTATTGTTTCGAATATTCTTGATTTTTCGGGTTTCGTTCTGACGTAATTTTTTTTGTTGCTATACAGACCTCTAATGCTGCTATTCTGCTAATCAAGTTTTGATTCATTCCTCTCTGTTCTTATATCTTCCGTAGGTCTTCTATAGTCTTTTTCAAGATCGATCAAAAGTTTTTTTTAGGGTTGCTTCTAATTTTTTCCTTAATATCTCGTCTATGATTCTGGCAAATATTTTTGGTTACGCTACTTGATAAGGTAATGACCCTTTTGTTACTACATTCTTGATTGTCTTCCTTTTTAAATAATGGTGATATAATTCTTATTTGCCACTCTTTGGGAGATGTTCACAGCCCCTTTCGGTAGTGCTGTTATAATTTTGTTGGTCACATTATCGTCTCCTAGTACCTTGCTCTTTTTAACTTCACTTATTGCCATTTGTCTTCTATTGCGATATCCTCTTCCAGATTTATTTTATTTTGCTTATTTTCATATTCACTTTCGTCTTGACTAAGCTTCTGATTGTCTTGTATGATGTTGTAAGTTTCAGCCTTTCAGTCTATCCATGTATTTTCATTTCCATTTCTACCCTGTAAATTTTTTCTAGTATGTATTTGTTATGGCTTTACTCTTCTTTCTATTTAAGTATATTTTTCAGGCTCTCTTTTTGCTTTTGACAGCCTTTTTTATTTTTTCTGTCCAACAGTGCTTTTTTTGTTTCTGTCTGCGGCAGTTTAAATATCTTCCTTGTAGTGTATAGATTATACTCCTTAATTTATTAAGTTTTCTTTCCTTGTGAGGTTCCTCTTTTATCAATATTGCTACTCTTCTCTTCTCTTCTCTTATGGTCTATCTACGAGTATATTTCCTTTATTTGGAACCTTATCCGTTTCCGTTGCCTGTTTCTTTATATGTCTCTTCAAGTTTTTTGAATATATTATATATATTATATATTATATATATTGCCAATTTTCCCAGCACTAATGAGTTTTCATTTATCTCAATATTTGTTGCTAGGAATTCTTCTATCTTTTCTTCCAGTATCTTATCTTTTACTTTTCCATTCCAATTATATGTAAACAATAATAGACATAAAAAAATCATATCATAATTATATCTACTGTAATGTACCATGAACCTTTCATAATAAATTTTCGTATGTAATTCCTTGAACAAGGATTCGACTGAAATTCTTTCTATAAATATACTAGCAGAAGCTAATGCAACACTTCCTTCTAATAAGTTTCCTTAAGAAAGTTTGTTCATGGTCTTTGCCGTTAGATGTATCTAACTGTTCATCACCTACATTTCTTAGTAATTTGTTTCAAATGTTATGAATAGTTCAACCTGCTTAGTTCTAATAAGTAGGACATAGATTATTATTATCATAATTACTCAATCATCACAAATTTTTTACATATATTTGAATGAAAATAGATTTTTAAATAAGTAGTCTCATTTTCACAAAGTAAATTTATAATTTATTTCATGAGAATACGCATTTTGATCGTTGGGTAAAAATGTTTAATTTGTTAGGATATTTATTAAACAAATACTAGTTATTTTTTTTAATATGTAATTTTTCGGTATAAAGCTTCGCAAAGGTGAAATCAATACAGTACAATGAAAGGGAGATAATGAAACATGGAGCTTCTATTGTAAACGCTCAACTTTACGATTTATTATTGTACAGGTATATTAATTAACAATAAGGCAAATAATATCAAACAACTAAGTTATTTGATACCAGAAAACAAACCTATTTCTTTCAACAAATTCGGAAATATGTCATGCTTACTAGTGGAACATTTTTTTGCAGTTTGTTTTTCATTAATATTTATCAGCATCTGAAACATAAGTTATTATTTTCAGGGTGAAAGCAGTCAATACGATAAAGAAGATATGTTTGAGTGTCTTCCATGTCCGGAAGGATGTGAATCCTGTGAAGACGAACGTCCCTGTGTAGTAACTCTAAACTGGGTTATGCGGACGGTCATTTTGATTCTTTCATGCGTCACGATTTGCTGTTTACCAATTGTTGTGTTTTTTACTTGGAAATATGGAGATGTTAAGGTAAGAATAATGTAATAACTTTATTTTCATATGTTTGCTTTATACATCTACTTTCTGGAGTTGAAAGTGAAAGTTATTCATTATCATAATCATAACCTTTAAACACGAAAGCTTTGAAATGGAATGTTAAGTTTATTCAACCCCTTATTGTTCTGAAAGAATCAATATTCCAGTTGAGATTTGTGGGGACTGATTTGGAGGCTGTGTTATTTTTCAGTGTTTTCCGTGTTTTTCAATAGTATTTCATCAGTGTCCAATGAACATACCAGTAGTTAGTTGAATAAGAAAGAAATCTGTTCGATCCTTTCAGACCTGGATTTTCACTATATGTTTCAGATTACTTGTTATAATTTTACGTTTTTAGAACCATAGGTTTTTGAAAAGGTGAAAAGTTGTGGTGCTATGTGGAGAGTTCTTCACCAGATGATCACCTTCTTCATTGCCTTACATTCGAGTGAGGCCGGGTACTCACATGACAGTAATGTTGTTGTCGGTAGCCAGTGAGGACTGAGTGCATCACCATACCAGGTTTTACTCAATTTTACAAAAGTCAAGGGGTTGGGAAGTTTGATAGAGTAAACATTCTTGCATTGCGGTAGAATTATATCCTTTAATTTGTTTCGTTTGACTGCTTGTTGCGAATATTCGAAACCAAGAGCTGAAGGACTTAACAAGTTTTATCAATTGCGCGATTTTAAAAGGAATAGAAGCATGGGCAGGATTCCCTCTGAATGGAATCCTTCGACTTTTGAATAGTAACATCACTGAGCTTGCTTCTTGACAGGTGACAGTGGACGGCGGTCAACATCTAATGAGGATGTTTAGCCGACACAGAACAAAGTATTAAGATTGAGGTTACTGGCACACATATAACCTATGCTCACAGAATTTGGAAGAATCTTGCTTGGCCCTCCCGATAAATAGAACTGTCACATATAGAAATATTTGTAATACATTTGGTATATTCACAAGAAATTAATTAAAGAAAGAGGTTCACTATATCACTAAATGTTCTGGGCTTCTGTCAGTTTCAATTCTTATCTTTTAGTACATTGTTTTTTTACGGAGTTATCTCCAGAATTCATTATATATTACATAAAAATGAGATTAGGTTGGGAAAATGTTAAATCTATTCAAAATACTATTTTATGCATGCAGTACGCATCATGTCCTCGATTTCAATTTATGTGGAAAATATACCCCCAAAAGTATCATTTTTTATACCAGTTCGAAAGATAACGTAGCAAAAGTTGTCGAATTAAGGTATTCACTCAATGGAAACAGTCAGCTTTCTTTTGAAATCAATTTTCACATACCAAGTTATCCTTCATACCTTGGGATTTGATGATAAAAAACTTGTGATGTCCAGACATAAAATATTTGTTGCTTTTCAGCACGGTTCTGGTTTTATTAGTTGCGACAGTATAATATTGATTAATACCAGGGGTGGCATTTATATTTTTCGTCATTTTTTGAATATTCTTCATCAGATTGTCACATTTCTTATGATTTTGAGCTGATATTTGAATAATTTTTTACACTAAGACTGAAATAACTTCTGCACATGCGTTTTGAGCGAACAAAAGTCATTGGGTGCCAAACTAGGATTCTATAGTGGATCAATTCAATATTAAGTCTGGGTTTTGTTTTAGCAGAAGTATGAGACCTTGTACTGTAATGGTAGTGAATAACTTGCTTCTTTTTTGAGAATTCTTCAATAAATTCTCACAAAGTTTCCAATTAAATGGAAACAACAATAATTGTTGTTGTAGTTGGGATTATTGTCAGTGCTGCCATGGCGGAAAATATGAATAACAGCCCTCGAATTATATATATGTGAAATAAAAAATTACTCAATAGTTATTGAATTGAAAAAAGAGTTGAGTGGGAAACTCCAATCGTTCTAAGAGGTAATGTCTCATGTGCGGAGTGAACCAAACTATACATCTGTTGAGAATATTTTTTATCCGAAAAATATAAAAAATATTCAGAAAAGTTGTGTTCAAATTTTATTGTAGCCTTTATGCTTTTTCTAAATCCTACTACATTTCTCCATCAGCTTCATTCATGATTTTTTTTTTCACAAAATATGAATCTTGCTAACCAAGTTACACACGGAATAATTCTTTGAACGGTGGAAGAAGTTTTAATATAATTCGGCACATTTGAGATAATCTGCGCTGAATCTCGGTAAAATCTTAAGATTTTCCCCTTAGAGAGATGATATTAAAAGTTGAAAAGAATATCCAAAAATGATGACAATATATAAAATGCGATAATTCGAGTTTAGAACATTTTTAGGTATTTTTAAAAAGTGAATTAAACTACAAATTCCCTTTTTCGAAATTACGCAGTGAAATATCATATTTTTATAGAAATTCTTAATATATTTTCTGAGAACAGTCATCAACGTAAAAATTTAGCATCATATTATAGCTTCAAAGTAGAGTGAAAGATAAACACATACATAAACGAGTAGCTTTAAGAAGAAACATCAGACAAATTAGCATCATAAGTTAATGAATATCGAGAAATAAAAATAGAATCAGGAGCAGTTTTGAACAACTACAGAAACCAAATCATTGTGCTATAGAGTGTATCCAATAGACTGTTATTTCAATAGATTTATTTAGGATAACAGCCTTAATTCTAAGGCTGGGGCCATGTCTCGGACAGTCAATTCAGATAACGGCAAATTCCTTCATATCCATGTTTGATTTCATAGAAGTTGTTAGATCAACATAATACACTAATCAATTGATTATAATGTGCAATGTCTGGGCTAATATGGCTTACTATAAAGAAGTAGAAACCAGATGTGCATAGGAGAATGAGTTGGCTTTATTTCGTACCATGGGCAACAAAAGCTACAAACCTATTTGTATTCGTTTAGAAAAAGTTGTCTTTTCTTTCTACTGTCCACTACAAAAATATGCTGAAACCAATTTTAAAATATTTAATACTAAAGAATAGTCGATGAAACATTTCACTCTAAAAGTACTGAAAGAATTGGAAGAAATTGTTCCGAAAGTTAAGTATGCTTAAAATGAATATCAACAGAGCAACTGCAAGAGCATAATGGCTTGAAAAACTTTATTCTTCCACGTAAAAGGCAGTTCAGCGGCATCTGATGTCTGAAATGATAATGATCATTAAGGAAAAAATATAGACAAGCAAGGGCGGCAGTTTTCGACACCATCTAAAATTTCAAAATCAAGGTTGCTGGCAAATTCTATATCACATTTGCAAAAATTCAGAGAACGAATTCAATACACATAATAATTCACAAATATTGAACAGTAAGTAAAACCTATGATATCGCAAAAATTATGTTGGTTTTCAAAATATGAACGACTGGTTGTGAACTACAAGGTTTAATCAGAACTACAGTGAATGATTTTATAGAAAACATAAATTGGCTTAATATTTTCCAAATTAGCTACTGCTTTTAGTTTGTTGTCGTGGCATTTTCAAAACTTTTGTCATGATAAATAAAGACATAGGCTTTGGCATATTTACGGATTGAAAACAATAGACATCATAACCTTGATCGACGAGTTTCATATAGAACTCTGCATCTTTCTCCAAGGGTTATAACAATAGATTCAACTTTCATTTCCACTAACAGTTTCGATAATAAAGTCCGGATCTGGATAAATGCGTTATTCAAGATCCAGGTTTCACTACAGAGACGAGTTCACTAAAACGGCTAAAGTAACAGTCTGACAGGCCCAAAAGGGTTTAAATTAAAAATGGATAGTAGTAAGTGATTGCTGGTATAAAATTGCATTCATCGTATTTTTCTACCACACCACGTGGTTACGATAAATGACTAGTTGCTACGATAAATGACTGACTAACGACTAAGATATATTGAATCTATTTATAGAACATTCAAGATGGGTAAAATTATTCATCATTTAGTTAATAGTTTTTAAGGTTTTTTATGCACATTTCCCAATTTTAGTGACAATACAAAATAGAAAAGCTGAAGGGCTTACTGTGAGTTTGAAACTGCTGGAGTATCATAAAAAAAGGGTCGGGTAAACTTCTGACGGCTCCCGAATTAAATGAAAATTTCAAATCTAGCGAGTGCAGGAGTGCATCAAGGACACTAAAAATTATTTCCCAATAAAGAAAAAGTGTGATGTTGAAATATGAAAGCTTCAAAATCCGATATCCGGGGAATCTGATTTGCAACAATGAAGCATTAAATATCCTTACCTTCGATGGAAACCACAATTTTAACTGAAGTGGTCGAAATTGTTCGGAGAAAATGGATAAAAACCCTACTTTAAATTTAAATTTGACAATCGAATATGAATATTTTATATACATTTTCCACTAAGGTAAATATTTGTGAAAACTCTTCATAATAAATGATTAAAAAAATTTCTAAGATAAAACATGCATTCGCGATAAACAAAACATACTCTACATTCCATTTAACTTGAATCATTACTTATAATTGTGATCAAATTCACGAGTATGTATTCATAAGAATTCATCCTAGTAGAAATAGCCCTTGGTGTTCGTCATGGTGAAATATTCCCCTATCATTTTTTTAGATAAAAATTCAATGCTGAAACAAAATATAGGTATTCAGTGAAATATCAGTCGAAAATTTTGCAATTATAAAAATGAAAGGATGACGATTATCGCCAATGAAAGATATACACGTGAAATTGTTGAAAGGAAGATTTTTAAAATCCAATTGTTATCGTTGATATAAACAAGCTTATTTGTGATGTGCGGGAAGAGAAAATTCAAAATTAAAAGACCGTATTATCGGTATAATCAGAAGTTTGAAAAATAAAATATCACATAAAATCGTCTTGTTTAAAGCATAGTCCATTCAAATTGGATCGAAAAAAATTATTTATATGTGGATGCCACATGTTTTTTTGTTCAGTACGTCAATAATGTCGAAAATGAAGCTATAACTTCTGGGGAACTTTTTATATCACTTCTAAAGGATCTAAATAGGGTTTTTTCTCATTTTACGAAAAAAACTAGTGCTTTGGTATATAAAAGGAGTTGTAGGTATTGAGAAACCTAGGAAACTGTGAGTTATTTATTAAATTTTGTCAATTATTCACACCGGAAATTGACAAAAAATTCTACACCTGAGTTTCTCGATTTTTTGTAAAAAAATTGTTTATTATAGTTATTAATTGAAACTTTGCGGATTCCGATAGGACTTTTCGAAATGAATTGAATGATGTATTTTGTATTTTAGATAACTTAATCTTCAATTGCATTATACAAGTGAAAATACTTTTTCCTAAAAATTCATTTTTGCAGGTATGTGAGGTCATATCAACACGGGGTAAAGAGTTGTACTTCATATGCTCCAAAACAAGAAAATCATTCAATTTACGTTAATCCTGCCATTGAGCGCTGCCTGAAATCTGAAGTAGTAATTTCAAAATGCTTGGTTTATACAGCCAAAATTATCAATTACATTGAACCAACAAATTAAATTATAAGTTGAAAGACACAGAAATGATAATGCTCATGCGGAAAATTGATATTAAATTTAAATTAAAATTAAACTAAGAGCTCGCCAACTTCTTTAAGTTTAATTCCTTCATTTGGTTATGAGTGAGGTTAGGTTATAAGCACAGAATACTTGAGGTGAGTCTGTGTTGTTTTGTTTACAACATCCTATCGGAATCTTTAAAGACTTAATTTATTACTATAATAAACAATTTTTTATACCCTGAAAATCGAAAAGCTTTTTTTCAATTTGTAACGAAAATAAGTGATGAAACTTGATAAATAACCTCTAGTTTTGTTGGTTTTTTAATACCTACAACTTCTTCAATTATCAAAGTCGATTCGAGTTTGATTTTTTTCGTAAAATAAGGTAAACCATATTTTGACAGAAAAAAAATATTTCCGCTAAATGTTATTACCTTAATTTTTCAAGCTCTGTATTGGCGTGGTGAACAAAAAAATATGTTGCATCCACATATCAGTTTTTTTTTTTAATTTTTGACTGGACATCTTTTGAAATGAAAAGAAACGCCAGAAAATTTTTGAGGGAACCTCTCACAAAAATAATCGATACTTTTGAATAGGCGAGGAGAGGCTTTATTGGATAGTCTACAAGATCCCCAATTTAACTCCTCTGGATTCATTTTTGTGAGAGCAAAATTTATGAGCACACTTGATATGAAGAACTGAGACAAAGAATAATGTATGAATACAATGTAACCCCTGAAATGCAACGAACTGTTGGAAGAAGACCATTTTAAACATCACTAAGTCAATATATCACATCACCCAATCAGTTGAGTTTCGTTACATCACAATCAATTATCATATTGTTTTTCCAAATTTAATTTTAATTTCGATTTATACTGATGTCTTATATAACCTATTCACAATTCAGGTGTTAGGAAACTGGAGACGCATGGACAAATGACAGATGTCAATATTCGATCGAAAAGAATACTTTTTTCTTCTTCATTTATACGATTTCTACCGTGGAGTTAATTTATAAACACTGTCTCTTACGTCCTTAATTTATTTAAATGCTTTACATCACACTAACTCATAATATAATTCACTTATCACTATCACTTAACTAATTTAAGTGATTTATTTAAATTCTTCGATTACTTTCAATTTTGGTTTGTTCACTATGACTATTTATTATAAACTAACTAAACTGCTAAAAGAATTCTCAAAACTTTTGGAGAATGAAGAAATAAAACAAATAAATAAATAGACCCTCCTAGAAATTATTGAAAAGAAACAATGTAAATAAACCGCCTGCTATGATAAAAACTTATATAAAATAAACATCGGACGGATTCCGTGTATTTCCAACGTACATGAAAGGTAGCGCGCTTCCGCCGAATTCTAGAATTCCACTACATCTAAGCAGGACCGGCTCTAGGGTGGAGACGCGTTTGTAACAATTCTGCTAAATATCAGAGTAGAAAATTTTCTGTCACCCACTATGTATATTCCACTACAGTAATTGTGTAGTATCGATTATACCAATTCGTTGCTGTAAATCTGTCATTCATGTCTGAAATGAAAAAGGTTTGTGACGTGAGAAATTGAAATATCAAAATAATGAAAAAAAAAAACAAAGGTAATTTTGTAAAAGCCAATGCTATTTGTCGCTTTTATGCGAACACAAACAGAATATGGAAAGCAAATGGAAAATATTTGATATTACATTCAAGATTGCTTGATAAGGATAAGCTTTTGCTACAGTAACAAGTATCTTTTAAAAAACATGTAAATCGTAAAAGTTGTACGAAAGAATCTATCTCGGTTTTATTGTGTTCGTCTTAAAATATCGAACGAAACTAAGGATTATGGTTTCTTATTTCCCATGACAGTATTCCACGAAACAAAAGGAAGAACAAATAGATTATGTGAGCTGCATGTCGGTTTCCATAACCAAACTAGTGATGAATAAAAAGAATGAAGTACATATACGAGCAGTACATACCAGTGTTTTATTTTCTCGGTATGAAATATTGCAGTCATAGTTCTACTGTACGTGATTCTGAAAATTGGAATTTATTTTTCCGTAGTACTCTTTTTTATTAAATTCCATACTTTAGTAAACGTCTATTTGAATCAAAATTGAAAAAGATATATATGTCTAAACCAAACGATTGAGTTTCATTTCAGACTACTTGAAATACAACATTCAAGAGAATATTATTTCTCAAAAGAAAAAAACTATTCCTCTCATCATAGCTTATCTTATTCGAAAAAATCGACATTTTTTTCGAAAGCACCTCTTTATTTATCTTCTTTGAATGCATATCGAATATTTTCACCTTATTCTATTCTGTTTGTCTCTTCCCCAGTACCCCATCCCAATATTTTGCTTATATTATGAGATTACTTTGGAGAGATTTATCCGAGAGTAAAAAATAATAAGACTATTGAAAGCGGCGTCTTTGAGAAACAACATTTCAAAATAATTATAGCAAAAATTATTGATAAAAGTATCCCTTCTTAATTAAAAATTGCATTAAAAATGATATGCTGAACTCCTTGTTGCAGTTACTATCAAAAATAATTGACGCACAAAATTGAAATACGAGGTATATCCACAAAGTAATTTATGTAAAAAACATGTACAGATACAGTACAATATTTATTGTACACAAATCTGTTAAACCAATTGTTTACATAGCTTTCGAAGTTTTTTTAAGCTCTTATCAAATTTTTGTATGCCTTCTTCATAGAAGGTTACAGACTATGTTTTTAATCATGTTGTAACACGTTCCTTTAGCTGGTCATAATCGTTGTTGTGTTAACCACTAAAAAAAGATATTAGGTGTAAGAAGAGATATAAGTGTCGAGGTCCGGGATGGGCTGTATGGAGAATGATGAAACACGAGCCAGCCAAATTTATGTATTTGTCATGTTGGCAGAGGTTGCGTATTATCGTAGAAAAAATCAACAGCTTTTGACAGTAATCCTCGTATTGCACGGTGCAATGTTTTAATGGTCTCATAGTCAAAAAGTGCATTGATTGTTTAGACTCATGATAAAAAATTAATCAGCAAGATGCCTATTCTGTCCCAAAAATACAGTACACATGAGTTTTCGAGGTATCAAGATTTGCTTGGGTTTAATATTTGTGCCTCTGTTCCATTGATTGATGCTTAGTTCTTGGGGTGTAAGTTAATTCATTTATTTTAGAAAAAATTCATTATTCCAGAAAAAATTTTCATGTCAGTTTTTTAGTAAAAATTCTTTGAATTATTGATCGTGAGATTTGTAGGAATTCCACATCAATAGTACTAATTGTCAACTAATCATTTTGCTTGATTTTTTCTCTCTCAATGACGCGAACCAGTTCATTAGTAACCAAAGACTTGCGTCCACATTGCAATTGAATAAGTCGTTCGTTAAACAAGGAGATTTGCTGTTAAATTTTGCTTGGCTTATCTCTCTTTAAGGCTGACAGTGATCTGAATATGGTGTACATTTCTTCAGATCTAACATTTTGGATACACTTCGTGAAAATAATAAATCGACTAAATTAGAACCGAAATATAGCGTAAGGCTATCTTTAGTTCCAACCCTTACAAAATAATATGATTACAATTAAGAAAGTGATAACTTAAGTAAGTATACTTCAATAAAATAACGTAAATATACGTTATCCATATTTGAGCAACTCTGGCATCATACTCTTAAACCTGCTATCGATTTCATTATACAAGACCACTATTTTCTTTGTGGAAGTTATTTGGACAAGAGTGTTAGATAAAATGGCACTGTGAACTTATTTTGACACAGGGTATGTAAAGTTCATCATGACTCGCCCTACATATAATTATAAATCACTATTTTTTATACTAGTAAAAGCTGCATTGGAACTAAAAAATAAAACGAACTGTTCAAAGTTTTTAGAATTCATTGCTAAAGAGTTTTGCCTTTTGCCCACAACTCTTATAATAGACTCATCATCATCATCAAGCCTTTCAACCCTTTGTATTCTGGCTATCGCTTATCGTGCTTTATCATCCTTTTTTGAGGTGGGTTCCTTCTTGTTTTCTATTTTTGTTTTCTTTATAGTTTATCGTTTGTCTCGGCTGCTTTTGTTATTATTTTCCATTCCTTTCGGTTCCGGCATTTTGTCATCCAATTCTCTATATTAAGTGCTCTTATGTCCTCCTCTATTTCGTTGCTTTAAGTCTTTCTTGTCCTGCCTCTTCTCCTTGGCCGCAATAGGGTCCTTTGCATTATTCTTTCGATTATTTCAGTTGGTTTTCTTTTAAGCTCAGCCCAGTTGAGTCTTTGTACTTTAATATATCTCACTATATTTTCCTTCCCCAGTTATCTATCCCCAGTTCCCCCGAACTGTTATAGTTCACATTATTTTCCTCTCGGTTCTTTTAAATTATCTTTTGTCCCTTTTGTTAACTACTCTTGTTTCCATCGTATACGTGATTACTGGTATTATTAGGGTTTTGTACATTTTTATTTTGTTTTGTTGTTTGGTTATGTTTCTTAATAGGTTTTTGTTTCTTTTCTTGTTAGTTTCTTGTATCTGACTCCGGTTGTTTGTCCCAATGTTATTCCTAGATAGTTAAAGGTCGATACTGTTTCATAATTAGATTTGTTAGTTTTCAGTTGGTTTGCTCTCTCTTCTGGTTTTGCTTGCTTCTTCTTCTAATTTGTTGATTGCCTTTATTAATTTCCTCTGTCCATTTGATATTATATTGAATAGCGTTGGTGACATTGGGTCTCCCTGTTTGACGCCTTTATTTGTGTGTGTCTTTTCTGATGTTGTGCCTTGGAATCTCACTTTTATTTAGTATTATTTCTATTAATTTTCTTGGAATTCCTTGTCTTCCAAGTTCTTCCGTTATTTTCTCTCTTTTTATTGAATCGAAAGCACTTATCGATCTATAATTCAAAAATTGTCAACCAATCCGATTTTGTATAGGACCAAATTCATAGAAGCAGGAAAGAAAATTGCTAACTTTGAAAAATGCCCCACTAACCAGGATAAGGAAAAATTAGTCACCAAAATAAAACACCAGGTTATTCGACAATACGACAGGGCTTAATGTAAGAAAACAAGTCAGGCAATCCCTTTTTTAATTAAACAGATTAGTGATGATTGATGTGTAAAAGGGCTTCAATTAATTAATACATACAATGGGTGGAAGCCCAATGTCAGGTCTCACCAACTAATAAAGAATCGTGACTTAGCTACATAATGACGATAACAATTATTTTAACAGGAATTATCTAATTAATGTTTACTCAAGTAGGTCTAATTTAATGTGTGAAAAAAGGATATTTTATTAATTTTTATCGATGTTATGTATAATCAAGATGCACATAACATCGTTAAATTGTTTTAGACTTATGGATTCCATCTTTCTTATTGCATTACACCATATTTTCTTTATAGTTGAGGAATATCGCCCATTCAAAAGTGAATGAGTGTGCATTTTTGTCATTATTCAAATTGACCATATTCCGTGAAAATTATTCTGAAAGTCCCAGCCTATAAAATATGTTACTACTGATACTACTGTTAAATTAATTATATCAATGCATCTAGATGTTCTTGATTTTAGGTCTGTTCTGTTTAAAATTAGTTTTTTTTTGCTAATTTTTCATATGATATTTTGATATTTTGATAAGGAAAAGTCGAAACGTCAAAATGTATCTTTCTTTTAAAAATTATCAAAAAAAAACTAATTTTAAAACAAAAAAGACCTAAAATCAAGAACATTTAGATGCATTAATATATCAAAGGGTCTAGGAAATAAGAAATTAAAGAAATCAATTATATCATACTATTTCTTAAGTTAGAAACAAAATATTATGGGAGTATATTGCCATTCTGAGACAACAGAATATAAAATTAACGATTGCTGCCATGGTAAAAAATAATCCATCTTGAACTAGATAGTTCTTTATGTCATGGTGGAAATTGAATTCATAATTTGACAATTCATGTTTATAATAATGTTTTGAAAATAATTGTCATTATGAGAAAGTTTTTTTTTAACTATCCGGATATATTTTCATAAGCCAACTCTATATAAATTTTGTTTCTGTTCTAGGTGGTTCGTGCTGCTAGTCCTGTGCTGTTAAGAGTTATAACATTAGGAGCATTCTTTATATATAGCACTGTGAGTAAATTATTAGTTTGTTTATCAAAATTTGAACTAATGGATATTTATTTATTCTTTTAGTTGCGAAATACAATTGAATTTTGTTTACTGAAATATTCTTAATAATAAAATATTGCGTTTTATAGCTCAAATACCATTAAGTACAAACAATGGCCAGCGTGAATATTTTTTGTTGAAACCCTTTTTAATAATCTTCGCTTGAATATTACAAATCTCACTATTATTTACTTTTTTTATTATCGAACATTTATTCAACAGAAAGCTCCGGAAATATTTTTTGTATGGAATATTAGTATCTAACAGTTATCGTCTTCAATGACCAAAAGTAAACTGTGTTGCCTTTCTAAGTTTTCCTTACAGTTTCGTAGGGAATTCCAAAATCCATTTATGACTTTGACACATGAAACATTTCAATACTTTTTACTGAAGTGCAAGAAAACATGTGCATATATTTTCATATTTAAAAGAATTTGTTTCGAAATAACTAATTTTTTTTACCTCCATTTCTTGATTCTTGAGACAATTTGGTTTTCCTAATGCGACTCATCACCATTTAGGCTGCGCCCCTTCCCGGCTTAACTGAATAGAAAATTCCAGGTAGTCAATAAGTGATTTCCAACTATTTTGTCAATAGATACAGTTTTTCTGTAGTATTCTTGCTTCTGAGAAGGACAATTCAAACCTAGTTAATTTCAGGATCAGAAGCTATATCGATCTTGCGTATATCAATGGAAAAATATTTCTTGAAGCCTATAGGAAAATAGCCAACGGAAATTTTCGGTGACAAAATATGGCAGAACAGGAAAAAATTCAATTTCCCTTAGAAGGGACTTCATCTAATCAACAACTCAATGCTAATTTATGTGAGGCGATGATTTATACAACTATATATTGTGCCGATAAATTCGCTTCAACTTTTGGTGATGAAGCACCATCTTGACCCACTGTGTTTCGCTGGTTTTCCGAACTCAATCGTAGTCGCTAAAGGATGAATTCCGTAAAGATAGTTCAAAATCGGCTGTTGTTCCAGGAAACATCGATGCTGTGCATAAACTGGATAAATTGGATACCGCATAATTTGACAATCGCTCAAAAAAAAACTCGGTGCAAAGAAATGCTGAAAAAATTCAATCGCGGTGCTTCAACGTCTATAATATCATGACAGGCGACGAATTGTAGATCTATACATATGAACCTGAAACTAAACAACAATCGACTATGGATCTTTCAAGACGAGACAAATCCAACAAAAGTTGCTCGCGCACGATGCACTTCAAAGCAAATGGTCGCCTGTTTTTTCGGAATAATCGGACATGTTGCCATCGTTCCAATAGAGCAACGTATAACAGTCAATTATGAATGGTTACCAGCATTTGTTCGAAAAAATCAGGGAAACCAATCGCAGAAGACGAATCATTATCCACCACGACAATGCGAGCTCACATACATCAGTTGAAACAAAAATATTTTTGAACAGTCAAAGCATCGAATTGATGAGTCAGTCCTCCGCTGCACAATCCTTGTTTGGCATACAATGATTTTTTTTCTTATTACCGCGGATCAAAAATAAATTGCGAGGTCATCGTTCTTCTACACCTGAAGAAGCGGTTGATGCGTTCACATTACATGATTTGAAGGTTACTTCAATTGGTTCAAACGCATGAAAAGTGTATTGATCTTGATTTTGTGAAATAATAAAGCCATATACAATTATACATATTGGTTTTCATTTATCTATTTCAAAGTAATATACAAATTCCCCATTTGTAGATATCTTTTTCAAGAGCATATATATGCGCCTATTCCATCAAAATTTTTCGTATATAAATCCGCTCTTTACTTATAACTTAACCCCATAGCAATAAAAACGCAGATAATGATAATGTAAAGGTAATGCCACAATTCAGCAAATTAAGAAAAACGCATCATTTCCGAAAACTAACTAGATTTATACGCTCGGGCAGCTTCCGAAAACTCGGGACAGAGGCTCTCAGCTTTGTAAAGCTGTTCCCCTCAAGGCATAATGATCTAACATTTACTTAGTACACTCGATACTCATACATCAAGTGACTCGATCTACAATTCAAAGAACCCATATTTTCTAGATACTATCTTTTTCTATCAATAGAAATCAAACAACAACATAAGATCGATTGTTGCTAAAGTATTAGACAGGAAATGGAAGACCTCGATTGTTTCTACTTTAATTAATATTATCCGTATCATTTTATCCAATCTGTTGAAAATATAGACTAATACGTAATTCTACTCAACTGTATTCAATTTCAGTCAATTTTAACAATTGCACATAATTGGCGACGTTTAATGGAATAACATCAATCCAGCAGTCGAATTTCCGTTTTATTTGCGAAAATATTCATAATCGAACAACCGATTAAAAACAGCGTTCGTGTGTCAGTAAACATGTTTTGGTTTTGTTTTCATTGTAATAGAAACATTTTTATTCAGTAATATGAAAGATGATTTGATGATAATATCTCCGTCGAATTGAAGTATCTTCAAGAGTATCTAATTTCATCCTATGTATTTGCTCCTCTTTTTTCAGAGCTTAATTAGCCCATTTGAACGGTTTTTAACCCTTTGTTTGAATTACCTACTTGACTTTTTAAATATCAAAAACGTTTATGAGTTGATATGAATTATGTCCGAGATAATCTGGCACACTTTGGACATCAATAACAATGTATTGTTGGAATCGATAAATGCGCGTATGCTAAGTAATACGGAAAAATGTGAGTTGACTAAATAATACATGACAATACAATATATTATCAATTGAAGAATAACAGCAAATCTGAAAGTACAGAGTATTTCAAATGACGAAATCCTGGAGATAATGGCTGGTATAAAATTGTGATGAGACTTTGATATAACAAAATTTCAGTGCACCCTTGAATAAGAATCCTTAAATACATCTATTTTTATTCTTATTACAATAAAATACCGAAATAAAAGTGGAGTACAATTAAGTTGTTCAAGGCATTTCATTTTCTTCTCCAAAAATAAATAATTGAACAAGCCTACAAAGTAATATTTTTACTATATAAAACTGAATTTCGAAAAATAGATTTAATAAGAAATAAGGTAAGGTTTTTAATTTCACCCCCTTACAGCAATATTGGAAACAGACGGTAGTTAGGTCTTGCTATTCTGATATTCTGATATCAAGAAGGTGATCTTGTGATAGAAAAGTCTCATGAATGTCGCATGAATTTGTTAATACCATATATATTATTCCTATATTATAATCATACTTTTTCCAACCTTATTTTGAAGTTTATTCGCTCTCCTTTAGAAGGTGGTTGATAATATTTATTATCTCTTATAAAGTTTTTAACCTCTATCTCTTTTTTATGTTCCGCATAATTTCCATGTTGATTTGTGTATTCGTAAAATACGCGCACTTTCACATTTCAAAAGCCCACGGTCGCTCCAATGTCGTTTTTTGAATTCCATGGAACCAAGCTTTTTTTAATATCTAAGTATATATATATATATATATATATATATATATATATATATATATATATATATATAGGATTGTTTCGAAGTTCATGCGAATAAATTCAATAGATTATTGTCATTTTGAAATCATTATGTATCTTTCCTAGAATGTTTTAAAATAAACAGGAATTTTGAGTACATTTTCATTTTACAAAAATAAATAAGAAAGATTCTATATTCAATATTTTATCACCATCTTTTTTTTGAACACAATCAAATTAACACAGATAACTTATTGACAGAGATCAAAACATTTCTTCCTCATGTTAACTCTCTACCTGACATTAGCATCTTAGAAAGCTTCAGAGTATCCGACTTTCATAGGTATCAGATAATAGAATTGGAATATTCATATCTCACTGACCAATCCATTAGTCGGTTATTGCTTATCTCGACCATTTACCCCCTCGACTAGACCCTTTTCTATTCATCATTTATACGTATGATACCCTAGCTCCTCGTTATCCATGGAAAAGATGGAGGATATCGCACTAATGGCTTCCAGTCCAGACATTTTCACTCTCGATGTCCGATCCTAAGATCAGGAAATTTTAGGAGGATATATTGATTTCCGCAGAGAAAGAGTCTATTTGGGAGTGAGATTCAATGACATTTTTAGTTTGACGGCTGATCTGAACAATATTCTGGACAGAGTATGGAGGCGAGTCTGTCTCATCAAGGCACACTAAGGAAAATTTGGATGAACCTTCCTACTCCACTAACCTAACACCGTTTATGTACACAATACCATAACACCAATTTTGAACCGTCTAAATGACTTACAAACCCGATTTGTGATTCGCGCTATGAAATCAAACAACTTTCTTATTACTTGGATCTCTACTAAATGGCAGCCTAGAAAAACCTCCCTGAAAAGTACCTTCCCCTTCTTGAGAATGTCCTTATAACCATTAGGTGAAATCCTCTTTTAAATCAAAACTCATCGATCGTCTGAGTTGCAGGTTCTCTGCAGTTTTCCTGTAACCTTTTGAACCAGTTCACCAGCCAAACGATCGTAGACACTTTTTGAAAAGTGTGATAGACATTTTTTGCTTTTTACATTCCATTTCAGTCCAATATTTTCTCTAGATCAGCGCCAAGCTTAAAATATGCTTCACCCTATATGAATAATGTCTAATGGTTGCAAATTTTCAATAAAATCAAATTCAACTAACCAAATAATGAAAATGGAACATTAGTCAAACATTTTTCGCTTTTATACGGTATTGAATACAACTAAGTGTGAAGCTCCTTGAGTTGATAAACAACATGAAGGTTTGGATACAGTTTCACTCATGGTAATTTTATCCATTAATTTACCTTTGAAAACAATGGAATAAGAAGGGAGATTGTACAAGAAAAAATAATAATAATAATAAAGCTTTTCAGGTAATATTCCCATATTCTTAATAAAATTCACTTAAAATTACGTACACATATACATTTATGTTCATAAAAAACTATATAATAATTTCTCATTCTTGTACTTCCATGTGATACTTATTTACGTAACTAGTTATGAAAAGAGTGATATTTGCCCAAACAGCGCCATCGAGTTGAATAATATTGCTCTGTTCATAACGTGTTTACGTACAACGTTTTATCTAATTCCGCACTTCTATAATATTTAATAGAAAATGAAAATATTGATGTGGAATGTAGAAGTATTTTTTCTATGGAAGCAGGTCTTGAAGTATTGTTACTATGGAAGCAAACAACAATTTTTTAAATAAGTCAAAAAAAGTCAGAAGAAATTACTTGAAATATATTCAGATAGCAAATCAGACATTCCATTTGAAGTAGAGAGTTTGCAAATGCTGGAGTGGGTAGTTTAATAAGTGAACAATCAAGAAGTACACATGCCCTGGCCTATCAAAAATTTGAAAAATGGTGAGATTTGAAAAATATAAAGAACCCCAACGAAAATCGACTACTTGCTTATTTTGAAAATTTAAAAACATTTAAGGCGTCGACTTTGTGGACTATATATTCAATGTTAAGATCTGACCTCATCGTGCGCAAAAATGTCGATATTAAGAAATACACTATGCTTTTGGTTAGGTCAGCAGGATACCATGCAAAAAAATCGGAGATTTTGATGAAGGAGAAGAATTTATAAAAGAGCCTAAAGACGAAATATTTCTATTTGCAAAAGTATAACTTAATTTACGATATGTACCTTTTTTAAAATTACAATTCCAAAATGCAAAGCACACGTTATTATTATTATTGTGGTCAATGCTGGAAATATTTCTGGTGTCTATCTTGTTGACCTCCTCAAAAAGTATTGAAATATTAGACCTTCTTTACCAACAAAGATTGCTCATTACCTGGGTCTACCCAAGGACACTCATGACATTGTTTGAGGGCTTAGCCCAGAAAACATTCTGGGCTAAGCCTCCGGCATATATGTAGATGAAATTAAAATAACATTAGACAAGAAGTTCAAGAGAATATTCACCCAGAAAATGGACTTACTTGGAATAACTGTGTCGTTAATAATGTCGTTTATGAATCTTAAAATACTATTGAATTGAAATAAGTTAGTTGTCAGTTTGAATAATGAAATAACTATCAGTTTTTGCAGTTATTCATAAATTATTCTTTGAAACTTGAACAGTTAAGTTTCTACATAACCACTTTTAATAACTGATATATGAATATTATGAAAAATGTGACGTTTCCTAATGTCAAGAAGTGACTTAAGGTGTCATATTTGATATCGGAACTAGATAAATTTAAAAACATATATAGTGGAAAATAGAGGAGTTTAATGAAAAATATTAGTCTGATTGAAAAATCACAGGAAGAGTACATATGAATCGTAAGATAAATTTAGATGGCTAGGAAATCATAAAGATATAAAAGAACAAGCTGAGAACTATACTGAAACGATAATCAGTAGGACAAATATGTCGAAATACTACGTTTTTCTCAAAAGTATTGAGCCCAAGTGTGATTCTTTATCCTACGATAAGTGACATCCTTAATACATTATCGGCAGTGGTTTCTTTCGTTGAAGCAATTATGGTACTCAAAATGCCTTCAACTCATTCATTGCATGAGCTTCAATTATTTCTTCATCATTGAATCAGCGACATTTTTAATCTGAAAAGTAATAAAGAGCTACATCGGGACTGTATGAAAGATGGTTAAGTTAAGTTAGGTAAGTTACAAGACGTATTTGTTTTCTCTTGACTGCATACTTCAACGTAGTATTCTTCAGTAATCATGTGATCTGTCGGAGCAAATTCGTCGCGCACAACACTTTCATAATCAAATAAAACTCTAATTTTCATTTCTTTTTTTTTTTGGTCTTGGTAAATCAGAATAGTTTGTTCCACTGCGAAAGTCGTCGAATCATGGCAATATAGCAGTGGCTAGTTTGTCCAATATTAATGATCCAATATCTCTGTCATTGACCATACAGAGATTGGTCGGGAATTTTGGCATGGAAATAGAAATATGAGCTAGATACTTTAGACAAAAATCTGTTGCAGCTAATATAGATACTTGACTAGTAGAAAGAAGAAGACATATGAAAGTTGAAATGAATAGACTAAGGAAAAAGATAGCATAATACCAAGAACCTGGGGATCGTTCAATAAAAGAAAAAGAAATGACAACAATAATGTTGATGATTCGTAGTGCGGTCCATGAGTTTGAAAAACTGTGACTATTTTTCAATACATTCTCCGTTTATTTCAACACACTTTTCAGAACGTCTGACTAAAACTTCTACGTAACTATGAAAATATAATAACTATTTAGAGTCAAAATGTTCGCACAACCACTAATTTTATCGTTGAATATTTAGCTCTTAACTCGGCATTGTGAATTGCGAATAACAAATAGCAGTTCCGAAATATTGTAGTCATCACGTTTTTGGTGCTTCTTGTGACCTTTGATTTTTTTGGCACAAGCTCTCCTTGCCGATGGCCCTCTAGGGAATCTCTTTAAGATGTCGAATTAATGTGAAAGACCATAGTTTCATCGTTCGTTACAATTGATCGGATTGAAATTTTCTGATCCTCGCGGCAAAGCTCTAAACATCGCTCACAAAATTCTACTCGACGCTGCTTTTGCACTGCGTTCAGAATTCGAGGAACTAATCTTACACTAATTTTTGTCATATTTGAATGCTTATGTAGGATCCTTACAACATTAGTTTTGTAAATGACAGTGTGCTTCTTCCATTTGTTCTATTAATTCAATGTTTTTTGGAGTGGTCACCGTCACAGGACCTCCCGCACTAATGATCCTAGTACCCAACATAAGTCGTAAACAGCTTCTAATCTGTTTGTGTTGATTCTCCTTCAGTCGAAAATTTTATAACAATGCGAGACTCAATTGAGACATTTTGACTGAGTGGTAGTTCGAGATCTGCTATAATAAAATGGATCGAAGCAGCAAGTTTAAATTTTGTTGAGACTTGTAAAAGATTTTTGCAAACGCAAATAAATTATTTATCTAGATATTCTGGATAATTGGTTGATATTATGATTTCTGAGTGATTTAATCATCAATTCACCCTGTAATTTAGTGACGAATTGTTACATAAACGAGGCCAAGCCGACAGAATTCAAACGCTTACAATATATGTACGGTTTAGTATAGGATGAAGTTGGTGTTATGAAATGTTTCCTTTGTCTGTAAGATATGAATACTTGGTGGGGGAGTCAAAGCATAGTCATAAATTCCAGACTTACCGTTTTATTCGAACAATTCAACATTGTCTTTCTGATCTCGAATTTTAGAAACGCACCATAATTTTTGAGGTAAATTTCACATTGTTTGTAACTTGGAAGTATAATCGTGGTACGCATTAAGTCAAATTGCTGTAGAACAGTGGAAAGGTAGAAAACGAAGAATAGATTCTAGAAAATCACAAAAATGATATCACTAGTCTCCATCGAAATGTTGTTCTTTCACTTTTTGCTGCAACTAAAAAGGATTAAATATTTCTGTTCCTATTTCCTATTTAGTTTATTTATATGTAGCTCCTTTCGTGCTTTGATGTGAGAATTGATGACTTTGAAGATAAATAAAATCATTTTCCTAATAAAACAGAGGTGTAGTGTCACCATAATTTACTGAAATCAGAATACATTGCCATTTATTAATCCATTGCAATGTGCTCATGAGTTATAAAATAAGTTAAATACCGACAATTATTAGTAATTTCAATAACAACTGAAAAAAAGACTGATTCTCATTTCTCATTGAGAAGCTTTAGATTTCGATTTTTAATTATTCAAGTTATTAAATTACCTGAATTAATTTTCTGTGGCACTTTTAATAATATTATAAGGATGACAATTGTCATATGTATATATATATATATATATATATATAAATATATATATATATATATATATATGTATATATATATAACATTTTATGCTTACATGTGCTGCCTTTCTATATATAATAAATGTATTAGAGTTTTGAGTCACATTTTGATGAAAACCGAAGTAAATCGAAGCGTCAATATTTTATCTGTTTTGAAACGAAGTTTCAATTAGAGGAGACTTAAGATCAAGATTATTAATCAACAAAACTAATAGAATGTTAACACTATTTCAATATTCAAATGTAATTTGTTATGTACTTATTATAAACATATAAAACAAACTATAATATAGAGGATATATCATAAATAATATCGGTTTCCAATGTTTACAATCTTTATCAAATAATCTTCAATCAACAGGACAAGCCTTAATATTATTGAATTGTTCCCACGGTATTCTATGGTTTCAACTCAATGTTCAGCAGTTTTAGCGTTTGGCGGCAAAACATTGTCGCACTGCATTTTCAACATTTCTGTTGGATTCCATTTTTTTCCAAAGCAAGAATTTCTGCTTGGATCTGTATAAACAGTAATTTGACAGTGTAAGTTCTCAAATAAATGCTAGACGTGGTAGGGGTTCAACACCACCAAGTTCGTCGGTTTTATTCCGCGTGAGTTTCGCAGGATGTGGTTTAGCATTATTTTTTTATAAGAGAACCCGCTTTAAATTTGCTGAACCTACCCTTCATACGAATCTTCTAAGAGATGAGGTCTATAACGAGGAAATCAGAAAACGTACAGAAGTCACATACGTCATATAGCGTATAGTTGAAATAGCAGTAGGTAGGTGATGTTGGACGTGAAGATAGAGAAATGTGAACTATAAAGTTTACAACATGGCAACCAAGAGAGGCCACAAACGCAAGCGTGATGATATTATGAGAGAAGCAGGCCGATATTGGATGTGAACGACACAAGGGAGAATAATGTGGAAAACATTAGGAGAAGTCTTTGTCCAGGAGTAGATACATAACAGCCGATGAAGAAGAAAGTATAAAATATTATAATAATGAACTGAAATGTAATTGACTCACTTACGAGGATATATTGAAAATTTCTTAACCTACTATAGAACCAAAGAAAATTTCAATGTCAAAATATTTTATTACTCAAAATATTCTCTCAATTTGATACATTTATGAGAGCGAACTGCAACGTAGTTTAAGAAAATGTTCTTCTTGCTCTGCAAACCAAACCTCCACAACTTATATTACCTCCTCGTTGGAAGAAAATTTACCAAATCTGGTGGATAAGGGGGCTGTTCTAGTAATTCAAACCCTAAATTACGAATGTTTTGCATGGAAACATGAGATTTGTGTGCAGGGGCATTGTCCTGCAAAAACAAAACACCTTTAAATAGCTTTCCGCGTCATTTCACTTTAATTTTTTGCCGTAGAATTGTCAGTAATGTCCAATAGTAATGTCCAGTTATTGTTCTACCCTTATCTGAGAAATCAATCATGATTTTTCCACGGCAAACCCAAAAAACTGAGGCAAGAACATTTCCCAGCAGATTTTTGGACACGAAACTTCCCTATGAATTATTCCATCTAATGGTGGAAACCGCATGAAAATCTGTAAAGTAGGGATGGATTTTATCGCGAACAGACAAGCAAACATATGCGACAAAGACTTCGTTTATAATATGTAGGGATACACATATGCATCAGCTTTTTTACATCAATATCGTCATGGGGTAATAAATGGAAAATTTCAATCCCCAAGGACACTCCTTTAAGTTGAAACAAATTGATATTCATTCATTTTCTTTATTAAACACATTTTTTAATTTCAGATGATTGTCATGTATCCTAAGCCAACGCTATATACGTGTACCGCCAGAGTATGGCTCAGAGAAATCGGCTTCTCTCTAACTTATGGTGCTTTGATGCTCAAAACCTGGAGGTAAGTAGTCATTATAAATACTACCAGCCGCAAGCTCATGAACTCATCTAATTTTTCTTAGGTTCTTCATAAAACTTATAGTTTTAATAATGTAGAGAGCGTAAATGAAAAGTTTGGGAAGAATTTTATTACGTAACAATTTTTTCCATTGAATATTACATTACGAGACATTACATTTCAAATAACAAGTTTGTAAGTTCCAAATGTGTTTTAAACATTCAGATCATTTCCTTCGACGTATTTCCCATTCTTTTTGTATGTGAAGATCACACATTAAAAAAGTAATTTTAATTTCCACGAATATATTCATGAGTATAATAGGATGCAGCATATAAGATTCAAAAAATGTTTTCTACGCCCATATCTGTAAACGTCAAAAATCGCACTGTCAACATTCCTTGTAAATGAAATTTAACAATAACATGCACATAATGAGATCTCATAACATACACGTGCGTTTTGAGAAGAAAACTTAAACTTCTTGGTTCAATTAAATTATAATCAAATTTTTATTTACGTAAGACTTTATTTGTTCTATTTACACAAATTTAGTCAATTAAAAAATATAAAAACTTTTAGCATTAGAGAGGTATGTTTAGGATTTAAAGAGTAATGCCCCTAAATGTAGGCATCACATTATACAATTTCTTTAGGTAACATTTTCTTAAGTAGTATGCTATTATGCACTCGCCTCTGCGCGACTTCGTGCGTAATGGGTTACTTACAACCCTTGTTACCTTAAAATGAACTATATTTTTTTTAATATTTTTTATTTTATTCAAACATCCTGTATAATGTGAAGTTCCATCCATCATTATCCTTATTAAATCAGTATAACAGCAGTTACTTTTTCTTTCGAATTCTCCCTCTATCATACCACCTAAACATTTGTCTTGTCTCTATATAAAGTAGGGTTATCAAGGTACATATTAATTATGCTCATCAATTTCGAAAATGCAAATTACGCGTTAATATGCAAAATCATTTAAAGGGGTTCCGGGGATGGGAAAGTCTATTAAGTTGAGAGGATGCCAATTTATTTAAACTTCGATAATGAAAAATTCCAGCAAAATGTGAGATGTATGACGTAAACAAGTTTACTGTGACCTAAACTAGTAAACATATTTGTTACGAGCTGAACTGTAAAATAATGTTGTCATTGGAAATTCACAATTTTATGTACTTATTTGGGGCATACGATGCCGAGTTTTTTGATTATATATTTTCTGTTTACAGTAGACCAGGTCACGTTTGGTCCTATGTGACTATGGATCACATCATATGGATCGCAAAAAAATATTGAACAGATACTGAAACGAAACACAGACAGTTTGCTTATGGATTGTGAATGACTTCCACATTCCCACGCAACATAAACCTAAACATAAACCAATTAAACCTAATATTTCATGAATTTTGAGAGATTGTAATGAAATCTTAGCGCTCAAGGCTTTATCTTTCAACAAACTTTCCAAAATTTGCTGAAAGTTTTAATTGTACTAAATTTAAGACGCCCATACCACTTCAAATTTATTTATTTGCTTAATTCACTTTTTGTGCTCAAAAATATTCTTAATGAACAATAGTGAGATATCGCCAAATAAAAAACAAGTGCATCAAATTCATTTTCTTTTAGAATTTTCTATTAGTATAGTGTTTTGATATATTACTTCATACATTCGATCCCCGCTTTGAGTTTTATGAGCATGTTCGCAAAAAATCTAGTTCAGTTTCATTTATGAAGCTCCCCACCACCACCGTTAACGAATTTTATTCTTTCAACAATAAATAAGTTCGTTGTTTAATTGGATAAATATAAACATTAGAAACTGGCTGCGTCGCTCCATGGCTTTGGAGTTTTCTTTTTATTGTCAGCTCGATCTTCTTTACTAAATTTCTCCATTTGATACTGTCCTGTGCCTCCTCTTCCCATCTTTCTATAGCAAACTTTCATATATATATATATATATATATATATATATATATATATATATATATATATATATATATATCTTCGCCTCTTCTATCCATTTCTTCCTTAGTCTTTGTTCCCTAGGTCATTCCTCCTAAATTTTTTCAGAATATTTTCCTGTACATACTCCCAATTTATTTGTAGCCTTTTCTATCATACCTATAGTTCGGACTAGTAGAGTACTGTTGGGCGAATTACTGTTTTATAAACTCTAGCCCCTACTGAGAATAATATTATTTCGGAATTCAACACTGTTTTTATATCTCCTGCGCCGTTCTCTCCTCCCCAATTCTTTTTCTACCTCTTGAATTTCTGTATTTTTGTTTGTAATTGTTACCTCCAAATATTCAAATTAGGTGAACTCTTAAAAACAGTATTTGTTTTGGTTTTGTTAATAAATACTTGTAGTCTCGGTAGTATTAGTATGACTTTTCTTCATTATGGCTTCCAATATTAAATTTTAACGTTTAACGACGTTGAGAGCGATGGAAGCTTCTCAACAGCAAAAAAAATTATTCAAAAATACTAAACAAATTTGCGGACTATTTCATTTTACAAATTTTTAAGCATTAAAATGTTTATTAATTGAATGCAAGTTACATGATCAACAAAAGCACTTTTGCATCATTTGTTACATTGTATTCTTTTATCCGAACTAAGAATTTGGAGTTTACTACACCATTTTCTTCCTCTAGTTGAGATGTTTACGGACTGTTACATATTTCGCATAACTTTAAACTTTCAATTTCGTTGCAAAAAAAAGAAACTCATATAGGATCGCCGTTTACAGAGTTGATCTTCAAATTAATGAAATGTTTTGATTGTTTGACTATTTTATTGAATTCCATTAAAACTAAAAGTTCATTGCATATCAGACTATATTGAACTACATAATTTACCTGAATTGGCAGCTTGCATTCGATTAATTAATACTTTAATGTTTAAAATTTTGTAACATAAAATAGTCCGCAAATTTGTATATTATTTCTGAATAGTTTACTGTGCTCAACATGATCAACTAAATGTTTGAGAGTGAAAAGGATCGAATTATTGTCCCATTGCCTGTATTCGCACGATCCATTACACAGTAACTTTTTCTTGTTTCCCACTGTCAAACAAAACACACACGGACTGCCATTTCCATCGCCTCAAGAAGCTGTTGACGACTTTCAAAACCTTGTTTCTATAATGTGTAATACTTAATGGCGAATATTTTGAGAAGCAACAAATCACTTTGTTTCCAACTTCTTTTTTCTGTTTCACTTTTTGTTAACCATGTACCTTTACCTTGGTGGTCCAAGGTATCCAATTGCTTTAGTCACAAATATTAATAGGTTTGTAATAAGAAGAAATATTGCATATAAGGATTAAATCAAAACTTTGAGAGGTTTTTACAGTGACTAGAAACGAGGTACGAGATGTGACAATTACTTAATGTGACTGATTATTTTTATGGTTTAAAGTCTGAGCTTGCGCACTTGCCTAAACGACTTCTGAATCGTTTCGTAGCTATCTTAAAATAGTGGGTTTGAATAAACTTATTATGTGTTCCTGTGCTTTACTTTCTTTCACACTAAGTCTGGAGACTCCTTTAGTTTGTATCTTTAGATGGAATTTGTTACTCAAATTTTCATCGTTTCTCAATCAATTTATTGATTTGAAATTTTCCGTACCTCCTCATTTTGGATGATTCAATAAAAAAATTGGTGAAATATATATTATAGTATCGCATAAATTGATTAACTTAACATTTATATGAATTAGAGTGAGTCGAATTCATTCTCTAATTCTATTTTTAATTGAATTGAGTTAATTTTACTTGATGATCCAAATGACATTACAAATTCAAAATAACTTTGATAGTTCCATGGTTTGTGAAGTCGGCATACAAACAATCCTATGGTTGATGGTTGGTGGAGGAAATCTTATTAAGGACATGAATAAAAAATCCAATCCTATTAAAAACTTGCCGATACTAACTATTTTCAGTCCCTTAAAACTTGAAACAATAAAAAAATATGTAAAAAAAGGTCTTCTCAAACCAAGCTACATCTACAACACACTATAAATTTTGACATGAATCGGTTTAAAAAAATAAAATAGATACTGATGACGAAAAAGTTGGAGAAGTATTGATTTAAGTCAATATTCATTCTTATGGATACAGTAAAAATTATTTGGAAAATGGTAAAGACTGAAAAAATGATTAGATTGAATGAAAGTAACACCATAAAGTGTGGACGTTCATATATTCTTTTGGTATTTTTCCCACATATTAGAGTCATTTTCTAATAATGTTAAATTTTTTCGCTAGTTATTAGAAAGTAATACTTCCTATATAACCTTCACCTTTCTGTACCTATATGTACTTTTTCAAATTTTTCATCATTAACATCCATTTAATGATATAAATAAAGTGTGGTTTATTAGAATAAATTTCACTTATTTTTTCCTATTATTATTATCGCTGTGTGAATGTCTTTGTTATATTAATTAAATCATATATATTAGACGTTTCTCAGTCACAGTCTCGAATATCTGAGACCGGATATAGTCCTTCATTCAAGTGCTCGATCAAGGTTTTCTATTTTCTTCAATTCCGTTCACCATCTGAAATACAGAGAAGGAAAAATTTCATACCCTCATTATTTTTACAACCCTTTTCGATTCTGATTCAAATTTGATTCAGTCCTACTTCAAAACAATAATGCGGCTTGATTGGAAGTCGTATCCTTGCTAAACTTGTAAATTCTACAGGATTATAATACAAAAAATATCTAGTATGCTCAATATTCACTATAATTCTTGTCGAATTTTCAGTTTCTCAAAGGCGCCGAATAAAAATCTCATGCAATGCAGTAGTCTACAACGAGCACCTTAGAAGCTTCCAATACCAAAACGGCTTTATAGTCACGTATAATTTCGTCTACTCAATATATGACATTTTCTGAGAATAAAAATTTAACAACGAGAATGGCATCACTTTATTTAATATTAAAAATAAATACAAACAGTCGAAGAGATAAGGTGAATCAATAATTCGAAAAACCTGCTTGAAAATTATTGTGATGATAGAATTGAAATTATTGGAAAATAGAACGACTATCTTCTTAAATAACAAAGAATCTAAGCGTTATTTATCATATATATATATATATATATATATTTAGTCGATATAATAAAGCTCAAAATTTTTAAACGGTAAGACGGATCAAGATGCAAAAAATATTTGAGAGAGTCTCAGAAAACTTTGTGAAAAGAAGTTATGAGAAATGAAAATTGCATGGAAACATGCATTTTGAAAAGTACATCTTAAATAAATAAAAAATTTATAACTTGGAAAATATTACCGAGAATGAATTCGAGAAGACTGAACACGTGTATCATGACAAAAAAGGTCTACAAGGTACCTGGTGTCAAGGGTGGCCGACAACTAAGTCGCCTATTGGAGTCTCTTGAGATTCGTTATGAAATTGGCCGAATATATAGTTCCGGGGGTTTTCGAGATCGCTGAACACGAATATCACGACAGTGATGACCTGCGAGGTACCTGGTGTCAAGGTTGACTGACCCGACGTCTTTGTCTTCTACTGGAATCTCGTCAGATTTGTTATGAAATTAGCCAAATATTTTGATAAAGACTTAAAGAAAAGTCGAAACGTCAATTTTATCTATCTTTCAAAAATTATTAAAGATTATTATACATATATATATATATATATATATATATATATATATATATATATTATATATATATAAATATATATAATATATATATAAATATATACACAGGGTGAGTCGGGAGGAGCGCACCAAGCTCTAGGAGTGTATACACGTGAAAATAATGTAAAAAGACTCAAATTTTCTTAATCATAGCGTTTTTTCAATAAATGTTCAAAAATACCGCCATTGACTTCTAAACATTTTCTGCTTCGTCACGAAGAGCATTTGCTACTCTCTCACTTGATTAATTTCTTTCTTCTTTAATATGAGCTGCAGTATTCTCAATTCGTCTAATTAGTGCATCCCGTCTGTCCACTTTTATTTTGTAGATTTCATTTCTCATCCAGCCCCATAAACAAAAATCTAGTGGTGTGAGGTCTGGAGATCTTGCAGGCCAATTAATGGGACCTCTACGACCAATCCAATGCCCAATGCCGTCTAAATGTTGCTTGATCTGACGAGCGACATGTGCAGGAGCTTCATCGTGCTGATAGTACATCTGGATTGTAACATCCTCTTGTAGGCCTTGTAAAAAATTTAGGCAGTTTTCTCCGGTGAGAAGATTCTCCAAAATGAAAGGGCCAATTAAATAACTGTCAATCATACCACATCACACGTTTACAGAAAACCGATGTTAAAATGCCATCACGGCTAAATGTAGCTTCACCCGTAAATACAACACGATTATTATTATTTATCCATCGACAAAACTCCATACGGTTAGCGTAATCCTCTGGTTGTAGGTGCTGTTGCTGTACTCTCTGTACGTGATAAGGATATAAGCCTTGTTCGTGGAGTGTGTTTATCACTCTTTTTTTTGGAATTCCCAATTGAGTGGCAATTCTGCGTGAGCTAGTAGTTGCATCTTCTTCTACTAGATACAGAATATTTTTTACTGCTACCAAACCTTGTCGAGTAGCGCGTTCAGATGATATGTTAGCACTGGGAAGCTTACCAGCCTCGCACAATTTGTTAAAAACTCTAGTAAATACGTTTTTATCAGGATATCTTTGGTGTGGAAAACTTTGACGATAATCTTCAGCAGCAGCTGTAGCATTTCCATTACAGAAATCATAAGCAAACACCATATTTGTATATTCTAAATTTGAATGAGTATCTGGTACTTTGCAATACTAACAATCACACAAATTCGAAATTAAACGTTCAGTTACTGTACACTGACAGTTAATCAAAGCGTCAGAATTATCAAATGCCTTTGAGCCTCGAACATGGCATACTTTGATAATGTTAAAATTCAGATATAAGCTTTAGTCGAACATTTTTAATTACTCCATAACTTGAAAACAAATAAAAATCGGATAAGAAAATATATATATATATATATATATATATATATATATATATATATATATATATATAAGCGATTTCTTATTGGGAACATGGCAACGTCACACCAAAATGGACTAATTTTCCGAGCTTTCATCCGAGTATTCATCGACTGGGACTGAAATTATGGTCAAATACAATAAAAGAAATATGTATAAATGTACAACAATGATAAAATTTGACTTACAATAATCAATTAAGATTTTCGATGGTTTTAGATAGTATTAATGTTTGTATAAATTTTCCAACTCATAAAATTCAAAATTCAATATTCAAATTGACGTTTATAGAAATATTGATTAATTGAAATATTGATTCTGATTCTTATAGGAATTTTTAATTAGTTAAATTATGAATGACGTTGAATTTTTATAGGTTAGATAAGGAAATGTTGTAGTGAGTGATTGGTAAAGTTATGGTTAACATTAAAATTCAATAGGTTAGGTTGTTATGAATTTAGTTGAGTATTTATTGGCTAGAATATAAATGACAATAATTTTTATAGGCTAGGTCCTTCTAAGTGAAGTTGATGTTTATAGGTTAAGTGAGTTTAATTGGTTGTTAATGGCGTGGAATTTTTATAGAATTTGTTCATTTTTAGAAACAACTTACATTGCCCAAAATGATTAATGCATTAATAAGAAAACTGATTCAAATAACCTTAGTGTAATTTCTGCATATATTTTAGATTTTGAGAAGACAAATTCTATAAAAATTCAACGCCATTAACAACAACGTAACCTCACCTAACCTATAAATTTCAACTTATAACGATCCAACCTATAAAATTTATTGTCATTTATATTGTAGCCAATAAACATTCAGCTACATTCATAACGACCTAACCTGTTGAATTTTAATGTTATGCATAAATTTACCAATCAATATCGAACATCATTCACTACAACTTATCCTTATCCAATCTATAAAAATTCATAATTTAACCAATTAAAAATTAATAAAAATTCCTATAGAAACCAGAATTAATATTTGAGTAAAACTTTATTATGTTACACATTTATACATATTACTTATATTGTATTTAACCATAATTTCAGTCCCAGTCGAAGAATTCGAAAGCTCGGAAAATTATTAAATTTTTAAATTTAGTCCACTTTGGTGATTCATTACCACGTCCACAATAAGAAACCGCTCATAATATAGCTGGCAAAAACTTTTTTACAATTTATATATATATATATATATATACAATAGCATCCAAAATAGGATGATGATGATAATATAAATTATTAAGACTAGAATTTTGATTGAAGTTAAAATTCCAATCTGCTCAATAACACCAAATATTTAACTAGAAAAAATGATTGCTTAGTTTTACGCGTTGTCATATATTCTTAATTTTTTTATCAAATAAAGTGATCCCAGCAATATGATCTCAAGTCCAACCTTAAGGGAACACTTATCTGTTTCACATAATTCAGGAAAGTTTTGTACTTCCACATAGCTACCAACCTCTACTTTAAAAAGAATATGATCAAGTATTATGACAATTTTTAAATATTTCTTTGTGTAATTTATTATGTTATTTTCAAATTTTTTTTTCTGTGCTAATGACCAACAAAGTCGAGGCACGTCTAATGGAAATAAAAAGAACTATAATATATTATAGTTTTCTTTTCAAAGTTGCTGGCGTGTTTCCAAAAGAACTTTGAATATATACGATATAAAATGCTTCTAGCTTGAAATATTTTTGCAGCAGATTGACATTTGAGTATGTAGTTTCCTTATTCTTTTAACAGAAAACTGAAACTCGAAACGGCTCTTTCTGGTTCAAATGTCGTTTTGGCAGCAGTCCTAAATTTAAGAATCTAACAAAATTACAAGAATGTTAAAAAAGTTCTTTGAAGTTCACGATAAATTTTATATACGACATGACAAGTCAAAAATAGAAATAAATCAATTTCTCAAAGTAATATAAATAATGTAAATGAATCGCTTAGATTCTTCTTAATGGCGAAATACGTCGCGAAACCTAAATGGAAATCCAGCAGTGGTTTTGCTCCAACTTTTTAATTGAATAATACCACTTAATTATTGAAATTCCACGTTCCTTTTTAGTACAAATGCGACCTCTGTTCTGATATTCAAATGAATTTGGTTCATAATACTGGTTTAAGCATCCATGGAAACAAAACTTACCTGGTTATATTTGAAAATATAACCATATAAATTTGAGCTATAAGTTTTTCTAATTGTTCTTTAAATTTTTTCGAGCAGATCAATATATACCTCATAGAAAATGAAACAAATTGAAAAATGTGTACGAGAAAAATTATAATTATTGAATAAAGCTTTTAACAGGGTTATTAATTTTGAATTACAGTCAAAACCTCTACCAATGATTATGCTATTACTGTAAAAGGCTTCGATGTTGACATTCAATCTCGAATCTTCTTCTCATGACATAATTGACAATTTTATATCTTTTTCTTTGAATTCTTTAACATTATTTTTTATTTCTTGTACTAGTACTGCGCATTTATCGTTATTTATTATTATTAATTCCGGAATTTTATATTTTACACAAATGTGTCTCAGGTCTCTCAGCGACGCACGTAGTGCTGACGTTGATCGAGTTTCCTGTTTAACGAATATAATATTCGACTCAATGTCATAGACAAATTTTCCTTTATTATAATAATTTTGCATTGTAATTAGTTTATTAAATTCACTTTCTGATATGGGTTTTAATTCAACTGCATCTACAGGCGGTTTCAACAGTTCCACGACTCCAGGGTGATCAGTCCTTTTGTCAAGCAAAATACTGTCGGAACTTCCTATAGTAGCATCGACCATTTTTCGGTTTTGTGCTCTAGTCACGGTATACAAACTGGCAATAGAAGTATGACTCAGTTCTTTTAGTTCTTTTGACTCAATTTGAATTCTGGACAAAGCGTCTGCTGTGACATTATCTTTACCTCTAACGTATGAAATAGAGAAATCATACTCTTCTAAAATTAATCTAAATTTTGTTAATCTACTTGATGGATTAGTCATTCCGAACAAATAAATTAAGGGTCTATGATCTGTTAGTATATGAAACTTTTTACCAAACAGATATGGTCTGAACTTTTTGACCGACCATACAATAGAAAGAAGCTCTAACTCAACAGTACAATAATTTTTCTCTGATTTATTAAGAGTTCTACTAGCATAAGCAACAGGCATACCATTAGCGTTCGATAGAACTGCTCCTAAGGCTTTACCTGAAGCATCAGTTCTTAGGATAAAATGATTATTTTCTGAAAAATCTGGGTACTGCAAGATTGGCGGATTAATTAAGACATTTTTCAATGTTTCAAAAGCTTTTTGACATTCGTCGTTCCATGAAAATTTTACTCTTTTCTTTGATAAATGATTCAAAGGTGCTGCAATTTCAGCAAAGTTTTTAATAAATTTTCGATAATAATTAGCAAATGCTACAAAACGCTTTGTTTCGTTCGCATCTTTAGGGACAGGATACTGTTGCATAACGCGGATTTTTTCCGGATCTGGTGAAATACCATTTGCTGATATCACATGACCTAAATATAAAACTTGTTTTTTCAGAAATTGACATTTATTAGGATTTACTTTTAAATTAACTTGTCTGAGACGATTCAAAACTTTAACTAAATTTTGATTGTGATTTTCTAGTGTACTACCAAAAACAATTAAGTCATCTAAATAAACAAAACAACTCTCATAATTTAAGCCTGACATGGCAATCTTCATTGCTCTAGCAAACGCACTAGGGCTAATTTTTAATCCCATTGGTAATCTAGTTAACTGATACTGTCCTCTGTCTGTCGTAAATGCTGTATACTGTCTGGATTCAGAGTCTAATTCGATTTGATGATATCCTTGTGCCAAATCTAAATGTGAAAAATACATAGCTCCACCTAATGAATCTAAAATTTCATCTATACATGGTAATGGAAATTTATCGTCTTTGATTTGTTTATTTAATAAGCGATAATCATACACCACTCTCCAACTTTTATTACCATTACTGTCTGCTTTTTTCGGAACTAATAAAAGAGCACTATTCCAACTTGATTTACTTTTTTCTACAATACCGTCCGCTAACATTTTGTCAATTTGCTTATGAATCTCTGCTTTCTGTGCGTGCGGCAACCGATACGGTTTCACGTAAACGGGCGTTGCTCCGTCTTGTAACTGGATCTTTTGTTTATAAACATTAGTTACTGTAAGTGTGTCATTGTCCAGGTGAAACACATCGTCATATTTTGCACATATTTTATGAATTGACGTTTTTTCCTCGTTACTTAACCCTTCTACATTTATTTTATTCAATAATTTATCAATACGGTCTACCGAAAATTTACTTTTTTCAAAGTTACAAATATCAAAGTTCGATAATTTCTCAATTCTAGGTTTAAAATTTTTCAGCTTAATCTCTCTATCGGTACTATTTAATAATCTAACCGGAATCATATTTTTAACAGGTCTAACAATTAGTCCCGCTGCATATACACCTTTACAAATTTCTTGGGATACGATTACACTATCGTCATTGTTATCTACCAAAAAATGCTTTATTATTTCACACCTTGGTGGTATTGTTGTACAATAATTGAATTTTGAATCAAGAGGTATTGAAATTTTCACACCCTTATTCCAAAATAAAAATAAGTATTTTTCGTAATCAATAATAGCTGCATGCCTCAAAAGAAAATCAGCTCCTAAAACTCCATGCATATCGCTACCACATTCATCTACAACATGAAAATCATGACTAACTTTAGTATTTCCTAATAAAAATGTAATATTTGTTTTTCCTTTTGCATATGTTGAACCAGCTATACCGTTGATTTTAATTTTTTCTGAGGAATCAATATACTGGTTGTCACTCAAATGAGATGCAAAAATAATACTTACTGTAGCTCCTGAATCTAATAATAAGTTTAACCCATTCATCCCATACTTAATAGGTACATAACTTAATCCATTTATACATAAACTTAAAATACTATCTTCCTGTTCAATTTTAGGATCGAAAAAACGTATTTACTTCATTCGATTCATTATTGTTACTATTCCTACTGGTACTACCGTTTTCTCTGTTTTCACCACTTCCTATCACGTTACATCTTTGATTATTATTATTTTGATTGTATCTATTATTACCTGATCTTTGATTTCTGTTATTATAACGACCGTTATTTCGTCCTCTAAAGTTATTATTATCACGCTGACGATTGTTTTGGTTATTGTAATTGCTATTCCGGGAATTATAATTATTATTTCTGTTAGTGTGATTGCTATTATTTCTATAACTTCCCCTGTTGTTTCCGTTTGAACGCGAATTACCCCTATACGCATTATTTTGTCTCGAATCACTCTTGTTACGCGTATGAAAAACTTGTGCTGAAGATGAAGCTTTCTTTGAAATTTCTTCATCTTTCGCGCCACTAATCGCGTCTTTCAATTTTGCATAATTTCGCGCCTTAATAACTGTTCGCAGTTCATGGTTACGTAGACCATTAGCAAACGCATTAATTGCAATTTTTTCATTAGCCACTCTTAAAATTTTGACTGCGCCACCATCTCCATCTGCTTGTGCTAATGTGAGATTGACCAGTAAATCTTCCAATGATTTTCCAAACTCATCTATTGATTTTTCTAATTGTCTCGCGCTATGTAATTCGTTTGACAACGCTGCAGCAGATTTTTTTTGTTAATAAATTAGCTTTAATATCTTTAATTAAATCGGCATTAGAATTGTAATTTGATTCTAACCTTAGTTTCGCACTTTGACTAAGTTTCGTTTTTAACACAAAAGTAGTTAACAATTTTTTTCCCGCGACATTTAACAAACCGTCATACAATTCTATAGCATCAATTAATTGTTTAGTAGTATTCTCTGTATCGTCCACAGAAGGCAATAAGTTTGCTGCTGTTCTTAAACTAAATTCTTCAGCCATTTCTGCTGTTTCGACTAAATTACTATTAGAGGTAATATTAATTGATCTAGTTTCTAAAATTTGTTTAATTTCTGCAATATTTTTGTCATTTATTTGAACATAATTCTTAGCTTTCTTTGTCACATCTTCGCTATGAGTGCTTTTATTAAAATTCTGCTTTGCAAGTTCATATTCTTCTTTTAACCTATCTAATTTACTGAGTTTACTCTTAATTAAAATTATATCGTTTCTACGCTGCTGATTGTCTTTACCTAAATTTCTTAAAAATACCCTAAATTCCTCATACAAATTTTTAATATCCTCAAGATCGCTCATGGATAATAATTGACTAAAATTAACACTTATCTTTTATTCTTCAATTTTGAAATTTCCGAGACGCTTGGACACAACGTCTTGAATTTTGAACTCCTTGCGATTGCGACACATCACAGTTTACACTGCACTACACAACACTTTCTCTGCTGTTTTGGATCTCTTCTCTGATCTTCTTCTCCAAACTTTTCTTGCAACGCCGAGTAAGTCGCCATATGATAAGGAACAAAAAAAATACAAAAGCAATCAATCCCAAAACTTCAGATATGGAAAACTTCTGGCTCCAACTGGTGGTACTGCCTCCGCTATTACCGCTTTGTGCTATAATTACCTCTTCTTTTGATTGTGATGATCCCATTTCTGCTATCACTTTACTTGCACATTTAGCCACTTTCCACTCAACATTTTAATTTATTTTGGGCTGGCAGGATCGCCATGTGAAGAATGTGTCCTTTAGGGTAAAAAGGGGGACATGATCTAGCTATTCGCTAGAATAATGGAAGTTCAAAAATCTCTCACACGTATATTGATAACGTTACATGTCTGTACTCGACAACGATCATAGTTATATTAATAATAAGCCGTCGACCCGGATGGATCGAACCAACCAAAAATGCTTACATATTAACTTACATTTCCTATCAATATGCTGACATCTGAAGTAAGGTACCATGCACATTGAAACAGGAAATTATCTTGCAATTATAACAGGCAGTTCAATGTCCATTGCAATATTATAATCATATTTCAACCTTTATACTATATTATACTATAGAAACGTCAATTTTTCGTCCATGATAGGTAATGATTTGCTTTTTACTGTACTGTATGTTGGTCTATCAGTGCACCAATGAGAATATTACAACATAAAATTATGGATGAAGTATTAATCTATAATTATCAGAAAGTTCACAAAAATCTTGTGTAAGTACAAATTATCATATATAACAGGTATTTGCAACATTAATATAGGGGAACAATTAGATATAAAACGTAATCCAAATGGTGCTTATAAATCGCAAATATAAATTGATGATAATTTCAATAATAACATGTGACAGAAAACATGTTTCTATTGGTTACTGCGGTTGTGACGTAGGAAGTAAGTAAATACTGAAACGTGGTCGCCGGATGTCGCCTTTCAAACGCCATTTTTTTGTTGTGAGAGATGGTAATTGGTTGTTTAGCCCGATTTGTGTTTTTGTAAGGGTCTCAAAGACTATTCTAATTGAAATGATGTCCAAAATAGGATTTATCGAAGCAAAATCAGACAATATACCTAAGGTAGACGCATTCATGGCTGCTACGTTCTTTGCTGATAATCATTTATTTACTTAGGATGAAATACGTGATGTAAAAGCAGATACGTGGGTACTACTAATTAGACTTTCTTATAGTAACGTCATTATCACATTTGTTTGCTTGAACAAGTTACCTTCTTATAGCTTGAAACCATTGTATTCGTCGCTTTTTCTCTCGAGGGACTCTTTGTTCTAGAGTTTGTACATTCTGGTACAATGCACTAACGATACGTCATCTTGTATTCTACAAAATTGAATACTCACAGCCGTGTGAGTTTTTTTTTTAAAGAATCCCAACAACTCTGTTTAAACTGTATTTACTTCTAACCTCACTTAAGTGTGTTTACTTACTTTGTACATCACACAACGTCACACTCGGTCATGTGACAACAAATGTGGTTTGATGCCTCATTTAGGTATTTAAATTTATTTATTTTTCTATGAACTAATATACCGTTTAAAAAAAATTGAAAAATAGTATATGATTAAGAACGATATAATAAACTTAGTTGAAGTATAAAAAAAGTATGCAAGGACCCTATTACGTAGTGAGACAAGTACAACTGAATATACAGGGTGGTCCATTAGTGTATGGAAGTACAATAACTTACTTAAAATAAAATATACAAAAAAAATTTTTAAATAAAAGTTTTTTCCCATAAATTATGACGTTGCCAAGTTGGAGCGAAAAATATAAAACTTTGACGAAAATTGGTGCACTATAAATGCTGCCCAGTAAACGTTATTAGTGAGAAGTAACTAAATTTGTTTGGTAAGTACGAAGGTAAGTGATGGCTGAAATGTCTGATGAGAGTAGTTTCGTTTGGAGTTCGGGGTGTTTTTTTAGATAAGCATTAAGTCAGGAGATTTCAATTAGCCACAACTTCATTTTTTTAAATGGTATATTATTTTACCATCTTATAAAACTATTTTATACCTTCAAATTATGTCTGATAATGTGCACTCAAAAATTGACTGTTTTTAAGAAAATAAGAAGTAATTAAGATCATGACTTTTCTGATACAAGAATTGACAGATATGATTTTAGTACTGGGTGCCAGTGATAAGAACTGTTTACTCGCACAAAGAATTTATCAACATAAATTTCCAGCCAAGAAAGTTGCATTTTTAGTTTATGATTTGAAAATATTCACCTTTTTAACAAGTAAACACTGAATGTGACATTTAAAATACTTCTAGTTTGTGTGACAAAATCAAACCACTAATTTTATACTTATAAAAACTATAATAAAATGAATAGGGTACCTACAACAGTCTTATCACTGGCAACCAGTACAAAAATCATATCTGTCAATTCTCGTATCAGAAAATTCATGATCTTAATTGCTTCTAGTTCTTCGTAATACGTCTAGATAATAACTAATCACTCTGAATTGAACTGTGAAAATGTCAAATTCACAAGTTACTCAATAAAACTATGGATATTTTCATTACATTTGTTGGTAAGGTGATGTTTGCTTAATTTAGTTTTGTAGATATCTTATTTATTTTATTATAGTTTTTAAAAGTATAAAATTACTGGTTTGATTTTGTCACAAAAACTAGAAATATTTTAAATGTCACATACAGTTTTTACTTGTTAAAAAGGTGAATATTTTTTAATCATAAACTTTTCTTAGAAACAGTCAAATTTTGAATCTACATTATCAGATATAATTTGAAGGAATGAAATAGTTTTATACGATGGTAAAATAATATACTGTGAATGTTCCATTCAAAAAATGAAGTTTTTGCTAACTGAAATCTCCTAAATTATCTAAAATTATCTAATTTTGCTTAATATCTAATTAATGCTTATCTAAAAAACACCCAGAACTCCAAACGAAACTTCTACTCTGTTCAGACATTTCAACCATCACTTACCTTCGTACTTACTAAACAAGTTTAGTTACTTCTGCTATAATAACGTTTACTAGGCAGCATTTATAGTGCACTAATTTTCGTCAAATCTTCTTATTTTTCACTCCAACTTGGCAATGTCATAATTTATGGGAAAAGAAAAGATAGGCTAGGTGCAGAATTTCACGCTATATCCAATGGTAAGCAAATATACAGGATGTCCTATTTAAAAAAGCTTTACTTCATGTTGTCACTCTCAATCTACCTCAAAATATTCTAGAAATGTGTATATCTACAAATATAACAACTTTTATCTAAAAATTTTTTTTGTATATTTTATGTTAAGTAATGGGCCACCCCGTATATGAGAGGAGAATAATGAGGGAAATTGGACCAGTGAAAGCTGGCAATAATGAGTATAAAGGACTTATGAACTATGAAATTCAAAATATATCAAAAAATAAGGATATTTTGAACAGAGAAACAGACAGAATACTATGGTACGGACACATTAAAATAAAAACGGCAGTGTATTAGGAAAATTAGTGGAGACCGAACGAGAAAAGATTGCCAGGAAAAACAAATAAACAGCTTCAAGATAGAGGAATCCGGTATGTTCAGAGATAAATCAAGCCAAAAGCTATTCTTACATGTAACCGTTACAAAATACAAATAAGACAACAAAAATACATAATAAATGGTAATCTTCATTTGAATAAATCGGGTGTGACTGTCTTAATCATGACAAAAATGAAAGTCAACAAGAAATAAAGAAGAAGGTCCAAATTGAGACTAATCAATATAAACAACTACGGATATAAGAGAGGGGAATAATTTGAAAAATTCATGGACCAGGGAAAGCTGAAGTGAACAGAACTTATGAACTATGAAATTAAAAATTTATTAGAAAATGAAGATATATTAAACATAATTAAAGCAAAAAGAATACAATGGTACGGACACATTAAAAGAATGGAAAAAGGGTAGGATAGAAGGAAAATTACAGAGTGGACACCAAACAAGAAAAGACTGCCAGGAAGATCAAAAAGTATATAAGAAGATCAGATTGTACAAGATATGCAAAGTCTAGGAGTATGTGACTAGCACAGACAGATACAGGATAAAAAGAAATGGATAATGTATAGGCTTGTATATATATGTACACATATACAGTCAGCTTAAGATTAGCAGTAAGTGTGTTAGTATCAGTAGTGCTCTTGATGGTAAGCATAGAAATAGAAGAGACCTAAGATCAAGAACTATATATATATATATATATATATATATATATATATATATATATATATATATATTTCTTATTGGGAACGTGGCAATGAAACACCAAAATGGACTAATATATTTTCCCAGCTTTCGAATACTTATGTATTCATCGTTTGAGAAATAATTAATTAAGATTTTCGGTGATTTTGAATTGTATTTATTATGAATAAATACATAAGTATTCGAAAGCTAGGAAAATATATTAAAGTTAGTCTACTTTGGTGTTTCATTGCCACGTTCCCAATAAGAAAACGCTCTTATATAAATATATATAAGAAATCATCAGATGGTTTGAAAACTGATCAAATATTCTATTGAGAAAAGTACAATTGAAAGTTCTTCTTTATAAACAAGCAACTGGAGCTGAAAAAAAAACACGGCTTAGTTATCTTCGAAAACGCATAACAAAATGTTTATTTTCTCGTTTCAAGTTCTTTCAATACATAACAAAATGTATCCCGGAACGGGTGTAATAAATGCAGAATACATTGCCAAGTGTCAACAACAGTAATTTTCCCTATATAAATCAATTATTTCTCTCTTTTCCCTATTTACATCCGAGGGTGAATTGTACTTATTGCAGGAGACATGCCGTAAAAATATGTTAGATCAAAGGGCGGAAAGGATATAGGTAATACTGACCATTTGGCTATAACAGCCGCCCTATAGCTAATCTCTATTACAGTGAATATACAACGACTAGCTTTAGGCCTGGGCCCGAAACGCCAGCCTTTGTGTACGGAAAATAATTGGACCTTCGAAAGTAAACTAATCTACGCAAAAACGTTTCTTCAGTTCACAGAGAAAAGGGTTTACACTTTGTGTTTTGGGATATAGCATGATGTAGTCCAGGAAAAAGTTTTTTTATTCGTTTTTCGAAATATTATCTTAGCATTCTGATACCCACATGCGACACAAATAGTTACAATTTCGATGTTGTATAGATATATTTCAAATATAATTGAATAAAGGTATTCGACTCGATGAAAAAAGTATGTACGGTGTGAATAAATCATTTCTAACGATGTACCATTATTATGAATAACGCCTATAAGTATAACTTTAGAGATGTCTAACATTCCCATAGTTAAATCATATAAATTCACTTGCTTGTAGAGAGGAAGTTTTATATCAATTTATAGCTCTCATTTTCCTCCATAAAAGTATCCTTTTTTCATTTTAACGGAGAACCAATCGTAAATTTTATTTCCTGACAAATTTATAACTAATTTCTACTAACCAGAAAGAAAACGAGAAAGAGAGAAAACTTATTTTATTCATGACATTTGGATAGAAAGCTAAAACGTGATATTCATAATAAAACGTGTTTCAAGATTCGTTGATAGACAAAATGTTGAGGAACATTGCATCAAAATGTTGATTTAAGTGAGAAAAAACTTTTTATTCTGAATTATTCAAATTATTTCATTCACGTTTTTATTTCTCTGGTCAGCAATTCATTATTATTTTGCTTAATTCTTCAAATAAATTCCGTAGTGCACTATTCGATCTTCGTAACTATAATTGTTAATTTTTTTTCTTTAATACCTTCTTAATTATTTACCTTTTCCAAATATCTAATATAACCGTCTGCTTTATGAAGTATGCAAGTTTCACTACCGTAATTTACTGTTGGTGTTATTCTTGTCTTTCTGGCAATATTCATATCATTATTATATTTAATATTTTTAGATGTTTACTATCTTTCATCAGTTTTACTTCCAAATTCTCATCCCTGTTGCCGTCGCCCTTGAAAACCGCATCAAGATACACATAGCTTTGGACTTCTGAATTTACTACATTTTGTCCTCTCAAATCTATTGGAGGATTTCTCATTGTTCCTTCCCTTTGTGGCGTTGTCATTTTCATAAATTTAGTCTTCGTTGACTCGTATATTTACTGCCTCCGCTGCTTTTCATTTCGTTTCCCAACTATGACAGCAGTACACACGATTTTACCTTTTCGAAAATTGATTGTTGTCAAATATATTATAAAATTGAAATTAAAATCAATATAGTGTGGTTTCCCTAAGTAAACGACGCTGGTATCGATGCTTCCCTCTCTGTTTTTTCAAAGTAAACTTTCTCATAATAATAATAGAAATAATAAAGAAGTTATGGTTGGAGATAACATTGGGCTATACTATACAGTACATCTTTCTTTATTACCGTCATTTCTTCTATCATAATGTCCTTCTACTTTTATATTGAGAAAAATGAAAAACAAAAGAAATTTTTTTGGCTCACATATTCAAAAAAATATTTATATACCTTTAATACCTCACTTTAACAACGTTTCAGTATAATTAGTATACAACAGTATACAATTCAAGAATTGGGATTGTGAAAATTTTTCTCTGATAATAACAGAAATCATGTCTTTAAGGAAAAGATATCTCTGTCTAACATGGAATAATCAATAATCTTCCAATGGTGTCTCTCCTTTCTCCCATTAAATGAGATAGGGAAGAAAAAGTGTTGATGAACTTACTAGGTGGAACAATTAATTTTCAACAAATAGTCGTTAACTAGAACACTATTAAAACTGCGTCATTTCATTCACATCTGCAAGCAACGACGCCCTATCTTCCAGTTTTACTTACTCACATCACAAGCAACGTATCTGTCTAAAAACCCACCGATATCCTTAGTTTGTAGTTGGTGTATAAAGACAAGAATAAGTCAAAAACACACTATTTGAATGAACAAAGCGGTTCAAAGTGGAGCGGGAATTAGTAGAAAGTAACCCACGTGAAAGAGTCAGTGATAATAACTGGAGATCAAGAAGTTGATGATTAAGTATGACCACAAGAAATGTATACAAAGTTAGCAGTTGGTAGAAATGGGTGGCAAGCGTATAACAGAGTCGAAGTTGTCCAATCCGCGATTTAAGACAATGTTTTTACCTCCTCGCCTCCACGAAATTTATGATGATGGCGTAAAGAAGGTCAAAAAAAATTTTTCTAAACGAGTTAATGATCACCCAAGATGTATTGCATTTTGAGGGAAACGTTGGTGTTGTCTTGTAGAGCTGAATGGAAATGATTGTAAAGATAAATAAAGAAGTTTATGAAATTTTTTTCGGTGATACATTCCGAAAACATAGCTGCTACACTATTTATAGGAATTTTCCGGAATGTTGACTTCCATGTTTTAATTGTTTTCTGTTTTATGGTATATCATTCACTATATAAACATTATGTTGACAAAAAACAGTCAATTTATCAATTTAAGTTTAATGGAAAATTTTTTATATATTCTCCAATAAATACAAACGAGTATCCAATTATTACATTCATTAACATTAATAGTGAACTCAACGTCATAAAATTTTTAAATTATCAAATAACAACATTATCTCATTGTTTTAGATTTCCTCAATTTCAATATCATTCTACTAATGCCTGAAATTCAAAAAAGCATATAAATTATCACCATTTTTCAACGAAACAGATTATGTTATATATTTTCAATCACTATTCGAGATTTAGCATTGAACTAGAGACCAAAGATATTTTTCTTTTGCAGGATATCCGTTATATTCAGAGTTCGTTCTGCTAAAGCTGTTAAGATCACGGATACGAATTTGCTGAAGAGGTTGGGTGTAATACTGACGATTTTTGCCGCTTTTCTGATAATTCGCACTCTTGTAGCACCCCCCGTCGTCATTGTTGGAAGGACCGCCGACGATCTTAAAGCCTATCTCTGCAGAACGGATTGGTGGGATCATTTGTTCTCGACATGTAAGTCTAGCAATCTCTTTTACTGTTTTTATTTCGTCATTTTAATAGTGCTTATAACCAGACCTTTTTCAGGGATAACAAAAAAACGAATCCCACAATATGTTCAGTGTGCAGTATATAGTATGACTCATTTAAAATGAAAATATCAAGGTTTTGACCATTTTTTCAATGTAAATGTTTCGGAACTGAATTTCAAATATTTATTCTTATAGTCAATATTTATTAATGAGGAATGTTGGAATTATGGATTGGATAATGGTGTATTTATGAAAAAAAAACTAAATACGTTATCAATCGGAAGATTATTTTATTTATATTATAATTTCAGAGGTATGTCCTTAGAATGTTGAGGATTGGAAAGAACTTAACTACCTACTTCCTAAAGTTAACAGATTCAATATTTTATTATCCATTCTATACATAAACCTATACCTAGCTCGAAAACCTTATTTTTTCTCTATTTTTGAAAATACCGAAATATATTCTTTGACTAGATTAAAATGTGCTGAACAGATGTTTTAAATTAGAAAACTTTACTTCCAAAATCATATTAAAATCAATATTATGAAAGTAAAATATCTCAAAAGAGAAGGATTTTTGCATTCAATATTCCCACAAGAAAGTAATGACAATGTAGAATTCAAAAAAGTTACAAAGGAATACTCGGTATCAATAAATGGTCATAGAAAGATTGTTCCATATTTCATAATTCTTAGATTAGAACATGTGGAGAGATTTATATTTAAAGTAACATCAATATTTAACTTCAAGAACTTAATTGAATTCAACTTTAAAAGGACGCCATTAACAAATAATAGAATATAAAAGTAACAGCAAACAAGTAAAAAAAGTCGTTGCAATCTCAACGCTAGAGACTATAGTGCTTTTTTACCGTTTACCGTAAATATTAATAAAAATCTTAATTTATACAATAAGTTTCCATGTAAAAAAAAAACAAGAGAAATATCATTAGTTTCATTTAGTCAATACTTTTGTCTTCAATGTTTCTTGACAATTCTCATAATAATTTGTTTACATAACGCTATTAATAGCACATTTTCTTATAAAATATGCGCCACAAATACTTCTTTCTAGTAATCCACCATCCAGCTAGATATATCTGCTGTACCGCTTTTAAATGTTTAAATTTTAAATTTTCTGCGCTTTTCCGTCGAATTCTTCCGCAAAGTTTGTTTTAGACCTTTTTAGTGTAGTCCCCAGACAAGTGTAATATTGTTAGATCTGTAGATCTGACTGGCCAATCTATCAAACTATTGGCTTGAATAATGTCTCTAAAACCATTGTCACTGATATAGAGGCACTAAAGATATCTGTGATCTGCCGTTGTCGTAATAGAAGACAGTACCTATAATTTTGATGAATCAGTCCGTTAATTTAATTGCATCAGTTGTTGATACTTGATAGGCGAATTTATAACTTGCCAAAGATTGAATCATAGTTATAATTATCTCTTTATTACGCATCAATATGGGCTTTTCAATTGTTTGATAACCTTGTTAAGATCTATTTCATAGATTATTGTTGTAATCTACTTCTTACCATCTGTAATCGTTAATTCCAAAAAAGGTTCTATCTAGTTTAGTATAAGCAGCAATCCACAAATATGAAATAAATTTTTTCACTTAATTCATATAAAACACAAGTATGGAGCTTCTTTTGGTATCTAGTCGTACGTATACTTTCAATACGTCGTGATGTAAAGAGATGAAATATTTCGATCTACCTCAAGTTGTTGCAGTTGATCGAAGTTTACGGAACGGAATAGAGCGAACGTATTCTCATACTGGTATTCATTTGAGCACTCATAACAATAACTACTACAAAGTATATTTTTTCTTAGGATTTGATTAGGCAGGAATGACGTTACTTTGTACTCCGGAATGTTTTATAATCTGTATAATGGCTCTACTAATCACTACTGCAAACATGTATAATGTTTATCCTCCCTATTTAATAGATGGAAAAAATCATTAACAATGAAAAACATAACCTGATCAATTAACATCTATATAAAGTTCATAAACATTGTGTCGGTTCTATTTGTTAAATCCAACATTGTACTTTCAGTTTACTCCAATTCGGCTTCTCAAGTGCTTCAAGTTTCTCTCTCTCTCTTAGAGAGTAAGTTCCATATGATACTTAATACCACATGCTGAGCATACTGATAGTAAACTGCAGCTCACACATTTCAGAAGGAAGCATGAACGTGATATAGGTGATATAGATGCCTTCCCGATAATTTATAAGTATCGATAGTTAACGCCAACTGTCAGTTCAATACGAATTACGATAGAAATAATAAATAGCCTCTGGTGATGTACTTTGCTCTAATGTCAAATTCCATTTTATCTTTTTCCAAAATTTTATTTTATTTTTCTGCTAAGGTAATCCATATTCTTTTAAGTCGTGAATATCGAGTTTGTTGGTCGATGGACTTTACGATCATATTTATTTTAAAAATATTTTCAAGTATAAGCTTGAAAGCACCCTACTTAAAACTTATCCACATCATCTTTGAACTTGTGTACACTAAACGAAGTCAAAGAATCCGATTTTTCGTTGAATTAAGTAATATAAATTATGAAACATTCAATAACATTTTCTCTTTTGTGAAGTAGATGTGCATCAAATTTTGAGTTCCTCTCATCCTGGTAAACGTTTTTAATGTCATCAGTTTGAAATTTATCAAACATATCGTTATATTTGGAATTGCAAAGTGAAAAAATTACTAACATCCTACAAACTATGTTTGTATCCAGTTTGTTACTTACTATAAGTTATTGAGTACGCTGACGAGATGTTGAATTAAGTTTAGTACGTGTACTTAACAAATAAATACGAAAATAATACGTAATGATATTATTTTCTTCTTAAGAACTATATTATGTTCGCATATGCTCTTTTCAAAATTTTTGTTAGAACACTAGATTCTGTTTAACTCCACAAGGAGTGACTACCGTTTAGCAAGTAATTTCACAATTAAATTTGGACAATTTCTGTTGCGTATCTAGGAATATTTCAGCATTTAGTAGAAAAATAAGGTTCACTAATTTTTCACAAACAGTAAACATTGTTTATTGTTATTAATTTATACATTGTTATAAAGCTTACACAGTTTTTTCAGACACACTTTTGAAGATAGGAATCCAGCTTTTGTATTCCTGGCGTTTGCCATCAAGGTGATCCTGCAGCTTGGGAAAGAGGTGATAATTGCTGGGAGTACGCGATGTACGAAGGATGTGGCATAACAGTCTAGCCAAGTTTCTTAGCCAAGATTCTTTCTTTCATGAAGAAATACTACTTCCTGTTATTCGTAATTTCTGTCGTAGTCTCGATTACTATATGAAGTTAGGTCAATGTTTCATACTATCTGTCTGAGTTTATTTTCGCCCTAGGTTACACGAAATTGGGAGGAGTACCTCCTTCCGATCCCAAAACATAGTCGCCAACAAATTTTCTGCGTTTGCTTTAATTTCATTTCAGAGATGTAATAAAAAAACACGTCTCATATCCTATGGCTATAGAGTCACACAACTTGTTGCATACTCTTCCAAATTGTTTTGTTCGGCAGTCAGCATCCTTGAAACCTAACTAGCACTCACCAACCGATAGCTATTGAAGTTCTATCAATTATATTATGGAAAATTATAGGAATGCATGCAAGAAATCCACAGTAAACCTCCAATATTTTAGCAGGTCACTGTAGAGCTTTTGGACAATCGCATCCGATATCGGCACGGCGCTCTTCTGCTATATTCTTCATCGTGAGCATCGTGATGAGTGAACACAAAGCGACGTAGCAAATCGCATATGGGCCGACTGGAGAGCAGGGTAACCACAGCGTACGGCCCTGCTCTTCGATTTGACCTTACCTCGAGGTTGTAGCTCATTTGGAATTTCACTTTTGGTACAACCCTCGTATACTGCTTGTTTGATGAGTAACGTTCGCGACAGAGCAAACTTTACATCATATTTTGATGAATAATTTCTGCGACTTTGATTCTAAATTTTAGATCACATTTTATTCAATTAGTTGGCATTGATTTTCCTTATTTTGTATATTAAAAGCATTAATGGATACAATTTCATTATATTTTTCAATAAAAGAGAATGTATACAAATAATGTTTGAAAGTTGTGTGTTTCGGTTTGTGTAGTCTATCTGGATGAGAGTTGCGCGTTCTCCGGTTATATGTTGCATTGTTTGAGGTTGTGAGTGGCATTTGCGAAATTTATCGTTTGTTACTGTTGGGTCTTTTATAATGAGTTTTCTGTAATTTTTCTTGTTAATAACCTGATATTGGATGGCAACAAAAACCTTCTGTTTCCTACTTATTTTGTATATTTGTGAGGCAAGTCTGTCCAAAACTCTCTCCTATCTCCTCTGTTCGTTAATTAGTATTCATGGTTTTTTCTTGGGATCGAAATTAACTGATGTGTGAGGTTATCACTAATTGGGAAGATGGAGAAATTGTTCCAAGCTATAATTTTTCTTTCCATAAAAGTTCTATGATGATGATAACAGATTGGAAGTATAAATTGTTGTGATTATTAAATATGATTAAGTAAGTACGGACAATCTCGATCTATTGAATGTGGTTCACTTACTGGCCTGAGGCCCCTTGTATTACACTTTATTTCCCACACTTTGGAAACTTAGTTAACTAGCTAACCGCAGTCCTATTATTTTCCGTTTCACAGCATATTTTTAAAAAAATTTATTGATTTTCTTATTTCTAATACTGGCAGAACCGATGCTCCATCATTTCTTCTCCTTCGTTAAACTCTTTGAAATTGTTATCTGCTGTCACAACCATTTCTGAAGTCTCGTGCCAATAGTATAAAGTCCAATATACACTCCAATCTTCTGGAGTGAGAATTATCTTCTTTCGTATACTCTTCATTGATCTTTGGCCTAATCGCTATGGATATCGCGCAATCACTTCTGTTTAACCATACGAGGATGTATTGATATCTAGTTAGACTAGACCAGTTCCATGCATAAGCAAAATATTGCGTTACCATTGCAACGAACAATAACTTATTATTGTGTGTCATTGTAGAGTTTGACGTCAAAAAATTAAACCAGAGTTGAGCAATAAATTAAAAGAAAAAAGATGTCCACCGAAATTGAGAAAATCAAAAAATTGGATTATCGAGCCATCATAAAGTACCTATATTTGAAAGGATTGAGAGGTAAGCTTAATACCCTTGGTCATCAATGTCCTTCGTATGCGATCTTGACAAATTGGATTGCAAGCTTCAAAAGAGGTAAATTTTCGATTGAAGATGATGACCGATCGGGAAGGCCAGTTTCTGTTTGAATGTGAACCAAAAGCGTGCAAGAGTAGAAGCATTGCGTTCGATCTGTACTCGATTTGAAAACGATGTAGACTTCTTAAACAGAATTGTTACTATGGATGAGACTTGGATACATTTCTATGATCCACAAACAAAGCAACAATAGATGGAATGGCGACACTCTGGTTCTCCAAGACCTAAGAAGTGTCTAAAAATCTGTTGGAAAAGTTCTTACTTCAGTTTTTTGAGTAATCATAAATGATTTTTTGGATGAGGGTAGAATAATAACTGGAGATTACTATTCGACATTACTGACCAATCTAAGGAAAAAAATTGAAGAGAAAAGACGCAGAAAGCTATCCAAAGATGTTTTGTTTTTGCAGGACAACGCGGACAAATCTCATGTTGCCATGCAAAACATTCTTGATTTTTGGTTTGAATTACTAGAACACCCTCCATATTCACCAGATTTGGCTCCGTTCGACTATCATCTCTTTCCTCAACTGAAAAAAAGTTTGAAGGTCGTAAATTTTCTTCCAACGAGGAGGTAATAAAAACTGTGGAGGTCTGGTTTTCAGAACAAGAAGAAACATTTTTTTGAAAGGTCGTTGCAGGTTCGCTTTAATAAATGTATCCAATTAAGAGGAGAATATGTTGAGTAATAAAATATTTTGACATTGAAATTTTGTTTGGTTCTTTGGTAGGCTAAGAATTTTTCAATATATCCTCGTATATCCTGATGTCCGACTCTTATTCCTCTGTCAAGAGCATCTTTAGACAACTCTATCTGTTACTGTGTCCTCAGCATACTTTTCCCTCGACCAAATTTCCTTCTCCGATCAAGCATTTTTCCGTCTATACACTTTATACGATAAATAACTACTGTTATTGATAAAAGTATATAGGTCACTTCATACAATGTATGATTCATTATATAACTAGTAATGCATTATGTTTAATTTCAATATATTGATAGAGGTTACTAGGAAAACCAGATTTCCGATAATAGACAGTCCGTGTAATCTATTGGACGTGAAGTTTCACCAATACACAAAACCCAATGTCGTACTTTATAGTTTCCAAATGCAATTTAATATAAAATGAAGCCTGTCATTGTGAACTAACTGATGTAGTTATATTAGTTGCCAATTATATGCAAATTTACTAACATTAGTTGGAATATAAATAAAAAGCGAATGTAGTTTTTTGATTATACGCTCAATAAAAAATGGATCCATTAAGAATTTATAGATCTTGAAATAGTGTTGGACCAAGTAAATAGAAATGACATAAAGAGAATTCTAGAATACAGAGGTTTAGATGAAAAACTAATAATCGGAATGAAAGCTTTGTATAAACAGACGAAAAATTATGTCAGAAACAACAGAACGAATAAGTATACTATGCCAATGATTATTTACGTAGAGTCAGTCTTCAATTTTTCAGTCGGACTATGGAAAGTAGAACATTAAAATATTAGAAATACGATAGGCAGTGACTTGGTAATAATAGCAGAAGATGAGGAAAGGTGGAAGAAGAAGTGTTATAAACACTGGATTCTCCAGCCACAAAAAAAAGACACAATAGATACTTTGGGTCGCAGAGTATATGGTACCCCAATATCTACATACATTCAAGATTATTCAACGCAATTAAACCACAGTTTCTAGCTTAAAAGGAAATACGAAAACAGAAATATATAAAAAAATAGCCATACATATTTCTAAGGGTAAAAATAAGAAAAACAAATGGAAGGATATAGCGACATAGCATCATGCGATATAAGGACAATGCTAGCAATGAGAAAAATGGCGGAAATTGCAAAATAAATTTGAGAATACAAAATAGACAATTGGTACTCAAGAAATGAGATGGAAGAGAGATGGGCAAATAAATAAGGAGAAATATATTCTATTTTATGGCGGGGAAAATAATCGAGGAAAGAACGGTACCGGTTTTATGATTAGCGAGATGAGAATAAGAATAAAAAAGAGTGAAGCAAATATAACAATAATAATTAATATTTACGGGCGCATAGAAGAAACAAAAGACCGAGACAAAGATAAATTCTATAAAAAAACTAATAATAGTATGCGAGGACGTCACAGATATGATACATTAATAATTATTGGAGTTATGAATGTAATAATTGGAAAAGAAGACTATTTAAGTAGTGTGGCAGGGACATACCTCACATTAAACAACTAACGAAAATTGGGAGCGAATAGGTAGTTCAGCCAAGGATTTCAACATGTATATTAGTAGCACTAGTTTTAAACAGAAGGAATGATGGATAATACCAGGAACTACCGAGGGCAACCAAATAGATCACGTCTTAATATTGGAAATAAGATCAAAGATAATACAAGATGTAAGATCATACAGAGGAACATTTAGTAATAATCAAATGGAATTAAGAATGGTGAATATATTGAACAAGAAGATAAAAAACAGAAACCAAAAACGAGTGAGGACTAATACAAAAAAGAAATAGAAGAAGAGCTACAAAAGATACTATTGATGAGCAATGGGAAGAGATTAAGAAAAGTGTTATAAACGCAATGCATGAACTTAAATCAAAATATAAAACGAACTACAAAAGAATGGAGTCAGTATTTCAAAATATTAATACAAAAACTGCAGTGAATACGAAGATAATATAATAATAATTGTACAATACTAGAAAATAAAAGAAAACCGACGGAAATGGGATCTAATCATAGAAAGAGTACGGGAAACAAAAAAAATGCTGAGAGAGAGTTTTAGATCAGAAGAATTAACAGTAGATGCCATACATACTATAAAACAAATGATGGAAAGAAGCTATGAGCACAACATTACGATGCAAATGCTATTAATCAACTTCAAATAAGTATTTGATAGTTTGAAAAGGAGAACAATTATGAAGAACATGGAAAAACAACATGTACACCAAAATTTGATGAGAATTTGGAATAAAAGCTGGGGTAAGGTAGGATGATCTCAGCGGTATTGTTCAACATTGTAGTTGAAAGCATAATAGGGGAATGTAATATCGATGAAAGAATCATTAATAAATCAATACAAGTAATAGCCTATGCTGATGAATAAACTGTAATAGTTTAATTATCTCCAAAGAGTCTTGAAGACACATTAGAAAAAAATGTAAGAGAGGCAGGAAAAAGAGGATTGAAAATAAATCAGAAAAATAGAAAATACATGTAAATTAAAAGAAGACAGTTCACAAACAAGAAACAGTAAAGATAAATTATCTCACCTTAAAAATAGTCGACACCTTTAGTACTTAGGAACAATGATATGCAACAAAAATTACACAAAAAATGGAAAACACAAAGAATTCGGGATATAATATGTATGTACAAAACTATAACACAGAGTAAGAGAATAAGCCGAGCTACCAAATCAATGGTTTACAAGACTGTAATAAATCCAGTAGTCACAAACGCAGCTGAAACTAACAAATATTGACAAAGAACAAATAAGGATATATGAGAGTTGAATAATTCATGGACCAGTAAAAGCTGGAAAAGATGAGTATAGAGGACTTATGAACTATGAAATTATGAATGTATTAAAAAATAGGGATATTTTGAACACAGAAACAAAAAGAATACAATGGTACGGACACATTAAAATAAAAACGACAGTGTATTAGGAAAATTAGTGGAGACCGAACGAGAAAGGATTGCCAGGAAGACCAAATAAAGAGCTTCAAGATAAAGGAGTCCAGTATGTTGAGAGATAAATCAAGCCAAAAGCTATTCTTACATGTAACCATTACAAAATACAAATAATACAAAAAAAATACATAATGATTGCAAGTATACACAAGAAATACCATTACACATCAATAAAAAACAAAAATGTTAATCTTCATTTGAATAAATCGGGTGTGACTGTCTTAAACACGACAAAAAATGAAAGTCAACAAGAAATAAAGAAGAAGGTCCAAATTGAGACTAACCAATATAAACAACTACGGATATATGAGAGGAGAATAATTTGAAAAATTCATGGACCAGGGAAAGCTGAAGTAAAGAGAACTTATGAACTATGAAATTAAGAATTTATTTGAAAATGAAAATATAGTAAACATAATTAAAGCAAAAAGAATACAATGTATCCTACATTAAAAGAATGGAAAAATGATAGAGTACAAGGAAAATCACAGAATGGAGACCGAGCGAGATGGGTTGGCCATGTCATGAGAACGATTAATACGAAGGATATATGAAGCAGGATCTCACAAAAAAAGAAAGGAAGAAGATAGAAGAAAATTGAGGTATAAGATGATAGGAATTATAACAAATTGCACAAGATTGGAAAACATAGAAGCAGCTATGGAATAGCAAGCTCACTTAACTCCAATATGCCTTACATTATATGAAAAGGTAGGAAGGCATCAGGATTGAGTAAATAACTAAAAATAACAAAAAAATTCTTAAATATGTATACATTTTCTAATTGCTAATTCGATTTAATTATGTTATAATAATATTTCAATCCCTATCATCAATCTATATGTTAACACTCAATTATTTTAAACACTTTCATTATTAATGTTAGTGGAAATGTCTTTGCTATATTAATAATTATGAAAATTACATCAACATTGAGAGCAACTACAGCAAAATATATTTTACACTGTTACTCTGTTTGTTATCTCTATTTCTAATAATATATAACCGAAAAATATGGTGTTTCTACCATTATACATGTAACGTCGTTTAAGTTCGTTATAATTATTAAAACATAACTCATGTACTTCAGAGAATTCTTGCAGTAAACCAAAAACAAGACAGTAACAAATGTGTTTAGTTTGTAACTGTTCGTATCAGCGATTTCGTTGATTTAGATTTGTATCTACAAACACTATTCCGAAATGCATGGCTCGGGATACAAAACAAAGCAATACAAAATTCGCTTTTCAATGTACAGCCACTTTCTCAGTTCAAAGAGAGCTTCTGACAATATTAGAGAAGGTGTAAAACATCTCTATTTGAGTTTTCGATTTGAAAATCTTGTTACACTTATCATGATGATGAGCATCCGTTTCTTGAGTATAATCAATTTCAATTAATGTACACAAGAATGCTTTTTCATAAAAGTAATGAAACGTATACCATTATTGAGATATTCATCAAATTTAAGTCTGGGAAGAGAACAAGATCGAATGTTTCGAATTGAAATCAAACATTTCACATTCTCTCCATAGAGAATCTTATCTCGTTTTGTTTTTTATCTGTAAAACACAATAAACAGTTGAATTTGCATATAATTAAACATATAAATATATGTAAACAGAGTTCTCACAAAAGAATTATCACATGTTCATGATTAGGTTAGGTTAGGTTGCCTGTTTTCTCAAATTTGACAAACAGTTTTATCAACTTTTGAGTGATGATGTCGTCATTATATTGTGAATAAGATTCATATTTTCAATGTCTGTAGGCTAAGGCTTTGATATTTGATGTAGGACTAGCTGATTTTAATTCTGCATTTTTCAAGTATTTATAATACATTCTATTGAAATTATTCCGAAAATTGGATTTGTAACAATTGAAACCAAATATTTTGCGACAGTATCTCTGTATCAAAGGATATAAATGAAGTTTCCAGTACCTAACATTTTCCATAAAAGTAGAATACCACTTCTGTAAAGTACCTTCCATCCATTTAATATTTACTACTTCAGTTATTAGTTTGAATTTCCAGTCATTCATATCTCACAGTTCCTTGTAACTTTACTTCCCCGGCTGGAGACTCTTCCTCGGGAAGTGGTATTCGGCAATGGTTGAAGTACGATATACCTATAAATACCTGATACTCAGATGGGGTGAATAATCGATATTAAATTAGACGCCACCAACTTTCTAACGAACGACTTTAATATGGAGAAAGGTGGAAAACCTGGAAACATCTTATGAATTGAATCGATAATAGAATGTGAACTAAAACTAAAGCTTCCCCGGACCCGATTATCCAAATTATTATTTATTGCTAAGAACAATAAAAAAAGGTTTCAGCAATAAAATTCACATTAACTACGTATCCAAGAGAGCACTAGAAAAAAATAGTTTTGAATGGTTTATATATAACTTTTTTTTATCAATATTTATAGAGAAAAGAAATGTGAAAATTCAAAAGGTAGTTTAGGTAGTTTAAACACTTTAGTAAGCCATATTTCGTGACGTCATAGGTATAAAATAAACACCGAACATATGCTATAACATATAAAGTAAATATGTAATTATTTTTGTTGCCAGGATCATTTTGAAATGAAATTAAAATTTAAATTTAACTTATTTACATATTTTATACTAATCAAGTTTATCATGCTTTTGATTTTTAACGTGATTATATAATAATGTAAGAGGTTTATCCACTTTATTCTTATATAGAGAGCATTATTTCATTTGTACGTAACTCATAAATGAAAACAGTATTATAACAGCACACGCTATGTTGCTGGCAACGATAACCTCGTGACCATCAAGTAGACAACTGCTCACTGTTTTTATTTAGCCTATAACGTCACATCTGAAAACCAATGAGAATTGTTTCTTATGTAGTCAAAAATTTAACATTTTTGCGACTCTCGATTAAATATTTAGATATTATGACTTCACTTTTAATTCAATATTTTACATTCTGACATTATTTCACATCAAGAATAAACAGAAAAATAGATACTTTTCAAAAAATGGAAGTACCCTATTATGATACAAATCGACAGATTATAAAGCGTTATGGTTGATATTCACCAATGGCTAGTGACGAAATTACAAACTGAGCGTCAAGAGGTTAATTTGAATGTTGTTTCAATGGCAATTTTATAAACCGACATGTCTATTGATTTTCGTTCCAAATATGCTTACATACTAACAGTGTCCAGATTCCAATACATTTGGAAAAAAAAGAATAAAATTTTGATTAAAACAAATTGAAGCTACTTCGAAGCTAGCTGTCTACCGATAAGTTTTAAATTACTAAGTATAGAGTGTTTATAAATTAATGCTATAAAATTAAGAAATTCAGTAAATTATTGTTCTTACAAAATGATGTTGTGTCAAAGTTTCTCCTATAATGTGGTGACTAAATTTGAGCTTCTATATTTTTCTGAAATTTGAATTTAGATAAAAACTTCATACATTTTGAGCTTCGCGAAGCCCTAACATTTTCATGTTTCTTTATAAGGGAACGTGTGTATTTTATTTTTGCTATTGCTTATAAAAAAATTTGATCTATATTTTTTGAGGAAACGGATATCCAAAGTAATATTTCATATAACTTGAAAGAATCTATAATAAATGAGGTAAGAGTTGCTAATTACATTATCTTACGAAGGTTACCACTCGAGTTTCTAGATATGACAACACTAATATGAATATGTTAAATCTGACATTGTCATCATACAGTTTAACATTTTTAATGGTTAACGTACTCAGAACATGTGATACGTTACAGGATGATTTTTGTGAAAGTCGTCCAAAATTGGCTGTTGTGCCAGAAAACATCGATGCTATACGAAAACTGATATTACAAGATCGTCATGTTATATACCGTGAGATTGTGGCAGACTTGGACATTAGTTCCACTCGCATACATCCAATATTACATGAACATTTTGCTGTCAAAGAGTTTGCACATGTTGGATAGGGCATAATTTGACAATTATTAAGAAGTAGCTCGTGTCCACACTAGACACTGAATGGGTATTTTAAGACGAACCAAATCCAGCAAAAATTCTTTGTGCAGGAAGCATATAGAAGCAAATGGTGGCGTATTTTTTCGGATTAACTAGATATATCACCATAGTTTCATTAGAACAACGTAGAATGGTCAATTCCGAATGGTAACCCAACATCTGATTGCCAGAAATGTTCAAAAGCATCAGAGAAACCAATCGCAGGAGACGAATCATTCTCCACCAACACAATGCGAGATCTCACACATTAATTCAAACAAAAACGTTTTTGAACGGTCAAAAAATCAAATTGTTGGGTCTTCCGCTGTACAGTCTTTGTTTGGCACCCAATGCTTTGTTCTTATTCCCGCAGATCAATACTATATTACATGACATGGTTCAAACACATGCAAAATTTCATTAATCTCAATAAAGAAAAATTTTAAAAGGAATAAATCCATAATATGGATATTATCTAATAATAAATATGTGTTTTTGTCCATCTCAAATTTTAAGTAGCAACCCTCATATAACATTACCTGGTATTTAGCATTTGGGATTGCGTTGAATTTACAAAACGTTCGAGTTTCCAGTTTCCATCTAAACGCAAATATAAGAAAAGAAGTGGAAAATCAAATTCTACTAAACATGTTATTATTATATCTTCAAAGAGGATGAGCTGAGTAAACATATTTATATACGAACAATGATCTCCTGAAGTTTAGAAACTAGTCAGTAAGCAAATAAATGATTAAGTTGTATCAAAATTCCTATAAGAGCTTTCACAAGTATAGTATTCCACCCATCCAATAAATAGATTGAAGCGAGGCAAGCAATTTTCAAGATTTTCCAATAATGCCCATGCTTTTTCTGTTAAATAGCTCTGTCATTTCATAATCCCAATAATAGCTTTTGTTTCTATTCAGTGGAATTTCAAATTCTACGTACTCACAATTTTAATTTATAAAATTAACTTACAAATTGGTTCTGCTCGATGACGGTTTGATCATCAAAACAGTTCCAATTAAACTTCGGGGTATCAGTGGAATGAAATAGTAGAAAGTAGATCTGAGTAGAGGCAATAAATATTGTTTATACCCTCATTTCGATATTGAAATAAAAGGAAATTAGATTAACTAGTTAGTTAAGTTAATTATTAGGCACAGAAGTAGCGGAACTCAGAAGATGGTGATGGAAAAAGATATTTTAATGAGAAAATGTGATATGATAAATATATAAAAACATAATCGAATGAAATTCGAGCAAAAATGAATGTTATAGACAAATATTACAAAACTTATCATCCACAAAATAAAATCTTTGACGAAATCGTTTCATCCGAATGAGGGTGTGTCGGTGCACTCCAAAACTTCCTTATCATGAACGCGGAGAAAGACAAAAAAAAATAATAGATACCAAAGTATAAAATGGATTTTCTTAGTACTAAAAATGACGCTTCTTCCTCTTAATCAAGTTTTATCGTCGATTGATTGGTATTCATTTTTCATTTTAAAAATAAAAAATTTCCAAATCCTCTCACAAGGACACCGTGTTCTCTCTATCGGGAACATTGCGGCATATCAAGTACAAAATTGATTTGTACATAATAAGAAATACTTTAATGAATAAATAAAGAAAATAAAAAAAATTACTGCACAAATACGAGATTTAGTTATTCAGAAATGAGCAATAGAGAGAAATTATAACTGTGGATAATAAAGGAAAAAATATTTTAGGAAATAATGAAATCTCAAATACAGGAAGTTCATGGAATAGAAGCTTCTTCTAATATCACTGAAAGAAAAGTGAAAATTCATCAATGAAACCTATGTTTTGGCACATAATATTCAACCATGTATTTTTGTAGTTAGTATCATTGATAAAACTTTTTTTATTTGCCATAATTAACGATTTAATAACTAACAAAGTTATTAACTTGAACTAAATGGAGAGACGGTGCTCCTTTAGTGATCGTAATTTCCTGCGAACATCTCTCAATCGAAATAATGCGGGATAATAGTGCCCAAAAATCTTCAATTGGATGTAGCCAATTTTAAGTTACTCTTGCAAAAGGACGCTAAGTCCGGCCGAAACATTTTATTCACTCTTCATTCATTTTTAAGAATCTGTCCAACCAAATGATTAATGCTTTTCCTTATTTCTAACTTATAAAACATTTTATTGCAAACAACATATAAATGGGCTTGTCTAACTAATGTCAAGAAAATAATTTTTTTTTTGTTAGGAAAACTATTTTGGTATTGTATTATTACAACTTATTTTTGAACTCTTAAATTTTGTGCCAAAACTATTGGGACATACGTTCTCACCATAATTGCTATATTCCAGTGCTCACTGTAAATATTATTTTATGTCTTCCATCGACTAAAAATTTGTGTTGTGTAGAGATCAAGCAGAATATACTATGGCAAGCAATGACTCGCACCTTGTATAGTACGTAGTAGTAAATTATCCATTCGTGCACAACTTAAAAAAATCTTATTCCACTATTTATTCCAATTTCTTCACATCTATTGTTATTTTGCTGAACATATTGATTAACTGACCAAATAAACAAATTAAGGGGAAAATAACTCTCAAATAAGAAGGAAAATTTTTCTAGCTTTGTGAAGAAAAGAATTTCATCGGGCTTCTTAAATAATCATGCGCTCTCTGTTTGTACTGAAAACTTCTCTTATTCGGATATTTTTGTATGCACTAGTTATTTATGCCATGATTTCCATAAATCAGTTATTGAACATCGCGTTATACATCTTGAAACAAAGAGTTAGAGATATCGATATATCAACCATTGCAGTCAGAAATACTTTGTTAATGTAACTGGTATTAATTGGGAAGTCATTTATAGCAATAAAATAAATTATTTTTGAAATATTTTTATTTCGTCTACTTTTATATGCAAATTATCCAAAGAAAGTTCGATATAAATCAGTTGGTTTAGAGACATAAAAATAAATTGCTATAGTATAAAACATCGTTTCGTGGATATAAGACTAGGAATTTTCATCAGTTTTTCTCGTATAAATCTGGGATTCGATATAGAATGCACTAGTTGATTCTAGAGGATACAAACTGTAATGCTTTATTCCTTTTGTGTTTGTGATTTGATCGATAATGATAGGATTTTCTTACGGTCCAGTCAATATTTTTGTTTGGAAAAGACAGATTCTTATTCTTTATTGCCACACCAATTTCGTTGACTGGCAACTAGTGATTAGTTTGAGGCTAGTATGGATACGGGGTGAGGCAATTACGTCGTAATTTTAAAACTAGCAGCACTGTGTCGCTTCGACCAAATCTCTCTAGAAAAGAGACTCTCTCATGAGTGTTTGAATGGACGAAGCTATTCAAAAAGTAATACGAATCATTAGAATATAATCCAAGCGAAGGAGCACCTCTTACCACTTGTACTAACTTGGAGTCGACCATTTGCGCTCGCTGATTACCACTAACCTGCGCTTAATTATTCGTGACTTTCATTATGAATTTAATATTATTGAATATGTTTACGATACAAAATTCGCACCTATCATTAAAAATAAATGACTAGAGCATAACCCCGAGACACATAAACAGAAGCAGCAGTGGGAAGAAATGGGCATATATCCGAGTCCCGACTCCTTAAAGCAAGCATGAGTATGTCACCATCAATCATATAGCGATTGTCCTATGTTAGCACCTTAAAGAGGCACTTGTTTTCCGTGTGCAACCCGCATTCCTCATTGATTACACAAGAATTTTTGGCTGAAAAGTCATTCCAGAGATGTCGCACCTATCCTATAGTCCCAATATAGCGCCCAAAGTGAAGTCTCATCATAAAAGATTTTATCAGGGTGACAGAGAGGAGGTAAAATAAGCTGTGACTGTGGTTGTTAATGAGTTAATGATTACCAATGAAGCTTTGAATCGTGTAAGAAAGGTTGCAATTGTTGTGTCGAGTTAAAAAGAGACGATTGTGAATATCGATAATAAAAATTTATTGTTCTTGATAAACTTTTATAATTGATTACTTTATCTTATATATATATATATATATATATATATATATATATATATATATTTGTCCTATTTATCATATTATGTAAATAGGACAAATATATTTGATCATAGCAATGAAATATTTCAATCTTTCCTGACATCAGTTAATATAATAATATATTTGTTCTCCTGATAGATTATCACTACACAGTTTGATGTTTTATTTGTTTTAAAAACCAATTTTAAACCAGAGATGAGCTAAACTCAAAAGAATTTGAAACCAAAAGTATATAAGAAGGACTATGAAATAAGAGAGGAAATTTCAAAGTAACTTATATTGAAAATTCATGAATTAACCCAAAATTTGTATTTTAAGATCCATTTTCTTGTACTATTAGCGCATCTGAGAAACATTTATTACATTAGTGCGAAATAAATGCTAGAAAAACTCCTGTTCTCTAAAATAATTCAAAATAACGTGACATTTCAGAAACTCAATGGTTAAGTGAAAAAATAATATTATTATTTAGATATGAAAACAAATGATAATGTTTCTCTCTTCGCCGCATAGATACAACGTCAATACAAATTTCGTCTGTAATTTTATACAGACCATAATGTGATTGAACGTTGCTGATGTCCACGTGTAATTATTGATTTGTAACTACTAATTTGTTGTCAGTCTGTTGTGACGAGGGATTACAGGAACAGCACTCAATGAAGCTATCAATTTTGAGTGATGTTACTCGGTGACACACATTTTGTCAATTGTTTCAATCCAGTCAAGATGAAACATCATCTTTGTTATTCTATAAATCTAAGAATACAAATACAAACATAGGCTGGAGAAAATAGGAACCCACCGATTGGCTTCAAATTTTTACAAGATACCCTATCACACACTAGATGATTGCACCTGAATAGATTTCTGGCGTCTCGCAAGGAAGGGGGGTAAAAAAAGTTTTGATAGTTTGGAACTCACGGAAAATATTTATATGGATTAGTATTGAAATTGAAGATAACTATTTAATCACCAATTATCACATTTACTATATTTATGCTGTTTTCAAGATACACTTGCAATTTAGATAGAAGTTGATTATGAGCCAATAAAAGAACCACTAGATAACCGGAGAGAAAACGAAAATTTTCAGATACCCGGGCTCGTCCATCGTGACGAGGTAAACGAAATAAATCATTTTTCTAACAACCGTCCACACTAGATTCAAATAAATAAACCTAAATTGAACTTACTAATAGACACAGGTATTTCCCGATCAATAATACGAGTATAATTAAACCATCCGTTACTGAGAGCTTAGAAGTAGAAATATAAGATACCAAGCTATAGTAGCTGCATTTTAGAATTTAAATGGAACGATTATTTAATTGACTTTACTTTGTACGACTTCCACGATTTTTATATAAGACTACGAGATCTCATTAATATGAAGTTAAATATTAATTACTCTAATAAAAAATTAAGTATGTAATCAAAGTGAGAAAATACTGCTCAAGTTTAAAGAAACTGATAAAATTATATGTTTAAAAATAATGTGATAGTTAATACATTTGAAACTCCATTTGTTAACGCAAATTTTGACGAAAACGATTTAATTGATCTCAACCAAATTCTAGAGAAATAGTGAAAAACCTTTGCCGATTTTAGACAATGTAGATCTATCAGAAATGTTAGAGACATTTGACAAATATCAACAAAATAAACGAATAAGTTCCGATGTAGTTAATATGATTATATAAGCAAATTCCTCGACTTGAGAATATATTAACCAATAATCAAAATCAAAATTAATTCTCGCAATCCATGTAACTATTCTCAAAGACGACACATGCATTTTATCATTTATTCCCCGTAATACAAAAGCACCCAACACATACCTGTTCATTTCCTTATTCGGCACTTAAGAACGAAGATAAACAATTTGAAAAAGAAGAATGCCGTTTCCTGGAAAACACTTTCTAATGCCGGCAAAATCCAATATCTCAAGACAACTGTACCATACAGCTTCAACGAGGACAAGATCCCAGACGCTGCCACATCATAGAAGTAAATGAAGTAAATCCAGTGTCTAAGTGTACAGTAGTAATGGTAGAACATTAGTAGGTTAGCTAATGTCCTTCATTTAATGTAATATTCATTTTTATTCGATTTTTTCTCTAAACATTATTTATGTGTGTAGTGTAAGCTTATAAGTGAACAAGACATGACCGATGGGAAAACTGCCAGTTAAGGTACTTATGCCTAGATCTGTGTTAGAGAGAACAAATCTTCGGAAAAACTGTATGTAATACAATTTCCAGTCGCGCAATTAGCATTCATGCAACTTATTAATTGTAATTTCGCCTTCGCCTTCAAGCGTTTTTTCATCTATATATTTAAATATAGTAGCAATATCTTGATCATCCAAAATATGATAGTAATATACTAATTACACTCGCATCTCGAGTGATCCCCCTACTAGTTTTGCGTCTGTAGAACTAAAACTAAGAGGGTGGCTTAAATATAAACCAAAATTTTGCTATAAAAGATTTTATTATTAAGTTACAGAGCTGAAATTATTTACAGTTTTTCTATATTGTGTTAATCACACTCTACACACTTTTTCCGCCTGTTCGGAAGCTTTTTCATAAAAATTTCTAGGTCCGCATTGCTTTATGATCGTATTCTATCAAGTGTTCATTTAAATGGACCCTGTTTTTTAAGATACATATTACTACAATTTGCACGTTCACAGTTCGTTGTTCAATGAAAGAAAAAGAAAATTAGTCCATTGCTTTTACTGACACGCATCCGTCTTTCACGTATCTTTCTCCATTCTATAAAAGCGTGTTTATTCACTGGCATATAATGATATACCAAAATCTCCTCTGTGGTGAATATTCGGTGCGATAAATTTTCTCCTTCCTCTTCATATCGCTGCAAGAGGTGCGTGCAAACTCAGCATGTAAATTTCTGCTCTTGGCACCCATCTGGCTGACGTTCTTATGATAATACTTCTGCTGGGGCGCATGTGGCAAGTTTTCCACCACTTCTTAGCCTTTTCGGAAAGTGGAATACCATTCATACACATGAGTCTTGAAGAGACATTTATCCTCTAATTGATCAAGTATTTTCGTTGATTTCCGCGGATTTCACATTATCTTTGACCGAAAAACCAAAAAACCAATAATGATGCTTTGCTCAATAGACATTGGTACATCATTCTCGCTCATGGCAATAAGTACAGTAAAAAGTGTGCTAACGTTGTCCCGGCTGATTTCCACGCTTCGTAACAGAGCAATCTAGCATTCAGTGCAGCCACTTTTTCGATACTAGTTTTCGCATGGTTATTCAAAAATCCCAGTTCATTTTTAAGCCATCCTCGTTGATACATTTGATAAAACTTGGTTATTAGGATCAAATAAAAAAATGTAGTTAACCTCAAATTTTTTTAATGAAGAGCTTTTAATGACAATTAACGCAATACGGTACTTGCAAGTTTTGACAAAAAATAGTTTTGGATATTTTATATACAACAATATAATTTTTTTCTCAATGCTTCAATCAATATTTATAGAGAAAAAAAATTATTGAGAATTTTGTAGGTTTCTTAAACATTTCAGTAAGGCCGTGTGACGTGATAGGAATAAAATAAACACTGAATATATGATATAAAGTAAATACGACGCTTATTCTTTCGGTTATTCTAAAATAAGCGTTATTATTAAACTTTAATTAATTTGAAAAATGGTATATAAATTGTGTTTTGAGCCAGGATGTGGAATTACCACGTCTAAAATACCTGATAAAGTTTTTTTATGATTCAAAGAAATCGAATATACTACATCAAAAATGGTCTGAAAGTGTAAGATTCCAATTTAACTTATTCTAATAGTTTATTATGCTTCTAATTTTTAATGTGATTATGTAATGGTGTCAGAACTTGACCTATGAAACGTTTGTTCACTTTATTCGTATATATAGAAAAATATTTTATTTAAACGTGACTAATAAATAAAAACTGTATTATAGCAGCACACGCTACGTTGCCTACAACGATAACTACCCAATGTTTTTATTGAACCTATGACGATTGAAAATTTGAAATTTTTGCCACTTTCAATTAAATATTTAGATACTATTTTCCCATTTTTAATTTAATGTTATACTCTCTGACATTATTTCATATCAAGAACTCATGAAATAAACAAATTAATAAATAATTTTTAAAAAATGCAGGCGTACCCTATTAACATTAATATGAGGCCGAAGAGCTCAAATGTTTCATATTATTGTATATTGATTGACTAGTATTTATTTTACATGACAAAATTTCCATTAACACACAATTTTGTTCCGTTATTAAATAGATAATTGATTCTGAAATTGGTAAGAAAATTGTGTTGGTGCAAACCATTTTTTATTTTTCTATTAATCTTTTTACTGCGTTTCCTCGTGTAAGTCTTATTATTGTTCTGCTGTTAACGCTTTATCGTCAACGAACACTCCTTTTGACAAATCTTTTTTGATAGCATTCTATTCGATATTAAATTTCTAGTACAATTTTTTTTTATTCAGATAATTTTTTGTTGGGCATACTATGTTGTATAGTGTAATCTCATGGAAACTTTACTATAATCGTGGTTTGTAGTTGTTTAATTACTGAAGTTTTCATGCAACTTCATAATAATTCAGAATCTCCTGAAAAATAATCATATTTTACCCTAACTTCATGTTTCTCTTGGAACGTTTTCCAGCAAACACTCACGTACGATAATAATTAATATATGTTTTAGCAACGTCCGAATTAAGGGAAACTAATGTGTAAAATAATTTATACGAGTCATTTGCTATACAAAGCAGCTGGTGCATATTTTCATTTAAAAAAGTTTTGGTTTGGATTTTCTAAACTTAACCTTTCACAAACTTTAACAGAGTTATTAAAAAAAAGATTTCCTACGATGGAAATGATAAGAAAGTATCTAAGATTAACAAATATATCAAAAAATACATAGAACCAACTCTACGTCGCCTTTGTTATTGTAAAAAACTTCCATTTTATACTTTTCCAACAATATCTAACAATGGAACCACCCAATTCATTACTTGATTTTCTCAACATTTTCTCTATCAAGCCTTTTCAAATTAGAATAGTCCGGTAACCTGTTTAGTTATACCAGAGTAAATGTCTGTAAAATTGGGTCACCTTATTACAGACGATAATAAGAGACATTGCACTAGATCTATTTTTAACTTGATTATGTCGAACGTGATAAATCTCTATATAATATGAAACTTCTATACGCTTCTATCACAAATTACATCTTCGCATTCGTTTGTTCGAACATTTCCTGAAATGAACTATTGGCACGAAGAAATTGTAAGAGGAGACAAAGCATGAATATGAAAGATTTATAAATCACGCATTTAACATATTAATTACAAAAAATAGAACAAATAAGTACTATTTTATAGAAAAAATATAAATATGGCTAGTGTATTTTAAAGCTCTACCCAACAATCTATAATAATATAATCAAATGTAGAAAAATGAAGTTAAAATATTAGAGCTCCCCTTTTTTCACTTGTTCTTATTGACTTTTTGTTTTACAACACCCATTCAAGAACTCTATATTATTAGTAATATAAAATTAGTAACATTTTCTGTTCTCTTCTTTTTTCTTTGTTCAAAGTTCATTAATTTTGCTTCCAGACTTTCAAATGTAGATGTTGCGAATGCAACTTCTTTATTTAGGACTTTTATATGCATAAAGTTCAAAAAATTGTCCTACAATCGATACTTCAATGTTTGATCATCATCATTTGAGGAACTTCTGTGTATACTAGAATTAAATCTTCATTCATACAAGATTCAATCAAAGTATAAATCATTGCAGCTCAAAGTTCTAATGTCACACCCACTGTTTCTAAAGCTCTACATTGTTAAGTACTACAATAGCTCTCGATTATAGACAAGCATACGAGTATTTGTATTTCCAAATCTAGTTTTCATACTTTCAACTACTTTTGAGTAATTTTGTTTGTAGAACATAATTTGGTACTAATTGTCTAGCTCTACTATTGTGTGCAGTGGCATTATGAATTTCACTAAACTTACTCCAAAAACCTAGCTGCTATTTTTGAGTCTCTTTCATGTTTTTAAATTTCATAGTTGAACGTTTGATTCTACTTGGTACAACATCTTTTGAACTTATCATATGGTACTTACAAGTATATTTATCGGAAATTTCTACTCTACTAATAATAAAGCTCTTCACTTCATCAGTAGCTTCATTCTTCTGCTTAAGTATCTTCATTTTATTATGAATTTCTGTTACTTTTCTTTCTTGTTCAGTATTTCATAAATCTCATTGTAAATATTCATGGAACTGATTATTCTGTATCTTTAACGCAAGTTTTACTATTTCCATTTTTCCAGTGTTTTATCAGGGTCGCCAAAAATGTTGTAGTGCAATGTCTACCCGTCAGTTGATAATATACGTATTTGAATTTAGAAAACTGGAATTGAAATATTAGAGCTTTCCTGTTTCCCCTTTTCAACAACACAATATTATTATCAATACGGAGTGTCCCGGGGCTTGATGCAAAAAATTCGAGAATGAGTAGATGATGTGAGATGGTTAACAATCCGTAACGTCCACAGGGACAACCTGTACAATCTAAAGATAGCAAAATGAATGTTTCAACCAATTTGTTAACAAAAAGGTACTCCTTGTTAACTCGAAGAGATTTATGGTTTAGGAGATATGTAGATTACTAGATCGTTGTACATGCCAAGTAAACCGTTCGCTATAAAGAGACATTCTAAAATAAATTGTCATAAATTGTAAGTATTCACTGAATATACAGGAGGTATTAAAATACAACCAAACATTTCTTGAAGAGAACTTATGAATAAATAAATAAACATTTCTAGTACATACTATCGTACTGGCATAAGAAAAAATTTGAAAGAGATTAATAATTAAAATATGAAAAAAATAATAGATTAATTGGTCGAGGAGGTCCATTTTCATGGCTACTACGCTCCCCTGAATTGAATAGTTTGGTATATGAAACACCAGTAAACACAAGGAACAAAATGATGAAGACGCTATAAGGCAGAATCTTGGAATGCTCTTTCAAGTTCAAAAAAATATCCTCTGAAGACTCCGGAAGTGTATAGAATTGCATTAGAAATGTTTGATTGTGTTTTATATATCCTGAAAGTATTTTCAATAGATGATTACAATTTATGATAAGTTTCTTCATAATGTCTCATTATGACGAACGGTTTCCTTGGCATGTACAACGATTTAAAAATCTACATATTTCCTAAACCATAAATTTTATCAAGTTAAACAAATAGTGCCTTTTTGTTAAAAACTTCGTCTATCTTTAAATTGTACAGGTTGTCCCTGTAAAAAGAATTGTTAATTATTAGGCATGAGCCGCCCCTGCCCTTCAGGTAGTAGTGTAGAATTATTTATTCCGTTAAACACACTACATTAACATACGTTATCATCCATTAAAAATTCATAATGTTTGAATGTATAATTTAATATACTTAATATATATATTATATATATATATATATATATATATATATAATATATAATATATATTATATATATATATATATATATACTTATAATTTAATATACTTAAATATAAGTTCTTATTTCGCAACTTTAAATGCGTATAACTCAAAAACGAGAGGTTGTATGAAAAATTTTTTTGTATTTTATAGCATTATTTTCATCAAATCTCGGAAACCCTGTATAAAATTAGTTACATAACATTTCACAGTACAAAATAACGAAATATCTTTCAACGAAACCTATAGAAAATTGCAGTACCTACTATCGTGAAAGCAACACAGTTCAGTCGAATCTTAGGTATCCGTAGTGAGTTCTTGTTTAAATAAGACGTATATTAAAATTGCAAGGAACGAAATATGAAGAATAAATAAAAGAATACAACAAAAATTTTCGTTGCAGCTATTGTATATCAGACTAGTTAGTAGAAGAGCAAATTCATCAAATACATAATAATTTATTGTCTCCACTCTATTTTATATGAGGGAATAAAAGCGAAGTATCTCTGTGGCAACATGTAGCATGAAACAATGATGCATGCTACACTCCATTTTCCAATTGCCGTTACAATAGCGCAACACGCCCTATGCGGCAATGATGTACTACACAAGTTGATTGTTGTTGCCCAGATGAATACATCAGTTCCCGTACAATAGCTGCGTTTATACTAAAATCATCATACTGACATATTTTGATATGAAAAACTTGACTTTCGATAAGTACAAAACTTTTTTGGATTATTTTTAATTCGTTTGCAAAACAACACAAAGCCAACAGAAGTGTTTCCTCTTCTGAATCCATGCTGTTAATGTGCGCTACGAACATGCGACGAAAACATTTCTGCCACGAGTCCGCGGCGTACTCGCGGCGGAGTCGTGATGTGTTCGCGACGCATTCGTTGCGCGATCGCTCCGCCCCGTAGCCGCTCGCAAACCGCAAGTATGATAATACTGTTAATTGTCCCTGTTGGATATATTATAGACAAATACTACAAAGTGTTTATGCAACGTCATGAGGAAAATGCTTGGCGCATTCATTTGATTGTTTACGACTCATACCTAGAACTACATTTTACATAAGGAATAAGAAATTTCATAATTTAAGTCACCTAAATCAATTTGAATTCCATTTTGAGGTTTAATATCATCAACAAATGAATCGTATTAACCATAGTTGATACAATATAATGAAAACTTATCTATCCTATCCAAATACGTAATTGGATTATATAGGAGTCCTTAGTCCTTCACTATGTATAACAGGAATTAGTTTATGGGTAAACAAAATCAGCAATCACATAAACTCTATTAATAAGATTCAACGGGTTGCATTTAATTAGCATTATTTGATTATTATTATACGACTGATTCCTGACTTCAATAGTATTGTCCTGTATTGCTAATGTTAAGAGGATTGAGTTTGTTACGAATTCGGGGCCATCTGTCTTGAATGACGTAATACGAACAAATATTGGAAGCATAATTTAAAAATGCTCCAAAATATACAGGGTCACTCATGCGAAGCCCGCAACTGAAATTTTATGTTTCCAAAGAGTATATTTTTTATAATAAAAATATAGATATAGAAAATTACACAAAACACTATAGAAAAATTTGATGAGTTTTAAATTTAATTTGTAGCAACTTTAGACCCTGTAGCATCTGACAAAAAAATGTTTTATCACGTAGACCATTTTTATTGAAAAATAGGCTTAACTTTATAATACTTCTAATTAAAAATTGACATTTCAACCTATATAGTTATTTATCAAAACATTTTTCTAACGACCAATTTACAATTAAACGAGAACTAAAATCAAGACTATTTGTCAACAAAATTTACAATATATCCTATCGTTCTTGAAAATTACTTATGTGTCAAATAATAGATACAGGGTGTCTAGGAACTAAGATCAATTATTTACTCGGATTTTCTCAATGAAACTATTTATTACCATTACAATCGTATTTAATATTACTTCATCATTCCTTCAATACCTAGATGTGTTAATTTCCGAGTTATTAGTAAATTTTTGCAGCAAGTTATAGTTCAGGAGGCAGTAAGCACCATCAGGTAGCAATAGTTATTTTCGACGATGGCCTAATAGGCTAAGATATTAAATATTTCAAAAAAGTATAAAATCATAAGAATTCTGTACTTAACATTGGATTAAATATCAGAAACCTTGATGGTAGATTATCGTTGAATAGGTTAATTAACCATCATAGCTTCAAAAAATCAAGAAATCACCTTTTTCCAAAATCAAAATGAAAAACAAGAATATTCATCAGGTTTATACAAAGGGATTGGAAGGAATTCTTAACAAAGTGGGTTTTAAATTTTCTTATAAATCCAGCAATACATTTAAACAATTGTTGGGTAATCTCAAGAATAAAATAGCAAATTAAGATAAGAATGGTATATATGAAATTAACTTAGTGATTGGTGACAGGAAGTATATCGGATAGACTAAGAGAAACGTTAATATGAGGTTTAAAGAGCACATAGCTCATTCAAAATATGAACGGGCCGAAAAATCAAGTATTGCGGATCACGCTGCCAGTCAGAATCATGAAAAAATATAAATAATGTAAAATAGATAAAAAATGTATCCAATAGTAAATTGCATTGGAATTGCTAATATAAGAGTAGCTTAAATAGAGATAAAGGGCCAATTCCTTACAACTCAGTCTATAGTTTAGTAGCTAAGAAATAAATATGAAGATTCCCACCAAGGTTTTCGCGCGGAAATTACTTTTCGCGAGAGGTTTATTGGTAAATTTAGTATAAAGCAGGTAAGTCAAGTATATATATATATATATATATATATATATATATATATATATATATATACTCTGAAAAACGCGCATCAGATAGTGTAATTGGAGGTATCCCAAACTTCCAGCTTCCAACTGTCAGTCAACTACCCTGAGAAGTTGACTTTGGTCAACAACTAGAACAACTATCATTTAGAACATGCACCAGCGATTGGTGGTATTTGAACGAAAATTACATCTCCAGTTTGAAAATATCATTGATAGCATGTCATGTGATAGTATTGTATTTGGTTCAATTCACTTGGACAGAAATAAGAGAATAATGACTCTCAAAAAGATAACACAAATATTGAATGGAAATAATCAGTCCCAGTCATTGCCAAGGTCATGAGGAAAGTAGTTAACTAGCAAATTTTTAGACCCTCAATATGGCTTTCGTAATTATAGATCAATCAGAGATCTCCTAGCCTATCTCACCAACGTATGGACTGAAGAGAAATATAGAAAATCGCGAGCAATCGTACTGGACATGTCAGAGGCTTTTGGCGAGCTTAGTGACACCTCAGAAAAGTTTGAGGTCAACAATTTCCCAGGGATACATCTTGTTGCCACCAACTCTCTTTTTCCTGTACATAGAGGGGTGGAAGCGATCTGAATGAGATTAATGCATGCTGCTGTTTTTACTAAGAAGGCTGACACTGCGGCTCAGAATTTAGTCCTGTCTGAACATAAAATATCACCATCACCGCAAATTTGCTTGTTGTTGTTGAAGTTGGGTGCAATACGTCATAGTCATAATCATGTGGATGAATTATCTATAGCAGCTTCATAGAAACTTTGAGCCCTCCTTAAGACCAAAAATCTATACATTACGCAGCAGATTCTAGTCCTCTGATAGGCCCAAATTCGTCTACCTTTGATGTATTGCGCGCAGGTAGGCTCTCAAGTATATCACGGAGGTGCTAGACTCAATACAGAAGAGAGCAATTCGACTTATAGGCGATATGGAGTTGACCAGAAACTTGGACAGCTTAGAGCATAGAAGAAAGGTCTCTTAACTGACTCTGTTTTACCGATATTACCACGGCATATGCTCTCTTAAGATGTCCAACATAATCCCACCTACATCAGTTTTCGCTAGACCTACTCGACAGACAAACATGGCTCATGAACATTGAGCTCGACGCAGACGCCCAGTACATCAATTTATCGGGACTATTTGGAGAAGTGCAAGCCTGGGGAATCAGCTTTCAAAGCACGTTTTTTCCGAACCATGCCATATTTGGAAAAGTAAAAATGATACTAGATGTTATGAAATGGAGATTTTTGTTGCACCAGTTTGTAAACCAGATGATGATAAATAATGAAAATTGGAATGTCCTATAAATTAATCAGGCATATTTATGAAAACTTCGTTGATGTGCTTATGCTGAAGATAGCACGTGCTGATACGAAACACTTCTGTATTTCATTTCTGCCCATTGTATCCACTCACAAAGTTATTTGTAAACTTTTTAATGGTAAATTGAAATTACTCTAGATAAACGTAATTCTATATCAATGTGAATAAGATTAAGCATTTTATTGGATCTTTCTCAAATATGTATGAGATTTCCCCATTCCATCCCAAGCGAAGTTCCTTAGAGGAGCATTTACATAATGCATTTGTATTTGCTATAGTACGAAATTTGATGTGGTCAAATTCGCTCTACAGAGCTTAATGGTTGAGTCTCTCGAACTAGAGATAAACGACCATCCTTAATCTCACTGTACAGTATGAATAAATAGCAGGAATTTTTAAAAGTTATTTGTGCAGTATAGAATTTTTCTATTTGTATTCGCTTTTGAAATTAAAAGACAGAGGCGGCTTAGGGTCCGGTTGTGTACAATTCCGTAACAAGGAAAACCAGTATATCGTTTCATAGATAATTTCTACAATTTACCAATTAAACACATTGTTGCTAGAAGTGAGTGAAACAAATTTAAATCAGTGTAGTTTTCGTCATGTTCTGTAAAAGTAGATATTAAGAGAAAACTGTTATAGAATCAAATATCAAATAACATAATGAGGAAGTAGAGAACGGAGCCTGAAACTGTGTAATAAAATCTTGCAACCTTTTATTTCTGTACACGTTCGAAGTATGTGTACTTTATAGAATATTGCCAGAATGTTAAAATGGGAATTCATTTTTTGTCTATAATTCCATTCCCTGTATGACCCAGAATTAAGTAGAACAAGCTACTTAAAAATGAATTCATTCTACTTGATTTTGAAAAATGATATAAATGAAATAATCTATCGAAATAAACAGACCCTACATTTTTTAGACTACAATCTTCATATCACTTCTTGATATAAATGCTTCAACTCAAAATTCAATGTAAATTTTGTTTTATTGCTTTTTCCAAATATTTTCAAGTGTGAACGTTTTTTCTTGAATTCTACATTCATTCTAATAATATTCATTCCTCGTATATTTTCTATTAGGTCCCGGAAATTTGGGATAAAGTTCCTGTACTCTTTTCCAGCTTTTTTATGATATCTTTCAATGGACACCTGCTTCTATTTTATATTATATTATCTAAAATTATTATAGATTATAGATCATAGGACATACAGAAACTATTAAGTCGTTATAATACGAGTAATAACAATGTACTGAAAATTTACTAATTACTATTTACATGTTACAATCATGCGAAATGCACTGACGCAATATATGGGGGAAATTAATATTCCGTTACTCTTGTAATTAATTACTAATTAATCTACGAACTCATCTACCTCAGAAAGGCCAGATCAAAACAGTTGGACTCTAAACTGGTCGTTAGCAAATACAAATAATACGAGGATGTATTGATATCTAGTTAGCCTAAACCAGTTAATTGCATAAACAAAATATTGCGTTACGATAGCAACGAACAATAACATAAAAAATATGTCCACCGGAATTGTGAAAATTGATAATGGCTCGATAGAAATTGGACTATCGAGCCATCATCAAGTACCTGTAACTAAAAAATTGGACTGCAAGCTTCAAAAGAGGTAAATTTTCCATTGAAGATGATGACCGATCGGAGAGGCCAGTTTCTGTGTCAGTCCCCGAAAATATCGATGATGACATGATTTTATCAGACCGTCGAATTGGGCTAAAACGGATCTGATCTGAAGCACTGAATATTTCATACGAACGCGTTCTTCATATAGTTCACGTCAATTTGGACAAAAATTGCTGCAAAATGGATCCCCAAAATGTTTGAATGTTGACCAAAAGCGAGCAAGGGTAGGAGCATCGCGTTCGATCTGTGCTCGATTTGAAAATGATGTAGATTTGTTGAACCAAATTATTACTATGGATGAGACATTTATACGATCCAGAAACAAAGCAACAATCGATGGAATGGCAACACTCTGGTTTTCCAAGACCTAAGAAGTTTCGTGTTCAAAAATCTGTTTGAAAAGTTCTTGCTTCAGTTTTTTGGGATTGCCATGGAGTAATCATGATTTATTTTTTGGATAAGAGTAGAACAATAACTGTAGATTACTATTCGACATTACTGACTACTCTACGGGTAAAAATTAAAGAGAAAATCCACCAGATTTGGCTCCGTCCGATTATCATCTCTTACCTCAACTGAGAAAAAGTTTAAAAGGTCGTAAATTTTCTTCCAACGAGGAAGTAATAAAAGCAGTGGGAGCCTGGTTTGCAGAGCAAGAAGAAACATTTTTTTTTTTGAAAGGTCTAGATACGTTGCAGGTTCGCTGTAGTAAATGTATCCAATTAAGAGGAGAATATGTTGAGTAATAAAATATTTTGACATTGAAATTTTGTTTGGTTCTATGGTAGGCTAAGAATTTTTCAATATATCCTCGTATATTCACCAAATACAAATGGAATTTGTGAACAAAGCAATGGTGATTCGAAATTCAGAGTATTTTTTGACGTATTGAAGCCAGTTTAATATTGCTATTTCAATTTCACACTTGATATCCCAACTGCAAATACGAAAAACGTAGAAATAGAAACGCGATTGTGATATTTACAGATAAATTCAATTCAGGGTGAAGTACGAATATATGACATTTGTGACCATACTAATTGACTATTTCTTAAAATATTAATTAATTTTGGTTTCATGATTTCTGACTTTATAAAATCAACAAGTAAAGTTAAACATTATCTATAACGCTGGCCATGTTTAAATGATCGACCAAACAGATTCTCTAGGTCTAGAAGAAGCCAACCTGAGTCCCTATTCCTAACCAGATAGAGCTGCATTTAAATTTTGCATGTGATCATGTCACTTGGTATTCAATATCTTCCACGGATCCATTTTGTTCAACTCGTTGTATGGATTGTAATACGTGTTTATCAAAGTCCACATGAACGCTATGCTCCAGAAGTCTTACAACAAATTGGTGATGGATTTGTGATGGTTTTGGTACGAATCTCGTTCATTCAAGAGCATAGTATTCAAACTGTGATTTAGCTATAACTGGGTCTTGATTTAAACTCAATCGGACATCTTTATAATTGACCTGTATAACATTAGCAAAGCTTATGATCCTTTTGGTACGGAATGCTGAATATTTTGGTTGATCCGATGTCGCTGACTGATTAGAGGAATGAAATCGTTACTTTTGGCAGTTCAGATATCTGCTATCTATAAGGAGCATTCCTGCCACAAAACTTATAGTAACAGCCAATAGTTCGAAGTTAAGTCCAAAATTAGTTAGTTTCGTTATGATGTTAGTTGTAAATATTTTGAAACGTGTCCGTCATCGTTTACGAGAATGGTCCCAAAAGTACCTGGCCTGACCTAGAGATGGCGGTAGTTGTTTGAAAAAAACCACTGGTTTAGAAAGTACATAGTCTATACATTATATATTTCAAGTTTGAAGACGCTATGTTGTTTAGTATTTATTTGGCAGCCATCAATAGTGAAATTGTAAACATGGAAAAAATTGGTCATCGGTATGTCATACAATACTTTTATTTGAAAGGCCTTAGCCCCAGCAATATATTCTACTCTGAGTGAGCCTGATCCTGCGTTATCAATAGTAAAATATTGGGTAGCAGAGCTTAAACGAGGCCTTACGACTTGCGAAGACCAGTATCGTAGTGGTCGACCAAATGAGATGACGACTCCAGAAGCTGTACTGGATGATTACCGACTGAAAGTGCGCGAGCAAGCAGACATAGTGAGCATTTCAAAATGTGCGGTACATCGCATTTTAACTGAAAATTTGGTTATGAAAAATCTGTGCGCAAGATGGGTGCCGATTGCTTACAATGGAACAAAACGTCATGACGAAGTTTCCATCGAATATTTGGCAATGTTTTACAGAAATAAAGCAGAAATTTTTACGCCGTTCCATAACCATGGACAAAACGTGAATTCATCACTTCATACACTAAACAAAAAAACAATCAAAACAATGGACTGAACATGAAGAACCGACTCCAAAAAAGAAAAGACTGTTCCATCAACAGGCAAGATCATGGCGTCGGTTTTTTGGGATGCGTGTGGGATAATTTTCATTGACTATCTTGAAAAAGGAAAACTATCAACGGCGAGTATTATACGAACTTATTGCAATGTTTGAGTGAAGAAATCATGCAAAAATTGCCGCATTTGGTTAAGAAGAAAGGGTTGTTTCATCAAGACAATGCACCAGCTCACACATCCGTTATTGCAATAGCCAAAATTAATGATTTAAATTTGGAATTGCTACTTCATGCACCCTATTTGCGAGAGTCAACCCCCTCGGAATATTTTCTGCTCCCAGTCTTGAAAAAATGACTCGATGGTCAAAGATTTTCCAACAATGAAGAAGTGATGTAACTATCCTCGTATTTAAATTTATAGATGATTAAAGCCACCAGCGCCCGTTTTTGAGATACTCGACATCACCGCCGCACATAGGTCGTTTTTCAGGATTTAGGCGGCCAAAATTATTTTATGTGATATTTATATTACAAAATAGATACATCAGAAGAATTCTGTGTTTGGAATAACTTATCGAAATTATTTGTTGGTGCACGGTGGTTATGATTGTGGTTGTGATTTTTTATCAAAAAATATTTTATTCGAGATCGTAGTTGGTTTCAAAGTGTTTTTTAATATTATATTGTGAATACATATGACATACTCACGGATTTCTCCAAGGAGGGACAGCTGTCTACGTTTTAGTAATACTTTCAGGTATGTATTATTAAATGAAACAAAGTTTATTTTGTTCTAATAAGTAAGTAAATATATTATATTATTAAAAGGACCTTTACATTCGTTATACAATATTTAAAGTTACGTAAGCTAAATAGATAATCACTAAAAATAATCAATCATACATTGGAGACTTATTCATCTACATTTAAATTTTCGCCGCTTTCATCAATTTCCATTGGTCGGTTTGGCTCAGCAGGAATTAATAGCTGCATTGTCCCAGGCAAAAATAATTTTGAAGCTGTTATTTTGGTCTTTCTCATGGATCTAATATATGGGTCGGATGTTAATAGTAACCTATGATAAATATCTAAGTTGCATTCTTTCCTCGAAAACTTGCAAGCAAAGTTTAGGCGATAAGACCTAAAATGTTTATTGCGGGCCTCAGCAGCTTCTTCCGAAAGTTGCCCTATCGGCAACAACGAATTTTCTATTATTGAAGCTCCATGAATTAAGACCTTATGCATCGTTGGAGTCATAGGATGCCAGCCATATAACTCAACAAATAGTTTCGCAGTTTCCATGGCGTATTTATCATATTTTGCTACGTCAATCTTATGGCCACTTGATATGGCTTCTAATATCACTTTTAATCTAATAATCAAGTCATAACTTATCCCAGTGATTTCTGCAGCCAATTCAGGGTTCTCGAAAAATCTTCTGCTGGTATTTCCATCGTTTGTGTTTCCGAAATTACTTTTTGGCATATCGACTAAGAGACCTGTCTCCTCTCTAAATATTTACTGAATATCAAGTTTCTTCTGCTTTTCTAGATTTTTTTCTTCTTCGGTTCGTCTCTCGCGATATTTTTTCACGGGCAATTTATATGCTGAATGCAGCACACTTTCGAATATCCGGATTCTTGCATGTAATACGAAAAGGCCAAATTCAAGAGCTTCAGGGCATAAATCTTTTGATGTAGCTCCACATATATAACATCTGCTGGTCGATTTGGTATCTGTAGCTGCATTGCAGACCTTTCCGTCAATCATTTCAAAACTATGTTGAAAAAAAAAAAAAATTCTCTACATTGAGGTCAACTTTCGTCAAGTTTAATGAGTTTACACTATTCTTTACATAATTGATTTCTTCTTTTATGATATCCGTAGATTCTTTTACGAATCTAAATCTTATTGGACGGCAATATCTAGGTGAAGATGGAGTTGGATTTTGCCACACGATTTTACTTTTATCCTCACCACAAACAATTCGTAGAGGCACAAATGAGCTTATAAAAATATTAGCATCAGATTCATCTTCGTTAGAGAGTCTTTGTTTAAACTGGGCTTACTGAGAGCCGTCACAACCCCATTTGCAGATTAACAGTAACGAGTTCCTTTCAACGGCATCAATTGTGAGTAAGACTTCTTCTAAGAAGAGGGATAATCTGGTTACAGTGTGATCCAACAAAGATTGTAGGTTTCCTTCTGCGCAGGTAGACGTCACTCGTAATGACTCCTTGGGTGGGTAGCAATCTTCTTTGGCCTTCAATAATAATTCATAATGTGGATAGAATCTTTTATTCGCTGCTCGAATAATTTCGTACTGTCTTCTGGTCAAATCGGCTTCAACAAACATTGTCAGTGCTTGTAGAGGAGTAAGGGGCTCTATTTCTTTAGACTTTGAATGTCTGTTTTTACAATCACTGGCAGACGCAAAAAAGTTTGTAATGTCTTTCAAAACAGTAAACGCGTTTCTTTTTCCTTCTGTTTGTAAAATTACTTGTGCCGCGTGAACAATTACTTCTTCGTCGTAAGATGCGCGGACTCCTTCAGTTTTTCTTCTCTTTGTTCTTTCGCTAGATTCGGTAAAATATTTGGTAGGTCGTCGTGGCCTTTGATGCGTGTCTACGGGCGGGGATTTCAAATGTTCCTTCCAACCAAGAATTATTGGCCGCCAAAAAGTATTCTATGCACCCGAGACCACCTCTTTATCAAATCACATTTAAAATACGAAAACTTCTTTTTTATCACATTTTTATGTTCTTCGGTGTCCCCGTAACACACGAGTAGATAATTTTCTAAATATTTAATTTTTTCATTTATCGATAAGAATAAAATGAATAAAATCCGATTTTTTCCTATTTTTGTCAAAAAAATTTCAAACTCGTTTATTTTTAAAACTAGCAAAAACTAGCAGCTGATTTTAAGCAGTTTTCTTTATAAAACTTTATGCTATATAATGTAACTCGGAAAGGTGCCGAAGTAAAGTTTTTTTTCGATTGAAATTGAAAAATAAAGAAAAAACATTTCTAAAAAATGGTATTATTGACGGCTCATTAAGTCATTTATTGACAATATATTTAATACAATTTCATATTAATTTAATAAAGCCTTACCTATATTATTGGTATCCATCACTTAAACAAGCAAATATGACACGACACATAAAATATTCACCGAAGAAAATGATATACGAAAAGGGCGTCAAGAACTTTCACGTGCAGTAAGTGCGACAATCAAGTTTCGACTAGTAATGCGGCGCGCTCGCGCAGTCTAGGGATGTGGGTGGGTTGGCTATTGTTCGTCAGGTAGTCTACTATTCCAGGAAAAAAATTATTTGTCATGAGTCGATTATTGGAATTTCGACTTATGACCACCTAATTCCTAGAAATCTACGTATGTGCGCCGTTCAAAGCAGCATCGGCAAATTATAACAACTTTGTAAGTGTTAGAAAGACGTGTTTGGAAGTGCCCATATCCATCTCACACCCTCAAAAACTAATAGAATTTCTTTCTATATATATATATATATATATATATATATATATATATATATATATATATATATATATATATATTTGCTTAATATAGTTGAACACGTAGATATGAGCTGGTCTAATTATTGTGAGCAGTGTAAAATAATAAGATCAAAACAATAGGTTTAAAAAATTGCAGATATACCTTTGCCAAAGTTTATTACTTTAAAATTCAATTCAAGAACGCTAATAAATGGATGTTCCATTTGTTTGTCAATGTTGACATAGCTTGTTTTCCATAAAGTTTTCAAAACTTTGAATTATTTGACTTCAACTTTTGAAGCTATTTATGATCATGTTGTGGTTCAATTCTATAGGTGTCAAACTTGTTAGAAAGTTTAACCTAACTTAACCAGTTAAACAAGTAGTAATGCTATTGTACCAACTTCTTTGAGAAGGAGAATTTCACTTCTAAAATTTTCCATAAAACGTCGAGGTTAAATTCACATTTTGCCCTTCTTTGATTATATGGTGATCACATAAAATCAGAAATATAATTTGTCTTTTATTGGGAGATTAGTGTACAACCATGTATTAGTGCAGTGTGCATCAATATATTAATTTTGCACTCTTGTCCATTGTTTCATGACGTTGAAACCAATACAAATATCCACTTCTAGTTCTAAATTATATTAAAAAAATTGTTGGTTTTATTGCTGAGTAGGTTGAAGAAATAACTGTTTTGTTTCTCTATTCTCTACTGAGTGAAGACGCGGAGATAGCTATTGTTCCTCGTTGGAAATCAAGAACCTATCACATAGTCCAAAGCTAAAAACTTTCTGAAATGATTAGATTTTTTTTTACAATTTTTAGTTTTAAGTTTCACATTTAAATAAATTCACATACCCAACATCACAATGTATTTAAGTTTTTTTTTTCTTCATATAATGTTGAGTCTCTTAATAATTTTATCCCTAAATACATTCAAGCTCAATTTTGGTTTGAATTTATGAAATATATTTTTGGTGAAGTGAAAAATTGTCAAGTCACAGTATTCAAAAATATTATCACAAATAAAAACTCTCACTTTGAGGTTTCACATCAAATATCACTTTTTATTCAGTTTTTTTATGTAGAATTTTAGTGTAGGCAGATTAATTTGAATTTAAAATGGAAAATTGTCGCCGAACGATTTACAATAAGAAATAGGTGGTGATGAAAGGCGAAATCAATCTTCTATTCGGAAGGGTTCGAAAAAACTTGAAATTATTGTTTGTTAAAAGTGTTACCTTCGTCTGTCTGGCCCGGGAACTTTTTTCAAACTTCACACCCTCGAAAATACTTGGTTTAGTCACACAAATATTGATCTTAAGGTCGCGTTTCAAATTCATTCCAAATATTTTTAAAATAAATGAGAAGATATATCAACAATTTTTTGAATTCCTTTTTAAGTAAAATTTTCTCTTAGTCAGGCTAGACAAAAATTATAGAGATATGGAAAAATGAGTTGGTGGTACCAAATTAGCAACTCAAAAACAAAGAACTCATATAATGCTCCGTATTCACATTATACGAGGGCTGCTACAAAAGTTTTGAGATATAGCAACACTGATGTGCATATGTCAAATCTGACAAAGCCATCATAAAGTTTGTCATTTTTAACGGTGAAAGTATTCAAAAAGTGTGTTTTTTAATCGAGTGCTATTTGTGTAGTTTACAGATACGTGAAACATTCATCTTGGTCAAAAAACGGAATTAAATCGCGAACAGTTCCGAGCGATGATTTTCTATGACTTTCGACGTGGACAGAACAAACAGCAGGGTGCCGATCAACTCGCTTCAACTTTTGGTGATGAAACACCATCTACAGTTCCCGCAGATCAAAAATATATTGCGAAGTTAACGTTTTTCTACACCTGAACAAGCGATTGATGCGTTGAAATCACATGCTTTGGAGGTACCTCAATTGAAATGGAAAAAATGTTTCGATAATTGATTTAAAAGCATGCAAAAGTGAATCTTTTAATGGAGAGTATTTTGATAAACATTAAAGTCAATCCAATTATAAATATCTATTTTTATTTGTCCACCTCAAATTTTAAGTAGCAACCCTCGTATCAGTTAATCTCTCGGCATTCGATAGGAGCTGATCATGAAAGATTAATACAAGCATTTCCGTGAGCTTTTGTTTCAATTTTATAAATACCACTTATCGAAATATGCCAAATCATAAAAACAGTACATATAGCAGATGGAATGACGCATACATTCATCTAAAACATCGGACAACTTTCATCATATCGTCTACCAAACAGATTCTGTAATCGCTGCTAGGTGCTACATATCTTAGTTGAAAGGTAGTTACAAAAAATTATTATGCGTCTTCCCTACAACACAAATTCCTCAAATCACCTCTACGTACGGGTGTGTAAAACTGAATTTTCTGTAGCACACTTACATTTGGTTGGTATATTTGTAACAGAAACATTAAAGTCGGTTTGAAACTTTGAAACTTTGGATTTAATTGAAATTAAGCACGGCACGATAATTTCATAATTTTATACAATGATCCGGATCAAGTTCTCCCAGATTAGCAATGTTGTTCTGTTTTTCTGGTAGTGCTTTGTACCAACTACCAAGGTACGTGATCAAACATGCACATTACTTGACTTGGAAAGCTTGAACAATCCAATAAAAGCGCAGTATTTACAGAGAGTTTAAGAACTACTTCGAAAAAAAAAATGATAATTTAGAGAACTGAAAAACATACCACAACAACAAACAACAATAAACAACAAATGTAAAATTGAAAATAAAATCTATCACTTCGAGTAAGAGTAGAGTGATTTATACAAGATATCATTTTATACTTGATACTTGATGTGAATATTTTATGTTGATATATACTGATTATAAGTAGTAGTGATTATAAAATTAAAAAAAAAACATCCCACGATTTTTTTAATTTGTTTTTTGTTTTGTTTTGTGAACTATTACATGTCCTGCATAACCGACTTATTTACTAAGATCAAACTGCTATAAATACACAGAGTGGGCTTAAAATATGAAACGCTTTAATTATCTACCGAAAGGATTGTAGACTTTTTATAAATTTTGGTTTGTGAAAATTTATGAAACATTTGCAATCTGGTTCCCAAATTATTGAGTTGTTCTATGATTGAAATTCAAAGAGTATCATGGATGGATTTTCTAGAGGTAACCGTGAAACCTTAAACTCCAGTCACTTTGAAATTTGTATTGTTAAATTATGATAATTTTTTTAATGAAAGTGAGTATAATTCATGGTATGGTAATGAATTAATCCTAACCATTCACGATCTAATTAAATTTTGCTGTTCAGTTTCATTAACCGTAACGAAATAATTGCACCAGTATGTGATGGATGTAGTAACGCGATCTTTGAATTAATTGCACAAGGCAGTTACTAAGATAACATAACAGGATCATCGTTAATGAAAATGTCAATTAGTGTTAGTCAAGACATTTAACTCCAAATTCATATCCAATTCCCTTTCTTGCTAGTCCGTTTTTTCCTATTGTTTGCTCGACAATTGAATTCACAATTTGGTTATCAACTATGTAAAGAAATATAAGGACATAAAATAAATTAATTATGAAGAAACTGAAAGTTCAATCTTAATATTATATACTTCTATCAACGTCAATTTGAATATTGAATTTTGAATTACTTATATGCACTTAAAATTTTTTGCAAGAATTAATACAATTCAAAACCACCGAAAAAGTATTCGAAAGCTCGGACAATATATAAAAAGTTAGTCCACTTTGGTATTTCATTGCCACGTTCCCAATAAAAGTCTCTATCGAAATATGATATTGATACTGACAATTTGCGTATTTATATTAATCAATAGATCACCCACATTATGAACATCAAAATAAAAATAAAAATAAATAAGAAAAAATAATTTTTCCTTAGTCCTTGCATCTCAAATATGGAGCAGTACTTAATCAATCAAATTATTTGTAGTTTTATTAGAATTTACAAAATAGAGCTATAAATTTTACTTAAATTATTTAGATCTTTTTTATCATTTATAGCTTTTTCGTTTTTATGAATGTGATTCTAGAAATCCTTGTTCGTGTATTAGATTCCGTTCCAATAATTTGTGAATTTTTATAATTAAATTTATATTTTTCGATATTTCATGGTTCGTTAACGCAGTTTTATTTTTTTTTTTGTCATATTGATGACCTTTTAGTCTATTTTCTAAATATTGAGAGGTCTGCCCTATGTAGACAGCGTCACAATTAGTACAAGGCACTTGATATATAATATTACTTATTTTGTTTTTTGGTGTTTTAGATTTGAATTTAGTGAAATATTTGGACAACGTTTTATGTCCTTTATGACTTATACTAATATCATATTTATTAAAATAATTTGATAGTTGTTGAGAAAGTCCTTGTACATATGGTGAGGAAAAATGTTTTATGTTTTGATTTTTCGTTTCTATTCTGTTTTTTAATTGATTATAGTGTCTGTTTATCATTTTCTTTCAATTCAGTTTTTGCTTTTTGAATAGCTAAGTATCTAAATTCAGGATCTAATAGTTGTGATATAGGATGACACAAATTGAAGTTCAAATATTTTGATGACTAAGTTGATTTCGTATACCAAGTTACATACGAAGAATTTCTGAAGGACATTTTTAAAACAATACCATTGTATCAAATAACACAAACATGTATCAGCATTTATTCTATTTTTGTATGAAATAACGTAAACATGTATCAGCACTATTTTACTATAAATAAGATGTTTGTAAACAATTCGATGATATTTAATGTTTATAATTAGTTCGATCTTGAGATTAATTGTATTCATATAAATATTCAAAAATAAAGTTTTTTAAAAATATATTTCGAAACCCGAAATATATAATTGGCGCAGTCATTCGGATTAGTGCGGTCGCGAGTTTACGCAAAGTGCGATAAAGTTCCGGCTAAGTACTCCAGTACCTCAGCACTAGATCTACGTACTCAACGAGGGACAGGACTTCAGACAAGCTGTAAGTGCCAAGTCTCCTTATTATTTTGATTCCTTTATTATCCATCCTTATCAAAACTTTGAATAGGGAAGAGATAATTTAACAATTTTAAAAATATTATTCTATGAACGATTTTGATAAAGTATTAAATACATTTAGTGAGTTAAACTTAAAAGATAATCCAGAATATATAAAAATGGCAACGTCAAATCCAAAAACCCTAAATTGGGAATTATTTAAATTAAAGTTAGAGAATATTAAACCTTATGATGGAAACAAAAATACATTAAATAAATTTATAAATCGATGTGAGAACCTTATAGAGACGTATTCAGTCTATAATGATCAAGATATTAATAATCACGTCTTAGAATGCATACAAGAAAAGTTAATAGATAAAGCCGAGTTAATGGTGGGAAATAGAATTGAGTTGAATACATGGTTTAAATTAAAAGAAGCCTTGATTCAATGTTTTGCAGATAGGCGCGATTTGGATTGTATTTTACAGGAATTAACGAGAACACGACCATTCAAAAATGAAAATTTAATAGCTTTTGGTAATAGATTGCAATTATTAAAAAGTCAGACAATACAAATTATCAGTAATAATTTGAGCTTAGGAGAGATCGATAAAAGATGTCAAATTAATCACTGTGAGAAAACAGCTTTGAACACCTTTATGGCGGGATGTTCAGGCGTTATACGTAACAATATGTACTTAAAAAAGCCTAATTCTCTGGAAGACGCTATGGCTTATGTAGACGAGTTTGAAAATTTCGAAAAACTCTATGGTCAATTTTACGAACCTAAAGTTAAATATAATAATAATAATACTAATGTTCAAATGAATCCATCAAGAAATAATAGAAACAATCAACATAACAATTATAATTCTTTCTACCGACAACCTAATAATAACAATTATAATAGATATAATAATTATGATAGAAATAATAATAACTATTATAATGAAAGATACAATAATAATAATAACAATAATTTCCTAGTCAACCAATAAACGTAAATCCAATCTAGTAGCAGATCCATTATCACGAATAAAACCAGATTGTGACGTAAATGCTTTAGAAACAGAATCACTTAATGTTAATATCGACGACTTAGATTCAATAATTCAAAGAGAAATTGATAACCTACCAAATGATTTTGAGCCGATAAACGATGACTTATTACCTGACTTATCATATTTAGACGATGTCGAAGAAATTATACAAAATAAAAATAATAACAAAATAAACATTATATCAGATATTCAAATACGACCACCGTTAAATAGAGATTCAGATTTAGAAACTATACATTCTTCTTTAGAAAATCCAATATTAGAAATTCCAATTTCAAATAGATCATTGAATACATATAAACATCAAATCTTAATAACAAGCGGTGAAGTAAATAATATAAGGATTAAAAGAGAAAAATGTTTTGACAACACTCGTATATATGTAATCTTATCTAAAAGAGATGAAGAAAACAACATAATTCAATTTGTTAAAGAATATATCGACCCAAAATTACTCTATGCATTATATTTTAGAGAACCTCCAAAACCAGAACAATTTATAGCCACTGTACAAAAATATTTCAAAAACGCATCATTCAAATTTATTCATTGTATAAATGTAGTAAAAGATATTTTAACTGAAGAAGAACAAAAAGAAAAATTAGAATATTATCATATATATAAGAAAGGACATAGAGGGATCAATGAATTAAAAAAATCATTAACCGAAAAATATTACTGGCCTAAAATGATACAAGATATAGAAAATTTCGTTAATAATTGTGAAACATGTCAAAAGAATAAATATGATAGAAATCCACCGATAATAAAATTCAATTTAACTCCAACAGCTAGTAGACCATTTGAACACATTCACATTGACACCTTTAAAATAGCAAACCAATCATATTTAACCATAATAGATGCTTTTTCTAGATACGGTCAAGCTTATTCAATGTCAAGTGTGAATGGAACTTCAGTTGTAGATAACATATTAAATTACGTTACTCATCATGGGTTACCTTATAAAATAACAGCTGACTGTGGTTCAGAATTTAAAAATAATGACCTACAAGATTTTTGCAAATTACACAAAATTGAGTTACATTATACCACGTCAAAAAATAGCAATTCTAATTCACCTGTTGAACGTTTTCATTCCAGTTTAATCGAACATTTTAGGTGCATAAAAGAAAATAATAATGATTTGACTCCCGATCAATTGATAAAACACTCGATATTAGCATATAATAATTCAATTCATTCGGTAACACAATTTACACCATTTGAAATTATTAAAGGCCATATAAATAACCCTGATCCATTCGATTTAGACGATCATTTAATAATATCTAATTACATACAAAATCACAAAGAAACCTCCAAATTATTATATGAAAAAATTAAAGATAGAAATGCTAACATTAAAGAAAAAATAATTAATAAGAGAAATGAAAACAGAAACGATCCCCCATCCTACGAAAACCAAAACATAGCCTACATAAAAACAAAATTTCGAGACAAGAAACTACCTAAATTCAAAAAAGCTGAAATTGTAAAAGATTCTGGTATATTATTAGAAACAAACAAAGGAACATATCATAAAAATATAATTAGAAAACCAAAAAACTAAAACAAAAAATTGTTACAGATAATGAAGCTGACAATAGTATTAACGTTACTATTTACTATTTACAAGACGACCAAAACAGAAGACATAACAGTTACGAACGTAAATAATTTATTATTACCTATCAATTTAGGAACTAGTAATCTTATACATAGTAAACATACTTTCATATATTATATAGATTTAGAATTCATTCATAAACAAATCAATAATTTAAAACAATATTATTATGACCTAAGAAATAATTTATCTCAAGCGAACGCTACAAATCCTATTTCATACCATAACTTAGCTGAACAATCATTGAGTAGAACAGAAATTTTAATTAACACACTAGATAAAAAATCAGAAAATATTTACCCACATTTAAGATTGAAAAGAGGACTAATAAATGCTGTAGGCAAAATAGATAAATGGCTTTTTGGAACTTTAGATTCGGACGATGAAGAAAGATATAATAACGCTATAAATGTCCTACAACAAAACCAGAAACAAATAATTCACGAAGTTAATTTACAAATATCACTACATAAAAAATTAATTGATCATTATAACAAATCGATTACGACTCTATGGGATAATCAACGGAAACTTTTTGATAATATAGAGAAATTTCATATTTCAATTGAAAATAAAATAATAACTTTAAATAATTTTATAACATTCCAAAGTACAATTTCACAGATTAATCTGGATTGTCAGAGTTTAATTACATTAATTGATAATATCGAAAATGCAATAACGTTTTCTAAATTAAATACAATTCACAGTTCAGTTATATCAAGTCAAGAAATTTTAGAAATGATAAAATATTTAAGTATCATTTATAATGAAGAACAAATACCAAAATTTAATAATATTTTGACATATTATCTCTTTCTTGGTTCACAAGTAACCTTTTCCAAAACCAAAATAATATTTGCTACCCATGTTCCCATCCTAAAACCTAAAACCTATGAATTTTTCCATTTATACCCCGTAATTCAAAACCATACAATATTTATCCCTCCGCAACCTTACTTGGCCAGAAGTCAAAATGAAGTTACTTTCATCAAAGAAGAATGCCCTGAATTAGAAGGAAAATATTATTGTAAAGAAACTTTAAAATTACAAGATAATTGTACTGTTGAACTTTTAAATGGACATTCCGGTAAAAATTGTGTAATTAGTGAAATTAATCTTCAAGAAACAATATTGGAACAAGTAACAAACGATGAACTTTTAGTGATTCCAAATTTTGAAACTGATGTGATTTCTAAATGTGTATCAGACCGCTATTTTAAATTAATGTATCCATCACTTATAAAAATTCCAAAAAATTGTAATATTCAAGTAGGAAGTGAAATTTTCTCAACTAATGTACAAATTAAAAAAGGGAAATCAATAATATTACCAAAATTAAACTTTAAATTTTTGAATAATCAAATTTATAAATCCCCTAATTTAACTAATATAGATTTTAATAAATTGTATGAAATTAATAACATCGCTAAGAATATAAAACCAATTCACGAAATTTATAATCCACAAAATCATGTATCGATAGGACTATTTACTGTAATAATAATAATTTGTGTAATTTTAATGATATTTTGGATAATTCGTAAATATAAATATAAGTTTATAAGAAAACAGAAAATAGAAGAAATGAAGAAAGAAGACATAGAATTAGAAGAGGAAAGACAACAAAGGATGAAAAATACCTTTTTCATTCTTAGGGATGGAGGAGTTACATACGAAGAATTTCTGAAGGACATTTTTAAAACAATACCATTGTATCAAATAACACAAACATGTATCAGCATTTATTCTATTTTTGTATGAAATAACGTAAACATGTATCAGCACTATTTTACTATAAATAAGATGTTTGTAAACAATTCGATGATATTTAATGTTTATAATTAGTTCGATCTTGAGATTAATTGTATTCATATAAATATTCAAAAATAAAGTTTTTTAAAAATATATTTCGAAACCCGAAATATATAATTACCATTCTGTTTTTATTTTATATAATATGACATCGATAAACTTGATTCTATTATTTTCTACTATTTCGATAGTGAATTGAAGTTTTTATGATAAGGGGAATGTCAGGCTTGTGCAGCTTTGATAAACCATATATTTTAAGGAGTATTGTGAATTTTCAATTTTCGCATTTGATTGCAAAATAAAAAGTTGTTCTTGCCAAGATCGAATTAGATCATTATTTTGTTTTTGATAAGATTTCATAGGGTTTTGTTTTATTTTTGTTGTCTCACCGTTTAATAATTTCATCATTTATAATCTTCTGATTTCATAATATCAGTTTCATTAGATTTATCTGCTTTCAAAATTTTGAGATTCCTGTTTTGATTGATACATTTTTTGGTTATAATTATATTTTGGGGTTTGGTATTGCTCTGTTGCTGTTTTTTTTTTCGAATTTATTGTTGAAATTAGTGATAATATTGGTGTTGCACTAAATATTACATAAGATATGTGTCCCAGGTAATTATTTGTCACTAGAAATATTTTGTGCAAAATTCATCCCACCCACCGAGCCGCAGCTGACGTTCACTAGGTTTTATTTACAACTTTCGGTGGAATTCTACTAATTATCTCTTAAGACGAACTTGGGCGTATATTTCTGTTGCTGGCTCCCGGACTAAAACGAGTATATTACGAATAAATAACAGAAACAAAACAAAAAAAAACACCTTATTTACTACAATATACATACATGTCGTGATTATCACAATAGGTAATTGAAATGATCTCCATCTATACATGCTTGACAGCAATAATTGGAAGAGTTACTCACATTACGAAGCATTTCTATAGAAACATTCCGAAATTCGTTCAGTATTCTCTCCTTCGTATCATCCCTTGTTGTTGAAGGTATTTTGTACACACAATGTGACCGTAGAAAACTGAATCCATTTTATTTAAATCTGATGACCTTGTTGGTCACTGTACCTGACTTTTTTCGATCCATCTGCCAGAATATAGTTCATTCAGTTCAGCATTAATTAATTGATCATGCAAAAACCACATTCTTTGACGTGTACGAAGTGGAACTTTCTCCAATAAAAGAAGTAATTGGTTCAATAGAAAATCTAAATACATCTCAGAATTTGAATTATCCTCAAAAAAATATGGTCCTACTCTATATTCATCAACAATATCCCCCCCCCCCAACATTCAACGACTATCTAGTTTGACTATGTGTCACTATGCGATATGGAATAGTTAATAAATAATAGTGAAAATTTTGCTTCATAACATAGTCGAAAAAGTCTCTTTGTTAATTAGCTTTTTGTAAAGCTCTTTTTTCAAAATTAACTTTAGGTTTTCAAATTTCATTAGCAGTTTTATTAATGTTTCCCTTTTTGTTTTCAACCGGGTAGATGAGTTTATGTTAACGTCAAGTAGTAGTAAAAATATGAAACATTCTCAAGTCGATTCTTTGCACGCGGTATGGCCGACACCCTAAGATCGGCCCTGACTCTATGTATAAATTCGTTTCGTAGTAACATGCACACCACCGCAATCAACTTATCTGCATTCTGTCTCTACCATATGACCTCTCCAGCAAATAGTTCCCGTTACACAATTGAGTTTTGCCTTTGTATAATTGATATGATGCATTCACTTGTTCATTTACGCTCAACGAATATGTGTTATGCTCTCAAATAAATATTAGTTTATTCTCGAAGCTCCATTTACTAATTTTTTCATATTGAAGAAACTACGGCCAGTCAACCGGTTTAACATGTTTCAAATACAAACAATATAGATAATAATTCAAATACATTAAGTAGATGATATTGAATTTGTAGAGAACTAATGAAGTTGTCAATATTAGAGTAGAATGCCATGGAAACTTTATAGAATCAAAACTCTTTCAGAACTTCAGTTTTGGGACTCTAATTATTGAATGCACTAATTGAAAATCAACCGTACGTTTTCACTGGGATAAAACAGATTCTATTCATCAATGATGTATAGAGCTCGTCATCTCATACATGACACTAACGAATTGAATCTTGTTTAATCTAGATACAATGTTGATTTTTCGCCTGATGAGCTTGTGTGTTCTCTTGAGAGATACTTTGAAATCATAATTAACATTTTAGAAAAGAAAAATTCGACTATACAACCTCAATCATAAACTCATAACCAACACTTTTGCGAATTTGAGGTATTAATGTAATTGAACGTAAATCCAATTTTTGCATAAATACAATAACTCATAAATATCTAGAACCAAGCTAGATCCAGATGGAGTCTGACTCTGTTCATTGTGCAGTCGAGAGAAAACTGAAAAATTGATAGATACTTCCGCCAATTGATCATATATCTACTACAAAGGAGGCATGCGGGAATCCCTTCAAAGTTATACTAGCGATATACAGAGTTATGCAGCCCCTAATACATGAGTTTATAAAGCAACCGTCCTGAACGCCAAGTTGGTGATGCAATGGTTGTAGATCTGTAATTTATAATCTATAGTCCAAATTTTATTCTTGAGTGCAAAACAAACTTGGATAAAGAATGGAAAGATTCCCACAAAAACCTATAGTCTACAACCAACTTCATTCCAATAAACTGTCAATATCACCTTCAAAATCACCGATTACCTATTTGTTTTTTTTTTATTGTGATTGGTTGTGATTGAAAACGATTAAGTGGCTTAAGTGGTTTAACTTGAAGAAGCAATAAAGTAACTCGTTAAGTCTTTGAAGGAAAATTGTCTTCAATCTTACTTCAATTTGTTAAGTTTAATAATTATAATAATAAATAAAGGTCGATTTATCGATTTAATTATGATGATTGTCTACTCACACAACCTGCAGAAAATAATCGCAGGATGAATCTCATCGGAAAAGAAAATAAAACAAAAATGATTTACGGAATGTGGAAGGAGGAGAGTTCTTAGGGGTAAATAACCCATTTTCTTGATTTGCAGTTCCATGGTAAAAATTAAAATTACAAATTTGTAGGTACTAAAGAATTCTACTACTTTTGTATTCACATTTTTCCAATATAACCTCAAAATTTATGTGAAAAATCTGTCATCTGTCTGTCGAAATTGACATCAATCTACGTCGAATTACATTAGACGTCAATTGGCTTCAATGGATGCCAATTCATGTCATTTCAGGTCATTTTTAATTTCGGAAACCAATTATTAAGAGAATGGTCAAGGTATAATGAGGACAAAATTATTGAATAAATGAAATTTTTGATACTTGTCCAATTTTATTTTTCATGGAAACTTTCTTCTAGGAAGTGAGATTTTTTTTATTATTTACTGATTGCTAATGGTAACAAATGCGCTATAGTCCCTCATGCCGAAAGTGCAACGACTTTGTTACTTATTTATGTATATACATCTTTCAAAAAAAATTATTTTTATCGCTAGTTGATCTTATAATTCTTGAATCTAAATCAATACCTCCAATCTAACTCTATAAATAAAAGTTTGAATGTAATGCATATTCGTTCATTTGAAAAATGTAGTATTCTAGTGTGATTAGTTCATGATCAGATCCGTTTTATACTATGAAATATAAATTTTGAATTTTTTTTTTATATCTTGTGAAATCGCAATCAGTTGAGTTTAAAAAAAGCCAGAGCTGCATAGTTGAACATGAATTTCAGAGGCTGTCTGTCTCAGAATTCAATGAATTCAGCAAGGTATACAAAATAACCAGCAGAGTTATCTTTAAGAGTATGCGTCATAACCGTAGTGAACAAATTGCGTCTAGAAGACTACTAAGATATACCAGTAAAATATGGTCTGTAGAAGATTTTGTTTCTTTTTCAAGTTGCTACAGTTCATATACAGAGGGTGTCTCATATATAATAAATAGTAGGATAAACATGAAATTAGTATATTTTTTAGTCATTATTGAAAACAAATAAAGCTTGTCGAATAAATCCACACAAAATAACCGAGATTCAAACGAAACGTCGAACAGAGGTGAGTAAACAGCTCTTTGCTTTGCCGAAAGATGATTGTTTTATTGTACGCATTGTTACTTGCGATGAAAAATGGATTTAGAAATCAAAGAAAATCAGAGCTTTAGAAAAACGAAAACTAGCAGAGTCCATAGCGAAGAGACTATATTTTCGTTTATTGTGTGAGACTAACAAATTATACGTTCATTTGAGGTTTCTGTATTATCTAGTGAAGTTAACTGCATTTCCATATCTGGCTAGTACTAGCTCTTTATGTTAATTTGAAAATTATTTATTGGATTTGACATTAAATGACATACTCAAAGTGTTTAACTTATTTAGAGCGAAAATAGTGAGATATCATTGATCTATTGCAAGTCATGCTAAAGGTTTTATTTAATTGCATTATAAAATATTTTGATGTTCATTGGTTCATTGGTATTATTACAAATATAATAAAATGTAATATAGATATGTATTATCTAAATAATGATATACTTGTAAAAAAGAATTAACATGTTCATCAAAAAATCTCTTTTTCCATACAAATATTTTTGCCTCATTCCATAACATGTTTGTTATAATGATATATAGTTTGTTTATTTAAAGCTAGCAAAAATAATGAGGCAATGTCAAATCTCAACAAATACAATTCTAAGCTAAATAGCATTATGAGTATATTGTCAAGGTAAATTTAACAGGTCTCATCACAAATTCAGAATGAAAACCTGCAATTACTTCCGACACGTTTAATAATTAACGAGTAATTGAATTAAGTACTACAATAAACAACTATTCTCTGTGAGGATGTGTTCCCCTGATGAATTCTTCTTTGTTGAAGCGTCTGCATACAATATTTAGCTAACTGTAAACAATAAAGTAGGAGTTTGATAGAATTTTCTTGAATCTCTAAGCTTTCAAGTTTCAATAGTTCTCTTTATCATTACGGTTCTCGAATTTCTACCTCAAATTATTCCGGAATAAATTTTCTGTTTATTAGTTTGGAATAGGACTGATAGGACTTTTCTTCATATATAATTTGGATATATCTGTATATTTTTATTGGGAATGGACTCTATATAAACACGAAAATAATAATATTATTTAAAAAATGACTGATTTCAATTGAAAAAAATACGTGAATGGAAATAGTTTCCAAAACTGTCATGGAATTACTATCTACGTCGCAAATCGATAAACAAAAATCTTGTCAAAGTTGAATGATCCTGACTGAATTCTTCAAGATTAAAGAGAAAAAAGAAAGAATGAATAATAATGCAAATTTTTTGCACACCATTCAAAGATGAGATACAAATGAGAAGAGAGTGATTTAAATATTTAAAAGCCACAATAACTACAAATATCAAAATAAAATTGTTTCTTCATTGATAATAGTTCATTTCATAGGGACAATCATTGCAATTTTCTCCAGTGGAGTAAGTTTATAATATAAATTATATATTCTAGTTCATTTCCATTATTTTAATATTCCAATTTTCAAAATTATTGATAATTTTTCTAATTTATCGAAGATCTTTTGTACAGCTTTGTTGAGAGTTTTTCGTGATAGTTTCAAATTTATCATTCAAATTAAACTTTTTTATGGTTATACCAAAATTTCATCAAAATGGTATTATAATTTCCGTAGATTCAGCATTTAGTTCCGAATTCTAGTTCTTTTGATAAACTTATACCTGAAAATAAAGGAGACCATTGATTCCTCGACTTACTGACTTTTATTGTTTAATATTTGGTCGTATATTTTTTATTTTTTATGATGTCTCTGGTTTCACTTCCTACTGTTTCTTCTTTTTTAATGTATAATAATTTTCAAATACTTGAAATAAATTAATATGGGAACCAAAACACATTCAGCATTATACAGTGCTTTCATAAAATTACGTAACCTAATATTTAAATAATTTACTGAGAAAAAAATGTGGAATAAAAGTATACGAGAGTTTTTTTTTATTCCATTAAAATACAAATACAACCGTCGCAGCCTACATTTGAAATGTTCTTGTTATGTATTGTATTAAGGACCATTTGTGGAATTTGGATTATTGTGCACTTTTTAACAGTTTAGATGGCAGGCAAACTACACGCAAAATAAAGCGAAGTATTATTTCCAGTATTCTAGTCATCGAACAATAAAAGACTCTGCCGCCAAACTCGGAATCAATCATATGGGTAAGAATGAATGTAGATTTCAGACCTTACCAATTATGGGTCACTGAAGCAGTGGGAGGAAATCTAATATCATCATTGGGGTAGTTGCCGTTGTCAATTGCGAAAAGAATGTCGATCAAAGAAAAACGGTTGCTCCAATAGGCTATACAAAGATGGCGTTAGAATGGATCCATCACTTGCCAGCTTCCGAAATGGAAAATGCCAGAATTATTTTGGAGAAACATTGGTGAATATTTGCACAAAGAGAAGTCCGATGGTAGAACCAATATTAACAAACAGCGCATAGATTCAGGTAACTGCGATCTAATATGTCAAGTAACGAGAAAATTACCATTTGTTAAAAAATATGAGGTAGCTGGAGAAGATATGTAGAAGAGCAAGATAATCGGACTATCTTCATGTTCGTTCTGTTCACCAGTGGTACTAGTTATGAAAAATGTTTTTTCATCCCTTTTCCTTGCAAGATACCAAAAATAACAAGTTAATGCCCCAAAAAATTGTGAACAAGTAATATTTTTTATAACACATAATATTGAACTAAAAAAGGCAAGATAATTGGAATAATAAGTGGCTTTTGTTTTTTTTGCTACCTAATAACTAATTTTTTTATGATAAAAAGGACACTAGAAAAATTAGGTACAGTATCTGATGAAAATTGGAAGCCAGTCGGTGGGTTCCCATTTTCGGAACTCCAGCTATTTTGATTTCTGTTCCTATAAGATCCCGTGGTCCTTCGATTTTTTAATAATTATACAATGCGATTAAAAAGATTGTACGAGTTTTCAGCAATCAATACAATCCATTCACAACAGCACGATTCATACAAAAGTGGCCCAACCAAGTTTTATTGCCTTTAGACTATTTTTTCTGTTGATATCTAAGAAAGTTACTTTATAAACACACTGTATTAAAATTTATATAACCAATGTGACATTATTATTCATATAATTACTGTTCTATTTTCATTTTACGTCAACTACAAAGAGTTTTTACCGATTCTGAATTACAACTATTAATAAAAATTACGATAATTAATGGCTTTAAGAACTTCATAATATTTCTTAATTGAACTCGTTGATAAAGTAATAACGAGAAAGTTTTGTTGAGTAGAAAGTTTTTAATTTGTTCATGTTGTTTGTTTAGTTCATACTTGATAAAAAACTGAATAATTTTCTTTAAAAACAGCAGGAAGTACATTTAATGGAAATAGCTTTTCTATATTCCGTTAAACGCCTCACTGTTATTTTGTTGAGTAGTTACAATTTAGAAAACTTTTCTTCACCTATGTAGCAACTTTATCAATCAGTATACCATCAATAATGTAATTCATGTATCTTTTCTTTTAAATACATGAAAGATTTATCGATAGTAGAAGAATGAGTTAACAATTTGCTCAATTCAATCGGAATATTTTGTTGGAAACTCTACCAAATCAAAGTAAGGTGGGTGGACCATGGGAGGCCACTCTAACGAGAACACTTTTTATTCCTTTAATTACTTGATAAATGAAGGAAACACACTATTAAGTGATACTTTGTTTTATCTCGCAACATATAAATCACTTTCTTTTTACCTAACATTAATCACTATTTATTAAACTTACGTTTTATTTATTTATGGCCAATAATAATATACATCAGTCGTTAAAGTTAAAAATAGAGTTGTAACAATAAATATTTCTGATTCTACCGAAACTACATAATGAACTTTATCATTTAAGCGAAACGTCACGTCCTCAATATATTTTTATCATCTATAAAAAAACGAACATTACTGGAATACCATTGTATAAATAGAAATTTATTAATGGAAATTATTTAAAAGTAGTATTAATGAGTATCATATTGGCAACGTGTTTTATAGGTGTTATTTGTCCGTTCTTTGTAAGGCAGAAATGTTCCTAATTAACAATTATGACAATGATTTTTTATAGTAATTATAATAATGTAACAGAAACTACAGACTACTGTAATTACAAAAACTTATTATGGCACATAGTCAGTCTTGTAGTCAGGAATATCTCATAATTATTTTATATAAAACTTGTCACATACTTTACCGGTTTTAAATCGCAAATATTTTTTATAATCGTTGCTTTTCATGTAAATTAGTTTAGTTTGTTTTCAGACATAACCTTTCCATAAAATAAATTTAAATGTATAATGGCAATAAAATAATTGTGAAAAAATGTCCATTCAATCTGAATTGAGAGGATTATAAACGCTTAAAAAATATTATACAGAGGAAACGTTATTTTAACTGTAACAGTCTGTATTTATAACTAAAAAATGAGGGTTCTTATGGTCATGGTTGGAAATGTTCCTTGTAATGCGTATGTACACATTGTATAACAAGGCCAACGATTAAACTTAAATTGAGTGAAAACTATGCTTTGGTACAAAAAACATATCTTTATAGGTTACTGACTAAAAACTTTAGTTTAGCTGCACGCGCTAATGACAATTATGCAAACGACTAAAGTCGACAAAGCGAGAGATACACTGCCACAATAACGACTCGCCGCCGCGTTTGTGGTCTCAAATTTGACGGACTTAGTATGTTGAAGAAGTATTTCTTTACATGTTGATAACTACGACTTTTTAAGATGTCTACTGTCTACTCACTTCACATAAACTGTCATAATTCCACCAGACACACACGACTTTCCATTTGATTAATCACTGATTTCCCATATTTTGGTTGTTTAGAGAAATCCTTTCGCAAGCAACAATGCGTTTAATAAAACATCTTTCGGCAAAGCCAGAACTGTTTACATATCTCGGTTAATTTGTGTAGCACTATTTTAGAACTTTTATAGGACCTACTTAATGATTTTAAGTAGCAATGTATGGTAGTTTCAGAAGATCCAAGGGAGTCCGATAAACGGTACTAGGTTGGTTTTCTACTACTTCTCTTGTAACAATATTCCACACAGGTGGACGACTTGATTGCGAACGATCTTCAAACGCCAAATCTTTGCGATTAAAACGAAGAAACTAAGCCCCGTTTGCTCATTAACAATGTCTCCATCTTCAATTAACCATATTTTCCTTGCTGTCACGAATGATTAAGGGCCGGTTTCTTCACGTTCTAATAAAGTGCCAAATAATTATTAGCCACATAACTTTAGCAGGAACTTTTAATTGTCGAATGAATGTTTACCGTTTCTTCACCCTACTTGGTTTAAATCCGAACTAACTAATAAGTATAATAGTCTACTGTTGGTATCAGTATGAAAGATGAAAGATATAGCAATCATCCATATATCCATATAAATAAGGAGAGAAATAAGGGAAAAAACGTTCTTCTATTGATGAACGGAATAAGTTTGTTCTTCTGGAATTTGCTGTATTTCTCAATCAATTCCTCATCAAACAAATCTTCCAAATCTTAGACAGCATCCATATTAAATATTTAAATATTTGTATGACGAATATTTCTAAAAATGAACTAATCAATTATAATAAACAAACAAGCCACTTTTGATGTATAAAATTTTCGGTTAAGTTTCTACTAAACTCTTTAATTGACAGTTGTGAGTGCCTAATAACTTATTTGGCAAATAACTCGATTTACTGGGAGTTTTATTAGAAGGTGAAGACACTGAATTTTTGGTTATTCGGTAAATAATAGACTTTATTAGGAAGTAAAGAAACCCGGTCTTGAACTTTTAGTTTCCCATAATCTGCTAGCAATACTCGAATTTCATATTAATTGCACTCCTCACTATATATTATAAAGATGCATTGTGTCGTCAATTAACAAAGAGATAATGACTAAAAGGAAGTGAAGCAATTGTACTTTTCAGAGAATTAGAGATTTGTCTTAACAAGTGACGACATGCTTCAATTGAGGCGTACAAATATTTTACATATGAATATGATTTTCCACATCTCTCTGCATTCATGAAACAGGCTATGTTTTTTCTTCATGGAATAAATACATACCTCGTTATTACCCACAGATCCAATTATATATTTAATCAAGTTTCCCCTTCGTCAGTAATGCTTGGAACAAAAACAGCTCTTTTCAAGTACAAACAATTATGTAAAATGTGGTGAACCTGTGATGGATTTTTAACCATTTTTGTATTTTCACTTCCCTTGTAACAATTAATTAAATTTCTGGAAAATAATCTCCAAAATGGAGAATTTTAGGAAAATTATTCATTTTCAGATTGATTAAACGAATAACCGAAATTTCTTACATTCTCTAGGTGTTTAAAATCGATTTTAAAGTGTACGAAATTCTGAATACCGCACAAGTAGCTCGCACTTCAATGTTGATTGAATTGTAACGTACTACAAGAATATTTGCACACGCCTTATATGAATTGAGTAGTTTTAGACAGAATGAGGACGTATCATCAGGATATTTACATTGAATTGGATGGAAAATTAACAAATTCATAGTCTTATACTTTTCCCTTATACATCGCTTGATACCATAATAAACGAAACGCAACTCCAAATTCATTTGTACTTGTTTGTGGTTTGACTGAATAGTAAGTTTTTTGAGGTTTTTTATTGTTCTACCAAAATTTTACATAAATCTGACGGATGATTTAGTTTTTATACTAATATAAATAAAACAAATTTCTTTGTACATGGTTGTACACCCCTTGTTGGGCTGAGCCACGTAAGCCTTGCTAGATTTTTCTAGCCGTGTGCATCAATCACTCCAATCTGTCACTACACATTCTCCATGTGGTCCTGTCCTTGATCTTCTCTTTCCATTGCTTGATTCCCATTCTACTAAGTTCCTCCTCTACTTCTTTTAACCACATTTATCTAGGCCTGCCTCTTCTTCTACATTCTTGATCCCACTATAACAAAGGTTCTGTGTCTTTGCCCTAGTCATATCAGTCTCTGTGTTTTCATTTTTTTTTTTTTTAATATTTTAAGTTCCTCTTCTATTTTAAAATGCATACATTGTCTCTGTATTCATTTTCATTAATTTTGTTCGGTCGTGATATCGTTTTTATCACCTTTGTTTCCATTTACTCTTTTTTTTATCATTTTCATCGATTCCGAACCCTACATCAGTATCGGTTTTATTGTTGTTTTGAAAATATTCATTTCGGTCTTCTTATCTATTGTTTTACTTTCCAGCATTTTCTTATTTGCATGTTATGTTCTATTAGTTGCTGTTTCTTGAATTTCCCTTATTTATATATCTTAGTACGTGCTCTAGCGATAGATTGAATAATATTACAGTTAGTGGGATAACTTGTCAAACTCCTTTGTTAAATGAGAACACTTCAGTTTCTCCTTTGACGATCACCCGTTTGTGATTCGTTCATAGGTACTGCGATAAGTTTTCTCAATTTCGTTCCTATCCTTCGGTTTTTCAGATTTCTCATCATTTGTTTCCAATTGCTTTAGTCACACGGTTGTTGTAAATCTATATACAGCATTTTAATGTCGATCTGTGTTTTTTTTTTTCACTATCTGTTTAACTGTGTGTAATGCATCTTTAGTGACTTAATCTTACGTGAAGCCGCATGCTTTGTTCATTGAGTGGTTGAAGCGATGAAAATTTTTTAATATCTTTAAACATAATCCATATGGTTTTTCCATCGATATATCACCGTTAATCAGCTACAAGTCACATATTTCACGTCGAACTACAAGAAACTGGCGTTAATATTTCGGTAGGATATGTTGGAAGCGATACTGTTCAATTTGCACGTTCTCTACAGATTTTGGTGATATTAAAATTGCTTGTAACGATGTGCCACAAGCAGATAACGATAACGCGAAGACATGTACAGAAATGTTTTCAGCTGTAGGGACGTCAAACATATTTATAATTTTTTCTGAGAACATGTAAATAAAATTTCTTACAAATGTTAGCGTTTTATTCTTGGTGTCAGGCTGCCACCTAATATTACGAGTATATGAACTGTTGGAACTCAACACTAATTTTGCATGCTATTCTTACAATTTATTCTACTAAAACTTTCCTTGAATTCAGTAATCAATAATAAAAGCGAGACTTGTTCTTAGTTTTCAATATTTATGTGATAGGTAAATCGGTTATCGATAAAATGCTTTCCATGTTACCCTTCTTTCGTTTTCTTTTATGTATTAAACCAGTCGCAGAGGTACGATAGATCTCGATCCACACAGATAAAATTAATTGAACGGCACTGGAATCCCTTTTACTTTTTTGTAATGGATTATGTGAATGCACGTTGATTGAGAATGGTGAACGAATTTCCAGACAATATTTTTCAAGTGCTAATTTGCTTTCGAGAATAATGTTAAGCAAAAATTGCGAGGATTTGGTCTTGATGGGATTAATATTGAATGATTCTTTTCATTTTCACTTTGATTTATATTGCCGAAAACTACCAAAGAAAATTTCAAAACAAAAACATTTGAAGAACTTCCCTCCAATATCTTATTAATATCAGATTTCAGGGTTTTTTTTCCGGCGGTCAGAATCTATTTACGCACAGAAAATTAAAGTGGCAAAGAGGGTTGGATTAGAAAGTTCATCACTTCCCCTACCAACTAAAACCTTCTCCTCTTCTGCCGGACACTAAGTTGGATCTGTTTAACATATTAATTCAGGTTCGATTCCTTCTTTCACATTTCGGGCTCGCTTCTTACTTTCTCTCGCTTAAATTTTCTGAGAAACCAGTGTTTTTCTTCTCTTCTCCACTACAATAGTGACTGCTGACATTTTGCCAATATGTAACTACAATTTCTCTCTCTCTTCACCGTCCGTCATCGTGTGCAAATAACGCGGAGAATACCCATATGTGGAGAGAAATTCTGTAAGATATCACCCAATTTTGCCTTGGTGTCTATTCAAGGTTGCTTGCTTCGTCCACCTTTCTCTTTGATCTTGCTCCTAAAAATTTCATCATCTTCTATAAATATACCTTTTTTAGGTATATTACCCTTTTTTCTAAAGCAAGAAGCACCACCGGAATAACTATCGCAGTCGTCATTATGGCTGGCTCCGTGACCGTCTGATAAGCTAAAGCGACTCTCAATACCAGTCTTTTCTACACCTTTCATACTTCTGTGCTCTCATGGGATATGGCCCACACCTCTGCACTATACAAAAGTATCGACTGGACACTGCTCATCACCAACCGTCACTTACTCACCGCCGGTCCACCGCCATCAACCTGCTTAGTCCTCCTTGTGGCTTTGTCATCTGCTTCGAAAAGTTCAGCTTACTATTGATAGTTAGTTAGCTGATTCAGTTTTAACTGAACCAGCTTCAGATTCCGAGCAGTAATAACTGTCGCTGCATCATCAACATATTCTACTAACGATGGGTGCTGCGTCATCGGAATAGATCGTCGTATGCAATATTCCAAAGATCCAGGTATCCGAGTATTGAACCTGTACTGTCCTTCTGTGGTGTCATACACCAGGGTTTGGTTCCTCAAGTAACTTTCCACAAACCTCAGATGATACTTTGACGTATGGAGATTATACTGCCCTACGTGAAGCATTTCACACCTCGTTGCCGAACTGATGAATGCAGTTTTAACATCAAAAGTAATCAACAAAACCAACCGGCGCGAGGGATGATTGTAATTCTCAGCTCTCTGTATAACCTGTACTACCTCCTGTATCTCGTCTATGGTAGACCGGCCTTTCCAAAATCCATCTTGTCATGGTGTCCCAGCATTTCGATCATATGTTAAATTTAAATTTCCAAACATCAAGGTGGAAATATATACTTAAACATAGTTGACAAATAAGTTAGCATTTTCAAATCAGAAAGAAATGTAGCTCTGTCCGTCTCATTTATTTGGAATGAATATTCGATAATCGTGATATACTTTGGCGTATTACAACAAAGAATATTTGAGTTTTGCTTGTTACTTTGTTCGAAAACTTGATTGGGGATTTATGAGCTCTGGTTATGTGGAATTACTTCATATTCTACAACTCAGTTTATCATTTCGAATCAAATTATTAGACAAGAAGATCACTCTGTTTGTCAATTTCTTGCATTTAAGAAATACGATCTAATCTAGTCAACTGCTATATTTTCTTGGATAAATAATTTTGATGATTGTTTTGTTTCAATAAATTTTTAATAAATAGTATAATCGAAGTTTTGGCCTGATATTGATCTGTATCAAAACATTACCTTACATTTAAAACTCTTATATATGAATTAGAAATTCATTTACTAGACCAATATCTAAATTTTTTACGGAAAAATTCACTTGGATTACATTTAAAGATATTCATATGCTTGAATTTTCAATGCAAGTGAGCTTTTGATCTGCACTAAGCAATGGCGACATCTACCTTGTAGTTTCTCCTTTTTCATGATTAACCCTCCATGCAAAATATCATAAATCCATTTGATTGAAATATTTACCATATTACCTTTCCCACGAACTTTTCTTCCACGATCGCTAAGTACAAGGGCACGGATTTTATTAACCATTTCTGAAGTAGTTACAGTTAATTACGATCCCGAACGCCTAACATCATCCGGATTCTTATGGCCACTTTTGAAAGTAGAGAAACATTTACATATCATTCCATGAACGAAACACTTTTAGGATGATCTCTACGTAAATTTTCCTCTGCTTTATTAATTGTTTTTCCAAATGAAAATAATGTTCAGTTAACACTCCTAACTCTTGACTCAACAACGTTCATATCTAATTTATCTGTTAAATTTATGTAGAATTTTGATACATGACATCAGAAACTAACAATATAATTCTCGTTCTTGTACTCGATTTTCATATTTAGAACTTTATATGTTTATGCTAGTTCTTTATGGGTTAATGCTGTTCCATTTTGGCTATTGCTGAGTTTTTGATTTTCAAAATACTGTCTTATATCAACAGCAATTTTTTTCACAGGTATCAATTCCTATAGAATTAAATTGTGTAATTTATATTTTATGACAGAAAACGTTATAGAGATATCAATTTACAGGGTGGCGCCATGGAACGTGCATATTCAAAAAATAATAAAATACAAAAGGTGTAGTTATAGTAAAAATTAGAAATTGTGAGGTAATAACTGAAACTTACTGTTTCAAAATATCACCATAAGATCACCAGAATGTCTAGGACGGCACTCCTCTAACCGGGACCGGAAATTATTGAAAACTTTCTTCAGTAATGCTCATGTGATTGCTGTCATTTCCCCACGGACACTCTCCTTGAACTAGTAGGTGTTTCTCAAATTATTATTGTAAGCTTTGTGTTTGAGGTACCCCCACAAAGAAAGTCAAGAGACGTCAAATATGGACTACGTGGAGGGCATGGAATATTGCATCTTTTCCAAATTAGTCTGCCCGGGAGCCTCTGTTTCACAACCGCCATGGAAACATTTGAAGTGTGACTGGTAGCTCCATCTGGTTGAAACCAAGAATTCACGATTCTTGAAGTTTCAAGTTCTAGAGCCAAAAAAAATCGCAATATAGCGTTCCGTATTAATAGAGAGTTTTGCCACCTCATATTTTCAAAGAAAAAAGGACCAATTTCTTACTGTTACAGTAATGACAATACTGTCATCGGCTCTGGGTATTCTAGAACGACCTTTTACTTGTGGTTTAAACTTGTGACGAAATTGCGTAACCAATAGTAGTGAACTCCCACCACCCACGCGCTTTTTGTCCCACAAACAAAGATTATGCTATATGCACATTTTAGTGCGCCACCTCGTATAATTGTTGATGTCAATAAAATATTTGAATTTGTATGGAACGAGTTCAAAGCAAACTTACTGAAACTTAAACTAATTATATTTTAATATGGAAACGAACGTAAGAAAAAGGAGAAAATCTTTTTGCAATTTAGGTAAAAACTTCCAGACTATTAGAAATAACGTCTTATATTCTAAATATCTCTCAGTTTTTTTCATTTTCATAATTTCATGTGAAATCGTTTGGAAAGTTGATAAAGCAAAAACTTGAGATTTACTCCAATCCCGCTTCCTAAGAACAATGAATCTCGAAAAAGAGAAGGAATAACAGCTGAGCTGCGCTGATTAACTATGGAGATTATTCTTCATGGAAGCGCATAAACAAATTAATATCATCGTTATCATACCAGATTACTAAAATATGAAGCAATGTCTGCAGATTCCCTAGTTGCGAAATTGTTTTTACATAATTCTATTATCTTTATTTGTATTATATGTCATACAGTGCGAACAATGAAAAATTCAAATAATAAAACCAATCATTATTTTGCGGATAAATAAAGATAATCAGCCATATGACTACTTCTTTTTTGGCTAAAAACCGCGACATATTTTGAACTATATTATTCTCTAAAAACATCACTTTTACTTCCTAATTAAGCACGGAGATAATATAATTAGCTACGTTTATTGCTTGTATATTTACAAGAACCAGCAAATAGTAGTCAGGACGAATTCTATTCAAATTAAAGGCAGTACTAGAGAGTATGAATTTATGCCACGAGACTCCCTTAGACCAGGTACATTGGAAGAAAAAAAATAGTAACTAAAATAGTGTTAGGATGAAACCCATTGGGAAAGTAAGAGAATATAACGTAAATGAAAGAAATAAATAATATACGGATGATCTAAGGTCAGAAAGGAGCGTTTTTAAGGGTGAACAAAAAAAATGGTCTATTTCGATTTGCGGTAAACTACAAGTCCAATGGAAAAAAAACTTAAATAGCAAAAATGTAGGTAATAAATGCTACAACAATTTTCTTGTAATCTTTATTTTTATCTGAAATATAGATATACATACATGCTATTTATAATATCAATTAAAAATTTTAATTGTTTTCAAAATTCGATGAATTGAATGAGGAGATTTGAGCTTTCTAAAATGCAGATGCTTCTGAAAAAGGAGTAATACTTCTATCTATCACTTTGTTTTTCTCGCAAGTCAGCTTGAAAGGGTTGATACAACAATGTCATCTTGCAAGCCAATAGAATGTGAAGTGCCCTATTTTATTTCTTTTCTGTCTCAACGTTTCTAGAACTAAAAAAGCTTTATCATATAAAAATACATTGCAGCCTTTTTAGGTTTTTAGATAACACCATCATTGACGTCGTTGAATCTGTAAAATTCTTAGGGCTTGTTGTTGAAAATTCCTTGAAATAGAAGTTACCGCCTTATCTAAAAAATAATGTTCCTCCTGTTTTGCGCGGAGATCAGTTTCCAAATAACTGAACTTATCCACGTCCTTAATAGTCTATTATGCCTTTATTGAGTCGCATCTCCGATATGCCTTTCCCTTCTAGGGTACGTGTTGTGACACTCAATTTGAGCGAATCTTCAAACTACAGAAGAGAACTTTTAGATATTTACTAGAACCAAACAACAGGGCTCACTGCAGGGACTTCTTTAAAAGATTAAAAAAATTGACTCCTCCTTCCTTATTCTTCTTTGAATCCGTTAGCCAAATTCGTAAGCACGCTTTCCAATTTCAGAAAGATCTTTGCACGACTATCCACTTAGGAACGCTGAGCCCGACCTATACATACCTATTCCACGTTTAGAATTAGTTAAGGGCTCAAAAATATTTAAGAATTGAAAAAAAATGCACAATTACTTGCCAATTAAAATCAAATCGATATCAACTTTTCTCGAATAGAAAGCTCACCGATATTAACGAGAATTTTATAATTAAAATTATGGTACTGGTACTTTTCTATATTGAGTCAAAATAAGATAAAAACTAACCATTTCAAATAAAAAAATAACAGAATGTTTAGAGATTGAAAAGGTGGGCTTTCACCAAATTTTGTAAAAAAATTTCAAGATAAAAATAAAAAAACACATAAATTTTGAGGGTATGTAAGAAAAGTGTGTATACAAAAGTTGTGAATTCTTTATTACCAACAACTTTTATGCTTTAGCTGTGGTGTACATGGTCGAAATTATGGTCAGCACATCATTAATTTGTGCGTCTAATGTTAAACCATCATAAACTATTTTGACAATTGAAAAGATGTCATTCAATATTCGTCGCGGCATAATATAGTTGTTAATATATTTTTCATTTCTTAAATATTCTATAAAATTCTACAAAAACGAGATGAGTTAGTCATCTATAACTGTAAGATTATCTCCGAGTGAATAATGATTCAAATTATTCTGAATATTATTACATTTTGACAGTTGGAATTTTTGATATTACAGTATCGATAATTGAGCTTTATTTGATCATGAAAAGTTAATATTAAACAAAAGCAATAGGAGACTATGTTGGGTCAAGGTCAGTTAAAGTTATAAAAGTTATAGAGGGTAAACATAGAATATAAATTGAGATTGGCAACCATGTAACTAACACAATGATAATGCCTGGAGCTATTAAGCTGAAGTTGAGATTAGATGTTCCAATATCAAATTTACAAGCTAAAACCCATTGTTCATTCTAAATAGCTTATGTTTTACATTTACAGATACCATGCTAATTTTACATTCTTCTCTTCACTTTGCTTCGTTATTTGCTTGTTTGAGAGTGAATCCGCAATCTTTTGACACAATTTTCATTTGAATTTTGATGTACTTAAACACCTCAAATCCTTCTTAGACTCAAAACGCTTTAAAATGGATGTATTGTTTGTTCCTAATATTCTATTTTTATTTAAAAAACTCACTTCAGCCAAAATAACTAATTAAGGTAAGCACTATAATTTCCACGCAAAAATGAATATTTTTCGCTCAAATACATGGTTTTGAGGCTTAGTAATATTAAGGTTAGGATATATCATATGTTATTAATTCTGCTTACTTTTTTCACTGAATATGAATAATATTCTGCCAACAGAAAAACTATTTCGCGATAAACAATAATAGCATACAATGAAACTTTCTCATGTCAAAAGCGCTGTTATTTTTTACTGTCAAATCAAATATGTTCACGTCGTTATTTTTAAATTTAGTTCTAAATAAACCACAATCAAAACATTAAGCAGTCTATACTATACTCTCTATACTTCGGCAGGTGTCAGTAATGTAGCGGAATGATAATTTTTATAGATTTCTTAAATTTTCCATTTCTTAGACGTCTCTATATATTTTTCTTGATAAATAGTTTTAATTGTTGATTGTAGGTCGGTTTGGATAGATAAAAATTTGACGTCTCCACCTATTTCGATTGGCAATTCAGTTGTATGTAATTGCATACTTATTACCTGCTATTTCAGTTTATATTAGAGATTAACCCTTAAACATTAATTTTGTTTGTTCTATGACAAGAGTTATTGCATAAAACAGAATTATCAATAAATTTTTCCAAAATATGAAAAAAGAATTCAGTTTATTTGTTCAATTTATTGAAAGAAACGGATACTTCATTGTTTCAATCCATTTTCATATAGCTTCACTTATAATTTGGCAACAGAAAACTTCGTGTCTGTTAGTTGAGTTATCAACCACTTATTACTGCTATCAACGATAATTTATATCACAACTCGTGAATACACTTATTTGGTACATTTTAGCGATGCCCTTTATACACCGTGAAGTTATAACAGAACTTTGAGTTTTAGTGAACATTTAAGCAGATATTTTATTTTCTTTATTCAATACGTAAAATTTCATCACGCAATAAAGCATTAAGACTGGTTCGTTGATTAGAAACGAAAATGTTTAACCATAATATAAGAATTAAACTGTTCAAATCTAGTACTAGGGCTAGAGTTTAGTACTCACAAAATATATTTTCTGGAATATTTCCGAAACCTGTTACTTTATATAAACAAATTTTCAGGTAGAAAGCAAACAGCGGGGTATATCATAAAAATTAGATAAGAATTGAGGGTACTTTTAGAATTAGAATATAGAATATCCAAGAGGGAGGGATGTAGAGAAACCAAAATGTCTAAACCCAAGGGACGATAGCCAACTTTATTCATCCACTTTGCTCTCCGGCCAACAACAATTCCAACAAACAATCCTGAAGAATTTTTAAAATTCAATTCGTGAACCTAGTGTTTTTTTGTTTATATATACTCGTATATATATATATATATATATATATATATATATATATATATATATACTCGTATATATATATATATATATATATATATATCCTTTTTTAATTAATTTTCAATTTTGTCATTTTAACTGTAATGATTTTCTTTGAATTGAAGGAATTAAATTACATTTCCATTTAACACTTGTATATAAAAAAAATATTGATTATTCATAATACTAGCTAGCCCATTTGTGCAGTGGGTAGCATGAGAAACTCTATTTCCCTTTTAGTTTTGGACCTCTTGGACCTCTGGTTATGTATATTAATTGTATTTGATTAATACATTTGGATTAAACTGATAACTTATAATGACATTTCCTAAATCTGAATAAATATTATTGTTATTCTAAATGTGATTGAATTATTTAGATGTCAAGAATTACATATTTCACCTATGAGTTCACTATATACGAGGATATATTGAAAAATTCTTGGCCTACTATAGAACCAAACAAAATTTAAATGTCAAAGTATTTTATTACTCAACATATTCTCCTCTCAATTGGATACATTTATTACAGCAAACCTGCAACGTCTCTAGAGCTTTCAAAAAAAAATGTTTCTTCTTGATCTGTAAACCAGACCTCAACAGCTTTCATTACCTCCTCGTTAGAAGAAAATTTACGACCTTTTAAACTTTTTTTCCGTTAAAGAAAGAGATGATAGTCGGACGGAGCCAAATCTTGTGAATAAGGGGGGTGTTCTAATAATTCAAACCCTAAATCACAAATTTTTTGCATGACAACATGGGATTTGGGTGAAGGGGCGTTGTCCTACAAAAACAAAACACCTTTGGATACCTTTCCGTGTCTTTTCTCTTCAATTTTCTCCCGTAGGGTGGTCAGTAATGTCGAATAGTAATCTCCAGTTATTGTTCTATCCTTATCCAAAAAATAAATCATGATTACTACATGGCAATCCCAAAAAACTGAAGCAAGAACTTTTCAAGCAGATTTTTCGATTGTTGCTTTTTTTCTGGATCGTAGAAATATACCCAATTCTCATTCATAGTAACAATTCGCTTTAAGAAGTCTACATTGTTTTCGCATCGAGCACAGATCGATCGCGATGCTTCTACCCTTGCACGCTTTTGGTCAACATTCAAACATTTGGGGATCCATTTTGCAGCAATTTTTCTCATGTCCTAATTCACGTGAACTATATGATGACCACGCTCGTATGAAATATTCAGTACTTCAGATATCCGTTTTAGCCCAATTCGAAGGTCTGATAAAATCATGTCATGAACTGCATCGATACTTTCGGGGACTGACACAGAAACTGACCTGTTCGATCGGTCATCATCTTCAATGGAAAATTTACCTCTTTCGAAGTTTCCAGTCAAATTATCATCACGGTCGCATACGCAGGACATTGATCACCAAGGATATCAAGTATATCTTCGTAAATCTGCTTACCTCTCAATCCTTTCAAATACAGGCACTTGATGATGGCTCGATACTCCAATTTTTCTATTTTAACGATTTCGGTGGATATCTTTTTTCTTTCAATTTATCGCGTAACTCTGGTTTACTTTTTTGACGTCAAACTTTACACTGACACTTCTAATAAGTTTTGGTTCGTTGCTATGATAACACAATATTTTGTTTATGCATGGAACTGGTCTAGGCTAACTAGATATCAATACATCCCCGTACTTCTAAACTAACAATAATGAATCAAATTTCTGCATTGAAATGATATACAGTGCGTAATGGTTCAATCTAATTCAAATTTTAAGGTACTTATCGACACATGCGTATTGTTCTAACTAACCTTCAATTCATTTTTTGACTTGTATAATTTGTAAATCTCTCGTTTCTCCTTCCACCAAAACAAACACAAAAACTGCATAAACAACGTAAGTGAGCGGCAGAGACTAAGAGCGTATTATCCACATCCGCAACCATCCAGATTTACACAATCACAAGTTTTTTTTATGTAAATATAAGTATTTTTGAATCACTCTCTTTTTCAATAGTTCACATATACAATCACAAAATTAGTCCATATTCTAAATGTTCCTTTGATACATAAATAATTTATAATTTGCGATCCTCGTGAATGTTACGATCAGCTTGAGTATATTTAACCCTCGTTATTCATCTTTTTCAAATTATCACTTAACTTCTTGCGAACAAACTCTCTTTCTAATTATTTTATTCGAAATTACGAATCAATACCTTATTCTGTGAAATTTTCTGATAGCTGGCAAAGATCGAAAAAGTCCAATTTCTATTTTAGGTTATGTTGAGTGATATTTAACTTTGGAATTCATTTTTATTTCATACGATTCATTAATTGAAATAATTTAATAATGAAATACTAACTAAATCCAAACACAACCTGAAAAATTACTACAATATCCTTCACGAAATTGCAAAACAGAAAAACCGATGCAACTACTCAGATACAAAATAGATAAGTTGATACCTACATTTCTAGATTTAAAATTATCCCATATACAATTTACAAATAGTCGCTTGCATCATGGATATCAAAATCATGTTTTATCTAGAATTATTTTTCAAATGATACAACTATCTATTACAGAATCAAATACTCTAATAAGAAAATTAAAAATGACCCATAAAACATAACAATTCAAATGAGTCAAGTGATTCCTATTAATATTTTACAAAAATTTGAAGAAAAATGTCGAGTAAAAACTAAATCACTTTTTAATAAATGCAAAAAAAATATTAAAAAAATTTATAATTCAATATTGAAAGTTGAATAATACAGAAATACCACAAGCAGATAGTGCTAAATACTTAGAAATCCACCTAGATATAAAACTTAACTGGAAATATCACATCACAAAATAAAGGAAAAAAACTTGATATAAAGGCAAGAAAACTACATTGGTTGATAGGGAGAAAATCCAAAGTCTCACATGAAAACAAGTCTGTCATCGAGCCTATATGGACGTATGGAATTGAACTGTGGGGTTGCGCTTCCAAATTTAACATAATTATTGTCCAGATATCTCAATTGAAAATACTCCGTTCACTAGTAGATGTTCATTGCATGTATCAAATCACACCATTCACGTGGACCTGTGAGTGCACTGTACAAAAAGTTATCCAAGAAAGGATCATCAAACATCATAAAACTTAGAAACCCGCCCATATCCACTACTAAAGGAATTGATAAGACCAAGAAACGCTAAAAATATGACATTATAGATGTTAGATTATCTACACTCGCGAGCAAATTAATAGAATGTAAATAAATATTCTGATTGTTAATAAAAGTTTGTTATAAAAAAAATTAATTGTCGAGTGAGAAATAATCAAGGAAAATATATTTTTGAATATTTAAAAATGCCGATGTCTGCAACGAATATAAAATAGTAGTTAAAGCTGGTGACTTAATTAGCGGGGTAGCTGTAATAGTTGATGAGGTTTGGAGTAAAAGGTCATATAAAAATAATTATAATGCATTGTCGGGCGTAGGATGCATTACAGGCGCAAGAGCTCAAAAAGTCCTATCTGTAGTTGTAGTATAAATTTTGATTGCAATGTAAAATGCATGAATCATTGCAAAAAGTTAAGAAACACGAGTGCTTTATAAATTGGAATGGAACTTCAGCATTCATGGAAAGCAAAATTATATTGGACGAGTTCGATTGTATGCATGTATGTAAATGCATAATTTGAAGTACGATAAAATTATTAGCGATGGAAAAATCGAGATTCCAAGCCCTAAAGTCCAAATTTCTTTATACAAAACATCAAGTGTCGCAATCACAATCGCAATCACATATATATATATATATATATATATATATATATATATATATATATATATATATATATATATATATACGAGGATGTATTGATATTTAGTTAGCCTAGACCAGTTCCATGCATAAAAAATTGCATTACCATAGCGAGCAAGTGTAGTGTAAAGTTTGACTTCAAAAAAGTAAATCAGAGATACACAAATTTACATTATTATTCATTCTCTCTTTTTTCTCTTTAATTTTGAAGAATTCAGTCAGGATCATTCAACTTTGACAAGATTTTTGTTTATCGGTTTGCGACGTAGATAGTAGTTTTGGAAACTATTTCCATTCACGTATTTTTTTTTCAATTGAAATCAGTCATTTTTTAAATAATATTATTATTTTCGTGTTTATATAGAGTCCATTCCCAATAAAAAACTTGAAAAATATACAGATATATCCAAATTATAGATGAAGAAAAGTCCTATCAGTCCTATTCCAAACTAATAAACAGAAAATTTATTCCGGAATAATTTGAGGTAGAAATTCGAGAACAGTAATTATTGAGAACTATTGAAACTTGAAAGCTTAGAGATTCAAGAAAATTCTATCAAACTCCTACTTTATTGTTTACAGTTAACTAAATATTGTATGCAGACGCTTCAACAAAGAACACATCCTTACAGAGAATAGTTGTAGATTGTAGTACTCGTTAATTAATAAACGTGTCGGAAGTAATTGCAGGCTTTCATTCTGAATTTGTGATGAGACTGTTAAATTTACCTTGACAATATACTCATAATGCTATTTAGTTTAGAATTGTATTTGTTGAGATTTGACTTTGTTTCATTCAACTATACTCATATATATATATATATATATATATATATATATATATATATATATATAGGAATTTTATAGCTAGTAATATAAAGAAATTTAGAAAAACTGTAACTAGTGCTAGCGAATATCGGATAAATGAAGTGGCGCCATAACAAATTTAAATCGAAAATTTAGGAAATGTCATCTTAATCGGTGATCACTCAAAATGTGATAAATATTTTTGTAATAAGATTGGTCTGGTAAATTATGTCGTCTAGTTTTTGATGCGATGTTGAGAACAACGCTTCAGAAATTTTCAATTCTATCTAAACAAATTTGTTTGTAGTAAACAAATCAATTATTCTTTTAATGGATCTTATGAAGGGACGTATTATGCGATAGTAGTAGATTATAACAAGCGAAGTACATAGTTAATAAAAATTATGGAACAATGTAACTAAGGTAAAATTGGTGATCTAATGAAAGCATTAGAAAATGATCGGTTGAGAATGAAATGCGCAGGGATAACCAAACAAACAAAAAAACACATGTAAAAAAATTCTATTTCTTCAGTTGGAAACATGGTTTGCTTTACTTAACTGTAGGTTATGATGTCTATGGTAGAACTGTCATGGATATCACAACGACATTGTCGGTTATTGTTAATTCCGATGAGGATGAAATATAGAGGTTAAATAAGTTGGGAGATGTGAATAGTTTTATTATTATTTATTATTATTTCTTATTTAAGAAAGAATAGGGGAAATAAACTTAAATGTTGTTTCTTTGTTTTCAGGTAAGATTTAGTTAGAGTGTAACAGTAGTCTATTAATATTACATATGTAATAAAATTTGTTTTCAGATCAACATATATTTATTTCAACTAATCCAAACAATTATCTTATACGTATCTTTCTAATAAAAACTTTCTGGATTTTGCTCCCCATGTCTGTAATCACGTTATATTATGAGTATTTGATACGAAAAAATCGACTAAATAGGTGATAATCGCCAAAAAATTTTCTCTTCACATTCATTTGCTCAAAGATATAGTAGTGCAGGTAATGTTGTGTCACATAAAATGGAATATATTGCCAACATTAAACCAGTAAATGCTAAAATCGGATGAGTTTTTTTAACAAATCCAATAATACTTAACCTGATTCTACCTTTTCCATTGAGGATAAATATACTGAGAAAAATGCTTCAACTTGAACTACTTCTTATTTGAAATTATATAATTAATAATTTTACTATAATAGAAAAACGTCAGTTCACTCACAATGTCTCAAGAATAAACAGAAAAATTCATTAATAAATGTGAATATTTCACGTAGACTAGTTGGATATATTGAAGAGAAACTCTGAGAATATTAGCAGAGTTTCAGAGCCGGCAGATCAACAACAGATGTAGTGCATGTGATGTAACAAACAACAGAAAAGTTCTATGAACACGAAATGGACCTGTATGTGATGTTTGTGAACTTTAAGAAGGCTTTTGATAGTGTCAACAGGAAACGCATAGAGGAGGCGATAAATAAATTGATAAATATGATTATAAACAACCTTAAAGCCAAAATTTTGACAAAAGACGACTCTGCTCATCGTCGCAATAGACGGAGCAATATATGAGATAGATATGGGAGAGACTTTATCTCAAAACAGTACGCAGATAGTAAGATATGCTGATGACCCGGCAGGCGTTTACGCCTTTCTACGCTCTGAAGTCTCTCCATTGCCTATTTCTTACTCCTTTGGTAGGGGGCAGAAACCAAAGGCTTAAATGCATTAGCAAATGTGATATAAAAATACCTAATAGTCAAAGACCAAAATACCCCTACCAAAAACACCCCTTATCTCTGAAGAGTGATTTTATGATCAAGTATTTTTAAAATATTTACACTAGTAATGAGTAATTCTGTATACAAACGATACTTTTCGTTTATGGAAAGCGAGTTTTTCGTAATTTTTAACGTGGTAGAATGGAGACAGCTGCTGGATGTTTTTGAAATTTATTAATATTCTAGAGAAATAAAATTATTGTGATGAGTTTTATTTTAGGTCCAACGCTCTCGCGAATGTTGAGAGTAAGCTTCTTTCAATTTTCCATCTTATTGTGTTTTAAATTTTATTTCTCTTTAAATACAATAAAAACGGAGATTCCAAAGAGACTGTCTAATTAATGCGATTACGGTGCTTTTTATGTTTCCGAGATTCAGCAGATTCAATTAATTTTATTCTAGCGAAAATTCTGCAGTTTTAGCAAATATTCATATTAACAAATCATATATACAATTTTTCTAATCCATAAAAAAGTAGTAACCACATATACTAATCTTATAAGTAACGTCAGTCAATTGAATCGAATTCTTACTGTAGAACTATTAGTAATATTTTTATGTGGCTCTAAACCAGCTATTCTCAACCGCTGGTCCGGCGGACCATTAGTGGTCCGCGGACATTTCCCCTATCCACGAAAAAAAATCACTTAATTTAGTTCTAATTTATGATTAGTACGGAACTGAAGACAAATTCCCAAAATTCTCACAAGTGTAATTCCTATCGTTGGAAGTAACGAATGTACAGAATATTTTTCATACAAGTTGCATTTTTGTTGCATGATGTTAAAGTTAAACGAAACATTATAATACTCATTCATATGTTTAACTGGATTGACCTAATATAAAAGTAAGTTTATTGACTATTATATATATATATATATATATATATATATATATATATATATATATATATATATATATATATATATGTATATATATACTTATATAGACGCTAATGAAAAATATTTTTTAACCCTCAGTAACATGAACCATGGCAAGGCAAGGCACGCTGTTTAATTTTTTGAATACCAGTTCAACGTCTCAAAAAATGACCACGAAACAGGACCGCCAGCAAAAAAGAAGAAACCAATTATCAGACACTACAACCCTAATTATTTAAAATATGGTTTTATTCTTTGGCCCAAATCTACGGAATACGATGTACGTCCGATGTGTATCATTTTCCATGAAGTTCTAGTAAATGATGCTATGAAACCATAGAAAATGTTATGATATTTGAAGGCTATTCATTATGAACTGGAAAATAAGCCGCGTAAATATTTTGAGCATAAAAAACAAGAGATAGAATTGCAAACACAAACATTTAAACAGCATTTTATTCCGAACAAGTCACTACAAAAATGGTCGTACTTAGTTGCCCGTCGAGGCTTGTTTCCACTAAGAATAAATCGGATAGCTGTGAGTTTCTAATGATTAATCATGATAATTAGTAAATAAAAAAACAACTTTTCTACAAAAATAATAAAATGATTAATGATAGTTTTGGAACATAAAATCGACAAAATGATGCGTTTAATCGAGTGACATTAAACACTAATCAGAAAAGCGTGACGTCATACCTCGCAAAACGCTATGTTTTAGCTGTCATTTTCGTATAAGTAACCAGGTTATTTGGAGTTTTCAACAATTATTGTTAAATTAATGAAGTTCGATTTTAGTTTAATCTTGAAAGACAGGTATAATTTGTCATGGAATCATGATTTAACAAAGCAAACTGCAATAATTTGCCCAAAATTGACGCAGTTATGCTTGACAAATTTTTTTAAATTGAACACATACTTTTGTTCATCGAAAGTCCGCAGTGCTAGAACTTATATGTAATTATTATGTGAAAAACAAACAAAGTCTTATTTAATTAGCAATTACCAATCAGAGAGTCGCATTTACCCACTGTGGAATGAAAATACATAACTGATTTTGAGGTTAGGGAATTACAAAGTTTCAATAACTTTAACTTAATTAAGTCATAACATTTTATATGTTATGTTTGATATATTATGGTAGATTTTGTACATTTATAAATAGATACATCAAGTACTTACATCAAAATGATCGTCACAGAAATAATATGTGGAATTAGTTGATGAAGTAAGAGCATCTTGTCTCCTTGCCATTTTCAACCATTTTCTTCGTATTTCTTTATTGCTTGGAACGTATATGAATAATTTGTCTGGCGCTTTTATGGTTGTACTTTCACATTGGGGCACTATACAGTATTACTATAAAGTATTATAATACGAGGAATTTATTATTTATTAAAAAATATAATTGACTCTCATAAACAAACTCGCTGTCTCGCGAGGTGTCACATCATTCAAGACACCATGACAGTCTTGGCCTTTTTCGCGGTCACTTTCAAGTTCATTTCTAAAAACTCAAAATACTAACGGAAAAAAACCCATTTTTTTTTAAATAATATATTTTTGGGTTGAAATAGACGCTAAGCTATAGCTTTAAACTAATTTCCAAATGTTGTCAACTAGCCTATTGCTAAAACCAAAAAATCATTTACCACTGAGGAAAATTTAATAAAACTTGTTTGGACAGAGATGTTTGGACAAGCTGCTGTTGATAAAATCAAATCGATTCCCTTATCTAATGATACTCTAAGAAGAAGAATTAAAAAATTATCAGAGAATTTGGAATATCAGTAAATCCAAAAGATAAAGGAATCAACACTTTTTGCAATACAAATTGATGAATCAGGCGATATTTCCCACAAAGCCATATTGATTTGCAACGTGAGATATATTGATTTTATTTTGGAGAAAATAAAAGAATTCTTGTGTTGTATAAAACATATACAAGTGATGAGATTTTTAGCGCACTCAATTCTTATATTATTAAACATTCTTTAGAATGGAAAAATTGCGTAGGTGTATGTACCGATGGGGCGGCTAGTATGGTTGGCAGACATTCTGGTTTTACTAAAAAAATTCAGCAAGCAGCTAATAGCCTACTATAGAACCAAACAAAATTTCAAAGTCAAAATATTTTGTTATTGAACGTATTCTCCTCTTAATTCGATACATTTATTACAGCGAACCTGCCACGTATCTAGACCTTTCAAAAAAATGTTTCTTCTTGCTCTGCAAACCAGACCTCCACAGCTTTTATTACCCCCTCGTTGGAAAAAAATTTACGACCTTTTGAACTTTTTTCAGTTGAGGAAAGAGATGACAATCGGACGGAGCCAAATCTGGTGAATAAGAGGGGTGTTCTAGTAATTCAAACCCTGAATCACGAATGTTTGGCATGGTAACATAAGATTTATGTACAGGGGCGTTGTCCTGCAATAACAAAACACCTTTTTATAGCTTTCCGCGTCTTTTCTCTCCAATTTTTTCCCGTAGGGTGGTCAGTGATGTCGAATAGTAATCTCCAGTTATTGTTCTACCCTTATCCAAAAAATCAATCATGATTACTCCATGGCAGTCCCAAAAAACTGAAGCAAGAACTTTTTCAAGCGGAATTAGACACGAAACCTCTTAGGTCTAGAGTGTCGCCATTTGTTTTTGGATCGTAGAAATATACCCAATTCTCATTCATAGTAACAATTCGGCTTAAGAAGTCTACATCGTTTTCAAATCGAGCACAGATCGAACGCGATGCTTCTACCCTTGCACGCTTTTGGTCAACATTCAAACATTTGGGGATCCATTTTGCAGCAATTTTTCTCATGTCCAAATCGACGTGAACTATATGACGAACGCATTCGTATGAAATATTCAGTGCTTCAGATATCCATTTTAGCCCAATTCGACAGATAAAATCATGTCATGAACTGCATCGATATTTTCGGGGACTGACACAAAATCTGGCCTTCCCGATCGGTCATCAATTTCAATGGAAAATTTACCTCTTTTTAAGTTCGCATTCCAATTTTTAACGGTCGTATATGAAGGACATTGATCACCAAGGGTATTAAGCATATCTTCGTAAATCTGCTTACCTCTTAACCCTTTTAAACACAGATACTTGATGATGGCTCGATACTCCAATTTTTCGATTTTCACAATTTCTGTGGATATCTTTTTTCTTTTAATTTATTGCGTAACTCTGGTTTACTTTTTTGACGTCAAACTGACACTTCTAATAAGTTATTGTTCGTTACTATGGTAACGCAATATTTTGTTTATGCATGGAACTGGTCTAGGCTAACTAGATATCAATACATCCTCGTAATACACAGACAACATTTAGCTGCGAAAAGTTTATCCACAGAATTGAATGAGGTTTTAGCGGAATTAAAAAAAGCGATTTAAACTGTAGATAATTCGCAATATTTTTTGAAGTAGAAATATTTCTAAGAGAAAAAAATGTAGAATGGGTTACAAAACTACCATATTTAAGTGATATATTTTCATATATCAACGATTTAAATTTGATTTTATAAGGAAATTCCATAAATGCGTTTCATTTATTTAATAAAATAGATGGATTTAAGAAAAAAATTAATTTTCGGATGGATAAAGTAAATAACAATAATATTGATATTTTCAATAATTATTTTGATTTTGTTAATTTGCAAACATTGGGCAACTCTTACAATCTTTAAATATTAGTTTCAAAGCATATTTCCTATCTGAAAGTACCACGTGTGCAAGAAATGTGTGGATAACAAACCCTTTCATAGTATATGAAGTAGTAAGTTAAATTTAAATAACAGAAAATATGAGTCCCTTCTTGAGATTAGTGCAGATATTATGTTAGAAGCTAGTTTTTCAACAATGTCCATAGATAAATTTTGGATCAAATGTGAATCGGGATTATCATCTATGACGATAATAAAAAATAAATTTAGAAATCGTTATTTAACTGCTCCGACTTAGCTTGTCTAATTTGGAACCAACAATAATTGACAAGTTGATTGAAGAAATGCCGCAGCAATCTTCTCATTAACAATATGTTCATATGTAATGAGTTTTTGATTATTTTTATAATTTCTGATTTTTTGTTCTAATTTTTCTTAAGAGTTTGTTCCCATTGATTTAATTTTTTGGTACTTATTATTATATGTATGTATAAATATATAATTTTACATTTAAATATTACTGTAGACAAATGATAATAAAAATGTTACAACTAACTTACGTAGTAGTTCTTCATAAATACTAAAATTTGTTGTTAAGAAAATATCACTGGTTGAGAAACGCTACTCTAAGCGATAATGCATTCATATATTTTTAACAAGAAGAAATTTGAAATAAATACTAAAAACCAAGAAAATATTTTGTTGTTTTACATAGTTCTCAACAGAAAATAAAATATTTACTATATTTCTTTAAAAAGTGATATGCTCAGTACGTATTATTTAAATAAACAGAAACAGTTTAGGCTCTAAAAGACATTGAATGTGAAATTATAAATTTGAAACGGCATATGCGATTTTGCGATCACATATGCGATCAAAACAAAGAATATTATACCGATACGTTATGAATATATGGATTTTATGAAAGAAATACTAAATTACATTGAAAACAGTTTGGGAATAAAAATAAAAGAAATTACAAGAGCTGACCCACATGTAAAGCTCATAAACAAGTTAATTGACGAAAGATAGTTATTCTAGTCTGACAATGTACATAGAATGAACGAAAATAGATTAAAAAAGAGAGTCTATGAGCCATAATACACCGAAAGAATAGGAGAAGGTGTCCACGACAGAACTGTGGGGAGCAAGTTTAGTTAGAAGGAAAAAACGGACGCTTCGGTGGAAATGAGAGACTATTAGTGATAAAAGGAATCATTAGAAGAGGTCGGAAGCTAGATAATATTTTTATATTTTGTAATATAATGTCCTTCACCTAACAGTGATCGTACAATATTTATAGAATAAATATTTTTCCTGAATAATTTGAATTTTGTTCGTTTTATCATAACTTTGAATGAATATTATCACAATTATTTCTATAACTTACTTCAACAGTATAACGTTTCCCATACTAAAATTATTTTCTCAAATAACTCAAGAAGTCATTTAAAATTAGCAACCTTCTCTCTCTCTCTCTCTCTCTCTATATATATATATATATATATATATATATATATATATATATATATATATATATACTAAATACAATCAATTTGATTGAAAAATATGTTTTTTATATAAAGTTATCATTTGGAAAGAATTGTGAAATAACAATATTTTATACGACAGTTTGAATTCTCAACAACACATTGAAGTACTACTATTTGTTTCAGTGGAAGTCCTCTTTTTGGTCTGGGGTATCAGACTCTGCATTGTTGTGCGAAAAGCGCCATCAGAATTCAATGAGAGCCGATTTATCTCCATGGCCATTTACAACGAGTTCTTGTTATCGGTTTTCTTGAATATATCAATGTAAGTACTTTTTTCAATCACAATTTCAAATCATTGAATAGAAGAGTTAATTATTGATGAAATAAATTGACTATTACACTATTATGTCATCTGTACAACTTATCATGATTTATATTTAGATTTTTCAGTTTCTTTCCTAACAGAAAAAACTGTGATTATTTATATTCTCTCTTTATTTTCACATACTTTTCAAAACGTCTGACTAAATCTTATAGGCCACTATAAAAATGCGTTTTTGGAGTCAAAATATCCGTACACTGCGTATCTAATTTCATCTTCGCTGTTAAAATACTTCATACTTCTTAATTCGGCCTTCAGCTCTGTGAACAAAAAATAGTCAAACGGCACCAGATCAGGGCTATATGGTGCTTGTTCAATCTGTGTGAAGCACTTTTCGTGTACAGTAGCCTTAAAAAGCGAAGTAGACTGGACTGGAGCATTGTCATGAAGCAAGCGCATACCTCGCTGATTTTGCCGCGCCTTTTTTTGATAAAACTTGTCGATAAAAAAAAATTTTTGTAGTAACACAAGAATGAAATGGACCTATACAAATACGAAAATATGAAAAAAAATAATTATACACGTAAGGTTCTTATGTTAAATTTATAGAACCATATTCTTTGGTAAACTGGTAAAATATTTAATATTTATTAAAAAAATAATTTCACGTTTTTTAAATTCTATATATATTGACAATATTCATAGTTTACATCTAATAAACATGCCTCACATCTATTAAAAACAAAAACTTAAAAAAAATCACTTCAAATATCAATTAGCTCTACTTTTATGAGAGTTTGCCAACAGTAATCACCCATCATGGCCGAATCTCATCATCCTTGATACCGAATTTCCATTGCTCTAATATCTTGGTGGAACCTTTCACCCTGCTCATCACTGATAGATCCCAAATTTTCGGGAAAAAGTGTCAGATGGGAATGGAGGAAATGAATTTTCAATGACATTCGAGCACCAAGGGATTTGTAGACGTCTAGAAGTTCATCAACTGACTGTGGATAGTATGGATCCATATTGTTGCCCAAAAATCCCCTCTCTACACTAACAAATGCCTTCCATGCTCTAAGTTCCTGTCTGGTGATCTTCTTTGTCATCGTCCAATAGTTTTCTTATTTGTGGCCCAATAAAAATAACTTCCTTTATTTTGGCATCACTCAACTGAGGAAAGACTTCTGTAAGGTATTTGAATCCATCACCTTCTTTATCCTTTACAAAGTTTTTCATCAGTCCAAGTTTAATGTGAAGGGGGGCAGTAGGAAATTTTTGGGATTTACAAGGTGTATAAACTTAATATTTTGAGATCCCAGTTGGAACTCACTTCTTGCTTGCCAATTTTTTTTACATACTGTTGGTCATCTTCCCAACTGTCCCATAGATAAAGAAAACAGAAATGTTTCGTAAATCCTTCCTGAAGTCCCATTAAAATTCCAATCACCTTCAGGTCCCCACATATCTGCCACTTATACTTGTAGTTAATTTTGTCTAAAAGCAAGCGAATATTTTCCCAAGTTTCTTTCATCTTCACAGAATGAGCAACTGGTATAGACAGTTTCAATTTTCCGATGTGTAATAACACTGCTTTTAAACTGTATATAGTCGAGTTAATAAATAGACGCCACTCACTGGGATTATGCTCAATATCAAATTCCTTCATTAGACCATCAATATCCGTACACGCACACAACGAATTTTCCATACTGTAGAATGCAGAAAATGTAGCATTTTTTTTTTCAAAGGGCGTAATTTTTGTTTCTTTGGCTAACAAGTTCCAATCCTTAAGACAGGAAGCGAGAAGTTCAGACGGTTGCTTTGATAACCCCAAAACACGTGCTAAATCATCAACTCACTTTGAACAATCAAATGTGGCTCGACGGAAGTGGAACTTGTAGTAAAATTAGGGTCGGTGCATTGTTCTTCGGAGCTTCCTGATGATACATTGTCTCCAGTATTCTAAAACAATATTTTGCGGATTTAAAGGCGCAATGGATACTGGTTAATCTTCGTTATGGGGAACAGGTCGTATAGCAGATGGCAAATTTGGATACTGGATCTTGTGCTTTCCTTTCTTATAATAACCTTCAATCTTTGTAGATAAAAATAGTAATCGTCAAAATGGTTAGTAGGTCCCCGCCATACCAATGGAATTGCAAAAGGAATGCTTTTTTTCTCCCCATTCATCCACTGCACCAATGACATGCTGCAACCAACACAGAACGCGTGGAGAACCACTTCTTGTCTCCAATTAAAGTATCAAAATATTTGAAAAACGCTTTTTTCACATTTTCGGAAAATGGCCGGCCCTGCGATTTCACCATAAACTAGCTTTTACCCGCGGCTTCGCTCGCATCGAATCCATTAAATAAGCATCAGAAATCATTATAATAGAAAAGAACGAACTCTGTAGCTATATTAGAACCTGAGATATAGATCTTTGAATGTAGAAAAATTGCCAAAAACCTACAAAAATCCATAACTCCACATTGAATGTCCGCGCCTAGCTCCTCTCCAACTCAACCGATTTGAGTGTTCAAAAACTCAAAAGAAAGAGGGTGTTTCTCTATCTTGAATAGAACCTGAGATATTGAGGAAAGAATTGTGTATGTGAAAAACTCCCATAAGTAATATACAGGGGGAAATCGTATTTGAGTATAACTTGAGAATGGTGAAAATTAGATGAAATCCGATAGTTGATGGCTGATCTATGCATCAATACCTTTCATTGAAAAAAAAATTAAGCAAATCGGTTAAGTAGAACGCCTGAACGGACTCGGAATGGAAATCATCAATTTTTTTAAGATATAAGATTCTCCAAAAATATAACAAAATTTGTTAGGAAAACTTTTGCAACTGGGGTGGGTTTGACTCGACATTTTCGTCTTTATCACTTTTTGCACTATGAACAGAGAACGACTTACTATCAAACTCAACAGAGTACTAATTTTTATTATTATTTTTATGTTTATTATTCTGAATAATACAGTTCAGGTATTTTTTTGGCCTTAAAATTTACCAATATTAAGCGCTCCTTTATAAAATTACCCACCTGCTAATGTAAACAGGGATAATTAAGCTATTGAAAGGTGGTACGTGTTTAGGGCTTAATAAATATTTTTTCTATTATTGGACGGGTATTTCCATCTTAAAAATAAAGGTCTCGCCTATGTTAAGAAAATCTTGTCGGTCAGTGTAATTTATGGCTGCAACTACCTTAGTAAGTTATAGTAATATGCCACGTTAACGTTTATATTTGATTCTTTAAAGTCGATCAAAAGGATACCATCACAGTCCTCCATTCTGTTTTAGCTTGTATTCGTGTTAATCCATCTTAAGTCAAAAATTTTACAACTGCGCGGAACTCAATTTGAAACATTTTTCAACAACTTGGCTGAGAGGTCGTTTGATCTCTACTATAATAAAATGGATCGACGTAGCAAGTTGAAACGTTGTGTAACGCCTATTGGGACATGTATCTGACGCGTATTTAAAGATTTTTGCGAACGCACTCTATTTATTATGAATCCAAGGACCCATCGACCGCACTACGTATATGACTGAAGAGCAAACTACAAAGTGTGATAAGAAAATTTTAATTATTTCATCAAAAACTTAAAAGTGATATCAAATATGAATAGATAATCTTCAGAACGCTCCCCTTCAGGAAGCTTTATCTGCTTTGTCGTGACACTCATTTTTAGCATGCTGCTAAATATGGTGAGTAAAAGAAGTCAAAAACTCGCGAATCCAAATCGACTTGTGCAAGGGGGGCTGTTACGATAAAGAAGAAACTTTGACTTGTTTTACAGGTCTATTTAATCGTAAATCGCTTAGGAAACGTTCCATTACTTCTTTAGAAAATAGTTCTTCCCCTTAGAACAAACTACAATCTCACAATGCCCTCTTGATCGGCAATAACTATGGCCTTTGTAGGGCGAAGTCAGTCACTGGTTTGCTATCGAGAGCTCCGAATTTATGTTTAAGGACCATGGCTACATCTGCATGAAGACATTCCAATTTAATGGTAATTGAAGGATGATTTTCTTCTTGTACATCAGTCAAAAATATCAGAGCTTTGTTGTCTTGAAAATCATATTCTAAAATGCTTTGTGCAGACCAGAATGTGATTTTCAGGTTCTCGAATAGTCAGTGACTAGTTTAAATGAACAATATTACGTGACCTTCATTACAATGTCTTTCAACTTTCACCAAATATTGACATCATAAGTAAGATTCATTTTTTACGACAGACACGATTGTATAAAGTAGCTATAATAGCAAATTGCCAAGTCAGAACGGGGTCAAATTTGTAGCTGCTTGTGACAAACCATGAGAATATGAGACATAATAGTTAAAATAGATACATCTTAAGTATTTGTTACTATAAGAATTGATTAACCGTAATTTTGATCACACTTGTTTGTTTTTTATTCCATATTCTTGTTTTGTTATACCACCCTTCGGTATAGTTTTATTCTACTATCTTCGTTTATACTTGGAATCGTGATCGATAGCATGTTATTATTCAAAAATACTTTTTCCGAGAATACTTCAAGTAAATTTTACTACTTATCCTGACTTGAGCCATCATACCCGCCATATTTTCCGTGTTATTATATCAGTAAGTTTCTTTTTACGGATCATTTCTGATCATATGTTTTATAATAAGTGGATATTAAAAATGATTTTACGATAATAGTAAACGGCTTTTGTATAACATACAATGTAGCTCTCATTAGATGTTGAAACAATATCGGTTTATTGTGAACAAGTAAAAGTATATATAGAAAGAGAAATTTTTAATTTAGCCCATTTTAGGGCGAAGTAATATTTTGGTAACACGAATAAAATGTTTCATTACCCTTCCGATCTACTTTTCCAGTTTCTTCATTTTTTTTTTCCTTACAAAAATATTTTATGGCCATCTTTCTAGAAAATTTTTATTATATCTCCCCATCACTAACATATTGTAGTAACGACACCGTATTACCGCTCATTGGGTCGATTCATTTAGCTTATACACTACACATATTAGTATCGTGTTACAATTAAAACACTTTCTCTAGATATTCTTATGGGTAATCTTGCAACATTCTGCCTAACGATCTATTCTATACCGACTTGTTTTCTACTTCCTTAATTCTAATTTTAGTTTCCAACAACTAACACATTATTTTGGACAATGCTATTCGCGATTAGCTACGTTATGCTATAGGTTTTTTATTAAACTTGGTGAATATGCGAATGTGACTTACAAGGAATAGATCATTGTTGGAATGCCCAAAAGAAGTTAGGTTAACATCAACCTTGCTAAGGAAGATTGTTGAAATCATTGAACATGTGAGGGCTCTTGAGAGATCGGAACGTGATTTAAAAATAAAGATAATGAGTGAATACTTAAAATTTAGCAGTGCATCAAATTTTTATTATTCACAAATTGAGACATACCTGCTCCTTCGTTATCAATAAATAAATATTGTAAAATATTGGGTAGTAAAGTTTAAACCAGGCCGTAGGACCTGCGAACAGTAGCATCGAGTGGTCGACCAAATGAGATGTGAGGTGACGACGATGTTTCCATCGAGTGTTTGGCAATGTTTCACAGAAATAAAGCCGAGTTTTTGTGCCGTTTCATATCCATAGATTAAACGTAGGTCCATCAATTCAAACCCGAAACAAAAGAACGATCAAAACAATGGACTGGAAAAAGAGAACCGGCTTCAAAGAAGACAATGACCGTTCCCTCTGCAGGCGGCGTCATGGCGTTGGTCTTTTGGGATGCGCATGGAATAATTTCCATTGACCATCTTTGAAAAGGAAAAACTATCATCGGCGAGCACTATGCGAACTTATTACAACGTTTAAGCAAAGTAATCAAGTAAAATAGGCAGCATTTGACTAAGAAGAAAGTGTGGTTTCATCAAGACAACACACCAGCTCACAAATCCGTTATTGTAATAGCAAAAATTGATGAATTAAAATTTGAATTGGTATATTATGCACGCTATTCGCTAGATTTAGCGCCCTCGGATTATTTTATGTTGCCAGACTTGAGAAAATGGCTCGCTGGTCAAAGATTTTCCAACAATGAAGAGATGATGTCGGTAGTTAATGGTTATTTTGAGGAACTTGACGATTCTTATTATAAAAAGGGTATCGAACTTATTGAATTGAAAGAGGAGATCACCTACATTGAAAAATAAATATATTTTTTTCCAAAACTTTTGTGTTTTTCTTTGGTCAGGTTTTTCTGGAACCATCCTCGTACACCGAATGGAAAGGTGTATAATTACGCAGGAGAGCAAAAATTAGACTCATTTTCTCACACACCTTGGGAATCAGCAGTAAACACTTGAGCAATCAATACCATAATTGAGATATGAAATACCTTACTGTACATTTTTCTTTCATCTTTCTGCTTTTGACTGCATCCCACCGTGGTAGAAACTGTATTCAATTAAATATGACAAAATAATTCAACTGATTTTAAGCCAACATGCATTATGAATATCTGTATATATGTAATATTAAGCTATATTTTGCTGAAAACATATTTTTTATTGGCTGTATTCCTTAATTATGAGTATAAATAAACATCAATAGTCGTTAGTATTGCTGTGAAAATTTCACTTAACATTAGCAAACGTGTAACAAGATCATTACGTAGTGAGATTGTAGCAAAATTATAATCAAAGTCTACTAACTCTAATATATTTCCGGACTTTCGAATACTTATGTATTCATGTCTGGGAATTAATTAGTTAAGAATTGCAGGTTTTTCGTTATTTTTTAAAAGATTCCAAAAATCATTTTTCAAATTAACTCTTGATAGAAATATTGATGTTATTGAAAATTTCATTACTTATATTTTAAATTTCTAGAAATTTTGTTAAGGATGATTAAAGATAACTTTTCCCTTGAATTGAGTAGCTTGAACTCAAATAATGGAACAAGAAAGCATTTTTGTGAAAACTCAAGGAAACTTTTTTAACTAACTACAGGAACCCTTGAAAATGAACGGTCATAAAACATTTTTGCATGAATATTTTGATAAAATGATAGACAAAAGCGCAGAAATTAGGATATTATATAAATAATTCATAAAAATTTTTGTATATAAAATATATATTTCCAATCTTTCACCAGACTAGAATTTGTAGTTTTGGCAAAATATTCGATTTGATGAGTTTGAATAAGCGTAAAATCTATCAAACAAAATATAATGATTCACTGAGAAGTATTTAAGCGTCAAGTTCAGGAACTTATATGTTTTGCCTATTTACGCAAAACTCAGACCTCGAAGTTTTTTACTGAAAGCTTAAGTTATTATTCTTGATGACACTAGAGATCCAGAATCCGGAGAAAACTGATGATTGATTTCACGCTTACTTTTCGACTGCAGAAAAACCACATCAATTCACACAAAACACCGAAAGTAATAGTCTGGAAAAAGTGAATCAACTCCAGGATACAAAATGACAGTTACAACAATAAATCATGCTAGGAAATATATGTGATAAATGATACTGATCTAATTGAGGATACTAATTTTATAGGTACAGGTAAACAAACAAAAATCAAAATAATTATTGCTTCTGATAGACGCTAATTACCAACGTTGAGAATGATATAATTTGATTGTAAGTACTGTGACCGATATGAATATAAATCTAAATAAAAACTGTATATAATCATGGAAACAACAGAAAATGGAGCTAGGGTGAGAAGAGAAAATTAATAAAAAGTGGACAAGAGAATGGAAAAGACCATAAAATGACTGAGTCCACCACAACAAGTTAGAATATATATTTAGATACTATATATAGCGAAGCACACCTCGGCATCAAAATAAATGGAAAGCCAATAACAACAATCAGATGTGCTGATGATAAAGTGATTTCAGAGAACCCAATTGAAGGACTACAGTTGCTTATAAACAAAATCGGTGATGTGGGAGCAAGAAACCCCACAATTACACTACCTTAACCTACCTAACTTAATGGACGCCAGATTTAACGGGTCTCTAAGTACAAATACTTTGGGAACATTATTACAGAGGGTCTAAAGTGCCGAATAAAAATTGCTCGGGCAACTTTTAATGAAATAAGATCCTCTTGACGACTGTGAAATATCTAAAGTCATCATATCTTGGTCATATTGTGAGAGATAATAAACATGGTCTATTACAGCTTATACTCAAGGGCAAAATCGAGGAGTAACATGGAGCTGGAAGAAACAGTCGTTTCTTCTCGAAATATTCGAGATTGGACCGGCATCGGAAGAGCTGGTGAATTTTTTCGCTTGACAGAGGAACGTACAGCTTTTATTGTGGCAATCACCAACGTCAAGAAGACTGGAAAGGCACATAAAAGGAAGAAAAATATACGTAACCTATCACACTATCGCTGTTATTGCATAGATCATAGATACTTTGATTTATCTTCTACGAAATTCATTCAGCACCCTTTATTTGTCAATATCTATCTCTTAAGCAACTGTGTTTCTAATTTATGTAGTTAATTTTGGTTATTTTAAGATTCGTTCATTCCTAATCACAAAATCGATTCTTATAATTTCAATAATGAGTTTGTTAGCGAGATCCATGTAATTACTACAGAACGTTTCTTTCAACTAAGTAAATGAGCTCCATTCTTGGATTTTAAGAAAACATACCTAATCATTAGATAGCAATAACCAGCTCGGCAAGTTTACAATTTTACTTAAGCATTAACCCAAATAAAAAGTTAGTCAAGGAACTCCGCTCTTAATGGAATGTGAAGTCTAAGTATAATATTATGTTTATAAACTCTTTCTAAAGTTCTCGAGCTCTAATCCTTCATCTTATCGTCCTGTTTCCAACGATTCTTAGTGTCTGCTTATCAGGAAATTACATTACCGACAAATTTAAACTTTCTTCTAATCTGAACCACCTAAAAGTGTAATGACTCTTCAAAAAATACATTCAGGCGAGCTAAATTGATTTTACTTACATTATTCAATAAATAGTTCTATATGAACTCACATAAGTTAGAAATAAAACAGTAACCATCATTCAAATAGCTCTATCTGAAGTGAGTAAAAAATTGATATCCACAATGGACTCCTACTTTCATGTTAACAAAAAACTCATAATTTTAACACGTTTTTCTCAACTCCACCCATATGTTTGTTACTAATATGTTACTAATATTTTGGCCTTGATTTTGCCTTACTCTACTACCAAATTTTCAAATTGTCAAAACAGAGGAAAATGCGATCAAAATATCTAATTATCTTGATTACATTCGACAGGATTCATAAATTTCTTTTGGTGTCCTTTGCATGAAAGTTGGAAACATAGAGCTAACGGGCAAACTACGTAAACGCGAATACCCAGACTCACAATTTCAAGATGCAACCATCAACATATGTTACAGAAGGGCTTAATACATCAAATAGAACAAATTTACAAAAAATAGAATACGGTTTAAAAACACTGAGAAACACGTTTATAGAGTTAGTTATACTAAAAATTAAAAGATAAAGTAGAGTTTGGAAAAACTAAAAAATACTCTTTTAGAATAATCAAACTAAAAAGTGAAACATAATTCTTGCCATAAAAATGAATAACTAATGAGAAAGTTAATGTCACTATCATAAAAGGGTGGGGTACTTTCTATGATACTGCAAACTCTTCATTTTATTTTGACGACAGGCCACCCTTTTAAAAGGAGTACTCAAATGCAGATCCCTAGATTCATTGGTCATTTATGGGTTGTGGTTTTTCGAGGTCGCCCTGAACGTTATCTATTTCCAAAGCTCCTGGTGGATGTATATTTTTATTCACGTTATAATCCACGATACGTTGAGGTATTTTAAATTCGGCGGTAATGGTAAGGTTACTTTTGCCTAGACTATGAAGACGATTAATTTGTGAGTTTCAGTTGAGAGCTCCTTAGTTTTACCCATTTTAAAACTTACGAGTCTGTATTTGCGAAAACGACGTAAAAGAACTTCACAAAAAGATGTCTTGAACCAAATAGTAGAAAACCATAGCACGTCCTTGCGTCTCACAGTGCTAACTGAGACTAAACTACAATCATAAACACCGAAAAAATAATTGAGAGTTGACTAAGAGAGATTTGATAAAGTGTATTATTTTTAAATTTAAAAAATGGATCATGGAGTGGGCAAAAATTCTTGAATTGAATTGAATTTAGTAATTTTCTATTAACTTGGAACCCAGGTATCGAGGCTTCACCAGTTAACACGGAGGCTAGATAGATATCTAGCCTCCGTGCCAGTTAAGCTATCCTAGAGACAAGTACAGTATTTATATTCCAGTCAACTACACAAGAGACCCACCGAGAAACACTACTACCTATCTCAACATAGAGAGCCATTTCGAGCTTATTATATACAATAGTCATAAAATGACATTGAATAGTGTATTCAAAAACATTGATTTTCAATGAAAAAAGTAATTCAATGAGAAGCCTTAGAAATTTCGATTGCTAGAAAGAGTTGATTTTCAAGAAAATACGAGTAAGAAAAGAAACATGAATTTGTTCCTATTCATCAAACTAGAAATTACTGGAATAGCACTGTAAAACTTTCATGTTGATAAAATGATAGTAAAAAGTGAGAGAAATCTAGAAAGACGAATAATTGTTCCAATTGTAAATCCTATCCAAATTATTATACTTCTCCAGCTTTAGTTAAAATAGTTTTATAGATGAAATGAATTTTTAATGAATTGGCTCTAGTTGAATGCCATAAAATTAACCTCTAGTTGGGATTACACGAACCGTTGGTCTCTGAAGACGATAACTTAATTATCGAAGGGCGTATTTGATAGTGTAATTATGAGGGTTGGTGTAGTGGTATTGTAAACAGTAGTTTGATTATTTATACGAGTTTTCAACGGTGGGGTGGATTTATATAACGTTTCTTATCGACTATCACTAAGTATACTGAACTACTCACTATTTACTTAACTATACACTAAGACTTATTACTAAACACTTATCTAATACTTAACATATCAATTTATTTAAACACAACCCGTTTACTTGTCTATCCAAATGTGTTAGGGATGACATCAGATTATTTTCTGACATCCTGCTGATAAACAAACTAGTCTTTATACCCAAAACAAGTTCACGAATTATTCTTGAAAGTTAACAAACAAACAAATAAAACGACCTTCCTAGAAATTGTTTCCAAAAACAATATATTAACAAATCGCCACTGTATATATAAACATATGAAAGAAAACAATATCAAATGGTTTCCTAGAACAAGCGGATTCATCAATCTGTAGATTCTTCCATCATAACCGAACAGGACCAGCTTCACACTCCATGTCGTGAGGTGAATCACTTAAATATTGAAGTTTATAAAAATTTGCAAAAAACTTTATGGTAAGTACACAAAACTTCTGTTCATCATATATTAAAGAATGGAAATAAGGCACAGAGTCTGAAACTTACAGGAAAATTTGATAATGTTAATATAATTATGCCGATTATGCCGACCCTTGTAATAATTTGGAATTCGCTGTTTTCCCAAGTGTGTTTTGAAACAAATAATCATCCTAAGCACGTTGTTATTCTTGAAGTACCATAAAAATGGTTGGTTGATAAAAAAAAAATGTTGCTACTTAAGTTTTGAGATAGACAAATGAAAACAAGTATTTATAATATTTTCCATTAGATTCAATACACTGCATGAGTTTGAACTAATTGTCGGAGTAATTTCCAATATAAGTAACTCCAAAATATGTTATTTGAACGCATCAACCGCTTCTACAGCTGACCTCGTAATGTATTTTTGATCTGCGAAAATAAGAAGAAATCATTGGATGCCAAATAAGGTCTGTACGGCAGATGAAAAATCAAACCGATGTTTTGACTGTTCAAAAACGTTTTTGTTTGAATTGATATTTGAGAGCTCACATTGTCGTGGTGGAGAATGATTCTGCGGTTGGGTTCCCTGATTTTTTCGAACACTTCTGTCAAACGAATGCTGGAGTACCAGAATTAACAGTTCTAATTTACTCCAATGGAAGCGTGGCGACAAAACAAACGATAATTTGTTCCGAAGTGTTTCTTGTGCGAATAGCTTTTATTGGATTTGGCTCGTCTTGAAACTCCCAAACAGTCGATTATTGTTTAGTTTCGAGTTCATATGCATAGATTGATGATTCGTTCGCTCTCACGATATTATAGAAGTCTTTTGAAGCACTGCAACTCGTGCGACAACACGTTCTGAGTACGTTCACTTTTAATAAGTCAAAATTTATGAGGCAATGTCCGATTTGAAATATTTACATCAGTCTTACCATATCTGAAAAAGTAGGTAGCAACCATGGTATAAACAAAAAAATAACCTGAATATCACCAAAAATATCTCGGCGAATGCCATAATTTTCAATTATGAGTATTTTAAATACTAAATAATTTTGAATATTCGACCTCAATCGATCAAAAAATTGTGTCAACTTGACAATAAGTCGACAATTATCCATATTGTGAAATTATCAAAAATCAAAATAAAATCCTCAGTAATACAAAAAACCGTACTGGTTTATGTTTCCTTTAACTATTGAGATGCCCTGCTTTGTATTTCCGTCAATTGATAAGAAACATGTGCAAGCCTGACTATCTATCCCACAAAATTATCTTTGAAGAGTTCAAAATATAAAATTTCTGATTCTTAGAAATAATTCTCATCCATAATCTACTAATAGATATAAAATATTAGAAACCCATTCACGATTAATCCGTTATATCTCCATAGTTTAAATAGCTAAATTCACTTCCAGGTGGTAGATTTTAAAATCGAATCAAAATCGAGTAAAATGACCACTAAACTTTATTTAACAAGAGGTTAACAAGATACTGACCGCGATCCGCGGCGGCGGAATCTAAAATAATGCAGAATGTATGACAGTAGTCTTGCATACCAACAACAAATGATAAAATAGATGAAGATTACTGACTTTCAAAAAAAATTTAACGTCAAAGTACATACAATTCTAATTAACATTAACATAATAGTAATATGAATTATCTTCACGTTATTTAACTGTTCTAAATATGTTGAGAAATTCTATTAAACGGCCACTTTCTTTTCATAATTATTTATAAATATATTTATAAATTGGTTAGAATCACTCATTTTCGATTAAATATTCCATAATATTTATTGAAAAAGTGATTGTTCCAATGGAATGTGAAATTCTGAAATGGTTCCAAAGTTTCGTTAATTATTATTGAAATTTCACTGAAAAATTGTATCAAAGTGCATTGGACTCTATTGAACACACTATGCCATTCCCCTCGAATATAAATATAATCAGTTTCACAGAATAATAGTAAAATTATTGTGACATAAATGATATGTAACGCATAAACGAACTTTTCTGTTTTTATGAAGTTTTCAGTATTTTTATCAGCTATGAATCATTCTGAGATTTATTTATCCACTTTGTATATAGAAACATTTCCCCCCTAATAAATATTTCAATACCATTTTAATTATTCAATCATAGTCATACTAGATTTATATAAGAAATTACAATAAAAAACAATGAAAACTAACTGAATTCAGAGGTATATGACCAGATGTGAACAATTTCGAAACACTCTAAATAATAACTTTAATAATTCATTAAATTGTGTGATCTCTTACGGATATAATTTCCAACTATATGGTTTTGCTTGTTTCTCCTTTATTGTCATGCGTTTCTTACTCTCACAAAATAATTCATGTTCTTTCGGCATTCTTTTGATTCATTGTATAGGTGAGTTTGTTTTGGTATTAATGTTCTCTACCTAGTAGGGCTAATACGAGGATATATTGATAAATTCTTAGTCTACTATAGAACTAAACAAAATTTCAATGTCAAAGTATTTTATTACTCAACATATTCTCCTCTTAATTGGATACATTTACTACAGCGAACCTGCAACGTATCTAGACCTTTCAAAAAAATGTTTCTTCCTGCTCTGTAAACCAGACTCCCACATCTTTTATTACCTCCTCTTTGGAACAAAATTTACGACCTTTTAAACTTTTTTTCAGTTGAGGGAAGAGATGATAGTCGGACGGAGCCAAATCTGGTGAATAAGGGGGGTGTTCTAGTAATTCAAACCCTAAATTACGAATGTTATGCATGGAAACATGAGATTTGTTTGCAGGAGCATTGTCCTGCAAAAACAAAACACCTTTGAATACCTTTCCGTGTCTTTTCTCTTCAATTTTCTCCCGTAGAGTCAGTAATATCGAATAGTAATCTCCAGTTATTGTTCTACCCTTATCCAAAAAATCAGTCATGATTACTCCATGGTAATCCCAAGAAACTGAAGCAAGATATTTTCCAGCAGATTTTTGGACACGAAACTTCTTAGGTCTTGGAGCACCAGAGTGTCGCCATTCCATCGGTTGTTGCTTTGTTTCTGGATCGTAGAAATGTACCCAAGTCTCATCCATAGTAACAATTCGGTTTAAGAAGTCTACATCGTTTTCAAATCGAGCACAGATCGAACGCGATGCTTCTACCCTTGCACGCTTTTGGTCAACATTCAAACATTTGGGGATCCATTTTGCAGCAATTTTTCTCATGTCCAAATTGACGTGAAATATATGATGAACGCGTTTGTATGAAATATTCAGTACTTCAGATATCCGTTTTAGCCGAATTCGACGGTCTGATAAAATCATGTCATGAACTTCATCGATATTTTCAGGGACTGACACAGAAACTGGCCTTCCCGATCGGTCATCATCTTCAATGGAAAATTTACCTCTTTTGAAGCTTCCAGTCAAATTATCATCACGGTCGCATAAGCAGGACATTGATCACCAAGGGTAATAAGTATATCTTCGTAAATCTGCTTACCTCTCAATCCTTTCAAATACAGGCACTTGATGATAGCTCGATACTCCAATTTTTCGATTTTAACAATTTCGGTGGATATCTTTTTTCTTTTAATTTATCGCGTAACTCTGGTTTACTTTTTTGACGTCAAACTTTACACTGACACTTCTAATAAGTTATTGTTCGTTGCATGGTTTTCTTTATGCTTGGAACTGGTCTAGGCTACCTAGATATCAATACATCCTCGTACATCTGAAAATCAGTAGCACAAATTCTGAACAGCAAGACTCTAGAAAATTCATTGCTTTTATTTAGCTTGCGTAGATATTTACAAATCATTCCAGGAAAAATGAGATTTAAACTTTATACTCTTATATGTATTCTAATATCCTGTCGATTAAAAATAACTTATATAAATATCGGTTTTTCGGAAAATTTTCATAATCATAAAAAACTTTGCTCTATTAGTTATTTACTGTGGAAGAGTGCATGTTGCGTGCTTCTAAAACGTAATTACACCCTTTGAATTATGCACTTTTATACATACAATAAGATGTATATTTTTTATCTTTCGGCAAATCATTTCAACACGACATTACATTTCAGGCCTTGAACATGAATATCACGTATAGTAGGGTTCGTATAATATGTAAAATGCAATCTAATCCTGGTTTTAATACCACCGATTAGCTAATCACGTAAACCCAATAAAAAGGATGGAATATGATTTTCAAACAAGTGTAATATTTCAAAATGATGTCACAGGGCTTATACGATCCGGCGGGTGTAATTTGGGCGCTAACCATCCTTCTTTACCTGTTTGACCTGTTGAAGGGTAGATCATCCGACATGTATTTTCGGCGCTAAGAAGTGCAGGTAGGTCAAGTCATAAAATAACCCAATAGAGGGAAAGTTAATAAATTTTTAGGTAGGTTAGGTTAGGTTAGGTTAGGTTAGGTAGGTTAGGTTAGGTTAGGTTAGGTTAGGTTAAGTTAGGTTAGGTTAGGTTAGGTTAGGTTAGGTTAGGTTAGGTTAGGTTAGGTTAGGTTAGGTTAGGTTAGGTTAGGTTAGGTTAGGTTAGGTTAGGTTAGGTTAGGTTAGGTTAGGTTAGGTTAGGTTAGGTTAGGTTAGGTTAGGTTAGGTTAGGTTAGGTTAGGTTAGGTTAGGTTAGGTTAGGTTAGGTTAGGTTAGGTTAGGTTAGGTTAGGTTAGGTTAGGTTAGGTTAGGTTAGGTTAGATTAGATTAGGTTAGGTTAGGTTAGGTTATGTTAGGTTAGGTTAGGTTAGGTTAGGTTAGTTTAGGTTAGGTTAGGTTAGGTTAGGTTAGGTTAGGTTACTCAAGATACAGAGAAAACTAGCTATCCGCATATGCAGTGCGTTCCGTACTGTATCCACCGAGGCAATATTAGTATTGGCTGGTATAATACCCATAGACCTATTGGTGAACGAGAGAACCGCCACACATGGAAAAGAGCAAGCAGTTAAAACAACAGAAAAAGGAAACACGCTAACTAAATGGCAAAGAAAATGGGAAGCATCACACCACTTGGGCGCTTGGACCAAAAGACTCATACCGGAACTTAAACCTTGGCACAAGAGAGGACATGGGGAGATAACGTACGCCTTGTCCCAGCTATTATGTGGACATGGATGCTTTGCAGCATACTTCTGCAGATTCAAAATAAAAGACTCGCCACTTTGCCATTATTGTGGCAATGAACAGGACGATGTTTATCATACCTTTTTTGCGTGCCCTAGGTGGCAAAATGAAAGAAGACGAGCTGAAACAGAAGCAAATACCATCATAACCCCAGAAAACATAGTCCAAACCATGCTACAGTCTCCTACAATGTGGAACGTGATATCTACTATGGCGTCGAACATTATAACACAAAAGGAAAGAGACGAAAGAACAAGAGCAATTAGAAACAATTAGACAATAAAAAAAGGATAAGAGGCAGGGCATCACGATGAAGTAATACCTTTAGTTGGTTCCATCGCGATGCCAGCAGGCAGGAAAGAGGGAAGGGTTTAGTCGGTCGGTGAATGCTGGAGGCAGCACCAGCCCGGCACTATTCGAGCAAATAAGATCGCCATGTGCCAAGCTTGAATGTCTGGTAGCAGATTCCTAATCCTCTAAAAAAAAAAAAGAAAAAAAAAGAGTTAGGTTAGGTTAGGTTAGGTTTGGCTACTTATATGTAATATGTACTTAAGTACTAAATAAAAATATAAAGAAATATAAAATTCACTTTATTCTGTAGAGTGTTACAAAAATGTTGTGAGGAAACTTTATTAAGGGCGGATTTTTCATTTAAAACAAGTGCAAAGTAGCCCCCTCTAACGGTAAATTTTTTCAGACCTTAAGTGATAATAGGTCATTTCTCTTATAGGAAAATCTAAAAATACAAAAATATATCTTATTATAAATGTCGGTGATTTAATAAATAACTGTATTTCATAAATCTTGTACTTCAGTCGGTTAGCGCCCAAAATACACATAGGATTAAAATGGCCCTTCGTTCTTGACGCCTAGTTTACATATTGTAAAAAGTACATTAATCCTTTAGCGCCCAAATTACATCCGCCCATACGATCACTTTTTGGGAAATTATCTGTTTTCAATAGCAATTTGAGGTACTTATCAAAAGCAACAAATTTAAGAACAGTTCCAAACTAGTTTACAACTTATTTTCTATATCCACAATCCAATATAAAATGTCTAGAACAAAGCCAGAAGGTCAATACCAAACTGTTACTAAACTCTTCGTGTTTTAATAGTCCTGTGATTGAATCAGAAAATAGTTCCAAAGTTATTATCGTTTTCTTCAAAAACATATTTCAAATGTTTCTTATCTTTTTGAATAAATAAATATTTAAAAGGACGACTAGATATCGCTACGTTACAGTATAGAATTAGGTAATTATTTGATCTCATTAATTTTTGAACATCTTCTCTTTTGTCACGTAGTTCCCGCAAGGTACTTTATCCACCATTACCAAGTTAAATTTTTCATATGTATTAAAAATAATAGAAAAGTATTCCATCGATAAGCTGATGTGATGATGATCAATAGCATATAATAGCAAAATCGATATATCAAAATATCGATATTGTAGCAATAAATAATCGATAAATATCGGTTCAGTACTTAATTATATGTTATGATGTATGTATAGCAATTAAAATTGTGATTCTTTTGTTCTTTCCATGAAAGTATAAACTATTATTAACCAAAGTTTTGGTACAAGTACCGCCTTTTATCTTCAAATGGATTCACTATGAACGTATCTATACTGTAACTGTAGTTTGTGAATTCACCAAAAGTGTGTTTCTGTAAACAGTTTCATGGCGGCAAGTAGTGGCATTTATGGAGAGTAGAGAGACGGAGAACAATCTATATAAATGAAAAGTGTCTCTCGAAATGTGTTAAATAAGGGTGGCGCCACATTAGCATCAGAAAATTTTAAAGGAATCGCTAAATATTATTCACGGCTCGGACAACTTTTCACAATTGTGTACAACGCAATTATGAAGTATGATATCAAATTTTTAACCGGCATACTTCCATTCATCTACAACTACTACATTCGTCCCATACACTTTGTCTACACCTGTTCTACAATTTTGAGGAAGAATTTTTAAATGGTATTTATAGTATACTGCCGGACAATTTTCCAACTTTTCTCCAATAAGAGATACTACTTCTTCTCTCTACCCTGCATAACGGCATGTAGCTATTTTTATTTTGAGTTTGTTTTTTATTTAACAATTTCTGCAGTATGAAAGTTTTGTTTAAAAAGAAAACACAAAGAATTTAGCACAAATTTAGCTGCACATCTGAAAACAAAGTACCACCAAGGTTATTTACCATTCCAATAAATGCAGAGGTTGTCGACAATAGAGGAATCCGACAATGAAACAGTATTTCAACAATCAACGATGATCATAGTACTGACACTGAAAATAAGCATATTAGAAATTGGTTGTATTCATTTTTACAACTATGATACTTGAGATAAAATTATCGATGTTGTTTACTATGTATATGTTTTTTATAAACAACTTGGAATAACATAAGAATAGTGTGACTATTATCATACTATTGTTATTATCTGTTTATATACGCATTGAAAAAATGGGCGGATGTAATTTGGGCGCTAAAGGATTAATGTACTTTTTACAACATGTAAACTAGGCGCCAAGACCGAAGGGTCATTTTAATCCTATGTGTATTTTGAGCGCTAACCAACTGAAGTACAAGATTTATGAAATACAGTTATTTATTAAATCACCGACATTTATAATAAGATATATTTTTGTATTTTTAGATTTTCCTATAAGAGAAATGACCTATTATCACTTAAGGTCTGAAAAAATTTACCGTTAGAGGGGGCTACTTTGCACTTGTTTTAAATGAAAAATCCGCCCTTAATAAAGTTGATGGTATTTGCTTCTGTTTCTGCTCGTCTTCTTTCATTTTGCCACCTAGGGCACGCAAAAAAGGTATGATAAACATCGTCCTGTTCATTGCCACAATACTGGCAAAGTGGCGAGTCTTTTATTTTGAATCTGCAGAAGTATGCTGCAAAGCATCCATGTCCACATAATAGCTGGGACAAGGCGTACGTTATCTCCCCATGTCCTCTCTTGTGCCAAGGTTTAAGTTCCGGTATGAGTCTTTTGGTCCAAGCGCCCAAGTGGTGTGTTGCTTCCCATTTTCTTTGCCATTTAGTTAGCGTGTTTTCTTTTTCTGTTGTTTTAACTGCTTGCTCTTTTCCATGTGTGGCGGTTCTCTCGTTCACCAATAGGTCTATGGGTATTATACCCGCCAATACTAATATTGCCTCGGTGGATACAGTACGGAACGCACTGCATATGCGGATAGCTAGTTTTCTCTGTATCTTGAGTAACCTAACCTAACCTAACCTAACCTTTTTTTTTTGGGGGGGGGGGTAACAAAATGTTCTAAACATGCGCTAGCCTGGTGGTCTGGCGGCTAGGCAGTGTCGGACTCAGCCCTTTTTTGAGGACCGCCTACCGACTAAAAAACTTCCCCCCTCTTCGACCCTGGAACCGCTTTTGCAAACATTACTTCAGGGTGTCAATAGTCTTCACATAAGTTTTAACCGTTGGGCAGGGCTGCCTCTCTTCTAATCTCCTCTTTCACCTTTTCATTCATTATGTTTTTTATCATGTCGGTCACCGCATTCCAGTGATCCTCTTTACTTGTTATTAATTCAGCTACATTATCCTTGGTTATTTCTGACCGCACTTTTCTCTTGCTACTTCTCTGATATAATGAAATTTTTTGCATCGAAAAATTGTGTGTTCCGGATCATCTCTGAGATCGCAAAACCAACAGCAATCATTTTTCTGCTTCTTAATAGTTTTTAAGTACGTCCCGAAGACACCGTGACCCGTCATGGCTTGTGTTGTTAGATGTTCCAAATCGCCCCACTTCCTGCTCATCCAGTTGCGTATGTTTTTCACGAAGACCTTTGCCCAGCCGTTGTAAGTTTCCCATCTGCTTTGCCACTCGTCCAGTAATCTTTCTCTAGCTTCTTGCCTATAAGTTTTACCATTTTTGTGAATTTGTACCCGTTCTTTTGCTAATAGATCTATTGGTGGCAAGCCTGCCAGGACCTGGACTGCTTCAGTCGAAGCCGTTTTGTAAGCCGCCGTTACTCCCAAGGCTAGTCTTCTATTTACCCTTTCTAACAACTTCTTATGTTTTTTGTATTTCAGTGCTTCTATCCAAATTGGTGCCCCATATAACGTTGCAGATATAACTGCAGTGCTTAGCAACTTTCTTTTACCGCTCTTAGGTCCACCGGTCTTTGGCATTATTCTCAGTAAAGTATTTATCATTTCGTTGCCCTTCTTAGATATCTTTAATAAATGTTCTTTCATTTGGAAATCTTTATCGATAAACAAACCCAGGTACCTAACCGCTTTTTGACTTAGAATGTTCACATCGTCTATTGTTACTTCTACTTCTGTGACAGTTCTTCTTCCTGCCAGTATGACTATTTCGGTTTTCTTTGGTGCTGCTTTTACTTCCATTCTTTGCAGGGTACAGAGAACCCGTTGCGCTGCATACTGCGCTTTGTCTTCTAACTGTGCTCGGTTCTTGGCTTTGACTACTATAGCCAGATCGTCGGCGTATGCTATAAGGTCTACCCCTTCCTCCATTTCCTGTCTTAGCACGTTATCATAAAATATATTCCACAATATTGGACCCAATATGGACCCCTGCGGGACCCCGCAGGTCACCTCAAAACTCTCACCGCTTGCCGTTACTATTGTTCTTTCGCTTAGATATGACTTCAGAATATTTTTAAGGTAGTTGCTTACTCCTCCTTTCTCAAGAGAGTTTACAATTCCTCTCCATGGGGCCGAGTTGAAAGCGTTCTCAATGTCTAACAATATCATTATGCAAAATTCTTGATTTTTTAGCGCTTTCCTTCTAATTTGGCCAACTATTCCTTGCACTTTACTTATTGCGTCTATTGTGGATTTACCTTTGGTAAATCCATATTGATTCTCGTGTCTTAATCCTTTTTCTTCGACTTCGGTTTGCAGCCTGTTTTTTAGTAGAATCTCTAGGAGCTTTCCTGCTGTGTTTATTAAGCATATTGGTCTATACGAAATTTGAGAGCTAAGGTCTTTCTTTGGCTTTTCTAGCAGGACTATCTTAGCTGCTTTCCAAATCTTTGGAAATTTTCCTTCTTTTAGGCATTTGTTTAGAGTTTTTAGTATCGCTTCTGGTGCTTCCTTAGAGACCGTTATCATTAACTCGGGAGTGATCATGTCTAGGCCAGGTGCTTTTTTTAGTTTCAGTTGAGCAGTTGCGGTAGCGAGCTCGTCTTTGCTGAAAGTGGGTATTCCAGCCACCTCCACTACTTCACTCACCCAGTCAATTCGGCTTTTTGCAGGAAACAGTTTCCCAATTTGTGCCTTGACTACGTTGTCGTCAATTTTTTGTCTCGGACGCAGCTTCATTCGTTTTGTGATTATTTCGTATCCTTTCCTCCATATATCGTTGTTCAATTCGTTGCATAGGTCTTTCCATTTGTTCTTCTTGCTTTTCAGAATCACCTGTTTTAATTCATTTTTTGCTACCCTATGCTGTGCTCTTGTGGCGGCTCTCTCTTCTTCGGTAGAGTTCCTTCCTCTAAGTCTCGTTAGTATTCTTCTGAATCTAATGCATTCTTTTCTTTTTTCTGCTATTTCAGAGTTCCACCAGTATACCGGTGTGCGCCCGCTTATTGATGTATTAACTTTGCGGAAATGTTTATTTATAACTGATGTTATGGCTTCAATTAGTGCTTCTGGCTCATAGCACTGACGTTGTAATTTATTTTTTATATCACCAGTAAAATTCTTCATTTTCTCTGGTATAATTTTCCACCCGGACTCTTGACTCCCAGAAGTTAGTTTTCCATACGGCCCTTTATATGTACTATCTCCGTAGTATCCTCCATTCCCAGGGTATACACTCTCGTGCCTCCCGAGTTTTCGGACGTATTGAATGCATTCTGAATATTCTTTATAGTTTGATCGTTTTTGTCCATTGTTATAAGCAGCTTATTGTCTTTTGTTTTTCTAATTTCCCTAATTCCGTCTTCTCTCTTTTTATCCAGGAGCGTTTTTACTTTTTGTAGAGTTTCTTTATAGGTCTTCCCTTTTTCTTCCACAACGAGTGCGTAAGAATTTCTTCCTCTGTTTGTAGCCTGTGGTTTCGTTGGCTCCAATTTATCTGTTTATATAACAGACTTCGTGTCTGTCGAATGAAAAATTGCTTCAGCCATTTTTCTTAGACTGCTAAGGCTTATCCCTTGGACTTTGTGAAGTGCGACCCATTCAGTGGCCGCTGTTTCCGTCTTAAGTTTACCAAGTTTATTATATAAGTCTATTTCCGTTCCATCGAAATTCAGTTTGATAATTTTTCTAGTTGTTTCTCGTTTGCTTTTGTTTGATCTGGTGATTTGTTTTTGTTCAATTACACCTATTTCATCTTCTATGGCTGTTAGCTCTGGGTACCTGTCTACATACATTTTCTGTATTCCAGTCGTCATATCCTTTGTATTTGGTCCCACTATGACTACTTTTGCTGTATCATCTTTGGTGTTTAATGGATTTCCAACCTTAATTTCTGTGTTAGTGAATGTACTTTCGTCCCAATGCCAATTTCCTTGTTCGGACCATTGCTTGTAGCTTGTCATTTCACTGAAATTAACCATATGCTCCTCCACACCAGTCTGCGTGCTAATGCTGCTATGCATTTGATTTGAGGTTTGCACTTCTACATCGATTGTCATTTTTTCCACCTCTTCAAATTTGTGGTTTTCCAGCCAGGTTCTTATAGACTCTCTATTTATTACTTCCAATTGTCTTTTCATTCTGATTGCAAGCTCTTTAATCTCTTTTTTGGTGTTTTGCTCTATCCTGCTTTCTAATTCTTTTCCCAGTTTTGTGATCATGTCCAGTGCCTCCCTGAGCACAAAAGCTTCCGCACTCTCTTTCCTCTTATAAGGGCTAAGTTGCACATCTGACTCCATCGATGTGTCTTCGACTTTCCTTTTCTTTAACGTATCACTTGAATTCGATCTATTTCTAACTAGTCTAAGCATTGCTTGTACTTCCATTGGAGCTATCTTTTTTTCTGTTGATTTATTATTTTCTTTTTCCATATGTAATCCCACGAGTTGGGACGAAATAAAGGTCCGGCGTGGCAGTGCGCCCTTACCACGCTAAGGCTAAGTAAGCCCTGGATTCGCCAGGTGTCCAGGGCATCGCTCGCGACACACTTAAATTCCCTCTGTGCCATGCATCCCCTCGGCGCGTCCTTAGGATTGAGGGTCTTGGTTTGTTCGAGTGGCCTTCTCTAGACAAATTGCTTTCGCCGCAGCTACGAGTTCTATCCACCCTTTGGAGTGCCGCCTTTTACTCAAGGAACCGTCGCGTCCGGGCTGGTTTTGGTTCGCCCCGACTATTTCATTTCGTCGGTACCACCCATATCTGGGTTGCGTTCCCCTATCCACCACCTGGGGAGGCGCCCGGTATGGGACCAGCAACCCACTCGGGAACCTAACCTAACCTAAACTAACCTAACCTAACCTAACCTAACCTAACCTAACCTAACCTAACCTAACCTAACATAACCTAACCTAACCTAACCTAACCTAATCTAACCTAACCTACTTTACAATCTATCAACTTTCCCTCTATTGGGTTATTTTATGACTCGACCTACGTGCTAAGTGCGCCGAAAATACATGTCGGATTATCTACCCTTCTTGGTCAAACAGGTAAAGAAGGATGGTTAGCACCGAAATTACACCCGCCGGAAAAAATATTAATGTGCATTCTTATTGTATTGAAATTTTTAACATCTCATAAAATTTTATAGATCTACGATTATGGAAGGAGAAATGTAATTTTATTTTTTAAAGCCTCACTATAAACACAAAAGTATTTGTAAACGAAAAGAGATTCTAATTTGTATAAGAATAAACAGTTAGTTTGTAAAAGAATGAAAAATTTATAATATATTTGTTGAAAACATATGTGCAACAAATAACATATATAATTTAATTCTCACATATTTTATTTTTGCCTTCACAATCTCTTTAATTTATTGGATTCAATATCAAAAAACATTTATATTTACAATTTTATTTTGAATTCAGGACAATTCATACAATTGCAATTGCATATCGCTAAATTCAGCATTTGTCGAAAATTCATGTTATTCCCCACTTCACTTTTCAATTCATACAATTATTCACAAATTTCAAAATTCATCAACTTTTCATCTTTTTCTGCTTTCGCTTCACTGACATATTCTTCATATTTCTTTTTCACTGTCGTTCTCCTTCAATTTCTCAATTTTATATTTTTCACTGCAAAAGATCTTTTTTGTTAGTTTTTTTATAACTTCTTTCAACAAAAACTTTTCATTTAATAGAAATATAATCAAACATTAAAAAATCTCTGTTATTTTTACTATATATTATTATACATTAAAAATTATAATAAAACTTTTTGGTTTTTGTCGATGTATAGCAGATTTTTTGGAACGAAAAGTAGTGCCTTTAGAACTTTGATCGAATTAAACCGATTATGATCTTAAACTAACCCAGCTCGCATTCATTGTTGTTCGACTTAATTGGGTCGTAGTCATATGATATGATCCTTTCTACCCTGTTAGACCGGTGGGTAAATGCAATCAGTTATCAATTATTAGTATTCAACTTTAGTACAAAATCGATGTAAATCGTTGATAACTGCTCAGTAACAATGATTAAAAATCTAGGGTTTATTATACACCTGAATAAATATGATGGAAGTATAAACTCAAAAAAAAGTAATATAAATCAAAAGTTCTTCAAAATTTCTAACGAAAATTAAACGCGGCGTTCGGAAACTGTGATCAAAATCTCGTCCTGGGTTAAGATCCACAATCAGCTGATAGATGATTCACCTGGCCTTAGATTATAGTTTCCGTAAAAACATTTAGTTCTTCATTCCTTTATTCTATAAGATATTTAAAGCGCTATGCTTTTCATTATTAGCTTTAAATAGGCACTTCAAATAGTCTATAATGAATGTTACTTTTTGAGTGTTGCACAAAAGAGAAAAAAGAATGCAATTGCAATAGCTTTGTATATTTTGATCTTGCAAGAAAATGCAAGACAATAATTATATAAGAAATTGCATACATGATATCTCTTATTTCCAAGATACAATGCCCCGTAATTATTGGAATCAATATAAACTTGATGTGTTTAAAATACAATAGTTTCCTTACTTACCTCCAAATATTTCGTAGACAGCAAGTGAAGCTCTAAAGGGTTTGTATTAAACTAACTTAATCGTTAAATTGAATAGCAAGATTATAGTAATTACTCGGTCTCAACTTCACGTTTTGGAATTTCTCCTTGATAAACTTCAAATACCAATATATTCAAGTATTCGCGTGTTCACATCGAGATACTCATACAAAATAATTATAATGTCATTGAGTTTCACACAGGAATATCCTCAATAAAGTAACCGAAATCTAATTTTGTTACAAAGTTAAGTTTTTGTTTCTTCAAGTTTCATATACTTGATGAAATAAAGGTTTTAATTTATGATAAATGCTTAATGAATGTATTTTGAATAGCTCCGAATGTAACAACCAAATTACACATTCTGTCTCAAACCACGTTAGTTTGAAATGACATATCACCGAATTTCATTTGGAATCAACAAGAACTAATTGCACTCCCCAGTAATTCTCATCTCTGAGGAATTTAACGAGAACTAGTCACAGCACAAACAGTGCACTCCAAGTATTTCCCAAATAAATGCCAATCAGAATTCTTAGTAGATTCTATTAATCATCAGCACGTGCGTGACGTTGACTTTCACAATTACAATTTCATTTGGGATTTGATACAAAGGTACACTTGTAATAACAAGTAATGTAATGAAGCAACGAAGAACGGACTCATTGTAATTTAACGATAATCCATTTTTTCAGAGCACTTACACATAAGATAGAATGAGTACTTTTGTTTATATAAATGTTTCCTAAAAGTCTTCACCACAAAACATACCCAATAAGAAGGTAAACTTGCTACATAAATTTGGTTCTCCCACTACTATCACTACTGTCAATGTCAATTGTTGAGGTGAATAAACATTTTTTTCAATATCTCAAACGCTTGCCTGGTGTGTGTTATAAATGAGAAGAATCTTGTAAAGCTCAATGCTCAACATCAAATTATGACGTGTGAAAATCATTTTCTGGAAAGTGATTTTACAAATTTCAACACATGTAAAGTATGAAGCTATTCCATCTATTCCTACCTCTCATCTGCCTTCATTATATACTTCCATTTATGAAGATCACAGTTAGGCCAAAGTTCATGACTGTTTAGTAAACCAAGAACATTAATATGCTGAAAATACAGGTATAGTAGACACTGATATGATTGTCGAAGAGCATCAAGTTGATAGTCCGAAGTTTTAAAATAAATTTTCGGATATCAGAACAATTTAACACCTAGGGAAATAGCAATGTATCATGTTCAACGAAATACAATAGCAATATTTTTTTGTTGATCTGTTCAATTGAATTACTCTTTTATTTCTGGTTATAACATAGTATAGAGTAGATTTCTGTATTGTAAATTTAAATGAACCGCTAAAATATATTAGCTCTACAAAGTACCATCGAGAGCACTGGCATAGAAAATCCATGTTTTATCCACTGCATAACAACTAAGTTTGCATTTTTTCTTAGGGTATGTTCTGTAGTCTTGACTGTTTAGTGTATTTGAATTAAAGATTTGAATAAGAGACAGAAAGTGATATGATGATGTTTTATATACATTTTAGTTAAATTAATTCAAAGCTCGAAAAGTAATATCAGTACAAAATAATTCTAGTTATTTGAATTTCTTAACGTGCAATGCCTCCATAAAATCTAATCACATCACAACAAAGCCGTGGCCAACTTCTAATCATGTCCTCCTAAGTAATTCTGATTCAAATTGTTTCACTCAGACATTATCACCTCTTGCAGTTGCTGAAGGTTAGCTGGTATCAAATCTATGGATCTCAACCTTCTGTACTACCATATTTACCTCTTGAAGGTACTGGTGTACTAATCTAGCGACATGGGGACGGGCGTCGTTCTCGTGCGAAGCTTAACCTAGCTGGTCCCCTGGTCAGTTCAGGAGCAGTCTTAGCTACTTTGGCTATAAGCTCAGTATTTCTCACGGTTTGTGAAGTTATTCTTACATGTTGAGCTTCAGCTAACTCTTGTTAAAGCTGTTTGGCCATTACATATCTCTTTATAAAGCTTGCAGTCTCAAAAATCTGTTGTCTGCAGGTTTAGTGGCATTCCTATCATATATTTCGGTCTCTCGATATCTCTCCACTACCCGTGATTTGCTTTTTAAATTCAATTTTTTGTTTACATGCTCTTGATCTGTGCCAAATGTTGATGAGAATCAAAATCCAATTCATATTTCTCTTGACTCTTTTTCTGTTTTTCGATAATTTCTAGTAATGTAACAATAATTAAATTCCACTAACGCTGATTCTGTACACCATGTTGACATTTTTAAGGGTGATGCGATACTTTTTTGGCGGAGTGTATATAAAGAAAATGGCGTGCTATGGCTTCAGAGGGATCTTTATATTGTTAGTACAATCTTATTCTGTCCTGTGTTTGTTCTCACTTTTTTTTTACATGGAACTCTTTATCGATATTCACTTCTTCCATTTTTATTTTTCCCCCTTCCCCGCTCACAATATCTTTTTCGGTACTTGTAATTAGCATCAATCATTTTACTCGAATAACTGATATCAACATTTTCTATATTCAACAGACACATTTTCCAATGATTTTCATAGTTTTTTGCAGTTTTCACAAGAAAATTTAGATATCAGTTACAAATATTTCCAAACAACTTCTTTTACAATAAAAACGTAACGGATAGAATTTTACTTTTGATAGTAACTGTATCACAGAAATTTCTTATATATTTTGAATGTTTTGTTTATTTTATATCAATTTAATCTGCAGAGGACAAAAAGTTTGATGTACCAAAACATAGAAAATATCAAAAAAATTGTACAAAACATCTATACAAAAAAATGAACGGTGCTTAAACTAAAACCAGCCAATGAATTTCTAATAGCGTGAGTTGCCGCCTCCCGCTCTAGTTAAGCTTCCATTCGTCTTGGAAGGCTTCTAAACAAGTTCTGGACGTATGTTTTCTCAGAAATTAAAATGAACATTTTAAAGATTCTTATTGGTACCGGATGTTGCTGAATTTGCTATCCTAGATGGTCCCAGACATGTTCTATTGGGTTGGTATCTCGACCTCTTCTAAATACTGCTGAACCAATCTAGCAGCATGTGGACGAGTATTATAGTGCATTAGAACAGAGTTGTCACCGATATGAGGCATATAGGACACTACATAGGTTTCTAGGATATTGGTTATGTACCTGTCAGCATTTAGTCTTCCATCATTCACTGGTACTAAGTCCGTGCGACCCTCAAAATAAATTCCTCCCCAAACCATGGAAGGGCCACCACCAAACCTTTCAGTTTGACAAAAATTAACCTGATCGTGCAGTTCACCACGTTGTCTATATACTGGTACACGCCTATCTGATGGATACAGACAAAATCTTAATTCATCCGTGAATAAAATATTGGGCCAATCTTGAATATTCCACTTTGCGTGTTCTCAAGCAAATTCCAATCTTGCTACTCGATGTTCTCTGGTAAGACGTGGACATCTAGCTGGCACTCTGGCTTGTATACCTGCTTCTCTCAGTCTATTTCGAACTGTTTGTAGGCTTATTCGGACATTACGAGCAGCCAACAGATCTGTTTGCAGCCTTCGACCGGTGGTATGCCTAATTCTTAATGCCGTTAACTACCGAAGTTACCCTTCCGCGGCCTTGTCTGGGTCTTCTGGTTAGCTGCCCTGTTCCTTGGTAGCGAATAACAACTCTGGATACAGTGTTTTGTTGAACTCCAATTACCTCAGCGCCGTATCTTTGACTCCGGCCATCTTGTATGAGCGCGATGATTCTAGCGGCTTCTTCATTCGTGACATATCCTGTTAAACGTTGAGGTATATCCATTAACAAAATAAATTTAAATTTTTACCATACATTAACACAATTTGCTTAGAAAGTTCTCGATCTCAATGCATTTTCCAAGACAGAAATGCTTCCAAAATAATTTGTAAGAAATTTTGATATTTTTTTGCCCACGATAAGAAACCAGAAATATCTATTAAGTTGATACTTATACAGATTGTCTCAAAAAACTAAAATTGAGTATTAAAAATATGTATCCTAAAATACCAGTGATGCGATAATTTTTGTGAGGTGTATATTAGAAATCTTGGAATCTAATACATTTAATGATTCTGTCATGTACTCAGTTCTTCAATGTGAATTAAATGTATTAATAATATTTTACATATCTCTTTCTGACTACCCACAGAAAGTTTTCCAATTTCTTAAATTACTAATATTCGTTGGAGATTAAAAGGATTAAATAGATCGACTCAGAAACGAATGACCTATAATTTGATGGATTAGAAGCAATTCTGTATAAAAATATGAGGTAGTTTTAAGAGCAACAGATGTAATTATGCTTTCCACTATCCACATTTTTATTTAGGTGGTGGTAAACTCGTCGCCAAGATTACCTGTTCAACTATCCGAAATTTAATGGTTCATTCAATCACTATGAGTAAATGGTTCACCGGGTATTTGTACCATAACGAAAAAGACAAACAAATGGTGCAATTCACTTTGACTAGTTAATTATTCAAAAGAAATATTTTTATAATACTCGTAATACGTAAATGCACCCAAGAGCAATAAAATCTACTCAGATGGCATCCCTGTCACTGACAAAAAACTGGACTCGACATTTTCTTGAGGGAAATAAAGCTAATGGCATTAGCTTCAAAATGATATAGAATATTGTAATGTTACTTGCTCACTGTCCAACAATACGTTGGTATAGTCTGTAACCATCCTTTTTAAACTTGTTTACAATAAAGCTAATAGCTGACCTTTATAAAAAGTTATCTACCTTACCCTCCTCTATCAGTTAGCTGTCAAACTGTCAACCAATACACATCTCCGTGAACAACAAACAAGAATTCTACCTGAAAATGGCATTAGCTTCAAAATGATATAGAATATTGTAATGTTACGTGCTCATTGTCCAACAATACGTTGGTATAGTCTGTAACCATCCTTTTTAAACTTGTTTACAATAAAGCTAATAGCTGACCTTTATAAAAAGTTATCTACCTTACCCTCCTCTATCAGTTAGCTGTCAAACTGTCAACCAATACACATCTCCGTGAACAACAAACAAGAATTCTACCTGAAAATGGTAGCAAATGATAAAGCAGCACAAGCGGTCACCCTATTCCGACAAGGCCACTCTGCAAAATGCAGCTAAAGGAATTGGCAAATAATAAGCATCAGTGCTTCTATTTATGAACATTCAATATAAAGCGAATTCCGAATTCATAAAATTGCAAGAATCGAAATCAATACTTTGATTCATTCGTAATTGGTAAAATGGAGTTTAATGTGAAATTATGCTGAAGCAGACTAACTTTCATGGGTTATATCGTAATTTATTCGAATGAATCTAGAAACGCCCTATAAAAACCCAGTGTAACCCTTTATAAACAGGGTATACAAAACAATGAATACGCCATGTTTATATTGTTTTCGTATTTTGAGTAGGAGCAATGAAAAACAAATATGTTTCTCAACCGCACTGTTTTTAATCATCAACTTATTTCAATTTTAAGAGGATTTCAAATAAATTAACTAAATAAATCAATATTGAATTAATAATTTAATTTAGGACGTTAATTATAACGATAGTTCAGAATATTTAACTTGAACGATATTGGATATTCAACGGTATATTCGATTAAAGAACCGCGGTATGCGACTTGTTCGTGGTTACTTGCTTTCATAGTTGGCGAAGACTGGGTAGGGTGGTGTTCAGAAAAAAAGAAAGTTAGGTTGAATTCTAACATTAATGGTTGAAAAAGGAAGATTTCGCAGAAAATATTGAAAAGTCCTGAGCAGAATTAGTCATAAATTTGAATTAAATAGGTTCGCAACTTATTACCGTTCACGTTTGACAATCTGTACAAATGTTTTACAACGTGTTGACTACTATACGGTACGCAAAAATGTTTACTTAAAATACTTTGGTTCTGCAGGTATTATAAACTCGATTCATAAGTAAAAATTTCTAAAATAAAATAATACTAAAACTCTACATTTTTGAACACACAATGAATATAAAGAACGATTCATAAATTAATAACAGATGAATGAATTCTTAACATATATCAGATGTGTTTTGGTAAGATGTCACACGATTTTTTATGAGTTGTAAATTTTCTTGTAGCGTCAGCTTTCATCTCAAAACAACACACTTTTATAATAATTTTATTCGGTATTTTTGTTGTTCATCTCGGGATTCAGTAAACAATATCATTCTTTTTAAAAAATGAAAATAATGTTTACCATCACACTTTTACTACCATTGATTTAAATCTTGAAACGCTAGAGATTTTCTAAAGAATAATAATAAAAATAACAATGCTCTACTAAATCAAATTTTCTCCAGGTTTATTGGTGTATTGTTATCAATTTTCTTCGATAAAAGGAAATTTATTCAAAAATTGAAATCGCTCAGTTTCTCAATCGAAAATCTGTATGGGTAAAGTGCAAACTTTATATTTCATGGAGTAATGTGAAAGCACCGATAAAGCATAAATTACGAACGCATAAGAGTACTTAAGGGATTTTAAGATTAAACTTTAACAATATACGAACTATAGTTAGGCGAACGCGTGTTAGTGTCTAATCAATAATTGGGGATAAACCATTAAACCACTTAACACGTTTACTTTCTATTGGAAAAGTTATTTGATTTATCTCTCAGTCAAGCAGAGAATCAACTAAATAAAAAATATAAAAGTGGCAGTTTTGTAGTAAGCGAAAGTAAAAAATTGAATAAAACACTAATGTGTTTCTTATGTTTGCAGATAGACTTGATCATCCAAAAGCATTTGATATTTTATGTTATAATTGTTCTGAATTTAAAAGCTTTGTTTAACATGTTCTTATTATATTTACTAAAACTATATTTTTTAAAATCTTTAATAGTTTTTTCCTGGTTTTCTCCGCAAATCGGCATCTGATTCGTAAGCATTCATTTCTTTCCAAATAACTAAAATAAATTAATATTTCATTTTTATAAATATACTATTGCAATTTATTTTATTTGTAACGAGTGAAATAGTTCAATGGTTTCTCAACATTACGAGTAATTTTCAAATTGTTTGTTAACTATTAGGTTAATTATTATGAATTTCAATTTAATAAAATTACTAATTAGTAAATTGTTTCAAATTATAAACCTCAATTTTCCTATGTATTCTGTTCCTAGTAAACGTATTCAAATAGTTCATGTTAATCAAGAGTAATATACGAAGAAGTTTGAAATATAAACGGGAATTTTGGTATAAAAAATTTTATTAAGTAACAGTTGTTCTAGATAGTCTTCATCACACTCTAGACATTTTTGCTACCTATCCGGAAAATTTAGGATGTCTTTTCTGTAAAAATCTCTCGGCTTGTCAAGAAACCATTCGCGCACTAACAATTTTTATCCCCTTTGCTTTTGAATCGTAGTCCGGCAAGTGCCTCTTTCAATGGACCAAACAAATAATAGTTGCATGGCGCCAAATTGGGACAATAAGGAGGGTGTTTCAGTATTTACCAACCCAATTCATTCAACGTTTCTCACTACAGATTGGAATATCGCGTCGTTTTGATCTGTAGACAGGTTTCACCCTAAAAGGTTATTATAAACTTGTGCGTTTAAGTACTCCTATCATATCCAAAAACACAGTACACATCATCTTCCCCGCTAACAGTGTAACATTCGCTTTAACTGGCTCGCCTTCATCTTTCTTCCTTCACTCCATAGATGCGCGTTTACTTTCCGGAATATTGAGGTGTATCTAAATCTCGACTTTGGTCAATATTTGGTGCCATAAATTCTCTCCTTCCTTTCCATACCCCTGCAGGAGACACGTGCAAACTTTTCCGCGAGTGAATTTTTTCTCAAAAGTCACAAGTCTTGGCATCCATCTGGCTGAAATTGTGCGGTAACCGCCTACGCTGATAGCCAATTATTTACCCATATCGTATACAGTACTGCCTTTTTCTCCCAAAATTAGTTTTTCTACAGCGCCGACGCTCTCATCGGTAACACTTTTATGGGGAGTCGCGTATGTGGCAAGTTTGTCACTATTCATACGCTTAAGACTTAAAGAGGCATTCACCCCTTAATTGCTCAAGAATTTTTGGCTAATTTCAGCGGATTTTACATTATCTTTGACCAAAAAACGAATAATGGTGCGTTGCACACCATTGGTATATCATTCTCTCTCATAGCTATAAGTACAGTAAAAAGCGAAATTACGGAATTACGGAAAGACAAAATATACTTACTCAAATATACAAAAGAATAATAAATAAATAGAAGAAGTTCTGGAGGGAGGGATATGATGAAGATGATAGAAATAGTAAGATTAACATATATAGAGAGAGGTAGACTGTAATTTGGGACAAGAATGATAATAGAGTGGACACAAGGTGTAAAAGGTCGAGATGGTTGGAGATAGATTTGGAAAGAATGGGGACAAGAAACTGCAAACATATGTTAAAGTAGAAATAACATATACAGCAGCGAATCAAGATTTTGTTTAGGTGCGTATGGTGGCAGTAAAAAGGCAAAATACTGGTGTGGAGAGCGACTGATCTGGGTTTCATGTTTGAAGACATGTGTAGATGACTATTGGAGTAATGATTTGGGAGGCTATTTTTATGCTTACTGCTTTTGTTCAGTCGAGACAGAATGGAAATTTGATATTATGTTAGTTACGTTGTTAATGTCTGCAAATCACTACAGTGTTTTAATTAATTCAGCGTCCACGACTTCTTTCTTAGCACGTTTTCAGCTTTTTAAAGAAGCTGACCTTAAAGTTTTGCTGTACCTATTCCTACATTTAAATTCCATCTTTCACATATTCTGACATAGTTTATTCACGCTTGGAATGGAGTCCCACAAGTTGACATCGATCATCACCTTTTGTCGATACCTAGATGTTTAAAGGAAGAGTATTTAGCTAAGAAGTCATAAAACATTAAATTCTTTTAGAGCATGTTAATAAAATTTCTGTAAGGTAATTACCAAAAATATAAAATTTTCTGCAAGCTCACAAGAATTTAGAGTATTTGTAGATGATTGATTTTCAAAAATTCTAATATTTAAGTAGAAATAAAACTTATTAAATTATGGAAGTGATTTAGAAAGGATAAGTAGGAAATATAAATAAACTTGTGTATCATTTATTAAAGGGTTACAAGGTTAGGGGTCATAAAAATCACCTAAATGCTTCACCGGTAAATCATCCAGAAGGGATTCAAGGGAATGTTGAGATTGAGAAGAGTGAATACTTAATATTCCCTCGGCCTAGTACAATGATTCGAGGATAAACTGTAAGGATAATACCGTATAAGAAGTAAATGATTTTTTAAAACAATTTATCTTTTTCTCCGCTCGTATTGTGAGAAAAAAATATAATTAAGATTTTGCTCCGTAACAATTTGTCATGCGCGCTTTTTTATCAAGGAAAATCATTTATGCAAAGAAATTACCTTCACTTTTAATAAAACGAATTCGTGCAAGAGCTCTTGCTGATAAATGCTTCGATATCTCCGGATTTTTGTTTATCATCTCAAGACCTTTGATTCAATTTTAAAGGACCAAAGTTCCTTCAAAGTTTGTTTAGCAGGGAGAGAATCGGTCGAATAAGGAAGAATTCATTTAGTTCTGAATACTACAGATTTTGCTGAGGCCATAGGCGCTACTTTTTAAAGTAACTATGAAAATTGACAAACGGACAATAGCAGAAAATTGATTATTCGCGATGAATAGATATAAAGTGCTATAATCAGTACAATTGTATTGATATTATACTTGAGATCTTTGAAGCTGTGACAAAATAGTTTTTGTTTGGATTGTAACATACAATTCGATCTGTTCTTCTTCTTCAAATATTTTCGATATTCCGTTGTTAACTTAATGTGACTCAGAAATCACTTCTATTTTATTATCACGTTCGTTTTAAAGAAATTAATTTGGATAATTGGATGATTTTGTCAGATTTTCATTTAGTGGAAGCCCGTTAAAGTACATAACATTTTTGTCAGGAAAAGTGAATAAAAGATATTTCAATCGCAGGGGTACGTCAGATTCAATGTTAAGGTTATGTTTGATTAAAAAAATTCATTAACGTACACAGCTCTTGCAAATATAAAGTGAACGCCTATTTAATATCCTTGAAAATTCTTGGATATAATTTGTAAGTCGTGATTGTAACAAAGTTTCTTGAAGGAACACGAATAACTTCAAATTACTACTATAATCATGGGATATTTTTGTATTGTACTCGTATTTGATAAAAGAGAAAAGTTTCAAACAAGAAATTCAATTGAAACATGTCAAAATGTCGGGTGATGTCATTTGAATTTTTCGAATAAAGTTTATTTAGTATTATATTTATCCTTGTATAGTACTCGTGGAAGTTATAATTGTTGTTTCATAAAAAAGGTATTGGAAGTCAGTGAAAATCCCAATTTGAATATTCAATGAATTTGTTCAAGATAATTTGCGAAGGGACTTAGGTAAACAGAGAAGAGGGTTGGGATGCGACGAAAGTAAAAAGTTTTAAGGGATGTTTGGTACACCCTAAGCTTCCAAAACTCCAGTTTTTACAATTTTAGCATTGATACAACAAATACTTCACTTTTAATTCGTAAGTACAGATTCAAAGTGAATCATTTCTCATAGATAGGTGAGATTTGAAGGATAGGAAAAATATAATGAACTAACGATTTATTGTGAAATCTGGATGGAAAAAAGATTATGTTACTAGCCCTGCTACATGTTCATAAAGTAACATAACAAGTCTAATTTACAAAGTTGGTATGGATTTCTGCAATTGCAGTAACAAAACTAGATTTTTCAGTTTTGTGCAAAACAATTTACGATTTATTGTTGAAAGTCTATAAGGACTCTAGCAGTAGAAAGATCCGCTGCAACTGCATTCAAAAGTGCTAGAAATCGATCCAAGTGAAGAACGTCCAAAAATTACATCAACGCAAAAAAACATAACAACAAAACAGGATATTATTATATAAAATCATCGATTAACCACCCTAGGCATCTCATTAGAAACTGTGAGCAATATTTTTAGATGAAATCGTGTTTTTCAGAAATATTTGCTTATTCGTATACGACTTTCGGAGGATTTTAGAAAGAATTCTGTCTACTATTTGTAACTATAGATGATATTTGGGTCTACGGCAATGATTCTGAATCAAAACAAGATGCTAAAGGTGGTGCAAACTCTGCTCCAAAGCGAATTCACATATGCTGTAGAATTTTGCTCATGGATGACTTTCTTACTGGTAAAACAATAGGCGCAGAGTTATATAAAAAAAGACTTGGTTTACATCACTTCTAATTTAAATTACACACACGGTACAACATACCATCGCGAAAATCAGTGAGTTTCTCTAGCTTCAGGCTCATAATACTATGTTATCGAACAACAAGACTTAATGAACAATCAAGTAATAATGATAGTAACATTCCGAGTACTCTGAAGAAATTATTATAGTTCTAGGTCTGATTTAAGGAATCATCGGATCGTGAAACCGGTCCTGTTCGGTGGTGAACGCACCGGGTATAGAAGTTTTCGGAAACCGTTTAATATTGTTTTTCTATATATTTTTATTTATACAGCGGCGATTTGTTTATATGGTTTTTATAGAACCAATTTCTAGAGAGGATTTTTGATTTATTAGTTCGTTTATTTACTTCATAGAATTATTCAAGAACTTTTTTTGAGTATAAATACTGGTTTGTTTATCAGCCGAAAACTGTATATAATTGAATGTGGTAGTGAACGACATAAATAAATAAATACATACATACATACATATATAAATAATTATAAATAGTGAGTAGTAATTATAAATAGTATCTAGTGTAAGTTGGGCAAATAAATTAAGTAATTAAGAGACAGTATATGTATATAAATTCACCCCGCCGCTAGAAATAGTTTTCGAAACTTGTTTTCAACTGCATAGTATTTTATTTCAAATTCTGAGGACCATTCGAAATAATCAGCTTCTTGAAGAGTTGATAAAGTATAAAAGATCAACTGGGAAGTGGTAAGAGATTAAGAGCAAAGTAATTTTGAAGATAATTGTTCCTTCAGCAGTTGGCCTATTGGTCACTGATAGTAATGGACTCACACTAGAGAATTCGACATATTTAATAGTGAAAAATTGGGGGGTATAATTTTGGGCTCCTGGAAATTCTTCTTAGTTTGGGAATTCTGTCATATCATTTTTAATCAATTTCCAATAATATTGAACAAGAATATGGTATAAACTCTCCTGGTTTTCTACTGGATGGAATATATATGAATACATATAATATGGTTTCTTGGCTTTGTAGAGTAAAATGATCCTTAATAAAGGTTTATGTTTCTCTGCGCATAGACCGTAACGTAACATTTAAAAACTTCAAACGAGTACTGGTAAACAATATAAAATAGTTTTTATCGAAAATGTTAATATTTAATCCTAAAAGCATCGTCTCGTAAGTAAAATTGCCAAGAGAAGAATAACATGGGAGTTTACGCTATGCATTACTCGATGTGTAGCCATTCCCGAGAAAATGTTTGGTGAGTAATGCATAATAAATTATACATCTATTTAAATTTAAATCTGCTCGCTTTGATGAGGCAATTACATTATAGAAAAATGTTACCATCAGCAGTATAATATGAATTCTGTTGTGGTATCAACAACTTGCCAAGGATATAATTCAAATTTAAATTTATGATTATAACAGTCGTAAACATTTACATGTAAATTTAGAGTTGAACGCACTTCTAAATATTAGATATGAATCGTGTCTTGAAAACTCATTTTTGTATAAACACGTTAATTAACAACAACTTTTACAAGAAATTCAAAACTATACACAATAAATAATATAACGAATTCAAGACTGAGTCATACTGAGTGTATATTTTTGGTTTGGTTAATTAATATTGATGACTCGGCATTCCAAGTTTTGTCTATCTATCTATAGTTCTTCCACTTAACTGAAATAACAAAATCAGCAATCGATTTGATTTGCTTAATTCAACATAATGTGATAATATTTTGTCAATATTTTTTTAGAATTTGTCGAGTTAGCATAGACAACATATACTGAATACACTGTTTATACTACCACTACACTAACACCCACAATTATACTGTCTGACGCGCGTTTCGATAACCAAGCTATCGTCTTCGTGGATGGCAGTTTGCCTTCAGTGTTGGTGTGGTGGTAGTGTAAATGGTGTGTTGTTCAGTATGAATGTCACCAACGATTTCAAATTAACATCCGATATAATTCGGATTCTGATATATTTTATCCAGTCTATCTTGAAGAGATTCATAACTTATTCCTTAGTTACTTGACACACTGCTTTATATTATTTAAATTTGAACAGCAGTTAAGCAAAAATTCTACATTAGAAATGGTGGAGATCTTCCATCACGTGACTTATACGTCAGCAACATTATTCATATGAATCGAATCGAGATTTCTGTCAACTTAGAAAAAATAATCGTTATGACTAATATTCCAAAGGTTGGTGTTTGAATTAAGAATTTTAACTTTTTGCTCCATTTGTTTCTATTTTATTTATATAGTTAACATCAACGTATTTAATAAGACTCTTTAGATAAAAATATCGATATACTGGATGAATAAGTTATAGAATCAAAAATTAATATCAGCCACGCTAGCTTATTACTGGAGAGCTAATTTTTTTGCAGGATAAGATTGATTTTATATAAGTAGGTAGATATTTGACTAAATTAAAATTACATTTTATAACCTGATTTATATTAGAAATGTTAGTAGAATCACACTCGTGTAACATTTATAGCAGAATATTTGACTAAGACTGTGGAATTGCTGCAGAAAATCCACTATGTTCAATAATACGAAGTATGGTTTTAGCATCAAAGCTAATAGAAACATCAACTGTACCATCTTACGTAGCAAATAAGCATCAAATCTATTATATGTTCGATATGTACATCGATTTTTCACGAATTCTTTCGAATCGATTCGATTTTTTCGAATCCAGGATCTATACACAAAAAGAGTAAAACTACCTATAAAGTCCGAATTGAATGCAATAAACTTAGTCCAAGCAATCAACATCTATGCTATGCTTGCTTTAACATAGTCTTCTGGAATCCCGAAAAAGGTGAAAACAGAGCTAGAAGGTATTCAGAGGTTAACACGAACAGTGATGACGAAGAATAACAACCACCGCCTGAAATCATGCACTATTAGAACAACATTACCCATAAAAGAGGATGGATGAGGGTTAATGCACTTGTCAACCTACATTCTTGTTAGCTAATGAAACTACGTAAATTCTTTCAGACCTACATCGGATTATATTCAAGGCGAATAAAGATTACTCACTTATGATCCTCGCCTCGCAATTAGAATGTTATTGAGGATCCTAAAGCTCAATCCGAAAAATGCAGAAAGTGTCAGCAAACATCAGAGACCATTTAACAAAAAATATCTACTTTTAATGTATTGGATAATACTGACTATCTGCACCTACATAATCTAATGTACAACATCATTCACTAGAAACTGGCCAGCAAGTTCAGTCTTCTCAATAGCGATACACTATATTACAAGTACCAGCCGCAGATGATCGAAAATGACAATTTTAGACTCTACTACCATAGACAGGAGACGAATACCTGACATCGCGATGATTGACAAAAGAATCAATTCAGTCCACTACCGGCGTTGTGCCCAGACCCTGCACGATGGCATCGCCAAACTGTGATTACCAAAACACCTTCGTCGACATTCATAAGGCTGTAATATTGAATACTTGCCACACAGTGCGCAAGTTTTTTGTGTAAACTGAGCTTCTAATCCTTTTAATACTCAAGGATAGGTTAATGATACCAGCTCTTAGCTGAATAATGCATAGTAAATAATAATTATAGAACATGTCAAATATGGACATTTGTTGTGGTTAAGATAAATCAACGAAGACAAAAACAGAAAATGAGACTTTCGTTGCTTCTGTAACGCCTGCGTTCAATTCACCGCAGACTTCATCATCTCTAGTTAATAGGAAGCGAAGGAAAACTTATGACAGATTATTCAAAACTTGTTTAAAAGCCAAAAAAAAATTTTAAATCGTAGTGTGGGAAGTTGATTTTAAATTTCTCAGTGCACTTCGAAATCTTCGTAGTGTTGTTTTTAAAAAAGTTTATTTCTATAGAATAATATCATTTTTACAGTGTAGATAATATATTCAAACAGTAGGTAACATCACGCGTATACCATTAGATTCATTACGACCCAATTTTATCGAGAAACCTGGTGAAGTTAGAACGAGTTTCAGCATGCTTGTCACGCATCTTATTTTGGTTGAAAGTTGTAAAAATAAAGTATTTCTAGATATTTTGGGAATACTAACAGTAAAACATTTATGGTATTTACTTAAAAAAGACTGTTTGAAAGTGCAACTTCATTTTACGTCATAACCTTTTACCAATAAAACTATTCGGTCTCGAACAAAGGACGTATATGCCTGATCTTGATAACGTGACGATGTTGACATACTAAAAATTCTTATTATATGTAAATAAAATTATGTTATGGTCAAAATATTCAATAATTCTCAGTTTATTAATTATTGATTCTAATGGAAACAACTAGAGATAAAGATATTTGAATATCTTAAAATAAAGTTGACTTCTAGCCTGTGTTTCATGTTGTAAATTTCATCTTCTTGAATCAGCTACTTTGGTATACTCATTAAAGAATAGAAGAAAATTCATTTGACTTTTATGAATCTTTCCAAAGAATATCTGTAACATTTAATGACATTTCAATTAGTTATAAAGCAGTCATTTAAGTTGAGCCACTTTTTTTATTTTCAAAACAATGGATTCAAAACAATTTCGTGTGTTAATTTGTCATTGCTTCTTGATGAAGAAAAACTGTACTCAGCAATGGCTTCAAAAGTATTATCCGGATTCTGCTCCATCGAAAAGAACAACTTGTTATTGGTTTGCTGAATTTAAACGTGGTCTTGTACGATGATGGTGAACGTTCTGGTCGTCCAATTGAGGTGGTTACTCCAGAAAACATCAGACAAGTCCACAAATTGGTTATATCCAAATCTAAATCGTAAATTGAAATTTCGTAAGATAGCTGCGACCGTAAATATGTATAAACATTTGACCATGAGAAAGCTTTTTTCAAAAATAACAACGTGTTGATTATTCAGAGCAGTGTTTGGCCATGTTTACACGTAATAAATCAGGTTTTTTGGGTCGATTAAGAAAATGGATGAAACATGGATCCATCACTTCACTCCGGAATCAAAATTATCATCATCTGACTGGAATGCAGGAGGTGAACCACGTCAGAAACGTCCAAAGGCACAACAGTCAACTGGGAAGGTTATGGCTGTAGTAGTTTGGGATTCGCATGGAATACTGTTCATTGACTATCTACAAAAGGGAGAGACGAATACTACATAGAGTTGTTGGATCGTTTGAATGCAAAAATCACAGAAGAACGGCCTGATATGTCAAAGAAAAAATCACTGTTTCACCAAGACAATGCACCGATTCACAATTCGATGCAACGAAGGCTAAATTGAACGAATTACACTTCGAATTGCTTCCTCATCCACCGTATAGTCCAGATCTGTCCCCCAGTGACTACAGGCTATTCGTTGATCCCAAAAAAATGCTCGCCGGTAAGAAATTCAGCTAAAATGAAAAATCAATTGCTGAAACAAGGATATTTTGAGACAAAAGACAAATCCTTCTACAAGCACGGCATCGAGAAGTTACAGAAGCGTTGGAATTATTGTATTGCTCTTGAAAGATATTATATTGATGAATAAAATCGATTTTTGACAAGAAAACTGTATTTTCAGTTAGTTACACGACTTATTGAGTGTGTTACATATCAATTTATAAATAATAGCGGGGGCAGACCCATTCCCCATAGAAAGAGGAGCTTGAGAGGTAGTTTAACTACTTTTTGGGCGAATCATGTGAAATTGCGAGGATGTTTTGTGTACCAAGTATTATGCAATTAAGCATAGAACTCACCTTTTTAATTAAATTTTGTAAACAGTGATAGACACTGCTCTCAAATTCGAAAAAACTCCGTTTGGAGGTTTCTACACGTACCTGTTATTGATAATGAGATCATCAATATTCTCAGAATCTAACACAGAGCAGCTGTTTTTTTATGTTGTTGTTCTGTTTCCTTGATATAAGTTTCTTTTAATTAATCCTCTTATTACCTAAAATCTGAATTCAGTTTTCATTTCATGAAATCATGTCGCAAATTTCCTTTTTTCTCTTAATAAATCGTTTTGATTTTGTGTAGTTTAAAAAAACAAGTAAAAAATTAACGTTTCGACCTATTTCAGTCTTTATCAAAAATATCAAAATAAAAATCAATTTGAATGAAATTTATAGTTCTATTTTATAAATTTAAAAAATATACGAATTATATAATTGATGGTTGCTATATATTTCGGAAATATGACAATTAAGGACAAATTATTATTTGTCGTTAAAACAGATTTTAATATTGATATTGATGTTTTAGGCGATCTATTCATTATTATACATGATACAAATTGTTAATCTTGAGTCATATTATGATAAAGACCGAAGTAGGTTGAAATGTCAAAATTTTACCTATTATTTTAAAGTGATTATCTATCTGTATCTGCGAACCTCCCTTTCTATTTAAGATTAAATTTTCAATAGAGGTTGGTGCATTTTCAAATTCACTCCCTATATGTGATTAGAAGTACATATTATACATTCCAAAAGTTCAAGAAACAATTTCAGTTTTATCTCAACAATTTGTTGAATCAAATTCTATAATAGCATTTATTGGTTGTCCTGTTATGGTTGTCAGTTAATTCCTGCTGTTCTCCTTGAACTAGCAATTTCCCGTGGATCATTCCTAATATATCTTAGTCCTCCAATCCCATTTTTCTATAGATTCACAAATGATGTATTTCTTGGCCGACAAAAGATAATTAATGACCGGCAGCAGTGTGAGATTTTTCATTAAGTAAAAAAGCAGTGTTATTTTGAAGATGATAATGCCACTTTATGGTTATAGATTGGGACGTTTTTTATGACAATTTTATTCATGACTAATAGTTCACTCCACTATAATGAAATAGTTGTCTATTTACTAGAGCTTCGGTATTGATTACATTTTTGAATAACAACTAACCTTATTTATATTGTACAATATACCATATTTAGTGCGAAGAATGTTATATGTTGGGGACCTAAAAAACGTTTGTTTTTTGATTTTTTGTTTGTACGAAAATTATATAGTTCTTCCAATATCAATTGCAGATTATAACCCTTGTCGACAATTTTGTTTGATCTACCATATGCGTAGATACCTCATTTTAAAAATTTATATATTTGTATAAATACTTTTAAAAATATGTATGTCTTATGCAAGAAAGTATTTGTTAAACGGCAATCGAATCATTATACGCCGTTATTTAGACAGATGAACTTAATTGTAGTCCTACTTGAACCTTAGACAAAAATAATTATTATACCTCGTTAACTTGCTACAACTGAATATTAAATTATAAAACGTAAATAGACGAATAAAATGTACCTGCCTGTAAGGGAGTTTGGTTTAAATAGGGTACCAGATGTGAAATGAGCCCTTTTTGTACCTCATTCGTCTATTAGAACTTTGGTAGACTATTATATGACGTAAATAATTTTGTCGCCATCAAACTAACCTTGACGAATTGGTTATTACCATCCATTTATTCAGTTTTTTGTGCTTAAAACCACATGCTGACAAAACTTGACATAATGTTTCTAAACTAGTATTACTTCTAATGTCGCAACCCTGTTCTCCTTATATAAACTATAAACTGTCCTACGTATAAAATCTTGAGTAGCTTTGTCAACTGATTTCAGTTTTTATTTACATGTTTTACAAGTTATCAAACATAAATTTTATGTAATTTGCATGAAATAATTTAAACTTTCGAAGATTAGAACGAGTACGGCCCATACCATTCGGTAACTTTAAATTTAAACATAATAAACATAATTCAAGCTTCTCTTTACGATACAAATGCTTGTTCCTTCCTTCAATACTTCCATGGAAGAGAAGATATGGTAGGCCAGTAACTAAATGTGAACCATAGATGTGTTGTCAATTAGGTTTTGCAATCAAGTCTTCGACGTTAAATGTTAAATCTTAGCGATTAGGAGAAGGGCGAAAAACTTAAAACGAGTACATGAAAACAAAAAAATGTCCTCGTTAATAAAACTTTTTATAAAAGTTGCATATTCATATATAATGGATGGTTTTCATTCGAAAGCTTGATATTTCATACAAATTATTCGTGGCGTGTACAACAACGTTGGGATATCAACACTTGTATCAGTTTATAGTTTCACTTGGTGTTTAATGATTTTTAATTTATTCGATTCAATCGTGTTCGCCACCTACTGGTACAAAGATTGGTGATACTTTCATGGATATGTCGAACGTTTCTAAGGTTATTATCGGAGGGAGGGTAATTAGGAATTCAAGTCATTTTTCACCATCGTCAATTAGTGATACAAAAGTTTTTCATTGTTTATTATTGTTCTCAACAGTTCAAATCTGATTTACAACTAACTTCTGAAGTTTTAAACTGCACTACTCCATAATCTATTCATTGAATTTCAAAATAGTAAACTATAACAAATTTCTCTACCACATTTTCAATGGTGGTCGTAACGATGTTTTTCAAAGCAAAAATAATAGTGTCCGTTATTTGTTTACTTTATACGAGCGCATGTTTATATTTTATCGGTAAGTGCAACAAGTTCAAGTACCATCTGATCTGTTCTGTGAATTGTGTTTATGATTTTAGTTTAGTTCCAGCTAGCCCTGTGAAACTCAAGAGCATGCCTTGATTTATACTTTTTAGACTAAGATCTTTTTGTGAAGTTCATATACGAATTCTTTTCATGATCGCAAAGTCATACTTGTAAGTTTTAAAATGGATAAAAATAGAGAACTATCGGTTAAAACCGGTGCATTAATCGAAAGTCTTCATAGTTTAGGCAAACTTAACCGTATCATTGCCGCCGAATTCAAAAAAACTTGACGTTCCGTGGACTTCAAAGAGAAAAAATATACATGAACTAGAGCATTTGGCGATAGAAAACGTGCAGAACGGCCTCGAAAAAACACAACCGTTGAAGATAAACTTATTGTATCATATCAGTAAATATGATAGACAACTCACGGGCCCAGAGACAGCAGCTTATATTAATTAATGTAGGGATATGAATAAATACCTACTTCTACAGCAAAAAGGAGATTGAGAGAAGCTGGCCTTTTTGTAAGGGTGGAAATGGAAAAACCTTTTTTGAAACGTCAGAATAAAATATATTTTCTTTAATATCTTCTTTTCAAAGGTATTTATGTAATTTTTGTGTGACTTACGGTTCACTATCATCGATGTCATATATATTCTTACTTTATTATGTATATGTGCGTCTCTAGTTTTAAATATGTGGAAGAGAACATAGTATGTCTCATCTGCCTAGTTGATACTTCGTCTGATCTCTGTGTTTTCGTTTCCATTCTTGGTAAGCTGTACACTCATGTATCTGAAATTTGATATTCTTCCCAGATTGTGACAATCCGTTTTCATCTACGTATGCTGCTATTTGCTTATGATCTATAACTAATGATAAGGACGCTCCTTGTTATCTCGAATTGATTAGTCAGTTGATTCTGTATACGTATTTTTGGTGTTAGGGAACTTGATGCGAAAAATTCGGGATTATAGCATGAAAAAATGCTTCTCATATGACCCCTCGTTTCTGAATTAAATGCATTTGAAGGCAAAATTAGAACTTATATTTAAGTATTTTCCCTAAATTGAACCTTCTAATATTAGGGACTACGGAAGTCTGTTGAAGGTCAAAAATAGGGTTATTATTTGATGAGTTGTAGGCTAGCTTACTAATTTTTTCCATATTTCAATTTTTTCCTAATGTAATAACACGGTGTTCGACTGTGTGCAGTTCAATTAGAAATGTTTGATTGTGCTCTAATACCCCCTGTAAGTATTTTCAATAAATAGCTATAATTTATGATAATTTTCTTCAGTTCTTAGAGATCGTAAATACCAGAAAATGTTGAATCGACTAGTGAAATCTACAATGACGAAGTCAATAGCATACGTATAAAGAGTGTTCCGGGATTTGATCCAAAAAACTCAGGAGTGAGTAGATGAAGTATAAATAATGCTACGACTTGAAAACATTTTCTCTTACCCCCTCGTTTCAAAAATTATTAAAACAAACTAATTTTAAAACAGAAGAGTCCTAAAATCAAGAACATTTATATGCATTAATATATCAAAAGGTCTAAGAAATAAGAGATTAAAGAAACATTTTATTTTGATATAATTAATATTCATTTTATTATCACCTCTAGTATGTACCCCTCCTTTATCCTTACATCGCTCCATGCGAATTTTCTATTGTTCGAAACAGTGCAGGAAGTCTTTTTCTATCAGTTCCATCAGGACGAGCGCCGCTTCTCCCTTCACAGCTTCAACATACTGAAATTTTGTTCCGTTTAATGAGAATTCGACTCGTTACACGTTATTACCTTTTCTTATAAGTTTGAGTCATTTTAAATAGCATTCAAATTGTCAATACAAATATTTTTGCGAGCTTCTTGTTGTTCAAATGTGAGGATTTCAGGCACTAGTTTTACCTACACTTTTCGTGTTTTAAAATTTTCATGTAAATTTTGTCGCACACATTATTTGTCAATTTCTATAGATTCTTCAATAGCACGAATACTTAGCCGATGATCAGATCAAACTAGATTACCGATATTTTCGATGTTTTCATCCGTTTTGACGAACGACCTGAAGGTGAATCATCTTCAAAATATTCTCGGCCATCTTGGACAGCTTAAGCCATTCAAAAACACGTCGCGAAACTTTGGCGCATGCGTTCTTTTTTTGTGGTATCGCTAGTCCTGTTATTTAGTAGCTACAGCTCGTATAATTTATTTCTGTCAATGGAAATAAATGGAATTTAATAGGGCTATTAAAGTCCACGAATATTTGTTGAAGAGCAAACAAAGAATTGTTTAGTGAACACCGGAAGAAGATGCCATTTGAAGTAGAGGACGCACACGCTGATCTGATGATATTAAAAGGATGGTTCCCTGTTGAATGACAGTTGCTAGGAACCATGCACAGAGGCAATTATTACAGGAGGCCTATATCCAGCAATGAATGCGACTGGCTGTTTGATGATGATGATCTACGTCATATCCCCACGCCCTTTTTAAGCGTTCTTTGACGTTAAATATTTGGTTGACAATGGATCTACATCTACAGCTAATTGGTACACACCAATGAGTTCTTCTGCTTATGAGGGTAGTCCTTTATTCAAAATATAAGTGAATACTTTATAAGCAGAACCTAAAAGAGATATGCCGCGATATTTTGTGCATGTCAATATGTTTTCTTTCTTGCATACTGGGACTTTGATGCTGCCAACGTGAGAAAATGATGTTTTTCCCTCACTTGTTGTATAATATAGTATAACCTATGAAAATCATTTCTTCTTATTTTACAATTAAAAATCATAACTCAGCAAAACAAGTAACTCCGTTTCGGTAGAATACAAGAGTTTGAATATCTGAGAGTGACGGTAACAAGTAAAGGAGATGAAATTAAAGAAATTGACAAAATATTAGCAAAAAGCAATAAAACGTTGGTGCTCTAGGGAACCTATTAAGGTCCAAAGATATCTCAAAGGTAGCGAAGCTAAGAATTTACAGGACAGTTATAAAACCTACGGTGTTATATAGTAATGAATGCTGGGTCATGAATAAGAAAAAGGGTTGAGAAACATTTTTGGACGGATATGAGTGGAACAAGGTGAATGGAGAATAGAGAACAAATGTAGAGAATGAAAAGTTATACGGTCAGGCAGAGATTGGCTATATAGTAAGTGCAAAAAGAGTGCGTTGGTTAAGGCATATTGCCAGAATGGAAAAAAACTGATGGGTGGAAGAGCCTTAAAAAGTGGAGAAGGTACGAAAAGAAGCAAAGGGTGTGCACGTGCATGGCTAGATGCATGTAAGGAAGACTTACAGATGATAGGGATAGCGAACTGATGCAATGCAGCTATAAACAAAAGGAGTTAGGGAAAAGTAGTATTCACTATTTAACTAGGAATCATATTTTTTTTATTGATTTGAGAATATTATTGTTACTTTTTTCCTGGACTTAACAGAGACATGCGATTATCTAATGTTCAAGTGCATACATACATAAATTCATTCTTGTAATTCATTTCTTGCCCCTATATGTTATCTTTCTCGAAAATCTATGCAGTGAAACAATAGATAAATAATGAATAAAAGTTCAGTAACAATACCCACAATTTTTTCCCATTATTCCAAACCTACACAGTTTAAATCAGCAATTTAATAGTGGTAATCATTTTTAGAAGCGCATTATAAGTTCCCAGTTAAAAAAGCTTATACCAGCTTTGGAAATAAAATAAAACATTGAAATTGAAACATTAAATAAAGTATTTTGAGAACTTTCGATGTAATATGGGCTTAAAAGTATATAAAATGTACGCCTGCATGCATACATCCAGTTAATAGTCGAATAATCAATGAATCGGACAATATTTTGCTTCTAAATATGAGCAAATTTATAGCAGTTTAATGACCATTGACATAAAATCATTTGAATCACTGCGTAATATATTTGAACTGCTTATACATTCTGAAATTTTCGTCAACAATTATAGTCCAAATAGTATAGTATAGTATAGTCTAAATTTTTAACATAATCTACTCTGCAATGTTATAAATAGAGCCATCAAGAATTTTTTAGAGCCGTCACCTAGATAAAGGTGAAAAAATTATTAAAAAGTGTTTTTTGAATTTAAAAAAAATTGTAAGAGAAAAAAATTTTATTGTATAATTCAGATAATAGTGAAATAATCTCTGATATAATTTTTTTGTTTTGGAAAATCACAATCTTTTTAAAGCTCTAATTGTCATCCCTTACTCTATAAATATCATTAATTGCAGAAAACCTCTCAAAAAAATTTTTATATGAAATTGAAAGATCTAGAAATTTGTTTGACCGTTTTTAAAAATACCAAAAAAATCTTGACAAGTATATTTAGTAGTTTGAAAGTGACTTTTTAATATTATCAATCGATTTTAAGATAGCGATTGATATTTTTTCACTCTTATCTTATCAAGGTGCCTAAAAGAAGATAAAAATTTATAGTTGCTATAGTAGAAAGTAATGGCAGACTAGGGCAAGAAAATGAAAGAAGCTGCTAATTTATTTAATGCACTGGACGCACCATTCTTTGGGAAAAATAAGTACCCAAAAACATGAAAATTGAAAATGTGGAAAAAATGTGAGGCCTAGTACTATGTTTCACAGCTGTGAAATATAGAAATTGAGTCAAAATTAAGTAGACTGTGTAAATGCGATGGAAATGAGGTTCCTAGAAAAAATAAAAACAAATTAAAGATAGACTAAGAAATGAAACATATAGAAGAATATTAAAGATAAAACAAGTCAAAGATAATATATATGAAGCACCACTGAACTGGTTTGAACACATAAGCCGGGTGCTTGAATTTAATGAAACTAGAGAAGACCAAAAAAACATTAACTAAAAATGAAGAAGAAGCAGCGGATATAGAGGGGATAAAATGGAAAGGAATGAAAGATCTAACGAAAAACGAAAGATAGAAAAAAAAGTTTATGTCATAACCCCCAACCTATTACATCACAAAGTAGTTACCATTTTGTTGTCGGCTATTCAACACGACATCAAATATTTTCCATATCATCAAAATCTTATACTCCAGACATCCAGCAGATGATCTAAAGTCATGATATAAACTAAGACATAAATCAAAATGATTTTATCCACAAAAGCACATACATCTTTATAGATAGTTTCTCAGCAAATCAAAACGTAAACTAAAAAGATCCTCTGATAAGTGTATCAATTGGATATTCTGAATATGGTTTAGTTCATTTTCGGAGAGAATTTGTATTTTCTGTTTGATCATCAAAGATTTGAGCAACCTTGCTTCGCGAATTATGAATATAATCAATCAAGTTTCCTCACTAATATCCATTAATGAAAAAAAGCAATTTATTTCCCATTAATCGATAATTTTTTTTAGCTTTGAAAGTGACTGTACAACCAATTGAATTGAAAAAATAATCGATGGAAAGCATGAAAAACCGATGAACATATTTCAAAGAGATTCATTTTACATAAGTTCAGTTTCCTTTTAATTCGTATTCGTTTACGTATAACCCACCAAACAATACAAACACACTTTAAAGCCAAACAGTAAAGTATCTCTTGTTTACAGGAATCTTAAAAGCACTCAATAAAAAAGTTTATTCAGAATTTTTCACTATAATCTTAATATTTTAGTTTCCACTTTTCAAAAATCTTATTTTATATAAGAGTATTGAATAAGCCTGCCGAATATTTTTCGGTATCATGTCTTGATTTCAATATTATAGGAAATTTGTTCTATAAATTCGATTTTTACTGAAATGGATACAGCAGATAACAAAATTAATGAGCCATCTTTTAAATAATCCAGCAATAACAGCAGTAGCGCACGCTCTTCTTAGTAAATATCATTAGTAAAATATTTTCAATACATTATATCTTGAGAATAGCGAGAATTCACTTTTAAATGATAATTGAAATGACTTCAAATAAAATGAATATAAATATCTTTTGGTAACGTACGTTAAGGCACAAGAATAACTTACCGTACTTACCATTTAGATTAAAAATATTTATCATCTTCGTCATTTATATGTGAATAATTTGAACCCTATTAAGTCAATTTTTGGTTTGATAAACAAATTTTAAGGAATAAATGTTTGATGTGTTTGATGAAAATTTTTATTGGCGGCTTGAGTGTTAATTGGTGTTTGTCCTTGAAACCATGAAGAAGGCAATTGACTGAATGACAACGAAAATGTCGGCAACACTTCTTAAAAAAGAATCTTGCAATTCACCGCGGCATGCCGATACTATCGAAATAAAATCAAAGCACTACATGGATAAAATCAAAAATTGGAACATCAATTAAGAAGAAAAAAATTGATATTCTACGAACAAATTCCGAGCGTAGAAATAATAAAGTTTAAATCACTTAGTGTTTCACAAATCAAATTTATATATGGTAATCGTATGAGCTTTTATTTGATGAAAATATGCAATTTAACCTACAAAATTGATCATGTACGAGTACAAGACAATTTGCAGCTATGTAGAATGTGTGTTAAATTCCCATCATGTGGTACCTTTTTTGATTGTTATGTGTCTACCTGTGCCTCTCTATTTTTTTATCCTGTTGTATTTCCACCAATCTTTTCAGTACCTAACAAGGCTTGTTTTCTAATGTTTGCCGTCCATCAATATATAGTTTTTTACACAAAACTATCATGAGATAATTATAAATGTCCTTAGTTTTTTTTCTTATATATTTTTATATGTTTTTGTTGCTAATTTGTTTTCATTTTAGATCTCTGAAAATTAGATTTTCAGAAAACACGTAAAAAATTAACGTTTCGACCTATTTCGGTCTTTATCAAAATATCACTTGATATCAATAACTTACATAATTATATTAATCAATATAATAACATAAATATCAAAATACAAATCTACTATTTTAAGAAGAAAAACTAATTTTTCCTTAGTTTTTAAATTTAATAAGTATGCAGCACCATAAATTAAATTATTCGTAATTGTCTTTTTTATCATTTTTATCTTAACAATTTGTAATAATTGAATTTTTATAATTGAATATTTTTTTGATGTATCATAGTTAGTTAATACAGCTAATAAACCTTAGTATTTTCATGGTATTGATAATCTTTTAATCAACAGGGTATTCCGGGACTTGATGCGAAAAATTCGGGAGTGAGTAGATGACGTGAAAATAATAATGTGCCTTAAAAAAATTTTCGTTTCTGAGTAATAGGCCTTTAAAGTAGCGAAATCAGAACTTATATTTGAGTATATTTTATAAATTATACATTCGAACAGTATGAATTTTTAATGTATAATTAAGTACGTCTATGTAATGTATTTGATGTCGAATGGTTAACAATCCATCACTTTTACAGGGGCAGCTTGTACAATCTAAAGATAGCAATAATGAATTTTTCAATCGATTTTTTAATAAAAAGGTTGTCTTTGTTTAACTGAATAAAATTTATCGTTTAGAAGATATGTAGATATGGATATGGAAACCGATCGCAATAAAAAGACATTCTGAGGAAATTATCATAAATTGTGATTGATTATTTATTGATAATACTTTCAGGTTGATTGCAGCTTACGGAAAACAAGTTTGTCCACACAAATTCAGTAAACTAGTTTCATTATTCTTTATAAAATGATATTTTAAGAAGGGTCCCACCACTAGCGTACGCAATATGTCATACAATTTAAGGCATCATCGAGAACTATTCATAGGATTTCCGAGGAGTAACTTCTTTACCCCTTTCACATCGCTTATTATTTTAAGTTGTAGTCTAACCAACTAAATTTTTCTACATGTCAATTTTTTTCCTTACGTAAGTAACACGATGTTCGACAGTATGGTGTTCAATTAGAAATGTCAAATTGTGTTTTAATATCTCCTGTAAGGATTTTAAATAAATAATTACAATTTATAATGGATTTTCTTCGGAATGTTTCTTTATGGCAAACGGTTTCATTGGCATAAGCAACATCTAAAAATCTACATATCTCCTAAATCATAAATTTTATCGAGTTAAACAAAAAGTACATTTTTGTTACAAAATCAATTGGAAAATTCATTTTTACTATTTTTAGATTGTACTGGTTGTCCCTGTAAATGTTACAGATTGTTCACTTCCAAATTTCTTGTATCGTGTAACATCCTGTATTTGCTTAATACTGAGATGTCTGACCTATGTAAATAGCGCCACAATTATTATAAGGAACTTGATATATAATATTACTTATTCTGTTTTTGGGTGTAAGATTTTACTTTAGAGATTATGTTCTTTATGTCATTATATCATTTAAATAATTCGATAGTTGTTATTGTACATATGGAAAAATGTTTTATGTTCTAATGATTTGTTTTTGTTTTGCTTTTTAATCAATTATAGTATCTGTTTATCCTTTTCTTGAATATGTTATATATCATATTTTCGGGATATTTGTTTTCTTTCATTACAGCTTTTGTTTTTTGAATAGCTAAGCATATGAATGAATTCAGGATCTGATAGTTGTATAGCTTCATGAATGATATTTTTGTGACATAGGATAATTATCATACGCATATTATCATTGACAAATTTTTATCCGCAGAAAATAAATCTTATTTGGCGTGATTTTAGATGTGAGTGATAATAATCTAAGAATTCCATATTCATGCAACGACGACCGAGAAAATATAGAATAAAACCGAAGATACCTTGAAATGCATAATTTATAATCCTTTACAATTATATTCATCCCAACCTCCAATTCACACTCTGTATTTCTAAAACCGATAACGTAATTGGATATCTTTTTTCAACTGAATAAAAGTGAAAGAGAAGAATAGTCCAGTCAAAAAGCGTTTGTGCGAATAGCTAAATAAAATAAGATTGAAAAAAAAATAGGATAAAGGATATAGGATAAGATATAGGATAGATAGTATATTCCAATAAACTTAAACATTAATTTAGTCAGCTACATAATCGGTGCAAAATACTTAATATAACTATTATATAAAATGTTGTGCTTTGTTTGCTGTTAATGTCGACCCAAACACGAATAACGACTGTTTCAATAACTATATCTAATTTCCATATGCAGCTTTCCTCTTTTGGAACATGATTTCCAACATTTATTCCATACTGATGGGGTAACTTCACCTATTGAAATACGTAGCAAACACTTAACATCTACAATTTCAAAAGATACATTAAATTGCTACGATAAGTAACTGTGTCCGAAATTTCATGAGGATAGGACAGTGTTTACGCCGATAACTAGCCATACAACAGTCGTAGAAATTTGATAACATTGTAGACACGTTTTTGAAGTCTGTCCTGAAGATGAAAATGAATTTGTCACATCGACAGAACTTACAAAAAGTAATCTTTTCAAAATTATTCTAATCTCATATTAAAAAAGGGGCTAGAAATTTTAGAAAAAAAGATATAAAGTTTTGACAAAAGATTGATAGACAATGAACAAGGGATATTACTATTGTTAAATAAATTCTTTCAATAAGTCAATTTTTTTGTTATTATCCCCCAATAGGGCTTTGGTGCAAAATATAGTATCATTGCATCAAGACTGTCTTCTTCCTAATTGCCTGGTATACCCTGATGACCTAGTACCCACATTAGAGATACTTTTTAACTGTAAACAGATTTTGTTTGTACTAGCCTCGAATCATCTTTGTACCAGGAACATGCAACTTGAAGAAAGATCTTTCCTGCCGTATGATTGACGGTAATAGATCACCATTTCGAATGGGATGTGTGTGTTCATGATTCAATGCAATTGGTCCATTGGCTTGTTACTGCTTCCTAGCTCCTCATTTCTATAATCGTTAGGTGACTTGTCGAATCCTCTAGCTTCACTTTGTTTTACTTGATCAACCTGTGAGCGCTCCTAATTGACACTTTTCTTATGCTGCAGAGGATGCAGATTTAGTAGCGCCTCTAAGGCTGTGGTAGTCTTAGACGTTATGACGTTACCCCTATTATATCCAAGCAGATCAGTCTAAATTTTGGGTCAGTATTGACTTAATAGAATTTGGGAGTCAATTACTTACTCAATGTAGCCATTGTTGCATTGAGCTCTTCGAAGGTTTAAATTGAGAATACGTTGGCTTCTTCTCTTACAGCAGGTGATGAAAAAACACAACTTTTCTCACAGAAAAATCTACAATTTTGACAAACTGGAATTTCCACAGTGGAGGAACCAGGAAAGTTTTGGCGACAAAAGGTCAGACAAGGGTTGGCTCGTTGACAAGCTGGGAAAGAGGCCGCAACATCACAGTTGTTTGTGCAATGAGTGTTGTTGGGGGTTTTATACTTCCAATGTTTATTTTCTCTCGTCAATGTCATTCATTTCTGTTGGAGAAAGATGGTTCTATTGGAGCAAAATATGAATGTTCCAAGAATGGTTGATAACAGAGGATTTATTCACCAAGTGGCTTTAGCACTTTGTCATCCATGCAAAACCATCAGAAAACGAGGAAGTATTATTGATATTAGACAACCATAGCAGTCATATGTCCTTGGCAGCCTATGATTTTTGCAGAGCCAATAATATTATGATGTTATCCATTCCACCCCACACGTCGCATATGACTCAGCCCTTAGACTAGCATTCTATGGATCCCTTAATCATCTTATAGAAATGAGTGCAATCTTCACATGAAATCCCATGCAGGAGAAAAAAAAATCTCCATATGAAGTTGACTCACTGTTTCGAAAAGGTTTTACTTTGAATTGCATCAGTGGGTGAAGGAGAGTCAGACTTCGAGCAACAGGTATCTACCCAATTGACCCTGGAGACGTCTGTCTTCAAAGATGATGATTTTTTGGTGACTGTTGTTTTAAATAACCCAGAAGAAATAACAGTCTTTGATGATGGAGGTGACACTGCGATTAAAAAAGATATTTCATCCGAAGGAATTGCAAAATCTACCCAAGAACTTTTACGATGCAATGCTGCTCTTCGAAACCTAAAGATGCTGCAAGTGCTTCGACTTCAAAACCAGCACATTCTCTCAATTGCAGTGTTGAAGACCTCCTTCCAAAGAAAAATACCAAAGTGACGAAACCGAGAGGGGACCTAAACAGCATTCGAATATTTTAACATCTACACCACTGAAAAACTTATTGAAAAAAAGGAAGAGAAGAAAAAAGCAAAACTGAAGAAGACCAAAGATGGAACAAATAAAAAAGGTCTTGACGAAGCCAAGAGAAAATTACTAAATTCACCTAGGAGAACCAGCAGAACCAGCGCCAAAAAATCGAAGAAGTGCGTCAATATCGAAAAGAAGAGAAGAAAATAAATTTAAAACTGAAAAGAAAATCAGAAAAAGAGCCGATGCAACATCATCTGACTCTGATATTGAAATAGACGATATCTGTAGTGACAATGAAAATAATGAGACAGATTTCGCCTAATGTGTGATTTGTGGTGAATATGGGGCAAATAATGAGATGTGGTACAGGTGTGACATATGTGGACAATGGGCATTCTCCCTGTGTTTTGCAAAGGACTACCTCACCGGATATATATGTGATTTTTGTATTTGACCGGTATTACTCATGCTATGACCGGTAATACCCGTATGTTACAATACCGGTCAAAGTAAAATTTAAGATTATGTACCAAGAAATATTAGAATTTCAGTTTCGTTTGTATTTTACGACTTAGAGTAACATGTATGTTTCATTTTTCTTCCATCAAAATAAATGTATGTTTTATATTTTGACTTTTGTGCCCAAATTTCGTTAATTGACCGCCATTGCCCTATTCTATCCTACAAAGATAATGCAAAAATGTACGGTCAATTCTTATATGAATTACCTTAAACCGCTATTCTTTAAGTGTTAATACCTTATATTAAAATGAAAGAACAAATTGTGATAATTGTGTCAACTTACATTTTTCTCAATCCTCCTATCTAAACTATCCCTATCCTTATCCCTATCTAAAAAGTCAATAGACAAGTATGGAATTCATATTCTCGTAATTTAACTCTTTTACGGCACTATTCGTCATCATTAAATAAATCTTTCCCTTTCAGCTATAATATATTCAGGACGTTGCGACATTTGTGACATAATAATTAAACTATTCCTCAGCGTAGCTGTGAAATAGTATATCTGTAGGTTGAACACCATTATGCAGTTATTCCACGTGGAATAAATGCTGTAATATCAAATTTTTTTCTTGTATAGTGATGAAATTGATTAGGATATCAAATCAACATGAAAATTAATCAAATCTCAGATTATGCAGAACTAAATTTGTCAAGAAATACAAATATTCAACTATTTAAATTTATATCACTAACTGACAGCTACGAATTAAGCTAAAGAAAACAGTATTTAAGAATGTTGTTGGTTTCAATTCCATAGACCAAACAACAGCTGATGTTGTCCTGTTGTTCGATTTAGAGCAATGTTTTCCAAGCTTTTTTGTGCAATGCCCCACCTTAGCTCTTCTAAAATTCCTATGCCCTCTATGTAACATTTCAATATTATAAAACTGATTGTCAATTGAAAAATTTAACTGATAGGTTTCAGGAAGAAGTCACTATGAAAACCCTTTCAATATATTACCACAGCAAAATAATATAATTTTCCTGCTAAAAAATTTTATGGGAAATAATGCTTCTAGGATTAAAGTAAATAAAATCAAATACTTTCCATTTTTACCAATTCTATCTATACAATGTATATACGAGGGCTGCTACTTAAGTTTTGAGATAGATAAATAAAAACAAATATTTATAATTGGATATGGTTTTATTGGTTTTTAAAATATACTCCATTAAGATCGCTTCACATGAGTTTGAACCAATTGTCGAAGCACTTTTTCCATTTCGATTGAGGTACCTCCAAAACATGTGAAGAGAATGTATCAACCGCTTATTAGAGTGTAGAAAAACGTTGACCTCGCAATTTTTGATCTGCTGGAATAAAAAGGAATCATTGGATGCCATACACGGCGGATGATCTATCAACTCAAGTTTTGACTGTTCAAAAACGTTTTTGTTTGTCGATTATTGTTTAGTGTCGGGTTTATATGCATAGATGAATGATTCGTCGCCTGTCATGATTCTATGGACGTCTTTTGAATCTTCGCGCTTGCATTTTTTTAGCATTTCACCAATCGACACGAGCTTTTTTGAGCAAATCTTTTTGACAGCCAAATGTTCATGCAATAGAGAATGTATGCGAGTGGAACTAATAATACCCAAGTACGCCTTAATTTCACGGTATGTTACATGACGATCTTGCAAATATCACTTTACGCACAGCATCGATGTTTTCTGGCACAACAATCCATTTTGGACGACCTTCACAAAATTCATATTATAACGACCACGACCAAGATGATGTTGAGATTTTATAAATTATAGAGTTGGCAACAATGCAGTTTGTCAATGATCCATTCACTGGCACTTTTGGCGCGACATGATGTATTAATTGTAAGGTTAGCTAGTAGTTTTTCACTCACCACGTTGTGTTATAATTTTGACCAAAAATCAATAAACCTTTTATTTGGAGGATGTTTTAATCTAGTGACAACCTAAAACCGTAACGGGTTCTTAAAAGGTTATGGGCCCAGAAGGCGAATAAGAAAGAAATAAAATTTTTAAGACATTAGAAGTTAAATAAGTTAATAAAATGGCCAATACCATAATAAACCTTCCTCAACTCACAACTGCGACAAATTTCAATAACTGGAAGTTCAGAGTTACCATATTATTAGATGAAAGACAAATATCTGAAGTTTTGGAGAAAACAGAAGAAAATTACAGCGAAGAATGACAAAACGCAGAATTCAGAGCCAAGGACTCGAAAGGCAAAAGCATAATAGTACAATGTCTAACTGACAAGCATTTAGATCTGGTTAAAGATGCCAAGACTACCCAAGAAATGATTAAAGCACTAGAAAATATATTTGAAAGAAAAAGTGTGTTCACAAAGCTAACTCTTAAACGTAAGCTGCTGACATTGAAGCTAAGGCGAGGCGAAAAACTAGAAGATCACTTTTTAGTATTTGACACCCTTATAAGAGATTTAGAAAACTCAGGATCTATCTGGAGGAGGAAGACAAGGTATTATCGTTAAATGAACAATATGAATCAGTAATCATAGCTATAGAAACAATGAATACAAGTATTAAAATGGACTTTGTAAAATCAAGATTACTGGATGAAGAAATGAAGCTTAAGTCGAGGCAGGAGAAATTATCTACTAATGAAATGTCGTTTCAAACTAGTCTACAGCTCATTTGCTACAAGTGTCACAAACCAGAACACAAAATGTCTGCATGTCGACAAAAAAGGAGAGTGGATTCTAGAGGCAATCCCAGAGGAAATTTTCGAGGTGGTTTCTCTTCCCGAGAAAAATTTTTAGCTGAAAATTCCAACACATATAATGGGCAAAATCAAGGTAGTAGTCAATCACAAGCAAATTCAGCAAGTGACATAGCCTTCATTGCTTTAAGTGGCACTGAAGCTAGCTGCAATATAGCAACATCTGATGTGCAAACTTTTATTTTGGACTCTGGATGCACACAGCACATGGTTATGGGAGAAATGGTAAAATATATGACTGAAATAGAAGATATCCACACAATAAAAATTGGAACTGCAAAGAATGGTGAAGCTTTGTTTGCAAACAAAAAAGGGACATCAAATGGCAAATGTCAAGGTAAAGGTATAAAAATTGAAGCGCTCATTGTATCAGGTATGTCACACAACCTTATTTCTGTATCAAAACTACTAGAAAAGAATTAAGGTAACATTTGTTAATGGGATTGATGGGACAAGACAAGCAATTTTAGATAAAGAACATTCTAAGTTTAAATGTGAAATGTCAAATAATTTATTTTGTCTTTATGTTGATTTTAATAATAAACCAGATGATGTAGCATACATGAATAATAGTAATACTGATGTAAATTTATGGCACAGGCGATTAGGGCACATAAATAGGAATAATTTGAAAAGATTAGGTTTACCCTATAGTTTAGAAATATGTAAAGCTTGTATGGAGAGAAAAAGTACACGTAAACCATTTTTTTTATGTAACAAAACCAGTACAAAGATTGGTCAATTGATACATTCAGATATTGCAGGTCCAGTTACAGTAGCTACACGAGAAGGGTACAAATATTTCCAAGTTTTGATTGATGATTATTCACATTTTATGATAGTAAAGCTACTGAGAAATAAAACTGAGGCAGATCAGAATATAATTGACTTTATTAAATTGATTAAGACGCAACATAATTCAAAAACGCAAAGAATTCGTATTGACAATGGCGGGGAGTTCATATCAAATGATTTTAAAAATTTTTGTCGAAGTAAAGGTATTGAGCTGGAATATACTATGCCACATTCTCCACAAGAAAATGGAGTAGCCGAGCGAATGAATCGAAGCCTACTGGACAAGGTACGCACCAAATTTGCCGAAACAAACTTGCCAAGAGAATTATGGGGAGAAGCTATTTTATGCTCAGCATATGAATTAAATCGAACGCCAACCCAAGCCAACAATGGGGAAACACCAGCAACCAGATGGTACAAGAAGAATGATTTAGGAAAATTGAAAATATTCGGAAGTCAAGCATGGGCAGTAATTTTACCAAGACAAAGTAAATTAGAAAGAAGAGCACAATCTTGCATCATGATGGGATATACCAAAGCTGGATATAGACTTTGGAATTATGAGGAGAACAAAATTTTTCTCTCAAGAGATGTCAGATTTGATGAAACAACAACAGATTACAATGAAATTATTAAGGCTAGTGGGAAGAAAAGTATAAATGAAAAGGTCATAGAGATACAATACGAAAATGAATTACAAGAAGAACCAAATGCCATAGAGGAAGAAGCAATAGAAGAGACTGACTTCAGCAATAATAATGATGAAACAGAAAGCACAAGGTCAGAGGATGTAGATGAAAGCTAACCCAAAGTAGAGAGTACACAGAGAGGAAGAAAAACTAGACAGCCAAAATATCTGAATGAATATGAAGTCTACACAGCTTATTGTCTAATATCAGCAGAAGAAGATGACCCTATAAGCTATAAAGATGCCGTAAAGGACCAAGATTGGATAAATGCTATGAAAAAGGAACTAGATGCGCACGAGAGATTGAATACGTAGACAGAAACGGAGCTACCAACAAATGAAAATGTTATTCAAACAAGATGGGTTTTCAGGACAAAGGAAGATGGAACGAAAAAGGCAAGAATAGTTGCAAAGGGGTTCCAAATTAAGGAGGAGGATCAGTTTGAACCCAACTACTCACTAGTTGCAAGGATTTCAACGATTAAGTTACTCTTATCTGTAGCATTACAAAATAATTTTAAGATCGGACAAATGGATATCCCGACTGCATTTTTAAATGGAAAACTTGAGAATGATGTCTACATATATGCAGCAGCCGGACTTAAAGTGAATAAATCAAAAATACTAAAACTTAACAGAGCTCTGTATGGATTAAAAGAAGCATCAAAGGTGTGGAATAATACATTTAATGATTTTGCAATTCAGAATAATTTTAAGAGATCCTTATAGGACTGTTGTCTATACAGTAATCAAAAGGTTTGGATACTTATTTATGTTGATGATATTTTGTTAATAGGAGAAGACAAAGATGTGAACGAGACTATGAATTTATTGAAAAGCTGTTTTCAAGCAAGCAAAGGATTTGAATGAAGTGAATAATTTTCTAGGAATGAAGATCACTAGAACAGAAGATATCATTAAAATCGAACAACAGCAATTTATTGACAAATTGCTAAATTATTTTAATATGAAAGACTGTAAACCAAAGAGGACTCCAATGGAAAAAGGATTCAAATATAACGACAAGGCCAAAATTTTGACAAACATTCCATATAAACAACTCATCGGAGGTTTGATGTATTTAGCAACAACTAGTAGACCTGACATCAGTTATGCTGTGTCATACTTGAGCAGATTTTTGGATCGTGTAACTGAAGAGACCTGGACTGCAGGAAAACGAGTCTTGAGGTATCTACAGGGAACTAAAACTCTAGGATTGACTTATACTAAACATACAAATGGTGACGTAATACTTGAAGGATATTCAGATGCTGATTGGGCAACGGACAAGGAAAGTAGAAAAAGCGTTAGTGGATCTATAATTTTATATGGTAATAACCCAATATCATGGTCATCCAAGAAACAAACTTGCGTGGCTTTATCAACAGCGGAAGCTGAATATGTGGCAACAGGACTTAAATACTATTGCCAAAACGATTCTATATTGTGATAATAAGAGCACAATTTTAATGTCCAAAAGCAATGAAAATTCGAAAAGAACCAAACATATTGATATTAAAAACCATTATATAAAAGATTTAATTAGTAAGAGGGAAATAGAAATAAATTATGTATCAAGTGAACAAAATTTAGCCGATATGTTTACTAAATCATTAGGTACAGAACTCTTTACAAAGCTTAGAGACAAAATATGTATAATTTAAAGCTTCATGTTTTTAGTTGTATATTACATAATATCTTAAGTTGATTGAGCGATTTTCATTAATACATGTCAAATCGAGGAGGAGTGTTGAGATTTTATAAATTATAGAGTTGGCAACAATGCAGTTTGTCAATGATCCATTCATTGGCACTTTTGGCGCGACATGATGTATTAATTGTAAGGTTAGCTAGTAATTTTTCACTCACCACGTTGTGTTATATTTTTGACCAAAAATCAATAAACCTTTTATTTGGAGGATGTTTTAATCTAGTGACAACCTAAAACCGTAACGGGTTCTTAACAGATGATTGTTTCAAGTATCTGTAAACAGCTCAAATAGTATTCGTACACGTTCTCAGTACGTTCACTATCAAAAATGTCGAACTTTGATGATGGGAATGTCCAATTTGACATATTCACATCAGGGTTGCTGTATCTCAAAACTTAAGTAGCAGCAGTATTTATTTAATCAACGAGTTTCTACAACAATTTTATAGACACTTATTTCAAATTAAAAAAACTGAATGCTATGAAACACTACCGAAGTTGCGTTGAGTTATTCAGGTTGTTTAGCGAGATTTACTTTACGACGTCAAATTCCCCAGATGATATTTTGGAATCGTCAAGTCAAATTATACCTAATAATTGAGTTTGGTACCAAAATAATGCGGAGCGAAAGCAAGTTAAACTCCTCTCTAGTCCCTTGTGGGGCGTGGGACACACGATGGGATTAGAGAGTCCGAACGATAGTAAAAAGCAACAAAATCGTAACCGGTCAGCAGATTACACCTCTCTTCTTGAGGTTGCTAATTCTTCGAAGTGCGGCAAACCATATTTTGAAATATTGAAATTCGAAGCAATTGAGGTGATTAAAAAAATTATATTTTAAAATGTGTGTGTATTTTATTGAGTTTATCAAAGGATATAATTTCATATACCTACAAAGTCCATAACTACATTTTCACATATTAACTCTAATTAATGTGAAGCTTCACAAATAAAATTGCGGAGGACTTTTTTACGAATATTTTTTTTCATATAAATGCGCCTCACATTTTCCAGAACTCTTTGTGAATTGATATTATATGACATCCATGTTACATTTAGTGGAATGTACGAAAGGAAATGAAAAGGAAACTAAAAATTGGACTGAAACTGAAATATATACTAGAAGCCACTTGCGAGGGTTTTCTTTCACATTGAGTAGTAACACAGTATAGAATCAAGCACCTCTAAAACGGAAACGATATTTTTTTTCAGTGGTTGAGTATAAAAGTCGTTGAATCCATTAATTATGTCACTGAAGTACAAAAAACATACTACTCAGAGTTATTTCGCACAGATTGAAGTGATATCGGGTACTTTAGAAAGTAAACTCTTCTTAATAACCGAGAAAGTTTGATTCTATTAAAACAGTAAAAATAATAAATTGTATAGAATAAGATTCATTTTTTATTATGTTATGAACATTGACTATGAAATTTTACCCTCCATTATACTAAAGCATGATCATGTTTCTTATTTCATTAAAAAGTTTGCTCTACTATCGCTGATCATGTTTCTTATATCCTAGTTTGCAATTAGCTCACTATATTAAACTAAAAACTATTTTGCTAATACCTGTTGTATACTGGAATGAAGTAGATATGTCATTAAATGTCAATTTTCTAAAGTCCGCTTGATTCTCATTGGAACGAAACAGCTGAATGTTTTATATAAAAAAGATAAATTGAGTTGAAGTGGATTATAATTAAGTACAACTTAAATGCGCTATTCCGAAATAAAAGTACTTTCATTTATTTTTATTATAACATTTAACTTTTAGCTTTGACGTCAATTATGTGAGATAACGACTTCAATTCCGACTGATTTAATAACCAGAAATCAATTTAAAACATAGAGCAAAATTTTCATAATTATGATGAGAACAATTTTTGTCGTCTGTATTGCTTGAAATTGGTGCTCCAAAATTAGCACAAGACTTAGTTCGCCGCCATTTATATGTTGACAACCCTAAAAAAAATCAAATCGACAGCTAAAATTTTAGGGTGAGTGAAAATGTAGCATTACCCGATAGAATCATCAATGAACAATATTTCAAAAATTTTGAAAGCACAAAAAAATATGGACGGAATAACTCTAGCTTCGACAACTGTGAAGAGATTAAATAAAAACCTCGGGAAACAGAATCCGTTGAACATACCAAACAGACTGGTCGTCCAAAAACAAGACGTTCAAATGTAAATATCGAAGCGGTGCTTGAGAATGACTGTACCAATGCAATTCGTCCTCGTGGACAAAAATTGCAAATTTTGAAAAGTTTTCTACAGCGTATACTCAATAAAGATCTGCGTCTCCATGCTTTCACAATTCAATTAACACAACAACTGAAGCTGAATAGATTTTGGGCATCGTAAGCAACGAAGCAATTTCTTACCTTGATGAGTTTGATAATCGCCACAATTGCCGCTTTTACAGTTCTGAGAACCTACATGTGATTGTCGAAAAACAAATGAATCCACAGCGTGTTACTGTTGTACATTTTAAGCTGGATGCATCATTGGACCGTGGGGCTTCTTGAAAACTATCACTTTATTAGAAAGTATACAATCTATACGGCATATGTTTCAAGTTTAAAAATGCCACGTTGTTGAATATTAGTTTGTGACCGTTTTCAGTGAAATTGTAAACATGGAAAAAATTTATATGAAAGGACTTCGCCTAACCAATATGAAAGCCGAACTAGATTCTACTCTGGGCGAGATTGCTCCTTCATTATTAATAGTAAAATATTGGGTAGAATAGTTTAAATGACCGTACGACCTGCAAAGACCAGTGGTCGATTAAATATGTTGACGATTCCAGAAATGTTGACGAAAATCCGTAGTGGTACTGGTACCAACAAAAACAGCGCCGTCAAAATGTTTCCATCGAGTATTTGGCAATTTTTCACAGAAAAAAGCCAAATTTTGCGCCGTTTCATAACCATGGATGAAACGTGGGTCCATCACTTCACACCCGAAACAAAATAATAATCAAAACAATGGACTGAAAAGAAAGGATCGGCTCCAAAGAAAGCAAAGTCCGTTCTATCTGCAGGCAAGGTCATCGTGCATTTTTTTTTGAGATAATTTTCATTGACTATCTTAAAAAAGGAAAAATTCTCAACGGCGAGTATTATGCGAACTTATTGGTACGTTTGAGCGAATAAATCAAGCAAAAACGGCCGCGTTTGGTTAAGAAGAAAGTGTTGTTTCCTCAAGACAATGCACCACCTCACACATCCGTTATTGCAATGGTCCAAATTAATGAATTAATGTTCGAATTGCTATTCGATAGCCACCCTCAGATTATTTTTTGTTCCCAGATTTGAAAAAATAGCTCGGTGCTCGAAGATTTTCCAACAATGGAGAGGTGATGTCGGTATTTAATGGCTATTTTGAGAAGGTTGACGATTGTTATTATAATAAAGATATCGAGCTTATTGAACATCGCTGGGAAAAGTATATGGAGCTGAAAGAAGATTACGTTTAAAAATACATATATTTTTTTTCCAAAATTTTTGTGTTTTCTTTGTTGGACCAGATACTTCTGGGACCATCCTAGTATTAATAGTACACATTTTTACTATGAAAATATATGTTTCAACCCTCGTATACTGGATGGGATTAGATTTATAAATACATTTACACACCATTTAGTTTCACAATGAAAATGAAAAGTTTTTTCTCTTCTATCCAGCAACTCGAAGCCCGTTATCTTGTAATCGATCTCCGGTAAAACCATATCGTTCCACCAGCTTCGATGATGATTACTGAAACCACACATTTGTGGTGACATTGATCCGTTCGTTACTTTCTATGATCTTTATCGCTGGACGTCAAGTCGAGGGATATACGTAAAAGATGAGGTAATGGTAGAACTCTGGCACTTTATTTTATTTAATGGGAACGCTTCAAATATACAGTTTATTCCCATAAAAACATGAAAGATGTACACTGAAACAAAACTATATCCCGAATAATCCATAAATTTGTTCTTGAAATAATTTCCAGGATTTTTCTAATCATTTATCATATTTTTACTTTTTGGGGGGTTAATTGGTCAGATGGAAGCAGTATTTTATAATTGGTACTGACACAGTGGCTGTCAATGTCAAGGCTAGAACGTTACAGAAATGAAAATAGTAGAAGATATTATGATAATGTTGATTATTTTATTCACACTAATAACTGCAGTGATACTATACTTTGTTGATTGATGAAATCATTGATTTGAAATTTGGCAACGATACGTAAATAACTGACTGATCCTTCTATGAACATCCCCAGTTTATTTCATCTTCACCCATCTCTAGAACCCTCTCGATGTTCGACTCTTCACTTCCGTTGCGATTTAGTTTGGCTGCAAAACCTTCCACAATATCTAAACAAATGCGAGGCATTGAATGAAAGTTCTATAGGAGAATTTAGTAAAGTAATTGTACTCTGAGAACAATAATAACCTACGGGTTTTAATGGTTTAATGATTGAAAGACAGTGCTTTGAAAGACCGGTAAGCGCATAAACGGATACTCATGTTACATATTTGAAAAGTGACAGTGAATGTGATTCTGCATCAAATATATTTTTTGAATTATATCACGTGTATGCTTCTAACAATCTTGAAGTTAAATTACTCAGTCTGATGAGGGCCTCAGTCACGTATCCGGATGATTGGTTAAAGTTAGTGATAAAATATTTATCACCGGCGACAGAATATTGAGTATTAATTAATCATTGAAACAAGAAATACAAGAAATTATTCAATTATAAAAATGTTTTGAACAGCCGGTAATTAATGAATAATTAATTAAGTGAAATGTTGGACTTTGAAACCAACGCCTGTCTAGTCGATATTACACGATCGGGATTACGAATCAAAAGGTTTACGACATTTGGAGATCATGCTTCGACAAAACAAACGTTTTTCAAAAACCAAATTAGCATTATATCCAAGTTGTGGCTAATAATTAACTATCCATACAAATCCCATGCCGCTTTCGATTTTTCAGCAGAATTTGGATGTAGATTTCTATTACGCTAGGACATAGATACAAATCGCAGTAAGATCCGATGGATAAAGAATATGGTCTAGCACTAGGATGCTGAACTTGGCTGAAAACAGACAGTGCGAAATGTCTCGTCGTTTTATCATGATGAGTTTTCCCTGTGAAGGATGTAATGTTGATTGACTATCAGAAACCTAATGGAGCTACACGCTCCATTCATTTACTTATTCGTGCTTCTTTGGCTCTAAGCGAAGATAGGCTCTTCTTTTGCATGGGTTTGCATTCACATTATCCTTTCCAGTAATTTTGGGTAATTTGGCATACAAAGGATCAGTGCAAACTTTTTTGCAAGCTTCTTAATAATTTTTTCGTCAACTCCCAAAGTTTCAAATCGAATCAGATTACAAATTTTTTAACATTGTTATCCGTTTTTGATCTCGAAGGCCCAGGAATCCAGAAAAAGCTGAAGCAACACGTGTACGTGATAAACATTGAAGTAACTAATGCGATTGAAGGTTGTGGCTCTACTGATTCATTTACAGCAGTGATAGAGAGTACATTAGTACCAGATGGTAACAAGGTAACAAGAGTCGGTTGCTGGTGTTCGACATATTCGCATTTTTTCTGTAACAACGTCCATCTCGTACATTTATAATAAATGATATTAAATTATACTTTTGTTCATTTACAACAGCGCTCATTGAACAAACTATTAAGGAAATATGTTTTTAAAAACAATTTACAATATGAAACGAAATTATAAATTAGATGCTACAAATGACAGAACGATACTTCATAGTTTCGTTAATATCATCTGACGTCTACCTTATCAATTATCTTGTTAGGTGTATTATACCGGGTGTCCCAATAAGTATAGCTCTCGGCCATATCTCGGGAACCGTTTATAGTATAGATTCGGGAAAAAAAAATTATAACAAAAGTGACCTCGAGAAAAACCTGGAAATTATTTACAGAGTTGTAGGTCCACAGTCAGAGGGCGTAATTAAATACCAAAAATAATAAAATGAATAATTTACAAATTTTGCCCAATTAAGATGCATTCAAACTATGATTATCGTATTCTTCAAGAAATTCAGCGTATATTTGATCTTACAAGTTTTAGTCTATCTCTTCAAATAAGAGGCGGTGGGAAGTGGGAACTTTATTATGTAAACACGCCTGTATGTCCAGTTCTCCTTAACCTATCTATGCAAATTAGTCTTTTTGAAGAGAACTCCTTTCTATCAATGTAAGTGTTATAATTTCGAAACAACCTAATGAGTAAAGTATACGCTAGAAGGCGCTATTTATTAATTTTTTTAAATCTAGCTCTCCTTGAAAAATGTTGAATCGAAACATGCAGTTTTAATTAGGGAATATAAAAGTAGACCAAATAAGAAACAGAATAGCGAAAACCGCATGTCGATATCTTTTTTGTACGAGATATCTTAAGATATGTGTAAATTTTCCTTTAAACATAAATTACTCCGGGTTGACTGAACGGATTTTAACATTTTTTGACTCCTCAAAATTGTTTTTCCTTGTTCTAATTATTATGTCAATATTACTTATGCTGTCACAGGGAAACTGCGTTATGGAAGTTATAATGAAAATAAAACTTAAGGTACCTCGCTAGTGACGACATAAATGTTCAAATTGTCGCCCATCATTTTCGATACAAGCGTTTATTCTTTGAGGAGTAGATTGAACAGCAGTCTCAATTTCTGCTCTCGAAATACTCTGAATGGCGTTTCGTATTCTTTCGGTCTAGGTCGGTTAAGTCTGGTGACCTGGTTGGCCAAAAACAAATAGGCCTCCACGTCCTATCCACCTATCAGGGTAAGCATTATCTGAAAATTCTCTAACTTGTCTGGAGAAATGCGCCGGACACCCATCGTGCTGAAACAGCATAGACCTACGAGATGCTAGTGATATATCTTCTAGAAGAAGTGGTAATTCATCCCTTATAAAATTTAGGTAGCGTTCCCTATTAACTGCGTTGTCAAAAATAAAAGGTCCAATTATCTGACCATCTACAATACCACACCATACATTCACCGACCATCGCCCCTGATACTGAACTTCTTCCATCCAGCGTGGATTATTCTGTGACCAATAGTGCATATTATGCCGATTAACCGTACCATCACTACTAAATGTAGCTTCGTCTGACCACAAAATACGTGACAGTAATTGAGGGTCGTCATATACCATATGTAGTAACCAGTTGCAATAATCCAACCTTCTGTCGTAATCACGATCAACCAATTGTTGATGCAGTACTATATGATGTGGATGAAATCTAAAAGAAATATAATGCCCTAACAAATATCTTTCCGGAATGATAAATAAATTTTTATGTTAACATATAACCATGCCCACAAATAATATTATTGCTCTAATACTTAAATGCGTATTAAATTGCACATATGCCAAAGCATTTATTGTGTTTTCCTCTGAACGACCTCTACCGCGTCTTCTAAATACAGTAAGATTTACATTTCCAGTCGTTCTTAAACGGTGTATGAGTCGACGGAAAACTCTGCTACCTGGATGACTTCTTTGGGGATATTCTATGGCATATACCCTAGCCGCAACAGTTGCATTTCTCATACATTCAAAGTAAATGCCTATCATATCAAATGCTTCTTCTTTTGTAAGAATCATCTTAGATATAACTTTTAACAGTTTCCCGACGACAGCATAAGTAATATTGACATAATAATTGGAACTATTATTAATAGAACAGGGAAAGACATTTTTGAGGAATCAAAAAATGTTAAAATCCGTTCAGTCAAACCGGAGTAATTTATGTTTAAAGGAAAATGCTTAAAATTTACACATTTCTTAGGATATCGACATGCGGTTTTCGCTATTCTCTTGCTAATTTGGTCTACTTTTATACTCTTTAATTAAAACTGCTTATTTCCATTTAACATTTTTCAAGGATAGCTAGATTTTAAAAAATAGATGAATAGCGCCCTCTAGCGTATACATTACTCTTTAGGTTGTTTTGAAACTATAACTCTTACAGAAGAGAAAGGAGCTCTCTTCAAAAAGTCTTAGTTTACATAGATAGGTTAAGGAGAACTGGACTTACAGTCTTTTTTTCATAATAAAGCTCCCGGCTCCCCCCACCTCTTATTTGAAGAGATAGACTAAAACGTGTACGATCAAATATACGCTAAATTTTTTGAGGAATACGATAATCATAGTTTAAATGTATCTTAATTGGGCAAAATTTGTAAATTATTCATTTTATAATTGTTGGTATTTAATTACGCCCTCTGGCTGTGGACCTACAACTCTGTAAATAATTTCTAGGTTTTTCTCGAGGTCACTTTTGTTATATTTTTTTTCCCGAAGCTGTACTATATACGGTTCCCGAAATTTGACCGAGAGCCATTCTTATTGGGCACCCGGTTATTCCTACCAATATATTAATTTACAAAATTTATTTTATTTACAAAGTAGCTTCCGAGAGTAGACAGTGAATGTATTCTAAGATCAAATTTTAACAATTGGTCACGCACTCGGGTCCTACTTAAAAACTTGATTAACATAAAGTTATAATCTCCTTTTAAGGGGATTACAATACTCTAATTTCGATTTAGTAATTAGGATTACATTTAAGACAAAGAAAATTTATTCATAATCAATTATTTCCAATCAATTGAATCTAAAGTATATAGGGTGCTACATGATTGTTATATAAATTCAACATTTTGTCATTTTATCAATTTAGTTTTCGCTTCAACATGGTCATGAGCTCTGTTTGCCATGATAATCCTTTGTTAATAAGAAGCTCCAATATTTATGATCCTTCACTTCCGGCTTAACTTCCTCAGAGATTTGTCTTAGCGGTGTTCTTTATTTAATGCATGATTGACAAAGCTTTGCATATAACAATCTTCCAACATATATGTTTTACTTATTCTGACGCTAAAGATTTAGTTTCAGCTTCCAAATACTATATGTGAAATCATCATTGTTGACCCTCTTTTTTTTCTCCCAATAGTTAAAGAAATACAGGAAGAAACCAAGTACGAGGATTGTTCCAAAAGTACCTGGCCTGACCCATAGATGGCGGTAGTTGCTGGAAAAATACCTCTGAATTAGAAAGTACACAATCTATATAGCATTCACTTTGAAGAAGCCACGTTGTTTATTATTTGTTTGGCAGCCATCAATAGTGAACGTTTTCAGTCAATTTGTAAACATGGAAAAGATTTGTCATCGTTATGTCATACAATACTTTTATTTGAAAGGCATTAGCCCAACCAATATAGTAACTGAATTAGATTCTACTCTGGGTGAGACTGCTCCTTCGTTATCATTAGAAAAATATTGGGTAGCAGAGTATAAACGAGGCCGTACGATCTGTGAAGACCAGCATCGCAGTGATCGACCAAATGTGGTGACGACTCCAGAAATATTCAAGAAAATCCACAAAGCAGTACTGGATGATCGTTGAATGAAAGTAATTGAGCTAGTAGACATAGTAAGCATTTCAAGAAGTATGGTGCATCGCATATAAACTGGAAATTTGGACATGAGAAGCCAATGCGGAAGTTGGGAGTCGCGTTTGCTAATGGAACAGAAACAACGTCGTCTAGATGTTTCCATAGAGTTTGGCAATATTTCACAAATTTTCGTGCCGTTTCATAACCTTGGATGAAACGTGGATACATCACTTCACACCCGAAAGAAAAGAACAATCCAAACAATGGACTGGAAAAGGGAGAACCGGCTCCAAAGAAGCAAAGACCGTTCCATCTTGAGGAAAGGTCATCCCATTGGTTTTTTGTGATACGCTGGAGATAATTCTCATTGACTATCTTGAAAAAGGAAAAACTGTCAATGACGGCTTTGGCTAGGAAGAAAGTGTTATTCTATCAAGACAATGTACCAGCTTACACATCCGCTATTACAATGACCAAAATTAATGAATTAAAAATTGAATCGTTACCTCATGCACCCTATTCACCAGATTTAGCCCCCTCGGATTATTTTCTGTACCCAAACTTGAGAAAATGCCTCGGATGTCAACAATGAAGGAGCTTGACGATTCCTATTATAAAAAGTATATCGAATTTATTGACCATCGCTGAGAAAGGTATATGAAGCTAAAAGAAGATTACGTTGAAAAATAAATATATTTTTTTCCAAAATTTTTGTATTCTCTGTTGGCCCATGTACTTCTGGGACCATTCGCGTAGAAATAAATATCCAACGAGAGAACTCTCAGATCCTTCTTATTTGTGATAAAGTAAATGAAAATAAAAGTATCGATTTAGTATAATAAAATTTAGAAGGAACTTTTACACAATACAGAAAATTGGAATTGTGTTAATTCCATAATGTGAATGTACTGACTAGTTTAAGAACTTATTTACTAATGAGTTTAATAGTGTTAGGGTGTAAAGGTAATGCAGAACATAATCGTGAATTAACCCGTCCGTATAGTGGCGGGAAATATTACTTCACTGGATGTATTGTACCGGGTGTCCCAATAAGAATTGCTCTCGGCCAAATCTCGGGAACCGTTTATAGTACAACTTCAAGAAAAAAAAATTATAACAAAAGTGATATCGAGAAAAACCTATTATTTACAGAGTTGTAGGTCCACCGCTAGAGGGCGTAATTGAATACCAAAAATTATAAAATGAATAATTTACAAATTTTGCCTAATTAAGATGCATTCAAACTATGATTATCGTATTCTTCAAGAAATTCAGCGTATATTTGATTTACAAGTTTTAGTCTATCTCTTCAAATAAGAGGTGGGGGGAAGCTGGAACTTTATTATGTAAAAACGCCTGTAAGTCCAGTTCTACCTAACCTATCTATGCAAACTTTTTGAAGAGAACTCCTTTCTTCCAATGTAAGAGTTATAAAACAACCTAATGAGTAACGTATACGCTAGAGGGCGCTATTTACTTATTTTTTTAAATCTAGCTATCCTTGAAAAATGTTGAATGGAAATATGCAGTTTTAATTAAGGAATATAAAAGTAGACCAGTTTCCATAAGGCAGTTTCCGGTGACAGCATAAGTAATATTGACATAATAATTGGAACTATTATTAATAGAACAAGGAAAGACAATTTTGAGGAGTCGAAAAATGTTAAAATCCGTTCAGTCAACCCGGAGTAATTTATGTTTAAAGGAAAATGCTAATTTCGTTTTCGTATTACGAGATATCTTAAGATATGTGTAAATTTTAAGCATTTAAGATGGATTTTTCCAGATATTATTATTCATTTTCCAGTTCCACTGCATAAAACATGAATGGTACTGGTGGTCACCTAGAAACCTATTCTCATGGTAAATTCGTTTCTTTAGGACGAATACGTTCTGATCTACTCCTTCGGGTATTGTTTACATCAGGTTGATGTTGGTTAGTAGTCCTGTTGTTTTCTTTTAGAGCACTTATACCGCTTATTTCTAGACAAAGGTGGACTGCTATTCATAATTTTAAGAAAGAGAGAAAGCAATTTACAGACATTCTTCCAGCAATCATGACGGAAAAAGGGGAGACATACAGAGGATGCTCGGTTATATTAAAGCTTGTCTGATTACATTAGCGCCTATATAAATCGTATAATTACCTTAAACAGCAAAGCCTTACGCACTGCAGCGAAATAGGGGAGAGATTTTTTAAGTACATTAAATCATATAGCATTTAATATCAGATATAAATTTGAAAATATATTTCAGGTTTCATTTTCAAATATTTTCCGTTATAAAAGTCCTAACATTACATTTTTTTATTTTCTATAAGGGAACGTAGACAACAGGAAAAAGCCAAATTCGATATTTGAGATCATTAAGACTTTTATCATCATCACACATGCTCTGATTGGTATTGAATTATCGGAAAAATGATAGAGATCATTAATATCCATTCTTTTGAGTTAAATGTATTACTGACACTTATTGTGAGAAGTAATTGTTGAATGTAAATATTCTCATATTTTTTTTCAGGTTGTTCTTACAAAAACCAGCTAATCCAGATTTGATGTATATCATATTTTTCTGTCATACCCAGCTTACTGTGACGCTTCTGCTGTGCTTAATATTCGGTAGTAAGGTAAGTGGAAGTTTTATGGTTTCTTATACTTGGACTGGCTCTTGATGAAGCACTAACACTAGTTTTTCATAAAGAGCTGATAATCGTGAGGTAAATTAAGCAGTCGATGGGAATTATTAGTTTCATTGAGTTGGACGTTTACTTGATGCTAATATTCAGAAAAATAGAATCTCGATATTTTAATCGCATATTTTTCAAAATAATTCGTAAGAAAATGAAAATACTATAAGCTTACGTCGTGAAATAGTCTTAGCCAGTAGTTAACGGCAAGTTGAAATAACTGTAACCGAGTTCTAATCTAAATGGAATCAATGTGATTACAATATTGAGTTGAGCTAATAAGTTTCTGCCATAAAAAAATTTCCTCTCCAAATTCTTCTCAGCAAATACCGCAGCCGACTCAATGATCAGCTGAGACAACTTGTACCCTTTCCTATAGCTTTATAATTGTTGATTTTAGTTAATCCGTAGTATTCATATACTAATTATTTCAAACTTAAATTTTTATTAGATTTCGCTGAATTGAGAATCTTGTTCAAGTTCATAGTTCTATCAAGTTGAACTTAAATTAAAACTTGTTCTGTCTCTCTAGATCTTTCAAACAGAATATCCGCTTGATTTATTTAGTTTTAGAAATAAATGAGGTATCTAAATGAGTTTTAATCTGATATTTTGATATTGTTATATTTATAATATATATGCATCAATAATTTTTGGAAGAAAGATAAAACTTGACGTTTCGACTTTTCTTCTCTTTATCAATATATATATATATATATATATATATATATATATATATATATATATATATATATATATATATATATATATATATATATATGGACTAACTTCAATATATTTTCCGAGTTTTCGAATACTTATGTATTCATCGTTGGGAAATAATTAATTAATTGACATTTTCAGTGGTTTTGTACAAAATTTTAAAATTCATGGGTTTCAAAATTCAATATTCAAATATATATATATATATATATATATATATATATATATATATATATAAGCATAAGAGGAGAGAAACGATGTATAAATTCTGTCTAAAAGAACTCATGGTAATCGGGGTAATCGGAAAATATGATTTTACTTTAAATTCACATGAATAATCATTCACTAATGGCAGTGAATAACCAGGAACTCATGGCTCCAATATTTTTAATGATTACTGAAAGAAAATACTTTGAAATAATAATCTAGCTGTTCTATCATAAAATTTCTCCGTTTTAGAAATATATGAAAGAGTAAGCCTTTCCTGTTATATCTATGAATATTATAAAAAGCATAAGAAAAAAACGAGGTTAATTTTTTCTTAAAGAACTCATAGCAATCAGGAAATATGAGTTAATAACTTTTAAATAATAGGAATAATCATTCACTAATTGCGGTAAATAACCAGAAGCTCATTGCTCCAATATCCTTAATGATTACTAAAAGAAAATACTGTGGAAATACTAAAACAAATATTTTTTAATTGGGATTTATCTGTCTTTGCAATTCAGAACAATACGGAAAGGAAGATTAATGGGACAAACAAACCGAAAATCTTTACATTCATTCTATGGTTTTATGTTTGTGAATCCCAATGTGAATTGTATCGACTTAGTGCAGTCACTTAGCTAAAAAAGCAGTCATCATCCGAATGGAACGAAATAAGCTGAAAGTTTGTATAAAACTTGATTATCTGAAGATTGTAGAGATAGAAATGCTACACAACTTTTATAACGCAAATACGAATAGAGACGAATAAAGTGATCTATTTGTAAAAATGACTGATTTTTGTAAACTCCGATCTTGAATATCTGAGGACATTCACACGTGACCATGTGGAAATTTAGAGACAACAATTTACTATATTTCACTCTTGGGTTATACCCTTAAGTTGACTGGGTTACAACCACCATATTTTCCATATGGTTGACGCAGATGCAAATGAAAATTAGTAGTTAAGGCTTAGATGCCAATATAACGTCAATTTTGTCGGATCGAATAACATTCATCTCAAGATAGGTGGATAGTAATGGATGATACACATACTTGAAGTCGATAAATCATTAAAACTTTTCAGTGATGGTTTAAATAAATTGTGATTGCTTAGACTATTAGAACTTAGAGGTATTCATTCGTTCGTTTATAGTTGACATGTTGTTGACAAAATGTACGCGAGAATTATTCAACGGTTTGACTGATTTTTTTATTATCTTTCTTCTTGTTCTTCTTTTAGTATAATATTGATCAAACCAATGTCATTTAAGATTATAATCGAATTTTCTTCGTACGTATCAATTCATACTATTAAAACGCCTCTAATGCCTAACTTTATAGTGAATATTGTATTCTCAGTGGAGATTTCACCTTGTATATATGAGGTATGTTCAAAAATACGGGGAATTATTGTATTAAAACAAAGTAAAAAGATAACCTGAAATTTGAATTAAGCTCCCTAGAAGAATTACTCTTGGAAAGGAAGAACCAGAAGTTCTTTGGTGCTAAATATGATGAGTAAGGAGACGTAGAAAAAGAGAAAGATATGGCTATTGCTCTACTTTTCAGGTCTGTCTTCGCCTATTTGAATGAACATGTTTGTCCTCTTTTTGCACATCTTTTGAATAACTCATACCGTTTGTAAACCTTCCAAAAGTTACCACATTATCTCCATATACAGATTTTAGCATTTCGTGAGTTTCTTTAGCACTATTTTCAGCTGAAAACGTCTTGAAGATTTATGCTTCTAGACAGACGCTGCACTAAAGAAGTTTACAAGCTAGAACGAGTTCAAACTTGTAGCTACTGTCAGCACATATGAGGTGAAATAGATACAGCGTAAGTAGTTGACTCTATAAAAATTGATTCACCGTATATTTTGACAACAGCTCAACAGCTCGTATTACGTTTCGACTCAACGTTAATACATCTTGATGTTTCGAACGTAGGGTACATTTGACAAATTCTGAATTGTTAAAATTGTTTAAAATATAACTATAAGAATTTTTGACAACTATCCGGAACCCGAGGTGGATAAAAAAGATTAGAAAGGGAATCAAAAAAATTCGGGCTAAAGGTAAATAGTGAAAAGACTAAATATATGGAAATGCAACAGCAAAGGAAGAGTATGATATCGCAATCTAACCAATTAAAAATTAATAAAAATTCCTACAGAAACCAGAATCAATATTTCAATTAATCAATATTTCTATCAAAGTCAATTTGAATATTGAATTTTGAATCCTATGAGTTTGAAAATTTATACAAGCATTAATACTATCCAAAACCACCAAAAATCTCAATTAATTATTATAAGAAAAAATTTTATTACTGTTATACATTTATACATATATCTCTTATATTGTACAAGACCATAATTTCAGTTCCAGACGATGAATACATAAGTATTTAGGCGGAGAGCCGGTAACACTGAAAGTCCGGTCATAGCGGAATCGAAAAATTTTTATTTAAATAAATAGAACATAAGTATAGGAATAAATTGAGTTCGGTATGCGTGGATTCCTATTGCCGAAACAATGTGAAAAAAAAATTATTAAAAAAATGGAAAAAATATTTTACCAACATCATGGATATGAATTTTTTTGTATTCGACAGTAAATTTTATTGGCTTTTAGAAAAAAATCACGCAAACCACTTTTTCTTACCGGAAGGGTCTGGTATACCTATTTGAAGTGTGTGATAAGGGCTAAAATTTCTCCATCATGCCGGAAATTATTTTTTTTTATTTTATTTATTTTTATGTAATTTTTAAAAATAGCTTGGTATGCGCGCTCAAAAACTGCCGGAAAAATCATGCATACCATCTTGAAGTGCATAAACTACTATATTAGCATCTACTCCCAAATACTACAATAATTAATTAAGATTTTCGGTGGTTTTGAATTGTATTAATTCTTGTAAAACTTTTAAAGTTCATGGGATTCAAAGTGATGTTGATAGAAATATCGATTATGGTTACTATAGGAATTTTTATTAATGTTTAATTGGTTAGATTATGAATGACGTTGAATTTTTATGGGTTTGATAAGGATAACTTGTAGTGAATGATGTTCAAAATTGATTGTTTATTTTATGGATAACATCAAATTTCAATAGCTTAGATCGTTATGAATGTAGCGCAATGTTTATTGGTTAGAATATAAATGACAATAAATTTTATAGGTTAGGTCGATAAAAATTAAGTTGACATTTATAGGTTAGGTGAGGTTAGTTGAATAGAATTACACTAATGTTATTTAAATCAGTCTGCTTATTATTGTATTTTTAGAAACAAAATAAAATATTTAGTAACACTCAAATTAATAAAGAGAAGTGTTAATTGAATCATGTAAGATATTCCGTATAAAAGCTAAGGATATTAATTACGTGAAGAGTTTTGTCGACCTTTTGACTGGCAAATATAATTGATTAACTCCAAATGAGGGTTGGTCCTGAAATAGAAAAGAGATTTGTAATTCTTTAGGTAAACTTTTGAAAAAAACATCAAAAGGTTATTTTCGCTATGTTAAGTAAGATGTGAACCACTATTTAATGTTCATTTATTAATTAATTTAGACAGTGTTCAAAGTATTATTATTAATAATGATCATATCATATTATGGAGATAATACTATGTCGAGCTAGAACTTCCACAATCCAGAGTTTGAGGAACATTTTGTGTGAGTTGTTTGAAAACCATATAGTTGATCGTCATTGTGTTAAACTTTACCATTTAATGTTTATCTTAATACTTAAAATTAAAATGTCCACCAATAAGCCGTAGGGTCTGACAGAAATCGATCTATTTATTGTATGGCGCAACACTCAACACAAAAGATAAATACCGAAGCAATTTATTTAGTACACAATAACGACATTTACGAGGGTATAATTCCATTTTCATGACATAATGTGTAGCTATTAAATTGTTTAGAATCTGTAACTTATTCCTTAACATGATACATTTTTAGACTCTACGGAAACAGTTGTACGTAAATATTCTGTTGATAACATATTGAAAATGACACACAAAAAATATTGTACTATATTGATATTGAAAGAAAATCCTTATTGGGATATTCTAATAAATAATAAATATAGTCACTGTTCATGAAGTATTTAGAGAAAGAAATACTTTATTGATATTATTACATCAAAAGGCAATTGACCGAGTCTTTAAACCACGAAGTATTTATGTAATGTATTATATAGGGTTACTACGACAGAAACATTCTCGTGAGAAAAAAGTTTCTGCTTCTTACAACATGGGAAATGTTTGTTTGTTATTTCAAGATACGTGACAGAAAACATTCGCCTTGAAAATAAATCATTTTATAAACCCATGCGTCGTTGTATTAGCTTCGCTCTATTACCTTAACCTCTCAAATTTACCTTTGTGTGACTTCTTTCTTCAGGAATACCTAAATTTCAACAATAAATATATAAATAATACTGTCTATATTGACTAGCTATATATGCATATGATACATAGTCCATTGATATATTTTCTTGCATGCACTTAAAATAGATTTTCGGGTCACTTCCGTTTCGAATGCTCCATGATTGCGCTCATCTTCTTACCTGGATATCATGTTCTCTTTCCAATACTGTAATCTCATGCTTTATAACGCGGCTTCTTTTGGCTACTCCTCCATGATGTTTCTCCACTTTACTTCTATTTAGTAAACGTAAAATTTTATCAAACCAACTTCTCCTACGTTCATTTCAATAACTGACATCGACATTTTGCACTATTATTCACTTTGCTCGAAGGTAGAAATAGCATAAATTAAAGCAAATTGACATGAAACTATTTATTTCATATTTTAAGTGTATATCCCCAAATTTATCTGTCATTAGTAACGACCCTTTTTGAAATCCAGGTAAAGGGATTATCTTGGCGACTTCACACCCTTCTGATAATTTGATAAACTAAAAAATTATTCTAGGAAAGTTGCTATCTGGATGTGTTAAAATACGAAACTGCAGACGATTATCATGGTTCTAGTGGTGAGAGACATTTGGAAACATATTACTATTATATTACTACTTACTATTATATATATATATATATATATATATATATATATATATATATATATATGTATATACATATACATATACATATATATACATATATATATATATATATATATATATATATATATATATGTATGTATGTATATATATACATAAATTTCAAGTTTCTTGAGAAAATTTGTTTCCAAATGTCTCACCACTAGAACCATGATAATCGTCTGCTAATCTACTAATGACAGATAAATATTACTATTATATTACTACTTACTATTATATATATATATATATATATATATATATATATATATTACTTTTTAAAGTACTAGAAGCTCATATTTCTGAAAGTGTACTAGTGAATCGTTTAGTTTGACCAGAATACTGAGGTACGACACGACGTGCCTATCAGAATACCTATGTGCTTAATGGTCCTTGCCCACCCACTAACCTACTATAATATATAAGGTCTGGCTACTGGTTAAGAAAAAGGTTTTTATTATAAAAATTATTCTACATTCGAATGCTCCCCTTTAATATACTCCCTTCTCCTCGCCACACACCTTTCCATACGTTTTTTCCATTGATCGAAGCAGTGCTGGAAGTCTTCTTTGATGAGGGACTTTAGGAGCTCTGCCGTTTTTGCTTTACCACTTCCATCGACTCAAATCGGGTCCCTTTCAAAGCAGATCTATTTCTATCCTTTCAAGGAAATCTGAGCAGACCCGTTGACGCAAGAGCTTTTGGTCAAGAGTCAGTTTTTTTGGCACCAGCTTCGCACAGACTTTGTTATGTGTAATTCCTCGTGTAACATGTTTCTAACCGTTACCTATCCGGATACTCATTCGGCGATCTGCACGCACAATTTTGTTGATTTTGGTCACTGTTTCTTGAATTAAAACAGTCACAGGGCGACCAGTGCTCTCTCGGAACTCACTAAAGCGCTTACACCACACACGTGCACGAGATACAGAATTGTCTCCATAGGCCTCTTGCAACAATTTATAGCATTCAGTCGTAGTTTTGAGATTGATACGTTTCACCTGTTTTTCGTTACACATGGTGTTCGGTACGAGAAAAAAATCCGTTCGTTTCAAACCGCTTTTGCACAAATACAATAATAGTGACCGAAACGTATATAGACACGTGTATAGACAAGATATCTAGGGCCGTCAAGGGTGGCCTCTAAGCACGCAGTCTCGTTATTTATAGCCAGACCTCGTATTATTATTTATCGTACAAGATTCTTGTTCAAGAAATTTTGATTCATCTTCACTAAGTATTGGTGTTGAAAAGGAAGATAACGATATCCTAGTACACTCGTGAGCAAAAAAATCGACTCAAGAGACACCCTTGCGATCGCAAGTCACTGACAACAAAACTGAACACGAAATTTTATTTTTCTTACTGAAATATTAACTGACTCTTATAAAAAGTTATCTACCCAACCCACCACTTTGTTAACAAAAATCAAGAGTTCTATCTGAAAATGGACACAAGTGATTAAGCTGCACAAGCGGTCACCCTATTGCGTCAAAGCCAAAGTCAACCAGAAGTGACCAGTGCACTGAACATGAGTTAATAGCTGTTTCTAGAATTGACTGTCGTTACCAAGATACTGGTTACTTCCATCGAAGAGGCGTCTCTGAAATGAAAAAGTGCACATCCGAGAGGGATGACTGATTCATTGTCAGCACATAGCTGAGAAATCGGGCTCTTATTGCTATTCAAGTCCAACAAGAACTCAGAAAACGCGAGGAGTCGCTGTAAGTAGCAATACATTCAGAAAAAGACTTGGAGCAGCAATGGACGAACAATAGGACTTCGTTCTCTTCTCAGACGAAAACAGAGTGTGCCTCCATGCTAGCGATAAAAAAGAGTAAGTCCACAGAAGAGCTAGATGAAGATTGGCGCAGTGTTGCATAAAGAAACGTCGCTTTCGAAAGAGGTTCCTGGATGGTTTGGGCGGGCATTTCATTAGAAGCAAAAACTGAGTTGGTTTTTTTGAAGCTAGCAGAGGAGCGTAGGGATTAACGGCGAACCGATAGAAATTTTAGGGAATTACGTCATTCCCTTCCCCAGTTTCAACGGCGGGAATTTCATCCTAATGCAGGACAATGCCCATCCCCATACGGTAGGTTCCGTATGGTAGTATTTACAGGATGTCTAAATGTGGATTTTCCAACGCGTAGCCCTGACGTACCATCAATCTACTAAGCCAAATTGGTTGTTTGTCGCCGTCTAAAGATTACTCACTTTTGGAAGCATTGGAAATGGTTCCTGAAAAGTTGTTGACTTCATGTAATGTGCCAATAAATGGTCAATAGGTTATCTGCTCGTTATTAAGGAGGGTTGGAAGTAACAAAATATAGGCGAGATGCACAAGATTTCATTCGAATTAGCTTAAAATTAAATTGTACGATTTTGATTCATTTTTGTTCAAAACTATGATTTATGTTATTTCGAATCATAATTTATTCAAGAGGAAATGAATGCGAATAAAGAGATATCAGACATTACTGAATTTTAATTGGCTCCGTAGAACCGCGTGTTCATCATGTATTTATTTTCATTTGTATTCATAGAATGATGTTCGGAAAATATAAAATTTCAATCGAATTTCTCGCATTCAGGTAACTCAGTATGCATGTCTGTCGACAAAGTGACCTTTGAAAATAAATAATTAAAATATACCTCCGTTGATATTTAAAAATAAAATGGACGGACTGTGATATCGACTGGGGTTTCAATAATTTTCATCTTGTACCTCAGAGCTAGAGTAACTCAAGTCCAAACGACTCCTTGACCCGATCGTTTTATTAGATGCATTATAATTATAATAGAAATTTATATGAACAATCTGAATATGGAAAATCGGCGTTTAAGCAATAGCAAACTGCCAGTACCCTTCGCAAACAGAGGTCGATTCGAGCGGAAAGTCTTGTTGTATGTCTGGTTGGATTATGAAGATTTAGTCTACTTCGAAATCATTCCAGACGGTTGAGCTATCAATGTTGAGTTACATAGTGGATAGCGAGTTTATGAGGTTTTATCGGAGAAATATCCAGGTTTAGATATCCGAAGGCGAACTTTCTTACAACAAGACAATGCCAAACCACATCCTGCAAAAGTTACGCAGAATAAGATCGAAGCATTTGGTGTTATTGAACTCCTAGCAGATTCAGCATTTAGTCTGAATCTTCCACAGTGACATTATCATTTATTCAAATCAATGACGAAATTGTTGCGTAAAAAAACCTGAATCAAATCGACATTGTCGACCGATACGTTCGACTTTTGGCTTGTCCACATTGGCCAGTAAACGTGGACGTGTCGACCGACATTCATCTGATAGTTTAGCGAAGTGCTTTCAATTAACTTATGATTGAAAAAAATAGTGATGAAGAAGATTGTGTGGCGGCTGCAACTGCAAATATCATAGCCATAGTTGGACCGCCGTCACCTCCCAAGGAGGCTTTGGCTACGACCTAGCCTTCTTCGGGGAGGAACAAAGCATAGAATTGAGATGTTTATAATTTTTAATTTGATAGTTTGGATAACTGGTGACCCATAGGTTACTCCGATCACGATACATATGAATAAATATAACAACTTATTCGTGACTAAAACTCTTTTTAGCAAAAGTAGAATTGAGGTCGAAGCGACTCGTCCACACTGTTTTTTGTTTCCGATTCGATTGCCTTTGATACGGGCCGACATGGTTTGGGTTCGGTTCGACTAGACTCGACATGATTGGACAAACTCGGGCAACACGTCTGCGCTTGTTCGACATTGTCGATTGACAAAGTCGAATGGCGTCGATTGACATAGTGTGGACACAGCTTAAATTATTGACAGAAAAAAATATTGTTGAAATTACACTACAAAAATACAAATAATAGAACGAGAAAGAAATGACAAAAAAGACCTAAACAATTTGTATAAAATTTATAGTACTATTTTATAAATTCACACGAAATTAGGAATAATCTAATCGAGGATTATTAGAAATTTTTGAAATCTAACAACTAAGAGAAAATAAATTTTTGTGGTTAAAAAGGATTTTGATTTTGATATTTAAGATATTGATTAATATATTTATGAAAGTTGTCAATATAAAATCATATTTTGATAAAGATCGAAATAAGTCGAAACATTAATTTTTCACATGTTTTAAAATCTAATTTTTAATAATGAAGAGACCTATAATCAAGACAAAAACATATAAAAGGGTTTAAGAAATGAGAAACTAGAGAAATTTATAATTATAATATGTAAATAAGACAATAATATAAAAAATATCAGCTTCAATATTTTTCAATTCAATTCAAACATATATTCATGAACAAAAATCTTATTCAGTTATAATATAAAACATCTCAAAAAATTTCACTAATTTATGTCTTTCTCCTTCTTATAGGTATTCATGGTGTTCAAAAACAAAGGACGCGCTGATGAAAGTTCTATGGTATCAAAAACACCGTCCTCGAAATTCATCAGTAAGAGCAGATCCGATAATCCACAATACAGCACTAATTCTTCTACAGGAGGAGGGCCAGTGGATATCTCTTATTCGAAATATAACGAACAGGATGTCCAAGAAGAATTCTTGAGACTCTACACGCAGCTTGAAGTTTTACGCGAAAGAAATATGAGGATGGGAAATCGACATTTGGCTTCTAAAATAATTGCTATGCAGGATGCTGCCAGGACACACGATAACTCGAATCGAAATTTGACAAAACCTAGTAGCAGTATAGGTGAGATGAAATCGTGGTTCGCTATTACAGAGATGCAAAAACATTTTATAGCAATGCTTCATTGGGAAACCTACAGGTTGATTATAGATAATAAATAAATAAAGAGTGTAATGTCGCTATAAAAAAATTAAAAAATCACGATTTAGATCATAATTTTGGTAAAATGAAGACAATTTTGCAAAAGAAGTAAGAAGTAAATGAAGCTGTAATCAAAATCATACTATAAAGTCCGTAATTTAGATACATATATTAAACTATAACTTTATCTCTTTCCATCTAATATTGCTTCACTTTTATTTCCTAAACCCAGCGCTCTAATCTTTCTTAATATTGTCTCTCCAGAAAAATATTGTACTTTTATTAGTTTGCACTCCTTCCTATGCTGGTTTTCAGATTCTCTAATAAATCTATGGTCTTACATGTGCAACCTATTACAGACAAACGTCTTGCTTCAGCTAGAAGAATATTTGGGGCTTTATCAAGATCTTCAATTCCCTCATTTTCAATTATTCTATATTCCTCAGTTTTTATGTCTCTTAAAGATCCATAAATTTTCTTTAATACGACTATATATTGATATCTTGTTAGTCTAGACCAGTTTCATGCATAAACAAAATAACGCGTTACCATAGCAACAAACAATAACTTATTAAAAGTGTCAGTGTAAAGTTTGACTTCAAAAAAGTAAACCAGAGTTACGCAATAAATTAAAAGAAAAAAAATGTCCACCGAAATTGTGAAAATCGAAAAATTGGAACATCGAGCAATCATCTAGTACCTGTATTTAAAAGGGTTAAGAGGTAAGCAGATTTACGAAGATATACTTAATACCCTTGGTGATCAATGTCCTTCGTATGCGACCGTGAAAACGATGTAGACTTCTTAAACCGAATTGTTACTATGAATGAGACTTGGGTACATTTCTATGATCCAGAAACAAAGCAATAATCGATGAAATGGCGACACTCTGGTTCTCCAAGACCTACCTATCTAATGGAAAAGTTCTTGCTTCAGTTTTTTTGGTATTGACATTGAGTAATCATGATTGATTTTTTGGATAAGGGTAGAACAATAACTGGATTATTAATTAATTACTATTCGATATTACTGACCACTCTACGGGAAAAAATTAAGGAGAAAAGACGCGGAAAGCTATCCAAAGGTGTTTTGTTTTTGCACGACGACGCCCCTGTACACAAATCTCATGTTGCCATGCAAAACTTCCTGATATCCGACTATCATCTCTTTTCTCAACTAAAAAAAAGTTTAAAAGGTCGTAATTTTTCTTCCAACGAAGAGGTAATAAAAGCTGTGGAGGTCTGATTTGCAGAGCAAGAAGAAACATTTTTTTTAAAGGTCTAGAGACGTTGCAGGCTCGCTATAATAAATGTATCCAATTAAGAGGAGAATATGTTGAGTAATAAAATATTTTGACATTGAAATTTTGTTTGGTTCTATAGTAGGCGAAGAATTTTTCAATATATCCTCGTATATCTCCCTTGAGAGGTTCATGCTTTACAACCGTACATAATAGTCCTAAGACCATCAATGAATGGTCTTGTTGGAACCTTCGATTAAAAAGCCTATAAGTTAATGGAATGAGTCCCTCTGCGTTATCTGTTACCAGATACTCAAACTTTTCAATTACTCTGTAGTTGACTATTATATAAGAGGCTTGATTAAAAAATAAGATCAATGAATGCGTTTCAACTAGTATATCGTTTATTGAGACAAGTTGTGACAAGCTCAAATCTGTACCATCTTATCAGTATGCTACTATAGCTGCATCAAGAAGATACAAGTTTTGTTTTATGTTGAAAAAAAGTGCCAAAGAAACGCAGATAACGTTCAAATCTATTTGCCGTGATAATGTAGTAACTCTAAAAGGATTCACCTCGTAAATACCAATGCATGTCATAGCCGAATTTTTTCACATACTTTGTTGTCAATGTATCAAAATCATATGAGATGCCACTTAATATTAAAATTGTATATGCTCTTTATCGCGTATAAAGAATATTTAATATCTTTCTTCTCACATCATATGTGAGGAATTTTGAATTCACACATTGTACATACTATAGTCATCTGTATTCTTAACGTTGTGCGCTAAAATTCAATCCAAACTTTTTGAGACAAACCCACAGATTCTACTTTTCGCATATAGATGCCGCGAGACCTAATGCTTTTCCTTATTCAAAGTTCCAAGAACATACGAATTCAGGGTGAATATAGAGTAAATTACTTTTTACTTTTCAGTTCCATCCAGCCAAAGATCATCAATCCTAATAAAATATGCTTAACGTACTATCTAAATGAATCGGAAACAGCCAACATTGTACCTTATGAGAATGTCAGATACACTCTTGTTGAACTAAAACGTTATATACTCGTAATTAATCTGAAGAATTTTAATAAAATTACTCAAAGGTTTTCGGTATTTTAGAAAGGAGATTCTTCAAATAGTGTAACAAACTTTACACTGCATAGCTTAAGATGTGTGATGGTGTATAAAATATTATTACAAATAATAGATTTAGCAATAAGACAACATTTTACCTGTATTCCAAATACAGTGAGGACTAATAAAATGCCATTTATTTTCAGTGAATAATAATATCATAGAGACATCACAGAAATAGTAGGTGTTTTACAGATGAAATAAATATGCAAAGTATTTGGAAAATAATCACTCTTTCAACCAAATTGCTAGAATAAATCTAAATGCTTCTCTTTAGATTTTTTGCTTTAGGCTGGTATAGTATAAGACACTCAAGTGTATCTGAATTGTCAAGGTAAAATAAAATTAGCCGTCTCTCAGAATATTATCTATCAATTGGAAACGTTCTTTTTTAAATGAAACAAAACTAAAGTATAGATCAGATTTGAACGATTTCGAATTCTCAAGCTCCAAGGCGACAAGCTGCCAGATTTATCTCATAATATAAGGGAATTGTAGTGTTTTGGGAAAGTACTATAATAGGAACAAAACTTTAACTCCCATCCAACCTACTTCAACTGATGAGAAATATGTTGATTTGGTATTGGAACTAGTTAGTTAGGACTTGACGATGTATACTAAAAGATTGATAACAAAATTTCTGAAATAATAGGGTGTAATAGCTTCATAGTGTTTTAAGTCCATTGAAAATCTATGGAAGCAGCTCAAAATTAAGTTGAAAATCGTCAAAATAATAAAGTAATTGTGATACTATACATCAGATAGTATCGGCAGGATGAGAAAACGTAAATATTGATAATTGAATCAAAACAATTTCAGATAGAATCTAATACGGATAACTAAAATTACCAATTATTTATTTTCTCATAATTTTCAACATAATTCATAATCTTAATAGGCGAAAAACAAAAGATACCAGGTTGTTTAAGTTTGACGTAATTTATTTTTTCATTTCAAGTATTTATAAGAAGAATAATAACATTCTAATGTATACTCATTAATAAATAAAATATTTCTATATTCCAAGTATATCAACGAAAAAATTCAATATAATTTTGATTGAGTATAATATACAAATGCCACTTTGTAACCCTCCAACATTTTTATCCACTGGGGTAAAATTGCACATGGCAATTTCTACTTTAACGTATGTCTGACAGACCCCTTCTCTTAGTGTATCAAGACAGGATCATCAAATTATTTGCACGGCTGATTTGTCGCTCTACACATTTTTATCCCCTGAAAAGTTATTAACTGAAAACTTGTTATATTCTTGTCAGATACGTCTTTTCCACCTTGAAACTGTTTTAGCAAAATAAACCATTTTTAAAGGAAAGAGAAAATAACTGTGCCTCTTTAATAGAATGTTTCTAAAATAAAATATTTCTGTTTTCCTAAATACTGTACCAAAGTGAGTTAAAAATTCAGATCTGCAATACCGAGAATAAAAAGGAGCAATTGGAAGCTCTGCAGCTCCATTTCAAATTTGAATACCAAATCTTTGTAAAACGGCAACTCTCTAATTCCATATTATTAGTTATATAATACCTTTCATCAGAATTCGTATTCGTAAAATGGGAATAAAAATTATCAACTACTGAATATTGATGGAATTTTCAGAAAATGTTTTATTTCTTATTTTCCTTTGTTCGAAGTAAGAAGAATAAAACATCAACCAATACATATTAAATACTGAAAAACATTTGACACTAAATTCGTTCGGAACTGAATACTAAAATAAGCACGTTCACTAAGCCTCTCAAACATTTATCAAATTACTTTAATAGCATATAGTTCTAACTACACTACACCTTGGTACTGACACTGGTCAAGTTATACTTTCTCTTATATCTTGCATGGTTTTAACGTATTTATATACGTTATTTTAGCATACAATAAATAAAATTTTATATTATTCCAGATAACATAGCCGACACGAATATTGAAGATGTATCTACACTAAAAATAAAAAGACAGAGCGTATCATTTGCCATAGAGGTTAAACCCGAAGCGAATGGTGATACATCTACAATGAATGATAACCCTGAACATAATGAGAATATCGTTTCAAATGAAACAACTGAAAATACAGCATCCAGTTCAACATATCCTCCGCCAACTCCAGAAGTTAAATACAAAGAAAAACCCTCAGCAACTGACAGCAACGGCAGATATCTAATGTCGGGACACGCTAGAACGCATTCCATCGTTATCAACTTAGATGATAAGAGCAGATTTACTGATGAAATTACTGTTTAATAATTTCTTTTTTATTTACTACGTACCTGATGTGAAATAAAGGTTGTATCTAGGTATATATATCTGTAGTTTGTTTTCTGTATCACCTCTCAAAAAAACTTTCAGTTGAAAATTCATCAAAGTAGTTGATAGCAGGAATCTGGTATCGTCCTGCCAGAAATGGAATAACTAGTATAACCAACACATGTTTCTTATATGCATCAATCTTTTACCTTCTTTAAAAAAAAAGTCTGATTACTACATGGAGGCATTAGAAGACAAAAAAAAATAATAGTAGACAAATGTTCAAAACAATACATTGACGTACATACATTTTATATTTCATTGACCGTTTGTAGTTACTTTCTAGATTCCGACAAAAAATATTTTATAACAGCACTAGTAAAAAATATTGGCTGGATTTTTGAAAAACGATATTAGGAAAAATTATGTTGAAGAGCTAAAATTGTGCTATTAAAATTCCCAAATCCCTTGTAATCTGAATGTCATAAAACATTGTAGAACATAATGTACCAACATTAAAACTATCTTTTATATTCTGTCAGCAGCAGCGAACGAAGGGTCATTTTGTACGTTTAACTACTTCAAAATACACTTCAGAAACTTGTGTGTAAACAAGATTAAAGATTTCAAACATTATTGTAATATGTAGAAATATTGATGTTCAATTAAAGGAATTCTTGAATTCAGTATACATACAAAATGATTATCGTTAGTGCTATAATTCCATTACCTAGCTGAAACCCTTCAAACTAGAAATTTTAAAAGAATAGCTTCATGAGTCATTTGATAAAAACTATTTAAATTAATGAATAACTATTATAAATATAATTAGAGAATATTAACCATTCAAAAATTATAAAAATGTTATAAATTACCAAATAGCCCCGTACATCATGTCATCTTTTACTTGTTTATTAACCGGGAAGTGTACAAAAAGTACTTACGATTCGTGGAAACTTTCTTGAGTTCCCATTAACATTTTCCTGGGAAAATTTGCCAAAAAAAATAATAATAAAAGCGTGTCCTGCGCGATCTTCTGATTTCCGATAGTTTTTTTTTTGGCATCCAAAATACTTAATAAAATATGTATGAACATTCGCAAAACTCTCCTGGTCTTGAATAACTATTTTTAAGATTTCCAAAAAAGACCTATCAATCTATGAACATGGCAAGAATCAGAAAATCGTGGCAGGACACCCTTTTTTTGTTTTTTCAAAATCCTAGCTTCCCAGGAAAATGTCATTAGAAATCCTTGGATTTTTCCAGAAATCGTAAGTACTCTCTATACTCATTTAGTACCTTAAAAAGCATAAATCAGAAAATCGTGGACAATCACTGGTCCAATTGATCTAATTCTTTCCTGTCTATTAAACAAGAACTAAAATAATTAAATAGTCAAAAGTAAATAACTAAATGTGTTCGTCAATGCAATTAAAAATTTATAGAACGTTAGTTGGAGCAGCAGATCACTCGGAAAACATTATTATTTTAAAAGTTAACCATCATGATTTGCATTTGCAACACACTGCAATGTCCAATTGACTTGGAAATACCTTACAATAGACAATACAAAATGCTAAAATTTGCATAATTTACTAAGCTGTAGTTAAATAGATAGATCAATGAATTTAAATATATCCGATAAAATATTGTTACGAACGTCCTAGAGCCGGTCCTGCCTAGATGTATTGGAATTCCAAAATTCGACGAATGAGCGCTTTCAAATACTTTTTATAAACCGAGAAATCCGTTTGATGTTTGTTTTATATAAGTTTAAATTATGGCAGGAGGTTTATTTACAATGTTTCTTTTGAATAATTTCTACGAAGGTCGATTTATTTATTTGCTTCTTATTATTATTATTATTATTATTTTTATTATTATTATTTTTATTATTATTATTATTATTAGTATTATTATTATTTTTATTATTCTTTCTCCTGGTGTTTGCTGAGAACGTTATGAGCGTTCCGTATAGCTACATCGACAAGAAGGACTGAATTGACTCTTGTACCGACCACCACGAAGTCAAAATATTCGTCGGTGATAATGGACCTATCGTAGTAGAGTCTAAAATTGTCATTTTCGAGCACCTTCTGCGGCTGGTACTTGTAATAAGGTGTATACATATTAACAAGACCGAGCTTCTTGACCAGTTTCTGGTGGATGATGTTTGTTGGCACTTTCTGCATTTGGCAGATTGAGTGTTCGGTTCCTTAATAATATTTTTCTTGTAGTTATTCGTGTTAATAACTTGATCCTAGATAGCCACCATGAAGCCTTCGGTCTCTGGAAAGAGATTGCCGCTAGTAAGCCATATGTTTGAAGCTTCTTTGTCAACATGCGATTAGTTAAGATCATGATGATGTCTACCGTGTAGTACCTTTCGTGACCACTGTTCCCGCTTCTCGGTGTCCAATATTATATTTAAGTCAGATTCTGGCGATGCGAAGTTGAGAGGTGAATAATTCGTACCCGCTTTGGATATAATTCGGTGCAGAGTTGAGATTTCCGATTTAGTATGAAAGAATTCACGTAGTTCCATTACCATGTAGGTTAAGAAGGTCGATCAAGCCTCTTCCACCCTCCTTTCGGGGTAATGTTGCTCTAATAGTGGATGACTTCGGGTGGTGGTTGTTGTTCTTCGTCATCATTGTTCGTGTAAACTTCTGAATACCCTCTAGCTCTGGTTTAGTCCACTTCAAGATTCCAAAAGAGTACGTTAAAACAGGTGTGGCATAGTTGATTGCCTGGACTAAGTTGCCTGCATTTAATTGGGAAGTTGCATATTTCCGTTCATGACAATACCTTTCTCGATATGTAGAGTCTTGCACTTAGAAGGTCCAAACTTTTGATTTGACGCTTATTTGCTGCGTATGGATTGATATCATCCATATAAAAAAGATGGGAGATGGTACAGTTGTGTCTGTGTTCGCTTTAATTTTGAATCCGGACTTTGTATCATTGGGCATGGTAGATATGGGATTCATTGCAAAGCAGAACTACAACGGAGTCAGGGAGTCGCCCTGGTATATTCTCCGACGAATGGGTATTTCGTCAGTACTGAGGGAGTTTAGACCGATTTGAAGATGTAGGTTCGTTCGCCATCCCTTCATCATTGTTGAAAGGAAGCTTACAATAGTTGGGTTCACAAGCCTGGAATGAGGTACATGCTTTCTTATAATCCACGAAAGCAGTGTGTATAATCCGGTGATCTCTCTGTGCTTGCCGAAGTATCACAGAGTCCATGATAAGTTGTTCTTTCTTATTATTATGATTATATTTAATAATACCTATTACTATTACCTTATAATTTTGTTATTTATTGTGGTTTTCTTCTGTATATTGAAATTTTATTTTATTTGTATCTTTATTTAGTTATTCTTATGTTTGTTTTTTAGTTCTTACAAGCTTTTGTCTACAAATTAAAACAATTTTTTGACAATTAAGCATTTCTCTCTCTCTTTATTTTCTAGAAGTTTTCAGACTTCTTTTGACATATATTATAAGGAGTTTATGTAGCGCAGTGAAGTATAGTTTATAATAAATAGTCATAGTAAACAGAATGAAATAGAAAGTAATCGGAGAATTTGAATAAATTATTCAAATTAGTTAAGTTTAGTGATAAGTGAATTATTATAAGTTAGTTAAGTGTGTTTATAGTGTTTAAATAAATTGAGAATGTAAGACACAATGTTTATTGATTCACCCCATGCATAGAAATAGTGTAAATAAATAAGGAGAACATTACAAATTAAACAACCAAACCAAACCAAACACTGCCATACAAGAAAGAATACAAAGTGGTAATAGAGCTTATTTTGCGAACTAATAACTAGAAGAATGAAGTTAACAAACTATAGGAACTACAGGAAAACTACTAATAAGACTAATTGTAATTTATGGCAGTGCATATTGAGTGATGACACAAAAAGACCAAGAAAAATTGAGGATATTTGAGAGAAAAATTATCAGATGAATATATGGAGGAATTAGAATGAACGAATCAGACTGGAGAATCTGAAATAATAGAGAAATCGATAAAATTCTAAGCAATGAAAACATCGTCAAATTCAATAAAACTCAAAACGTTGAGATGGTTTGGCCACATTCAAGGAATTGAGGACCTGCGGATGCCTACGAGAATCATGCAAAAATATACAGTCGTAGAAAAAGAGGCATACCCCATATCAGATGGACTGATCAAGTTCACGAAGATTTACAAATAACGAATGTGAATGGATGGGGAACGTTGGTGAAGAACAGACCAGTTTGGAGGCGAATTTTCGGGGAGACCAAGGCTCACACCGAACTGTAGTACCAATTGTTAAGGTAAGTTAATTAAAATTAACTCTTGGATTTTTTGAATTCTGAATCAAAAGAAATACCATAAGAATAATAGATACCTATACTAGTTTTTTGCTAATAATAGTTAATAATTTAAAAATGTTTTACATGGTCATGTGTATTGCATATAACTTAGGGGTATAGAAGGAACATGGATTTATCCCTCTATCGGTAATAAAAAAAATGAATCTATACCAAAATTCAATATGGTTCCTACACAAACAAAGTAGTCGGCAAATTGTTTTACAATTCAAATATGTATTGTGATTTTAATGATAGTACATGAGAAATGAAGTTATTCGTAGTTACGTACCTCGATTATTAGTGATTTCTAATCATAGTATACAGTGGATAATCGTCAGAGACTAAATTTGAGGCGCCATGATATGCCAAGCCCATTATCCCTATGTATTACTACTTTTTTATTTATTTCTGACATATCGAATAGTAAGAAGTAATCCTCTAGGTAAATATTTTGAATTTCCAACCTTTTTGATAATATTAAAACCGGTATTGAACTCTCTTATTACCAATACAATCTTTTTAGATGAAGAAGATAAGGATTTAAATATTACTGTGGAAGTACTTAAACATGAATTACCGAATCAGTTGCCATTGGGTGACAATATTACAATTATTTGTAAAACCAAATGGATGTCAAGTATAATAATGTGGACTTTTAATGATAAAAATGTGTCAGAACAAGCAGGGTATGTTAATTTGTTTGTTTACAATTCTCTCCCAAATAATGTAAACAATAACATGTCAGCCCACTGAAAAGAACAGTTTATAATATAGAAATATATTAAAATTATTCCTCATTATTCTTTTTCCATCAGGTATTCTAACAATGATCATATTTCATACAAATAAGAAATTTTTGTATATCCAGATTTTAAAAAAAAACTATTAACTGCATGGTATCATTTTTCGTAATTTCAATTAAATTCCCAGTAGACCAGTAGTGTCTTCAATAAAAAATTAGCTTTAACTACAAGCCAAGTCTACCATTACAGTATCAACAAAATAAAATTATAATTTTGGTATTGTATTTAGAAAATATCTCATCATATGTGTAACATGTAGAAATTTAATATTTTATGTTTTCTTATTGATTCCTTTTCAGTAGGTTGAATTTGTAAAATTTTTTAACTTCAACTCACACATTTTTTGTCTTCAACCCACACAATATGGTATCAAGAAATACCTAAATAAACTGATGGTTTTTATTTCAGCTTCAAGTTGGAAATGGAAAGTGAGAACATTAACAAGGAATCTGGTAACAAATTTGAAGTATCCATTTTACACATTATAGGAATCGATTTTAACCATGTAGGCAGTTATAAATGCCATGCTATTTTAAAAAGAAATGAAAGTGATGTTGACCTAGACTTTCGTCAAATTTTCCTGAATGTAACATTACCTTCTAAAATAGTACAAATATCGAAACCTACCTATACAAAAATGCATGAAACAGTAGAAATATACAGTGTAGTACAAGGATACCCTATTGAAGAAATCAAATGGCTGAAAGATAATGAACCCTTAACAGATTTCAAATGGGACATTAAAGATATCAATATTACACATAAAAATACAACATTGAAATTTGATGTTTCTAAAAAAGATAATGGAACATACACTTGTGTAGTAACTACACCAACCTCACAAGCTAGAAATTCTACAGATGTTTTGGTCCTTGACAAACCACAAATAACTCTAGATTTTATCAAACCAATTGGCATAAACAAAATCTATTTTAACTGGACTGTGAATGATGGCAACAGCCCGAATAATTTAACATATACAATAAAATATAAATCTGAAGATGATAAAGAATGGATATATTATCAAACCATGATAAATGCTAGTAGCACATCTTTAGTGCTTACAGTAAGGAACACTTCTGGAACACCAAATAAAAATTCGTCTTATACTGTGAAGATTATGGCAGCTAATTCACAAGGAGAAAGTATGTACTCAACCAGCAATCTGGTCCAGCTATTAGATGAAGAACCAATAGTTGTTCCACAAGTTACTGTTATCGGAGTTACATCCAGTTCAATCACAATTAAATGGACTCCACCACCAAATAAATTCAAAGATCATATTCACTACTATCAATTAATCCTTAAAACATACAATACTTCAGAAAAATTCGAAGCTGTCCAACCAGCCATAAAAGACTATGTTTATATGTTTTCTGATCTGACATCTGCCACTACTTATACTTTTCAAGTAGCAGCTTGTAGCGACTATAGCAAAGAGTGTGGACCACTTTCAAAAATTGTGAATGGTACTACTATGGATGGTATTGCGGGTCCTCCTTCTAATGCTTCTATTGAATGCAGATTTGACAATATCAGCCATACAAATTTTGTGTCTGTATCATGGCAACCACCAAAACATCCTCATGGAACTATCATGTCATACAGTGTAAGTATTGCTTTATGTACAATAAACTCCTGATTATCCAAGGGTTGTTCAAAAATGTTTAGAAGGTTAATATAATAAATCCAGCCAACATAAAGGTTTAAATATCTTATTTCTTAGACTTTTTATATATGTTCATGTTTCTAAATCGTTTTGATTTTAGGTATCTTCTGTTTTAAAATTAGTTTTTTATATAATTTGTTAAAAACATAAAAATTTGATGTTTCGACTACTTTCAGTCTTTATGAGAATTTGATTTGGCACTGACAATTTACATATTTATATTAATCAATAGATCACCTGCATCATGAATATCAAAATAAAATCAAAACAGAAATTTGTTTTAACAAGAAAAATTCATTTTTCCTTAGTCCTTATCAAAAATATGTAGCAGTTATCAATTAAATTATTTGTAGTTGTATTAAAATGTACAAAATAGAGCTATAAATTTTACTTGAATTATTTAGATCTTTTTTATCATTTATAGCTTTTTTGTTCTTATAAATGTGAAATATTCTAAAAATCCTCTTTTTCGTGTATTAGATTTCGTTCCAAGAATTTTTATAATTGAATTTACGTTTTATTTGATATTTCGTGGTTCATTAATTCAGTTTTATTTTTTTAATGGTATTGATGACCTTTTAGTCTATTTTCTTAATACTGAGATGTCTGCCCTATGTAGACAGCGTCACAATTAGTACAAGGCACTTGATATACATTATTTCTTTTGTTTTTTATCTGTCTTTCAAAAATTATAAGAAAAAAATTTTATGACAGAAGAGACGTAAAATCAAGACAATTTAGAAAAATAAGCATAAAGGTTTATAGATATCAACAGAAATACATATATATTTACATATTATTGGCTTAGGTTGTAAACCTCGTAACTCCATTGCACCAAATTCTACAGTAAATACAAAAAACTTGATAATGAAAAAATATTTAAATGAAAACTGTTTTTTTAATAAAGGAGTAAAATAGTGGCCAGATATCAAATTTTGAAAAAATAAAGGAAAATATTTCAAGTAAATTAACAAGGAGTGCTGTTAGCTGTGCACAAAATGGCAGTCTGGAATTGTGAGGTTTTCTACTTAGAGTTTTGAGTTGGTATGAATTTTTTTAATCCTTAGGAATTTAAACTTTTCAATAATTCGCCAAATAACTAAAATGAGTTATTTCCGTAAAACAAAAGTTGATGCAGCATCAGAAAGAGAGGAGATAACTATTTTAATTCCTCTCATTTGAGTTCAAGTAAATGGGACGTCGAATTAAATGAGCTTTATTTAAATGAGTTCAAAGTATCTTAGATTTCATGCAAAAGGAACAGAACTATAATTGTATAAATTATAAGGTAAAGAAGAGTATCTTTAGGTTTAACAAATCTACCCCAAGATAAAAAAAGCTAATGGATACTAGATATTGCATATTAAGTATTTTATTATATACTCTGGTAATATTTCTATGCTGTTGAGTGGATTTTGAAATGTATTTTTCAATATATTTTTTGTAGGTTACTTTGGAAGGCTCTGCAGTTTTTATAAATGATCAAGGTCAATTTGAAAATATAACATGGGGACCAAAGTCTACCAGTATCCAGGAAATTACACTAAATACCCGTTTCTATAATGTATCAGCAAATACAAACTATACAGTAAGAATATCTGGGGTGACTCGTTTGAGAAAAAATGGAATACCTGTAACATTGAACTGCACTATGCCCCCAACATTACCAGACAAACAGAAGCTTGCTAGATTACATTGGAAAAAGATGGAAGAACAAGGGAAATGGATTTTTAAATTATTTATGCCAAGAGTTTCTGAAAGGAATGGACCGATATGTTGTTACCGAATTTATTTGGTTAGAATGGAATCACAGCAAAAGTTATCCGATTTAGCTAATCCTGAAGACTTAACAATTATGTCATATCAAGAAGCTCATAGAACCCCAAGAGGAGGAGCTTATGTTGCAGAAATGTTTACGAGGTGAGTATAAATGATCTATTGAATTGTTCTCAATTATTTCTTTCACACATTTATGATAGGTAGATAAAAAAACTACATTTTTTTAGTAAGAGTTGTTGATAAAAATATGTTTTTCCAGCTCTGCTTTTCACAACGAAGTATTCTTGGGTGATGAGCAGGTCTACAATTCAACAAATTCTCTTTGTGATCAATGTATTGGTTTACGACCTTACAATACCCCTAGAGAAGATAAAATGAAAAATGCAACAAATTTAGTTAATAGAGTAAGAAGAAACGAAATTCTCTCCGATCCTCTGCCACCATTTGATGGAAATCTTGATATTAACAGTAATTATACAGGATTTGTAGAAATTATAGGTACGTGAGAAGTTTACAAGTATTATAAACTTATTGTCTGCTTCTACAACAAATTTTTATGCTGGGAGATAATTAGGAATATACATTATTATAATTTAAAAACTGAACTGTAAACAAAATAATTTTATTATACTAGCACTGGTAGTAGAGCATAATGCCTACATGTTAACTGAGTAATAATGGCGTTTATTTCATGTCGATAAGATTAATATTAACAAACAAATAGGTACTACGTCATCAGCGCCGATTGTTTAGGAGAGCTGCTGGGCTAATTTACCAAAATGCTACTAGCTAGAGTGACTTGTCGCTATGTTGACGAAAAAGAGTTGATTTGTTGATAAAACTGGAGCAGGGGATTGTTGGTAGTCTATTAGAAAATTTGCCCCAAATATATTCCCTTGAAATGACTAATTATTTTGCCCCAAATATCGATTTTATAATTGCTGGAATCCGCGACATAAAAGCATCAAGGTAATAAATTCAAATTATATATCAGCTATTTTTAAGGTGTTTGTTAGGAGGAGTAATTAAATGAGAAACTGCTCTTTTATTGGTGAACATGATAAATCAGATGTATTTGTGGTATTATCAATTTGCACTTGTTTACATCAGAAAAAATCTCTTATTACTTGTATTTTTTTATCCAATCATTGTTGGGAGCAAGGCTAGGTTCGTCTACCAAGAGGTAGAGTGGATCGTCTATAATAACACTACTATAAATAAACCCACTCCCCTGATTTTGAAGTATCTATTAACATTTGAAGTCTATTTTTGAGTATTTCAAGGTAATGTCTTTTCACTGTAGCAAGTTTTTCAGGTTTGATGTTTGATTGACTTGGAACCTGACTACCCTAAAAACATAAGATTCACACCATCTCAACTTTTATAGATCTATAAAACGGAAATATTCCTGCATTCATTTTGAATGCATTAGTGTTGGAAGCTCCCAGATCACTTAACTTTGTCCAAAACTTCCAACAACCACTTCACACCAAAAGTTATGTATCTTAAGCATTCTCATGAATTATTCTATTATATAAAGATAAAGAACAAAATAAAATGTTTGCACAATAAATTACAGGGTTTTAAGAAGGCTTGCAGTTGTGTGCTGGTTAACTTAAAATGTTAACACTATTTAACTTACCTCTGAAACATTTAAAATGTATGCAAATTTTTTTTTATTCAACAAATACCAGATCTAGTATAAATTATTTGTAAAAGTTGAATCATAGTGTTATGTTTAGATGCCTTGGTAATTATATGTAAACTTTTTTAGTACATGGGGACTATCAACCAATATCTCTGGCAGCATACAGCAACTATTTAGACATGATGAATCCTGGACCAGAAGTAGTTGCAGCACCAGCTGTAGGAGCTCTAAGCCTTATCGTACAAATTCTATGTGGATTGGTGGTTATTATACTTGTGCTCTTGGGTGCATTATGTATTTTACACAGATATACAAAGCAAGCACATGCTCAAGCTGTTGAAATGATCACTTTTAGAACATCATTGAGGTAAAACTATATTTGTTTATTTTAATTGTCACATTATTCACTATATAAACCTGTTGATTCCATCTTCCAGAAGAAAGTATAAAATAATTGAAATATTGAATATTCTAAGCAAATTGAGTTGTAGAAAAAATTTTAATATGGATCTTCTTTGTCAAAAATGTTATAAATGTCAATAAGCTCTACAATATTATCTCTACCCCTAACTGTGATATGCATATAATTGTTTATATATATAATTTTAGATCTCTTCTGTTAAAAAATAAGTTTTTAATAAATTTTAAAAGATAGATAAAAATTTTGACGTTTCAACCACTTCCAGTCTTTATCCAAATATGATATTGACACTAACAATTTGCTTATTTATATTAATCAATAATAGATCACCTACATAATGATTATCAAAATAAAAATAAAATCAAAATAGAACTTTATGTCTTCCTCAATTTATACATCTCAAAAATATGTAGCTGTCATTAATTAAATTATTTGTAGTTATATTAAAATTTTCAAAATGGAGCTATTAATTTTTCTTGAATTATTTAGGTTTTTTTATCATTTATAGCTTTTTTCTTTCCATGTTAACCATTTCTAAAATTTTTCTTTTCCGTTTGTTAGATTCCGTTCCAAGAGTTTTTAAATCTTTATAATTGAATTTATGTTTTTTTGATATTTCCCAGTTCGTTTTTTTATTTTTTTTTTTTTAGTCTATAGTCTCTATACAGACAGCGGCACAATTAGTACAAGGCACTTAATATATAATATTACTTCTGTTTTTTGGTGTTTTAGATTTTAGTTTAATGAAATATTTGGATAATGTATTATGTCCTTTAAGACTTATACGAATAGTATATTTATTGAAACAATTCAATAGTTATTGGTAAGGAGAAATGTGTTATGTTTTGTTTCTTAATTGATTATAGTATCTGTTTATCCGTTTCTTGAATTTGTTGTTCACCATTTTTTCTGGGCAATTATTTTCTTTCAATGCAGTTTTTGCTTTTTGAATAGCTAAAGCATCTAAATTCAGGATCTAATAAATAGTTTGATAGATCTATCTGCCAACCTTATTATCACTGATCTTTTTTGTGACATAGGATGATACGAATTGAAGTTCAAATATGTTGAGGACAAAGTTGTTTTCGTGTACTTCTGTTATTGTTAATTTAATATAAACTAACATCAGGAAAATTGATTTATTGATTTTAATATTTTGTACCATGTCGATTGTGGATTGAAGTTTTTTATGATAAGAATTGAATTTTTTATTTATGTTTTCAATTCGATTTTTTAGTGCGGCAGTAATGCAATCATCTACATAACGGAAAAAGAATAGAAATAACCATTTTATTAGATTTATCTGCTATCAAAATTTTGAGATCTCTGTTTTGATTAATAGGTTTGTTAGTGCTAGTTATATTTTGAGGTTTGATAATGCTCCGTTTTTTTTGTTTTGCAATTTATTTTGAATTTCGTTATTTAGATAATTGTTGTTGCATTCAATATTACATAGTACACAGGTAATTCTTTGTCACTAGAATAATTTTGTGAAAAAGTGGGACCTAAAGATAAAACTTCTTTCACTTCATCTGGTATGACAGTATCAGTTAAATTTTCGACCCATTTTGATGTTATTCATTTGTATTTTTATCAATAGTATGTTGTTACAATATTAGATTATCTATTTTTTCTTTACGTTTATCAAAAAATGATTCTTGGAATGGAATCCAATACATGAAAAAGAGAATTATTGGAAATGGTTCACATTGGTAAGTGATCTATTGATTAATTTAAATACGCAAATTGTCAGTACCAAATCATAAAAAATTAACTATTTTCTGTCTTATGTGCTCCTATTTTTAGGAGCCTCAGGGGTCGACAGCGATTGGTATCATTGAATCCACCTGACATGTGTCCTATCACTAAATCTGATTTGGTTTCGGCATACATCGAACATCATCGAGATTCTGACTACGGATTTCAGCAAGAATTCGAATTACTTCCTGATAGATTTTCTGACAGAACTACCAGAGCATCTGACACTAGAGAAAATGTTTATAAAAATAGGTATCCTGACATAAAAGCCTATGATCAAACTAGAGTTAAGTTGGCACAAGTGGATAGTATTGCTGGTTCAGACTACATAAACGCAAACTATGTTATGGGATATAAAGAAAGGAAGAAATTTATTTGTGCACAAGGACCTATGGATACAACTGTCAACGAATTTTGGCGTATGATTTGGGAACAGCATTTAGAACTGATTCTGATGCTTACTAATCTCGAAGAATACAGCAAAACGAAATGTAGCAAATACTGGCCTGATAAGACTGATGGTGATAAAATTTTCGGAGATATAACTGTTACGCACATACAAGAAACCAGATACTCTGATTATATAGTGAGGGAATTAAAAATAATGAGAACTAGCAACGGAAAAGAACTAGAAGAGAGGAATATAACCCAATATCATTACCTGGTTTGGAAGGATTTTATGGCTCCTGAACATCCTAATGGTATCATTAAGTTCATTAAAAGGGTTAATGAAGCTTACTCTGTTGAAAAGGGTAGTATTTTGGTTCATTGTAGCGCAGGTGTTGGTAGAACTGGCACTTTGGTTGCACTGGATTGTTTACTGAACCAATTAAAAGAAGAGGGACATGTTTCTATTTTCAATACTATTTGCGATTTAAGGCACCAGAGGAACTTCTTAGTCCAATCTTTGGTAAGCAGTATTTACCCAGATTATTCAACAATAGTTTTTGTAAATTAAAGAATAGTATTGTACACCGGGTGATATGAATTTGTAGTTTAGAAGGGAATGTCGTAAAGATACAATTAATTCTTTCGATTATTATTATGTAAAATATTAAACTAATTAAATTTAACACAGTGAGGTTTCCTAGTGCTATTTACGTTTACAATATGTCTTTTTGTGTATGTTTATTGAATGTTTCTAATTATTTTGGTATGAAACAAAACATTTTATCAGCACATCATATAAAATTCAGTTGAAATCCTGTAAATACTTGAATACAGATTGGTATATGTAAAATGTTTCGATATTAATTTATTCATTTTTCCAGAAACAATATATTTTCATCTACCGCGCTCTTATGGAAGTTGCACAATATGGTGATACAGAAATAAACGCCAATGAGTTGAAAAGCACATTGGAGAAATTAAGACAGTGTGATAATGGCAAAACCAAATGTAAATTAGAAGAAGAATTTGAAAATATAATAAATGCTTTTGAAGACAGAAAGTCATGTTCTGTAGCAAGTGGGGAAGAAAATAGAGAAAAAAATCGATGCGATAGTATCATTCCATATGATAGAAATAGAGTAATACTTACGCCTTTAACAGGCAAAGAACATTCCACATATATTAACGCTTCCTTTATTGAAGGTGAGTTCTTCTCAATTAAAACCGTACACAATCAATATATACTATAGTTTATCCTATATATATCCTCTAGAGCTCTTTATAGATTGTAGATTGTTTGGGGAGTCGTTTTGGCTTTACAGCCACTCTGCACAAGGAGGTTATTGTTTTAGCCTCACTGGGCGGGACATTTGCAGAGTAGATGCTCTGCAGTTTCCTTGGCAACCTGCAGTTGCCGTCCTCTTACATACCTATCGTCTTAAGGTGATGTTTGAAGAAGCAGTGACCTATCAGAAGACTGACCACCAGTTTGATTTCGTTTCTGGTCATCATGAGAAGTTCTTCAGATTTCTTAGTTGGTATGGTTATGAAGCTTTTTAGGCCTTGAGTGTTTCTCCAGTAGGAATTTATCTGATTCTTTAGCCATCAGTTCAGATTATTATTGATGTGGCATATCAAGAGGCCACAGTGGTGCTCTGGTTCTAGATACGGAATCATTGCCCTTTTTTGGCAAGGCCGTTGCCTTTTGGTTCACAAACGCTCAATTCAGTTCCTTGCGCTAGCTTTGAATCGTATGTGTACCAGAGAGATAGAGTCCAAGCTTTAGGAAGATTTTTATTGACCCATGATTGGCGGTTGTTAATTATCACTTCGAATGGGATATTTTTTTTCCAACATGCTATACATTGGGTTCATTGGTTTGTCACTGCTTAATAGTTTTATCAGCTATAGAATTCTTATGTGAGCTGTCAAATTTCTGGGCTTTGATATTTCTGTTCGGATTAGCCTAAGGGCGCGGCTAAATACCTGTTTCAGGTCAGGTTTATATTTTTATAAAGAACTTTTAAATATCATCACAACAATACTCACTTATGTGTAAGTTTTGCAAATGATGTATAAATAACTTTTTAAAAATCTAGAAATATACCAAATAAACGTTGTGAAATATAAGTTATTGTGTTTTAAAAAAGTCGACTTCTAATCTGTTCTGTTCAATGTAATCCAGTCATATTTTATTTTCATTTATTATAAGTTATCTACACAATTGAAAATATCATCAATGTTTTTAATTCTTATATTATATTTGGTCTGTTTTAGGGTATGATAATAGTGAATCTTTTATAATTACACAAGATCCAATTGAAGGAACAATCAATGATTTTTGGCGAATGGTTTCTGAACAAGGAATTAGTGTTATAGTTATGATTTCTGAACTTGGTGAAGGAAAATGTCCAAGATATTGGCCAGAAGAAGAAGCACATTATGATCATATTCACGTTAGATATATTCAAGCAGAAAGTTGTCCTTATTACACAAGGAGAGAAATGATCATTAAAAGTAGGGATGGAGAAGATCAGAAAGTTACTCACTTACAATATCATGGATGGCCCACTGTGGATGGAGAGGTATGTTAACCTTTGAGGATATATTCAAACTTAACCTGAAATTTGATGTATGTATTTTGGGTTTATTTATAAAGTAGCTTATAAGGATTGTAAGATGTATTTAAAATCAAATATAGTTGAAAAGAAAACCAAAAAAATACTTGCAATGATTTGAAGACTGAAAGTCATCTAAATAATTTACTGTGCTTTCAAGATACATGAAAGTATCAATATTTTAAAGATTCCAATCCAATTGTTCAAATCTAAAAATTATGATATATAACAACTTTAGTTTTGAAGAATATATCAATTTCGGGATAAGTTGAACTGCATTTTCAAGCTATTCGAGCATTGGTGCAAGTGGCTGTACGAGGTGCATTTTTTCAGAACCTCACACGTCTCCTCTTGCCGCCAATTTTCACCATTAATTTCACATTCCTGCAACAGGATGCTTCCATTGCGACTTCTTTCCAGGTACCTGAAGTGACAAGAGGACTTATTGAACTTGTAGACTTTTCCCAGACAGTTTTAGTGAAAAACGGTTGTTCTCCTTCAATGGTTGTTCATTGTAATTTAGGATCAGACAGAAGTTCAATGTTCGTTGGGCTCAGTATACTTGTACAACAACTCAGAACTGAAAGAAGAGTTGATGTTTTTACAGTGACAAGGAAATTAAGATCACAGAGACAAGCCATGATAAATTCATATGTAAGTATCAATTAACTATTTTCTGGTCTTAAAAATGTTTGCCAACAATACAAAAGTAGTTGATGATTGTGTATCGATCGGATGCTGTCAACACATCAAAATACTCTTTAGAAAGCTCTTGGAACTTAATATACTGCCTAGCATAAAATAAAGGTTACCCCTTACTTTAAAGTTATTTTAGAAATTTTAATTTTGTTTGGTTTTTTGTTCGGTTATACCATGATTTTCTAACCAATTGCTTGAATAAACAAAAAGTTTTTGTTGTTTTGATAAGTGCTCAACGAAAAAAAGGCTCATCACCTAAACTTCTAAAATGTAAGTTTCGAGTGTGCAACGAGTATGGCAGCGGTATGAAGAGGCTGATTTCTTCACGCGAAAACCTGGTTCAGGACGAGGCAGGACTACAAAGGCTAGAGATGACCTTTTTTTCATTTCTTGTGCTTTTAGAAACTAAACGGTCACGACATGGATTGCCAAGTTGCTTATTGTTTTCCGATGAATCGCGATTCTGTCTCATAGGCTCAAATAGATGTGGCGACGACAAGACGAGATATATGCTCAAGTATTTTTAGCCAAGCGAGTTTCATTTGGTGCAAGATCAGTTATGGTATAAGGGAGGCATAACTTTTGACGCTAGCACGGAGCTAGTGTTTATCGAGAATGGGACTTTGAATGCATACATGTACCTAAGAAAAGTTTTAGAAAAACATATACCATTTACTGTTCTTCCCACGACGCAACCTTTATGCATGATGATGCACATCTTGACGATGTTCAAACCATGCCGTTTGTTTGGCCTGCTCACAGTCCAGACTTAAATCTCATTTAACACATTTGGGATTAGAATGGGCAGATGTTTACGGGGATATTTGCCGGTGTGCAGTATGGGACAGTCTTAAAACCTGATTCAAAGCATGCCTCGTCGTTTGCAAGCTGTTATCACTGCTAGATTGGATTAAATATTCGATACTAGAGTCTTTAGAGGTTATTTTGTTTCAACTCAAATCATAGCAAAGTAGAATTTTTATTATCAATTCGAATTACGGAATGACCCTAATTTTATGCTTGGCTGTTTATATGTAAGTAGCGATAAAATTTATGTATGTATATATATATATATATATATATATATATATATATATATATATATTCGTGTATAAAGTTTCCAAAAAGTTATTCACAACTTAATTTGCATTATTCATTAAGAAAATGACATACTAAATAAACTTAATATGAAACATATGAACTAATTTGCTTGCTTCAAAAATATGCTAGATAACAATATTAAATTGTAATTTTAATTTCATAGTTTGAATTGTGGAAAATATAAATAATGAAATCATGAACAATATTTGCTAATATTTTAATGACCCTCTGTTATTATCAATGACTGCCAGCAAACGTTTAGACATTAATTACCTTTTATTTATATTCAAACTTTGTTATTTGATGTTATGAGCACTATGTGCTCCATTATTCAACATCCAGTTTGTTTTTTTCTAAAAAAAAATTATGGACTGCCAAGAGAAATTAATTTTTAATTATTGCTATTATACAAAATTTATTCCGTGAGTCACTGTACTTCTATGAGATATTTTGCAATTGGATAAAAAATTTTGCAATAATATGCACCAAGTTTTTCCTGTAAAATTGATATTTTGCGCTTCTATTATTCAAACTCAATGTTTCCAACATTGTGATGTATATTTTTTTGGTTAATAAAAAAGTGAAGCAGAGGAATAATATTTTTCATTTTATTCTAGGCACAGTACGAATTCCTCCATCGAGCAATTGTAAATTATGCAGAACTTCACGGACTTTGTGAAATATAAATGTTGAATAAGATTTGGTGCCATATATAACTTCTATATTTCATTCCAAAATACCATAATTGGTCTCACTGATATTTAAGTATTTTTATATAAGTAATTTATATATTCTAGGGACAATGTAAATTAGTTTTGAAACATTTAATTCCTAGTTGAAAGCCAAATTATGTTGTTTAAAACCAAAGGCATTTGAATGTAAGAATTATTTTGAGCAATAATCTATTTTTTCAAAGACTTGAATTTTTCAGCTTTTGCTCAAAAACTGCACTGCCATATTTATTTCAAAAATATCTCTGAAATATTATTGTTTCATTGGGTATAAATATATTATTGATTTATTAGAACTAAACATATATACAGCTCTTCAAATAATTATTCAAATTTGTGTAGCATCAAAAGTTTGCTTTTATGAAGGCAATATCAAATCAATTTTATACTTCCTGATACATTGAACCATCAAATTTCAAATTTAACAGGAAGATCACAAAGCTGAAATCCAATTTTGCTTTTTGTTTAGAGAGCTATTGGCGTCATTGTTCCTTATTCAAATACACTTCATTTTTTTAATCTCAGATTCTTTGAGTATTTTAATAGTGACCAGTTAATATTCTTGCAATCATTTATGTATAATAATAATAATTATGAATCATTCATTATTTACCAGTGATAACAAAATAATAATATATTACATAGGAAAGTAGATTGACCAATTCTTCAACATTAACCAAAAGGCAAAACCTCGTATTTTTTTTGTCCTGCGTCGATTTGAATAAAAATTTGGGATTTTGCTCATCACCCCGTAGTTCAATTTCTATGTGCCATTGTACGCTTTTTGTTTTTTAAAGATGAAAACTACCACTAATTGTAAAAAATTATGAAAAACATTTGAAACCTCAACATGGGTAAAATTGGGCTTAAATTAGTTAAATAAGAATTGTTTTGTGCTGCGGGATACAATTTCATAATATTTCAACCCTTAATAAAAATAATTTAAGTGATCTAAATAGAAAAAAAATTAATTGACATGCGTTTACATACAGTCACGCATCACATACAACAAAATTTACAAACCTGGCTCATTAATTTTATTTTCATCAAAATCGATGTCGTCTTCGTCATCCTCAATTATTGGTGTACTATTATTGCAGTCTTCACCCGAGCACCCAAAACAACTGGAATTGCAGTACAATCCAAGTTTTCTGCACTCATATAAAGTACCGCACCCCTTTTTGCATTAGTAAAAAATCATTTTTAAAAGTTCATCGGGTTCAGGCGGTTTGTTCATTCCTAAGGGGTGTAATAAACCTTCATTAAAATGCCACCCCCTATTTGTTGCTCGAATATTTTTATTTCCAAGCCACTCTTGAATTTGGTAATAGCATTTTTTTGTATGCTCGTCTAAGGCATCAACAGTGAGCAGAGCAGTTGCTTCACTGCATTGTTTTTTGTTGAGGTTAGGTTAGGTTAGATGAAATGCTCATACCGCATCTGCTCGAGAAAAGCTTTCAGATTTTTCACTTGTTTAACTTGTTTAGCTGCATGCAGTCACATGAGCAAATGTTTTTTCTCTGTTTTTCGTTTTGAGTAGAGAAAGTGGAACATATAACGCCAAATATACCGGTTATGTAGATTGCTAAGCGGGTTATTCGAATTTTTCGAAAAAAAAATTGATTGGCTTTATAAAAATAGCTCCCTGACTTTTAATGATAGAAAGTTTTTTGTGGGGCTTTTCAAGGGCTACAAGACTGTGAGAGTTAAATTCCTTAATATTCCTTAAAGGGCTCGAATGAGGTGGCGTTCACTCGTAAATTGAGGTTTTTAATGGCTATATCTCGCCAAATATTTACTGTGTACAAAATCTACACACAGAAAAATATTTTAATCATTAAAAAAGCTACAATTTAGTATTTTATTATTTTTATCGTATCTCCAGTATTTTTGGAAATATTTTGAAGTAAACGGTGAAAAATATGAAATTGCAAAAAAATCGTTTGCTTCAAGTTTTCTAAAATTACGCATTTTGATTGGTCAAACTTATTGAGTATATTGATAATACATATATAAAGAGTATCACAGTAGGGTGAACATCTATTTTTATTAAGGGGGTAGTTAGGACGTTGTATATACAGATTTTTTCGTAGAAAAAAGCTGGAACCCACCTTATTTTGATCATAACTTGCTCAATTTTCATGCTAGAGATTTTTTTATTTCTAAGCTCTAATTATACAATTTAAAAAATATTCTCTGAATTTTTCTCGAAAAATGCAAAGTTTTCCCTTCATATGGCTTTGAATTTCTCAAATTATGCATTTAAAGTAAAAAACTAAACATTAACATATCTTATCTAGGTGCGTGTTGGTCGTAGAAAAATTATAAAAAAAATGATTTTGTTTGTTTTTTTTTTAAAGATACAAGTTTGCTCTGTACATTTTTTTTTTTGGCAAAAAGCAAATTTTTCGAGTTATTCGGGGAAAATCTTTAAAAATGTCGACTTTTTTATCTTAAAACTGTTACTCTAATCCGTAATTAAGTCGAAAAATATTAGTTTTACGAAGAAAACATAAAGAACATTTTTTGTTGTGGCAACCACCCCCAAGGTTTTAGTGTACGATGGTATAATATAGAAAATTATCTTTGGGCTATTCCCCACCTTCTGCGAAAATTTCAAGTAAATCCAGACAGGACGAAAAAATTGCGAGCCAAAATGCTTCATTTCCTGGACTAATTCCTCCATCTCGAATTTAAGTTGTGGATGTTTGTTCTATAGGGAATTCTTGTGACGGATGTTCCATATCACAGACGAATGTTCCGTCTCACAGACGGAATGGGAATATAGCTTATTTTTTGTACATTTATTCACTCAATATCACTTTTTTTATTAATTAGCACATAACGCAGTTCATAAGTAAATATCACGAAAAAATAACTAATTAAAGGAAGTCTTTTAACAAATATTTAACATATGTAATCACTATTATTCAAATATCAAAACTATTGTAAACTGAATATCACAAAGAACTAATTGAAACGAAGAGGGAACATGAGCAATTACTATCAGTCAAATACAAGAAAACTTACTTAGAGATCAGTGAAAAGCAGGAATATCCAGTGTTAGTCAAGAGTAGGGTTAGACTGACGCGCATACAAAAACTTACCCTTTCACTCGCTCCCTATCGAGATCTAGTACCAAATCTGTAATTTAGATCCGTCTAAAGGGTTGATGTTCCGTTTGGAGGGTTAAACAAGAGTTTTTTGAATTCTATATCATTTTTGTCTAAGCATGGCCAGTATACCACATCGCAGTGATTGAAACGTGAATAATCACACAGAATTTTCTTCATGTCAATTCTTACTAAGATTAAGACATTTCTCTTAAATATTGCCTTTCACAGTTTGTAGTAGCTGGTTTTACATAAAATGTTGATATACCTTAGTTAAATGGGAATTCATTGGCATCTGCTCCTGTATGTTCAGGAATCGTATAGTTTCCTCATTATTATTCTCAAGTTAAAATTTAATTTAATTTTTCTAGTCATTCCTAAACTATTTCAGTACTGATATAGTTATGAAGTGGTTATAGTTTTTATTCAAATATAAATAATTCATTTGCGAGTATTGCGTAATACATCATATGTTTATGTATATTTTATTCAATTTGTCTTGTAGTTTGCTTTAAATATAAGATCAAATAAACTTATAATGAAATAAATTATTTTATCTAACAAAAAAAATTAAGGAATGTCATTCGGTTGAATTTGAATCAAATCTGTATTATTAATTTCAGAGATATTTAATATTTTCCCATTTTTATTATGCTCTCTAAAATTTTGTTTTGTTTTTCGAACATATACGATTTAAAACACTAATACAGTGATAATTAGAGTCTCTTAGGTTGTCACAATTTTAGAAATAATATTGTTTATACTTTTTTTACAAAGCGTCCTAAATATCTGCTCACTAGTACGAAAAATAACTAATATACATTTACATATTTTGGATATTGTGAACTATATACTTTATAAGATCAAAAAAAATTTTCTTTCATTATATACTTTATAAACCTTTGATAATCTTCATTTTTCTTGTGATCTCTTTCGCTTCATACCTTTAATATTTATCACAATATTTTTTTCGTTGAGTCTTTACTTTTCCGAAAGTTAACCATCAATGTTGTCAATAGAGTTCAAGAATACAATCGCATCATATGCTACTTTTGACATGTATATGTTACAGTTAAACCCGTTCTCAGTGGAACAATATTTTCATTATATTACATTTCAAGTACTGAATTTTTCTTTTATTCTACTAAAATGAAGTTTTCAAATAATTGTTTCTAACTAGTAAATTCTAGTATTTCTCAATCAAAACTAGTATTTGTTTTTCAAAAATGTAAAAAAACTAGCTTTAACGCTAAGGATACTAGTCAACACTAGTTTGTGAAAACTAGCTTTCCCTAGTCAAAACTAGAATTAACTGAAAACGGGTTTGGGTTTAGGTTAGGTATAAGTATAGGTGAAATACTGAATTCATCAAGTAGATGATACTAAGCAACGTTTTTTAAAAATAATAATTGGTTATAAAAGAATCGTATCAACTTGGTAAATATATTACTTATAATAACTAAAATATGTGAATAATCTTCCGTATATTTTGGACGTGTTGTAGATATATTTATACAATTGTTAGTACCAGGTATCAGGGAGCTTGTACTTTCATTGAATTCACGGTGTTAGTGTTGTTTGCAGCTTAGTAACCTGATATCTGCACAATATCTGTTCAAATTTTCAAAAATACCTAGTGTCTCATAAAAAATAACTTCTTTAAAAATAGCTTTGTAGAATATTAATGATCAACATATCTATAAATTTAAGAGATAGTTTTTAAGAATATGGTTACTTTTAGTTTTGCACCTTGATCTGAAATTTTTTACAAAGCACAGCTACTGAAGGTGATGATAATTTTTGATTTTCATATTTAATAAGCGCAAAGATCCCAACTTTTTCTGTTTTTACTGCGAGGCTTTCTTTTTAGTGAGACATTTGTATTTTTGGATGGAGTGATTCACTTTTTAATAAACCACCAAAGTTTTTTAAATATTCACTTTATAAGCGTCTAAAAAATCTTGCTTTATATTATTTATGGGTGAATTCCCTGGTTTATGCCCTTTTAATTATTGTATGTTGTGCAGATAATATTTTAAGTATTTGTTTTTGTGATTTACATAATTTTATCCAGTTAACAATTCATACCAGTGCAGCTTTATATTTTTGTAGTTTCAGTGAGTTTGTTATAGTTTATAATTGAATAATGCTAATGAAAAACATTATTTATATAACGTTTCAGAGGTGAGTACTATTCAATATGCCGCATTAGTGGTGACATCGCATTGTCATTTTTAAAGAGGCCACCACACATTATACGATTCATTTCACATGTCCTACGACATCAACTTGATACTACGACAGATCGGATTCGCCTTTGTCCACTAACTTAAACTACTCTTTGGTTTTTAGTTAAGACTACGGCTTAGTCGCACAAATATTTTTAGGAACCGTAGATATATTTCGACAGGGGAGCGTCTCCTAAGTCGAACGACATAAAACATTTTGTAGGAAACGACCCCTTAATAAGTTATAGCCAATTATATATCCCTGTATAACCCTATAGCAAATTTTAATATGCAGTAAAATTGATAGGTGGCGTATCTACATATGCGCCACACAACGATAATGTAATCTAACCTTAAATAAATTAATGAAATAAAAATATAAAAGCGGTGGCAAAATTAAATTTATTAAACATGAGAAAGGCACAATATAATTAAGGTCGAAAGTCTGTATATTCGCGACAGATGGCAGAAAGCAAGGTCTTGAAATGGTCGCGCTATTCTTTGCGATTACATTGCCGCCAGAGATACTCACAAATGTGTGTGGTGAGCAAAGAAACATGACGTCTGTGGACGAAGCCTTTTACTGGTCGCCACTGAGCCTCAGTGTGAACTCCGGTATTGGCTAAAAAATAGTATTAGCATAGAGAAAAACTATTACTCTTTTATACTTACTGACAAACAGCTCTCTATGATTAACTGCTTCGAGAAAAAAACTGTGTGAAGAAAGGCTGCAGTATCCATTGCAACTGTATGTCTAAATTGTCGAGCCAGGCGCGACGTGCTTCTCGATTATAGAAGTAAACGTGCCAGCACTGCGGCAGTTTTCAAGGCAGAGAATCATGCGAAAGTCTTAGGTTTCTTCTGAACTAATGCTTAGAACCCAGTGCCCTTCAACTAAGCGGCCTCGCTTCTTTTCGCGCTTACCAAATTTGCACATTAATACCTGGACCGGCAATCTTGCCATGTGAATATTGTTCAGTTGAAAAAGTCTCAATGACCATTTCTCGCACAAATCGATAACTAAAAAAACACAGTTTTATTAAAAAACAATTCTAATAGACTTGATTTGCAAGTGAGCTATGGTTAGGTTAGGTTAAGCATAGTGAGTTCAGATGGTGGCAATGTCATCTCAACGCACTCATGACTGACACGGTCATAGCTTACATTATGAGTAAATCCATAGAACCTAACCAAAAAAGTACAACTCTAATAATTAAAAGTAGACGAGACTCCTCAAACCAAGTATCCTTAGCCACGCTTCGACTTCCACGGACTGAACGTCCCCGTGGTCAATAAAACACTCCAAAACCATGTCGGACAATGCTGATTTCCATCCTTATTCAATGGCGGCCACACTGCTTTTCTATTGACACCAGGCCTTGTTGTTGTGAAAGATAGGTTGCGCGAACTCTAGATAGGTACATATGGATCCATGTTCTAAAGTATATGAAATAGTTAAAAATAATAATAATTTGGAGCAATAAACAAAAACTTGAAAAAGAAAAAAAAAGCGACCATTCTATTTGACTGCCAGTAGTAACAAAAAAGGATAGAGTGCATGCGCTGTTCTCAACGCCACCTATCGATTGTACTGTATATTAAAATTTCCCATAGGATTATAGTGGGATAAATAATTGTCTATAATTGAATAAGGTGTCGTTTCCTAAAAAACGCTTATTCCGTTCGATTCAGGAGACGGTCCCTGAAAATATTTGGGTCAATAAACCGAAGTTGTGCCGGTTTATGTTGTATACCTACAAGTCGTTTTGAACTAATTTTAATTTTCTTGTGTTCACGATGGCATCGAATTTATGAGAAGAGACATTAGCTGTAATTGTTATATGATGAAGAACAGTCCAAAAAAAAAAAAAGAAAATGGACTTATTATGTAAACTAAGTACTAATGAACCATGACTAAAAATTATAAATAAAAAACCTGTTCGTTCATTTTTACTTACTTTTTTGAATTCATGTCTGAAAGCAAGTTATTAATTTTCTTTTTCAAAAATGCCAAAGAAGCATCTACTTTGATTTCTTATAAGCTTTCATGAAGAATCTCATAACTGGCTCTTGTTTTATGTTTATTTAGGTATTCGTTATTTTTAACATCCCACAGACATGTTTGGTTACAATACATTTCTGACCAAAACTTTCCAGTATTATTCATTTTTATGAAAATTTTATATATTTTCAACGAAAAAGGGTCAATCCATTTGAAGTGATCCAATAAAAAATTTTTGGTTGCTTGACCATTTTTTATTTTGACAAATTTTTTATGTTATTGCCTTTTTAATTATAACCTCAAAACATTTTTTTAGTATGGAACATAAGCTTAAATTATGAAATTTCGAATTTAAGGATCTAGCGAGGGCATTTAATTAAAAATTACAATTTGAAGAAGGCTAATAAATAGTTTTATTGATTACATAAATTGAAATAGAGTTTGTGTTTGGTGATACACTTAAGTTATTCTTTATTCTAAGTGTCCATTCAAAATCTCCTCCGATAGTTTTTAGCAGATGAGACTTCTTAAATGCTAAATACAATTCATTCAGATTACATAGAACCAAACGCTTTTGTTTCTCTATTTTATATTCATTAATAACCACTTTGGTACAATCTTTTTTACCTGGACATATTCTACTATTTTCATCGTTTTCAAAAAACTTTACAACTTTCTCTATTGTTTCATCACTTACACCTGCACATTTCTTTTTACTCAATGTTGTAATATACCTTATTCTTCAACTAAACTTCGGCTTAATCTGATAAGACGTTTTGACGAATTTATTAGAAATCTTTTCTCTTGACTATTTATTAGGGAGCAAGCTGATGATTTTTATTTGTTCCTCTTTAGATGAGATTGAATACTTATGTTTAAATTTGTCAATTAAATCAAAATAGTTATTGTCTAACACAGCTTTTTGAAGTTCCGGGTCACTGCTAGTGTGATTAACTTGTGACGAAATATGAATGAAAATTTTGTCGTAATTTTTCATTAATACAATGAATTTTTGACTCAATCGCAGCTTTTATTTTTCCATAACTTAATTTTGTTATTTTAGAAGCTGGAGGCACTTCTAGTAGAGAACAAGCAGAATATATTTGTTGTACAATAACCTCTTCAGGTTAACAGCATCATGGAGAGAACTTAACATTAAGGCTTTTGGCTTTGTGTCCAAATCAAAGAACTTTGCATAACAATTTCGAAAAAGAGATTTCCCTGGAATTATTTCATATAACAATTGGTTTTTATGAAAGACAAATGATCAAGCTTTATTTCTCTTAAATTCTCTTGAATAGAGTTTCATTTCTTTGCACTTTCAATGGAACCAAGCAATATTTTCCAAACAAATGGTTAGGTATATTTAACTAGGTACTTTTTTGTATGATACTCTCAAACCAAAGTAATAGCATTATTACCTACTCTACATTTCAAAAGTTGTTGTTAAGTAGGATCAAAAGTATTTAAAGGAACATTAGACACCAAACCATAACAGGGTTTATGGCACAATTCATTGACAGTTTTTCCAACACAACATTGTTCATCCATTTCATCAATGAAAAATACTGTTATAAAATTAAATATTTTAACACAAAAATTAAACACGAGAGAGAGAGAGAGAGAAAACTATGTCACTGATGTATAACATTCACACTGTAAGAAAGACAATCACTGACTGAGAGGTCCCAGTTACCACAGTGCAAAGATCATATCTTAACAGGAACTAATCATGTTGTGACTGTTTAGTCACGAGTCTTGCTATTGCTTGTTTTCTTATTTCAATATATAAATAAATGATTATAGACTGTCTACTTTATATTTATCTATCAAATTGGTACTGTACCTATTATATTTAATTGAATTATACCAAAATAATTATTTTTAAGACTAATCATAGTATTTGATTTATTTTAAGTTAAATTATAGTCTAGTTTACATATCGATGGTTTATAAAAAAAACCGGCACAACTGCAAACTTGCAGTTTTAAGATAATCGCAATTCAAAGTTAGGAAGCTAAATTGGTTCTGGTGAAAATGCTCCCATTCATTTAGTTTTGAGCCTATTTGCATAATTTTTTATATTTGACTAAATTTTTAAATTATCTTGAAGAGGAAAAAAATAAATTTAACATAAACCTTCTAATTTTGAAAATATTTGCCGATGTGCCGCTATACGATTTAAAGTTTTGCCCTTTAAGTTAGGCAAATTTTATTGAGTGCCGGCGTAACTCATAGTATTCCTATGTTACTTCAACAGGAAAGCATAAAAAAACTTAAATCGTAACTTAACTTTATTTAACAAATAAATGGTATTTAGGTAACATTAGGATCAAATAAAATGACAATTAGGAACGTTACAAACAAAATATCAGACAAACATAGAACAGCAGACTAAACTTTTAAAAATCAGGTTCAAATATTTTCATAAAAAATTCGGTAGGTCTCTGGAACTACACCCTTATCCACGAGCTGGACTAAAGGTAATCTTTTAGCATCACTAACTTTCAGCTTTTTTTGTACAGATTTTGTAGGTCTTCCTCCTTAGTTGATGAACTTTTCGAACGCCATTCCTCCTCTTCCCAGTACACAGAGCCATAGTCGTTTTTGAAGTAGATGGTATTTTCCTTGTTTTTTATTGCATTAACCATACAGGCCAGGCTACTTTTGAATTTTTTCAGTTTTACTGATGGTAGTTGTTTAAAATTTTTGAAATCCTTAAACGTAAGTTCAACAAACTTATAGGGATTTGTTTTCCTTGCTGTCCTCATAAGTTGGATGTATTGTTGGGGCAAATAAATAGGGCCTGCGTGTAGGGCAGTTTCTATAGACCTTTCAATGCAGGCATGCACAGAATCACCTTCATTCTGTGTATGCCCGGTCACCAAAAACTTGTGGGTGATGCTTGATATATGGTCAAATTTTTTTAATTCATAGTGATACATTCTTCTGATAAATTGGTTCTTTTGCTGCCCTGCGCAGTTATCTGAATAAAATATTACATCAAGAGGTTTTTCCATTTTTAGTGACAACTCCCTCAAGCTCTAAATATTTCCAGAGGCAAGAAGCAATTTCACACGATCCTCTCTGTCCATCTGCTTCCGTCCACATATAGCAATAAACCTCCATATTTTTTATGTTGCAAACAGTCAAATTATACATTGTGAATTTTGACATAATAAAAAGAAGATATATCCCCTCGTAGAAACGGTAATGTTGCCTGTAGATCGTATACCGATACAATGGTTGTTTCAGATGTCTCATTTTTGTCAGTTTCTTTTTCTTGTCTAGCTAGGTCTTTCTCTAAAACGTGGTTTTCATATTCGCTTTGAAAATCCTTTTTTTTTTCTCATTTGCAATATTTTTGTAAATGACACAAGTGTCACATTGGTCTTTTTTCGGCCTGTAAAAGCTTATCTTAAAACTCTTGAAAATTTTATAATACTGGTGATTTGGCAGCACTTTTCTTCCTAAGGATTGCTGTTCCATTTCGTAATCTCTATGTAGATCTGAAACTGTTTTACCTCCTTCTATTTACTCTCTTTGCTATCTTTTCGGCAATAGTGGCTTTCCACCCTTGGGATTTTGTTAATGTGTTTGCGCACATTTTCAATGTCTTCTTTGGAAAGCAAATTTTTTCTTGAGAGTGTTTTTTGTCCCCTTTTTTCTCCTTTTAAAACTCCCGTTTCAGTGTCAACATTGCTAAACGAGGTTCTCAAACATCTTGCTGTTATGCCAAGAGTATTCATAAAGAATACTTTACAAACTCTGTTTTTTTCTCCACCAGAATTTGTTAAAAAATACTTGTGGTTCAACGACTTTTCTATTTTTCTATCTACCACTACCCTTCGGTACTTGGGATTTATAAAGTTGGCACCATTATTAATAAATGCTCTTGGAGCATTTAAATCGCCCATAGCCCAATAAGCATCAAAGAGGAGTTGCCTCTGACAGTCATCAAATTTCGTTGAACATTTTGAAGGACACTTATCGCCATATGGTGGCTCAAGGTTTCTCTTTCGGACAGCTTTTTTTGACTTTGCTGAAATATAATCCAGTCCAAGGTTTCTGCGATTTTTTGCTATTGCTTGTTGGTTGCCTTTTCCCTTTCTTTTCTTATTTTGGTTGCCAGTGGAAGGTACTGATTCAGTCTCATTATTATGAAAAACCTCTTTAGTATTATTATAATCAGGCTCTTGGATTCCTGGTGAATAAACTACAGGTTCAGTCTCGTGAATAATTACAGAAAAAGCTACAGGTTCAGTCTCGTGATTTCCTGGAGAATAAGCTACAGGTTCAGTCTTGTGATTAATTGCAGGAAAAGCTGCGGGTTCAGTCTCGTGATTTCCTCAAGAATGGGATACAGGTTCAGTCTTGTTGTGAATTTCTGGAGAAGCTACAGTGCCAGTCTCGTGCTTTCCATTAGAAAAAACAGCATCATTTGCAGTATCAACTGGCAACAATTCTGTGTATGTCAGCTCCGGTTCCATTTCGACGTCTGGATCAGCTACTGGAGTTAATAGCACAGGATGCGGAATGTCAGAAACCCAGTCAGCAGTCCCTAAAAAAAATAGTGGAATGATATCATCAGTAGTAGTAACCTGTCTATACGCCCACACGTAGGTACTAACAGAATAGAAACCCCCTTAGAAAGATTTTTCTGATGATACTTGATGAGATGAATCTCCAGTTTAATCGCTTAAAATAGGTAGGTGTGAAACGGAAAATAATAATTAGGTATTCATTTACCTACATACATAGGCTAATAAATTGTGCTTACTTTGGTATGCCTAAGGTAGTAGATACAACTTGCCACACAGGCGCTTCATTAATCCTGCTACTTCCGCCATTCTCTGTGTTATCCAGTTCAAGCTGTTGTTTCGCTAATTTAACCATAAGTTTAGTTCGATTCCTCATTTTGACAGCTACAATGAAAAAGGGGTAGGCAATTACATACTTAGTTGGTTTTATTAGGGTCCTTAAAGTCACGGTATTAATATTCTACAGATAGAAAAAGAAAAGTTGCCATTTTGATTTAAAACATTGGCCGAAAGAAGTTTTCACGCCAACATCCACGGCCTATGTTTAATCATAATATGGCAACTTTTCTTTTATTATTTGTTGAATTTTTATATCGCCCTCTTACAACCTACCTATGTATTTAGGTAAGAAATATATTCGGACATGTTGTTTTGGTTTTGAAAAGTAGGCGCTTGGTATTCAAAACAAAGCCCAAAATATTACATGGCATTGATAAGAAAGTGACCTATTAGCACTATGTATCACTGTGGGATAATTCATTGCGCCATTTACGTGCTTTGCCTAAAGTCGATAACGAATCATCAGCATAAAATGCGTTAAGAGGATAAAAACAATTCTGATAGTCAGGGGGAAACTAAAACATATAATGACACATCTGGAAGAAGTGCCGGTATCACATAAAAATAATGGCAATAAACTAAGGGAGTTTAAAAAGATAATGACATATTAGCCAATAGTTAAATTTACTCACCAGAAGCGTGTCCTCTCCCATCGATGTCTTGCAAACGACTGGCACAACGAACAAAGCGTCACTATCGGCAGCTAAAATAAGCTCAAATTCGCGCGTAAATTAAACAATACCAAAGATTATAGTGCCTCCTGGCATTACATTTTTGAAGTTACATAAGTGCCATTATCATGGTAAAATAGACCATAATTTTACAAACATTTTGATAACAAATACTCAAAAATTCATTTTTTGCAGTTGTGCCGGTTTCTTCATAAACCATCGATATATTCCAGTACCTGGGTATATACTGATGACTTTAATTTCGAACTGAGATGAAGCTATACATTTTTTAAAGTTTACTATAATATAATTATTTGTAAAAAGTAGGTTTTATAAAAATCGAGAGATAAAAACTGGCGCGTAAGTTCAAATTTTCTTTAAATTCAAAATTTTATAACTTGGCTTAAGATCAAATACCAAGATTGAAATTTCTGCTGTATGTTGCTAGCATAGCATATGAGTACATCACATATATGAAAATTGATTTTTTTTATCTTGCTCCACCAGAGATATTGAGCCTCAAACTTTGAAAAATAGAAAAATTTTGTTTTCCAAAAATTTATAAAAAATTAAGATTTACTTTAGACTTCATATTCTGTCATATGTGAGTATTTTACAATATTTTATAGTATAGAAATCATTAGCTGTGGGATTTGATTCACTCCTTGTAAAACTAGGCCTTTAAAAGGGCACTTTGTTCAAATTTATTCTCGAAATAAAATGACAATTTTAAGGCATTGGTGCTTATTTGAGAGAAAATGTTATACGGACCTTATTTATAGAAGGGATTTCATAGAAAATAACGGTATAAATCTCATTGTGCTAGCTCTATTCTGTACAAAGATATTCAATTTACCGCTAAAGCTCAAAAATACCGTGCGCAGTTTAATAAAATTGGCGGTCTCTCCCAGAAAGAGCTAAAATTCTTGTGAGATCCTAATTATAAGGGTAATAACATCAAAATAAAAAATAGTTAAGGAACCCTCATTGGATCACTTCAAATGAATTGACCTGTAAACAATCTATCTTCAACACATTAGCGCTATCAAAGCTATCGTACTACAGATTTTATGCATGATTTATTTTCGTAATATACGACCCCGTGTTACTACAAGTTGCACTACAAAGCCAGTAACTTTATAAATCGTATAATGTGTGGCCCATTCCGGGTATCCATGTTCCAAACAACTTTTACTTGAATTTCTAAGGGCATATTCAAGTTGACAACTGTTATTGGATTCAGATTATCTTTTGAAATGGACTCGTATAATTTTAAATGTAAATAAAATCAAAATAAATATTTTAAAATCGGGTGCTTACTGCTTGTTTCAAAGTATGTAAAATCATTTTGGTTTTACTTATTTTAAACGACCGAATTTCATGAAGGGAATATAACGAGTCTCATTCTTGTATATTTACCAGAAATTATTCGTTTGGAACCTAGACACTGAGTTACACTAATTTCCGACATGACACTAATGCACCGTATTGACGGATTATTTGTGGAAGTTGTTACATCTTATTAGGAAAAATTTAGAACAAAAATATAAATGAGAACTACGTACAGAAAACACGATTTTTAATATTAAAGTTAACTACAATCAAACTGTATTTTTAATCAACAGGAAATCAAGCTTTAAGTCAAAGCTTTTTACCATGACACAATTTACTATGGGACAATAAGTATTTTAAATGATTCAATTAATATTTAATTCTAAACGACCGTATATATTTACATAGATAACAGTGTATATGTGATAATTCAAAAACCAACCATATGTGATAATAGAATCTCAAATTTATACCAACAAAACAATTTTTTACTATGGCGATATTCTGCTTTTAGTTTTATTCTTAAACCCCTGTGTCAGAATGGGGCTATCGCGTTTTTATTTGTCACTAGAGGCGCTGGTGTAGTGAGATTTCCAAAATGTCACATCAAACGTATTATTCCTACGAATAATCACCAACTACTACCTTATACTGTTTTGTTTCTCTTACCAAAACTGTATTGGATAATAATGCATTATTCAGCTCTATGTTATTAGAAAATGATTTATATTTAAACTTCGTTTTCACAAATGTGGACAGTTATGCTTAAAGACCTCACTCGCCGGTGGCGCCCACTGGTGATATAAAAACGGTAGCAGTGTCTGATCCAGAATAGATGTAATACGTTTTTATTCATTTAACTTCACTTTAGATTCGAATTAAGTTACGTGCTATAGAAAATGTTGAGACTGAAGATGACTTTTTACACATTTTTACAACTTTTGCTATAAACATCCACAAATAGTCTGTTCTCCACATCCAATCCAGTCACAGTACATATTGGATACACAAACAAGCGCAATATTTTTTCAAGTACGAAATTTATTTTTGTATTTTGAACAGACTACTGATTTTATAAATGATGCTCAATGCTGTGCTACAAGTGACCACAGAATACTCAGAACCTTTGAAGACGATTGTTTCCTGTTGTATTCCTTTCCATCACATGATGACATGTTAGAAGACAATCGTTTAATAAGGTTCTCAATATCATTATTTTGTATAAAATGAGTTTTGATGTAGTAGATTAGAACAATACTCGGAACCTAACGTGCTTAATGATGTAGTGCTCTAAGTTGCTTACTGTATAATGTATAAATTTTTTTAATTAATTATTGTGAATGTCACTTTGTATACTAGATATGTGTATATATAGCATTTTTTGATCTATCAAACAGTACTAGTATAAAGTAATCCTAAGCAAATCTCTTTATAAGTCTTGAAAATTTCTGGCTCCTAAAGAACACGTTTAGAATTTACCGCAGTTTGCTGGATGGTCGTCATTATTTTTTATTTTTCTAAATATTTCACTCATTTAAAAAAATTTTAAATTTGTAAGACATTGAGAGTGGCAAACTTATTGGTAAGTACATAATGTAGTATCCTTGGAATATATGTAAAAAGAGTGATGCATACTATTTATTTCACATTAGCACTATTTTCTTTTATTGTAGATATGGACATCACTATTTCAATAGTTTAACGTATTGTGATACCTACTTTTTAGTTATTGTGAACATTTGGATGTATATTCTATTTATTCAAATCCTACTAAACAGTTGTGCCAATTTAAAAGTTTCTAGGATCATTTTCTACTAGTATTCATGGCTGTTTGTAATTTCAGATACAAAATTAAGACTGTATATGCATTTATTGCAGCTAAATATTTATTTATGAACCATTCTCATTTATTTTATATTGCTAACATTTTTTACACATAATAAAACATCATTACAAGTATTTTATTTCACTTTATTCAAATCCTTATATTGGCAACAAATAAGTAACCTACGAAAGTCCCATAGATGCAAAACTCTGTATTTTGTCAGTTTTCTAATACAAAAAAAAATATAATTACGATGTTAAATAGTTTATTGTCACGAGGATGATATTAAACTTTATTCGCATCTTTTTTATCAATAAGTTGATAATTTTTTTACAGAAACTGATTTTTTAACATACAGGAAAACTGTTAGTGAAAAGATACCAGTTACTTTCACTTGATATGATAATAGAAAATATTATTTTTATATCAGCATTATATTTTATTGTGAACACGTTGATATAGGTTGTTTGCAAAAAATTTGATCCTGATAGAAGTTTGCGAACTTTAAAGATTTAACTTTCAACGCGTGTGGAAATGGATGACAGAGTGATCCGAGGCAAGTATACAGTGTAATAATTAAATAATAATAGACCCAACATTCATTAAATTTTTTTATGCATCAACCACGCAGGGTTGTTAGTGAGTAATTAATGTTTGATACGAGTGCCGTTTTTTTTCAACCTCCGATCGCTCCGTGCAGACGCTCCGCGGGCATGCTCTGTAGGCGACTGCGAAGCTCTCGCACTACACACTCTGCCATTGTTGACTTTCCGGCGTCAGTCGGCATTGTGCTACATCCACGTAATCATGTCCGCCATTTTTGATGCTCCAGCCAAGTGTGATTCGTTTTCTTCAGGCTGAAGGCCATAATGCTGCAGAAATTCATCGGAGAATAAGTCCTATGTATGGGGAAAACTTCATAAGTCATGGTTTTAAATGGTGTCGAAAGTTTAAAGATGGCCGTAATGTTATGCATTATAAAGGGAGCCAAACACGCAAATCTGATGACCTGGTTCAACGATTGACAGAATGGTTAAAGAAAACCGCAGATTCATCATAACTGCTTTGTCTACGGAATTTCCAGAAGTTTCAGGGTCTGTCTTGTACTCTTGAATTTATTGACGGCAACTTTCTTTGAAGAGGGTATTGAAAAGCTTGTTCACAGATATGACAAATGTCTCAATCTCTTCGGTGATTATGTCGAAAAGTAACCGTAAGTGTACCAATCTTTTGATAATAAAATTATTGTTTTATATGAACTTTTATTTTATTTATAGCCTATCGGAGGTTGAAAAAAAACGTCCCAATTACATTCGATCGTTAAATCTAGATTTTACTAATTAGTTTGCAGTATTTCAGGTAGTTCATAAGTTTCTTTGGGTCTTCTCGAAGTAGCTATCCCAGTGAATAATGAATAATTGATTTATTTTTCGTTCCTTTTCATATTTTAAACAGTCAAGAGATGTTTTACAGTTAACTCACTATTTCACATGCCGCACATTGATTTGTGATTTCCCGTTAGTAGGTAGTAATGTGCGGATATGAGTATGTCCGATTCTTAGACGGAAGAGGATTACTTGTTCACTTCTACTTATATTGTTGGAGTTATAGTCGTCATAATTTTTAGCGGTTTCGTATTTCGTAATTTTGGTTACATTGTTAAAGTGACACTAGAGAGATAATTGAAATAAAAATATCTTTACCGTAGGTTATTATTAACAGATACTGTATTCTTTATATAATTTCTCGTGAGGGTAGTTTTCTGAAAAACAGTTCAGTTTAATTTTCGATGAATTAGTAGTAAGATCTTCCGACTTCTAACAGCCCTAATTTTTTTAAATAATCGGTAGCATCGCGCTGTTATGTGATTTTTTAATAGTATAGTTAACATTCATCCATCTTCATAATGTGAATAATATTCTAACGATATTAGTGTAAATAATATTATTAATTGATATACATAGTATAGAATTATAATACACGATGACCCAGAATTATACAGATCAATGTTCAGGTCTGATAGTATGTCAAAAATTGCCGATATACTTCTTCATGTAAACTTTTTTTTTACGTTGAATAATACTCAAAATATTTTGATAAAGTTGAAACGTCAAAATTTATCTTTCTTTCAATAAAATTTTAAAACAGAAGGGACCTAAAATCAAGAACTAGAAAAGCCTTGCTATATAGTTCCTTTGCAGTCCCCTTTGTCGCCTTAGCCCTTGATGTCTAAAAGATTGATCCAATCGTTGCTAGATTTAAAGCAAAGTTCTTCCACTATGTCAAGGACTTTTCCGCATTATGTTAATAAGTATAGTATTAAAGAATGAAATAAGGGAGAAACAAACACTTTATAGTGGCGAATAAAGAACTGTACTCTTCCTAATATCCGTCAAACTTTTTCTAGCACCGGGTTCATATGTTAGGAACGGTTATAAGATTTTAGGATATCTAATCTCTATATCATCATCTACCCTATATCATATAAATACAGGGCATCTTCGAAATTGTAATAGATTTATGTTTGTTATAATTTACAAATATTTGGAAAAGTTTGTAACATGTCAATCATTCACTTGTGATTTTTTTCCTATAGTGGCCTCTGTTACATATAATTATAGACCTCCCAATATATTTGAACTTGACAATTTATTTTAATTTTACTGTAATTGTAACATTTTCCTAATAAATAAATTATAATGTAGTTAAATTTTTTGAGAGAAATAATCAAAATTTCTCAAAATTGTATGGTGATAACTCTTTTCTACTCTGTATTATGACTCCCAAAATATGATCTCTATTATAGAGATAGATGCTAGATATTTCATAAACACCTATGGTTCTCAGTCATAGAGCTAAAATTAATATATTTAACTCGAAATACAAATCACAGTTCTTGTTGGATGTCCTGGAAAGTTGATGATTTTCAAGTACGGTCCATTCCATGAAGCGTTCGCGGCGCCTGGTCGGTCCACATAGCGTTCGTTATAGTCACGTCGAGAACATCACTAATGACGTAATGACTAACGTTCACTACGACTCTTGTCAAGAGGTGGTTCGAAGTAATCGTTGGAAGAATTAGCGAAATGTTCAAAACTCAAGCAAGGCAGATTATGAGAATGTATCTCATTATTTGATGCGATATGGGATATTAAAGTACTTTTGAAACTCCACTTAAAAATTCAATAACCTACAAATTATAACATATACCGCTTTATTTTTTTCTCTTTTTCTATTAGTTAATATCTATCTTAACGCTCAAAATGCCTCGTAAGCCATTCCACTTACTTGAGTTTACGATTATAACGTGCTGGACTAAGTGGGAAAGATCTTGTAATTGTCGTGAGTGCCTAGTGGAATGCACCCGTAAATATACAGAGGTCAGCGCATTGTTGCCCGACTGCTGTGTATTGTATAAGATGTATGTTTTGCAGAAATATAAAAAATAGTTTGAAAGATATAGATTTGCATTTGAAAATTATAATTGTTTTCGAGAGGGATTGTCCCACATGTCTATTCCTGTATATACGGACTTTTGCATCTAAAGAATTGCTTTCTAAACCCTTAAACTAATGCAATAAATAAAATAAATATATGAATAAATTACTACAAACTAATAACTTTGGTGGCAACTAGTTCTTTTTTTGAGCAACGTTCTTTTTCTTCACGGGAGTCTTTTTTATATTCATTTTTTGGATTTTGACAACTCTCTTTGTACACGGTATAAGAGTACATTGAAGTTGCCTGTCTCCATATTTAGATATCCTATCTAGCTGGCTTCCAAATGTACCAGGGGCTATACGTTTCAATAACCTAAAACATAAGATAACAAAAAAGTAAGAATTATTTGTACTAGCTAGAAATAATTTATCATATGATATCATATGATATATGATATCATATGATATATGATATCATATGATATCAGGTTATCAAAATATTTGTACTAAATTCGAATAACGATTAGACTTTGATAGATTTGATACATTAGTTTATCTATTCCTGTGAATGTTGTTTGTTCATTATTGTATTTTTAATTCTTGATTCTCACTTTCTATGGCGTTTATTTTGATAAAATTCCATCTAGTATTCCATATTTTCCTCACTTTTTTTCCAATTTGTTTCTTCTATCCATATAGGACATAATAACGTGGAAATAGATTATCTTAATACTGAAACCTATATTAAAATAATACAAAATTTCTTACTTTATAAATCGGTTGTCCTGTAAATTGAAATTTCTTGCTGTTTTCCTCAATTCACACGCAAATCTTTCCCTGCAATCCTTTCCTTCTATTGCGTTCAAAGCTAATCTAGCAAGTTCATCCATGTCCTCATTTTTATGCCACAATGATGCTTTCTTCGGTTTTTTATTTTCAAATTTTGGTAATATTAACATGGATATCACAAACATAACTGCCATGCCCACAAATCCAGATATTGCCATAAAAAGTGGTTCTAGTCCTTTCTTTTCCTTGTTTTCCTTTGGTTCACTCTCCTTTTTAATTGTAACCTAAAAGTTTTCATTAGAAGCATTTATGTAAATTCTCTTCGAATCAGTAACCATTCAATTTTATTAGAAGTAATCCATGTAAAATTGAAGATTAATTACAAAAGAATGGAATCAATTCTGTTACTATATATACTTTTCTATCAAATTTTCTAATTTAGTGAGAAATAGTTAATCTGTATTATGTAAAGCATCAGTTTTACAAAGACGATTTAACGTAAGTGGAACTTTCAACATAACCTCCTTTTGACTCTACACCATATAATATGTAATACTTCTATATGGACAGTTTCGATAAATTGAAGCTGTTCCATATAGGAGTATTACATATATGCTCTACATACTTAGCGTTGCCAGTGTTCGGATAAAACCAGATATAGGCGTATCCGGCAATATAAACGATGTCTGGCTTTTGTTAGGCTTTTTCACAGAACTAACCAAAAAAACGGTAGACTTGTATGTAAATCTTGGAAACACAAATTTAGCTCCGCCACCTGCCAATCATGAGGCTATAGTAATAAAAATGTGTCATTACAGTCAATTTCAATATGTCATTCGTCATCAATTTCTGAATTGCCGTCACATTTCCTTCAGATTTCGGTACACAGGTAGGTGATGTTATCAGATATGTAATTTATAATTTTGAGTTCTCGTTGAAATCGGAGAATATACATTTCTGAACAGTCAGGTTGTAACTTTATATTGATGAGAATTTGTTTTAGAGCCAAAGATCTTATTGGAAATAACTGAAAAATTAACAGCTAAGTATTTTCTGTAATTTTCCATTGAATATTTCAAGATGGACTTGAAGGTAGGTGACAGAATCAAATTTAGATATAAATATCCAGGCTACAATAGTGAATATATGGAAGGAAAGATAAATAAACATTTTTTTCGATTTCTCAAATGCTTTCTTTATGCTTGTTTGTTTGTTTCTAGTTGGGAAAAATTTTGTAAAACAATACTCAACACCAAATTATCGCTTGTGTGAAAATCATTTTCAGGAAAGTGATTTTACAAATTGCAATAGAAAACATTTGGAGTATCAAGCTATCCCATTTATTCCTACCTCTCATCTGCCTTCATTGTCTAATTCCATTATGAAAATCATAGTTATGCCAAAGTTCATGACTGTATACTAAACCAAGAACATTCATATTACATAAATACAGATATAGTAGACACAAATGAATTTTCAGATTCCATTGTTACAGAGAAAATTAGTAGTTTTGACAAACAAAAATCGGGTTTTTTGACTGTAGTTGGAAGTGGCAAGAACACCTAGGAAAAGGTTAATAACATAGAGCAGTTAAATATATTGAAGAAGATGTGTGAATTTGAAACATTTGAGTGTATGGAAGAAAGTATAAAAAATGTAAAGAAATAATTCATAAATTCACAGAAAATATATGTATATATATATATATATATATATATATATATATATATATATATGGTAAGTTGTAAAATTTAATTATATTCTGCATACCCGCTACATACAAGCGCTTCATTTTCATTAAAAATTCCGGAAGTAAATAATTGATTTATATAAAATTTTGACAAATTACATCAGGAACATGGCGATAAATAACAATAACTACCGTAGCGAAAGTGTTGCAACCCTTGTAAAGTCACTCTTTTGTTAAACCGTCCTCGTCTTTCGACAGGAATGTAATCTATAATTAGGTAATAATATACAGATAAGGGTACCTCGTGATGATGTGAATGGTACTGATAAGGTGGACGGTGAGTTGTAGTTGAATATTTCCATGGTTTGGATTCTTCTCGAGTAGACTAAAAGCAAAAATAAATTAATTGTAAACCATATTACGTATTCTCAAAAACTATAAATATATACTTACACTGCCGCTGGCCATTTCATCCATAAAACTTTTAACGGGATAATAATAATAGTAATATCCGTCTTCATGTTTAGACTCTTCCCCACTCGGAGGATGCTCGTGGTTTGTATCAGACATTTCATGGTCCAATTCATGGACAGCCGCATGTAAGTATCCGTTGTCTCCAGTGTCTAGTTTCAAGGTCTCTCCTTTTGCTATTGCACTTTCGTAAAGTGCTGCTAATTCACCTTTTGTTAAACTCAAAGGTGGAATCACCACGCCCTAAAAAATCGTAAGAACTCAATAAAATGAAAAAATTAAATTCTCTACATAGAAATCATTTTACTTAATATTGAAACGTTTCCACATTTCTATTGATTTCTTATATAGGTTTCTAGATTTTTCTGATATATCTCCTCTTTCTTTATGTACCCATAATTTCTCAAGTCTTTTAGAACTGCCTATTCATAATTAAATAAATTCTAGTTTAGAATCATCGTTTATAAAATAAATTATTCTGTAATAACAATGTTACAGCCAATTTTCAAAAATGCTTTAATGAAATGACTAAAAAACATGTTATAAACATGATAGAAGAGAACAATTCTCGAGTAATATTTTGTGAAAAATGAGTGTTATAAAGAGAGAGGTTCGTTGGGTTGTTTGTGATTTGTATGGGGAGAGAGATGTATTAGGTTTGGGCATGATATAGGAAAGATTCCTCCAAAGGGTAAGGAATAAATAACATTGGAAAACTTAAAATCTCAATTTTGCCGAAATTTAATATGTTCACCTCTGATGGTGGTGTTTCCTGTCTGGGTGTACTTTTCGTTATCAATGTATCTGCTCTTCGCAATGTTTGTCTGTAATTCATTCTTCGTAGATCCCTCACAGCAGTTTGAAGATAGAGAGAACTTTCTTGACAATTGATACTGCATAGTAACAGTATAAACAATAATATTCGGCACATCCTGCAATAAAAAGTGAAATTTATTAAAAATTGAAATGACCCCTGTTTTAAAATATATATTTATCCATATTTGGAGCAAAATTATTCTAAAAACTTTACACAAATTGTGAAAAGACAGAAGTTTTAAGTATTTTGGAGAAAAATAATGGTAGTTTCGTTCATAATTGTTAGTGGAAAAGTGAGCGACGGAAGGCCGTTAAGCACTTAGGTTTTCTAATAGGCCCGTTGTACCCACTTGAAATTACCAAAGGCCGATATTCCATGAAAAGTCGATCAGGCGCTTTGGCTTGAACCTTTTGAGGTCATTAGGCTTGTCCAAGTGTTTGAATCGCTCTCATGTGAATGCTGGGCACTCACAGATTGTGTGGTCTGCAGTTTCTGCTTTCTCCATTGTGTCTCTATCTATATCCGCAGAGCCTGTCTTGTAAGCAAGCCGCTGCTAGACGTAATAGCAACAATTATAGCTACACCAACAATGGGCTCCATTACCGTATGACCAGTTGGTCCAGCCTGCAGTTCTTTGAGGATGTTCGGCATGTATGCTGTCCTTATAGCTTCAAATTTTATCATTAGATCCAAAGGTGGTAGACCGAGTAGAGCTTCAAGGTACTAATAGTTGTTATGTGCATGAGAAAAAACTGTGATAATCTGATTTAGAAAAAATGAATGGTGTTAAAGATTGTGAAATAAAACTTTTGAACTCTTTGTCATGATTGTAAGATGGAGATAGTTTTTGCATGAAAGCTGTGGTAATCTTATTTAGAAATGAATGAATCTCTGGTAGCTGGTTGAATTTTCTGTAGTGGAAGTTTCACACAAGACCAGAAAGAGCGTCTCTGGAAAATCAGTTGTTTCGATAAATTTGAAAAGTGTGGTTTTATTCCCATTTTCGTCTTCAAATTTTTTGTCCCCTCTAATTCAAGTTACGAAATTATCAGAAACTATTTTCAAACTCGTGTAAAGTTGCTTTAAAAATGATTGTTAACTAGTTTATATTCCCAAAACTGAAAAGCCAAAAATTTTATATAAAGGCAAAAATATATCGCAGATTGTTACCAGATTTAATATTTGTAAATGAGAGATACAGTAAAAAATGTATTTTTTTCTCGTGAGCTTATTTTGAAAAAAATTGAACGATATGTCCGGGTTTTTCCTTAGTGTTGGGACTTATCAATATTAGTTAGTTAGGAAAATATTTGCCCATGAGTAAAATTTCAGCCATTTTTTATACTCAGTTTCTGCTTGACAATCGTGAGTGTTAGTGAGTCGTTATGAAAATGAATAATCCAAACATGGCCGTTTCGACTTGACTGACGACGAGTAGATCGATACGGCTAAAAAACTGCGACAATCAGTGATATTATCGAAAAAACTTACCAAATACTCAGCGAGCATCGGATCAGGGTTAGAGAGAGAGAAAAGTTTATCAGCATAACAAAAGAACTTTTCTGTATCAATTCATAGCTGTAGATGAAATCTGGATCCACCACTACCCTCCTAAAAGTCAGTTGTAATTTCTGGAACTGTTGGTGGTATTGATAGTGAACTACCACTACACCAACACCCACAATCACACTCTCTGACTTCTTGTTTCCTAACCTCAAAATTTCGGAGGAGTGATTTGTATCAGACGAGAACGATATCGCATACATAAATGCCTATTTTGACCAAAGACGGCAATTGTTATTTGGAAGATTTAAAAAAGCATCGCGTATATACGGTGAAGGTTACTATATTCAAAAATAAAAATATTATGGTGAAAAATGTCATGTTTCTTTGTTAGATCGGAAACTTTGCAGGCAACTCTCGTAGAATGTACCCGCTCAGAACAAGAGTTTCCGAACATTCCGGTGAAAATTTCAAATTTGAGACCCAAAAACCTTTTATATGTATTAGTTTAATTGCATGTGTTACTTTATATTTCATGCTAAAATATTTTCTAAATTTCCAGCCCTTTATTCAGTTATATAATAGATTTTGGCTCTTCAATAATAATTGAGCAGATATTAGCGAATTCCTTCCTTACAGGGATTTTACAATAAATTTCAATACTAATAAGCTACTTTACTGCAAATTACAAAAGTCACAAGCCCTAGAAACTTGTTAATTACTCGTCAAAATTATTCATAAATTCATGAAGAAATTAATAAGCTTTCAACAAAAAAAAACTTTTGAGTTTTGACAGTGAAAGTGATTCTAATTACTGTCCGAATATTCAGATTATGATGGATTAACCCGAGTTTCTGAAAAGCCCTCGTAAATGTCTCGCATCAAGGTCATGTAAATCCCTAATTGTAATTAGAATGGCATTCAAATTGTTTTTATTATTTCGTAGTTAATCGAGAAAAAAATGAAAAAGACTATTTAAACCAATTAAATTCTGTTTCTAATATAAATAAAATCTAGCACCTTCCTAAATACAGTATGTCAAAGGGAGAAAGAATAATCTGATTGATTGAACATGAAAAACAGTTGTTAAATCAAACAATTCATATAATTGGGTCGAAATTCTCCGTATAACAACGTTATTAAAATATTGGTGGTCAATAGTCATTTTAATTCAAAGTAGGTTATTCAACAACTTAATTATAGTTCTTCTATTCGAAACGAAATTATGAAGAATCTCTTATGGCGAATCAGAAAATATGGTGTCAAAATTATTTTAATAATTGTATTCAAACAAGTCATTGCAAAAAACGATTCTTAATATTCAAGCACAATAAATAGGAAACGATTTATTGAATTTAGAGAGTAATTATGGCCTCAAAATTTTCTCAATTATAGGTACCTCGAGTGTTACTTCTATTATGACTAAACTGTGATTGAAATTAATGCTTTTTTTGCAATGTAAAATTTTTAACAATGATTAATGATCACATGCTCAATCAAATAGCAACTATTGGATGTGGTCTTTTATAGATGTTAAAATGATGAAATAAGCTAATTAGTGTAATGATCATCCGAAAAATATAAGTTTGACCTTGATACTAGAGTGAAATTAACTAATGGAGGATACTGGTATTATGAATAGTTAAATTTCATTAGCAAATTAACATAGGCTATTAAGAAGGATTCTGGGTCGTACTTTATAGACGCCCAACATAGTAAAAAATAAATTACTTGAAAAGGCCGTATTCATTGTATGATTTATTTGTCAAATTTGATTGCTTCTAGCTTATAACTTTTAATTATTCATTAAAAACAGAAATAAAGAATAGGATATGATGTTTTAAAAACACATAAAGGCTAAATATACAGTTTTTGAAGCCAGTTATGAAATTACCTATAAATGGAACGAATCCTTGCAATTGTTCCACAAAGAATAGAAAGGTTTACTTAACTAAATCTTTATAACAATATGCAAACAAACAACATACTAACAAATAATGTGGTTTCTTTCATAAACACTTTACTTTATAAGGTAAATAAATTGTAAGTTGGAAATAGAAAGGTGTATATATATATATATATATATATATATATATATATATATATATATATATATGTATGCCAAAGTGTTAGTTTGGGGACAAAATATTTCCGTAAGTGATTGTTTGGGGACTATCAAATTTGGTGTTTGAGGACACTATTGAGCAAAATGGGGACCACACTGAGCAATTCGGGGACAGCATATAGCAATTCGAGGACTGAATCGAATAAGAGAACCATTGTTTATTTAGCATTAAATCCAGCAAATTTAAGGATGATTCGCGTTAGCAACTATTCTAATAGAGACTCAATCATTTGGACGATTATGATTTTTCTATTAAAACTTAGGAAAGTGGCTAAGATAGTCAGACGATTTTTGTTATTTGCCTAATAACTAAACCCGTTCACTCTCATCAGTTCTTGAACTTTGGCCAAAAATTTGAACCCCAAATTGTACTTTACAACTACGAATCAAAATTTTCAGTTTTAGCAAATAATTAGATTTATGTTCTTTCTTGTGACATTCTCCGTCGTTAGACGAATTTATTTTATTAGGAACGTAAATTACAGGGGTTGTAATTACAGATATTGATAATAGAGACGTTAGAATGGGATATTTGTACCTACCTTTGCTCTATTATGATATGTTTTAGGAAAATAGTAATGCACTGAATTTATACTTGTTTCTTTCTAACACATTGTCGCTTATGGACTGTGTGTAGAATCCTATGTCACCATGAAATATTCCTAACACCTATATTTCAAGAATGCTGCTCCAAAAGTAGTGCAAATATGAATGAGAAAACTTATAGTATATTTTGTGACGAAAACCTCTATGAAGGCTGTGAGTTTAATACTCGTCATTCAAATCATTTCATTAAGACTTCTATCGGTTTATTTCGTTACCCGTTTGCTTGAAAAGAGAACTGTTGGGTATTGTCTAAAAAAAGTCCAATATTTTTAGCAGAGAATTTATTCAGTGTTTACCTTAAGCACCAGACGAGACATTTTTGGTTCTCATCGTGTATGAGATCGATTTTTATTAAGAATTTTCAAAATATAACCAATAAACACAACGTACCATCATAAAAATAGGCTTAGTAACTTGACAAAATAAAATTAATCATATAGTATATGCGCTAAGGTGGGTATGTGAGGTATTATTGTCCATATATTTGTCGAAAAAGGTAGGTACCTTATTTATTTTGTTACTTTTAGTTCATATGAAAATGAAATTTTCTAAATAAAATTTGGATTATTTCTTTTTGTGAAAATTAATTTGGCACAGAACTGCATCGGGAGTACTTATAATCTGACAGAACAACGAGTGAGTTTATTTGGATCCCAAGTTAAGATAAGTAACCATTGACCAAACATACCAACAGATTCCCAACCGTCTACTTCGAAGTCAGATAATCATAACGAAAGTTTTCAAGAAGCTTAAACTTCATCGACGTTAACGGCAAACGCCAACAGTCTAACGAAGGAAAATAATTTTAACTTTAAAAATCGTACAATTAATATTAACCCGTTCGGTACTACTTGACTAACGTTTAATATGACATCCAATAGATAATAATTTTAAATAAGTACCTGAATAATCTAGTTTATGTTTAGAATTAGGTTATTGTTTGTCGGCTGGATTTTGGACGGGTCACTAGTCACTCCCGTTTCACATAACAGCTGTGCACAAGGAAGGCAACTCAATACAATAATTTTTGTTTTGGTTTCATAATATTGTTGTTGTTGTATACATGGACAAAAATTGTTACAATCAACAAAGTCTTTTGAACAGTTTAAGCCTTATTTACCATGCAAATCAAAGAAACATTTTTATTTAGAATTTCATGAAAACCATTCAAATATTTTGAATTGTATGTATTTATGTGATGTTATAGAATATACAGTGTTAGGAATATTTCGTGGTAACTTAGGATTTAATACACGGTCCGTAAGAGACAATGTGTTAGAAAGAAACAAATGTACATTCGGTGTATAGTCTAGTATCCTTATTTTAAGAACTAAAGAAATACTTTAAACGAGTAAAATAGTGATACTGGTCTTTGGTGTGTTCTAAAAATGATAGTAATTAGTATATTGGAAATATTTATTTTTCGAATAGGTTTTATCATTATAGGTAATTGATGAATTGATTTCAGTTTTAATTGTGCTCTCTGTCATTGTACAAATTTTATCTATATCCCTTAAAGGCTTACAAAGACCATCTCGAAGTACGGAAAGTGAAATGTTATAATATATAATAAAACGATTTGGTCTAGAGCCGTAATTGTTCTATTTTTATCTATCCTTCCTCTTCATTTTCAATCTACATACTGAAAGTGTATGTTCCCATACAATATTCCTTTTTATGATAACAAAAATCGTTCGTCATTTGATTTTAATGTAAAACAATAATCGTCCCACTCTCAACGGAAAATGCAAAGGTTACACAGCATTACCAATATGTTAAAGACATAGTGAGATAGACAATCTAAAGTCAGCGTAGATTATTACAGTTAATACTGCCACTAAGCTACAACGTCATATTTTGTATAAAAAAAGTCATTATATTGTGTATGTATGATATACCCGGTATAAATGTGAAATGAGAATCATTTCCTTATCTATTCACGTATTCACTAAATTGCTAAACAAAAACACAAAACAAATTTTATATAGGTACCTACATAATTTAATATATGATTTTTGTTTTCCCTGTATCACTCTGTAAGATGAACAAAATCACCGTAACATAAATTTACGGGTTTGTATTGTAAAATTACCGTATAAAGTTTTACGGACATATTGCATATACGTCGAACTCCAATAATTCGAACTGCAAGGGACCGTAGCAAAAGTTCGAATTATCGAGGTGTTCGAATTATCGGAGTTGTGCACATTTACATACATATATGTATGCATTTCGATGCATCTTTCCATTTTATAAATAAATAAATAAATATGTTATGGGTATATATCATGTTTATTTATTTATTTATTTATTTAAAATAATAATTTGTATACGTTTGAAGAATTTTTGGTCCTAAAAAGGACCGATTATTTATCTTAAAATAAAAAAAAATACATATATTTATTTTTTTGTAAAGAAATCAGCTATGCTAGATTGCTTCATGCTGACGATTTTTTCCTTTGAAGCAAATCCAGTGATTCGACAAAATATCGTCGTCTTACCTAGAATCTGAAGATTTGAATTTTTCAATTTTTTTCAACACTAACAGTTCGAATTTTTTAATACATATGTACATACATAATTTATACAAGAAAAATTTTTCAATTATTCGAACATCAAAAATTCGAACTTTTCAATTATTTAAACGCCATAAATTCGAATTTTTCGGTAATTTTAACACAGAAAATACGAATTTTTTTGATAATTCGAACTTCAAAAGTTTTAATTGGAAGTGATTACTTGAATTCAAATTTAAAGTACTTGAAACGTATAATACGCTTTTATCTGAGACATAAACCAAATAATATGAAGGGTTCTGGAGAAAAATTGATAACGAATTAGAATATGGTAAATTACCCCTGGGGGGGGGGGATGAAAGAAGCAAAAGGTACTTATTAGGTATTGCGCAATGGGCATGTATAAATTTACAAAAGAACCTAGGTATGATGAAATGAGTAAAAACAGCAAAGGATACATAGTTGGATTGAGCTTGTGCAAAACAAGTAAAAGAGAGAATGGTTGGAAAATTGATGTTATATTGGCAATCCAATTTGGTGGTCGATATCTCCGATTTTCACAGACCTAATTTTCATATAACATTGGTAGTAAATGAAGTATTTTTTTTTCGCATTTACGGATATTTAGCGATGTAAACGTGACAATATCAGTTCAATTTGGTTAAAACGTGTTAAGCTTAAAACATATATTTAAAGAATGTTGGTTCTCCAATCCTGCTATTTCTATTGAGTAAGATAAAGTATTTTTTGCATTGATTACTATCTTATCTTTATCTTTGCCAACACCAAAGTCCGTCAAAATTCAAGTTAACTAGTACATCTAACTCCATGACATGAAAAATTACTAAAAACAAAGTTACAATGATTATTTTGTGAAACACTGTTCCTACTCTCACAATAACTCGTTTTGTAGCACGAGTACTACAAAAAGTAAAAATTTTTATAATAATAAAATTACATTACACAAATAGGTAATGCTATTTTGTGTTTGTTGAATTTCTCTGAGCAAAATTGAATCCTATTTTACAAATTATTTTTTATTTTAGTATTTTAACATTATGCTTAGATTTTATGTTTAAGGAAACTTAACATTTAGTTGAAAGATATTTTAGAAAAGGAAAAGTCCTATCTCTGTTTTATGACCCCGGACACATGGGACACACAAAGGACTCTTTTACTTTTCGGAGTAATGCATATATTTTAGTAAAACATCTGTAATTTTACGATTCTTAACGAGAGGCTTAGACCTCATTGTAAATATTTTATTATTAGTTTTTAGTTAGTACAAACCGACTCTTTCAAGCGTGAGGACGCTTCTCGAAAACGTAGTCTTTTAAATAAAGACTTAATATATGAATGTTAAACACTGTGTATTTCATTTATAAATATAAAACCTAATAATCACGATTACCTATCCATAACTTTCAACAGGTTATGGGCCCAGATAACGTGAATAATTAAATCGTGAAAATAGTGAACATAAATAATAATTTGTGATCGAAATCAAAGTTGTAAAAGTACTTGTTAGACATTCCACAATTAAGTGATAATTGTAGTGTGTGTATAAAAATATTTTAAATAGAAGATATATTAAGTGAATTATTTTATTGTGAGTGAATTGAGATAATTCGACACAATGACAAATTCGAACTTAAACTCGCAAAGAGGAATAACTCCTTTTAATGGACAGAATTATAGTATTTGGAAGAAGAGAGTGCGCCTACTGTTGAAAGAGCACCATATACTCAGCATTATTGACGAAGAAATTCCTGTGTTTCCAAATGATAAATGGAATAAAAAGAATGACGTTGCCCATAGTATTGTCGGTTCGCTTTTGGCGGACTCGCTGCTTCATTTTACGGATGTGACATATGCTAAGAATATTTTTGAAAAATTAGATTCTGTATATGATCGAAAAAGTCTTCCAACACAAATGATGATGAATCAAAGACTTTCAGAATTAAAATTAGCGCCTGATATGCCACTAAGAGAACACTTTTCAATTTTTGATACGTACGTAAATGATCTGCTAGCGTCTGGATCAATAATAGATGAAGCAGGTAAAGTACTTAGTTTATTAAAAACACCTCCATCATCGTATGAAGCAGTATCTATTGCAATCGAAACATTACGTGAAGATCAACTAGATTTAGACTTTGTAAAATCGCGTTTATTGAATCACGAAATTAAAGTGACAAGGACAAAATCGTGATACTAGTACAAAAATATTAGTTGCCGAAAATAGTGATAAATCGAGTTTCCCTTCCGGAGATCAAATTATAATGGAAAATCAAAATTTAAGAATGGTCACAAGCCATCCAAGAATTTTAAAAACTCTTTTAAAAGTAAAAATAAAACAAAATGCTATCAGTGTGGCCGCATAGGACATATAAGAAGAGATTGCATTTACTTTAAGAAAAACCAAGAGTACAACGAACGAAAAACAACTAAGGCTGCTCAAATTGCTCAATCAGTGGAACCGAATTCGCAAGCTGTCACTTTTATGGCTGGTGGAAATAAATTAATAGAAACAAATCAAAATAAAATTGTTTTCTTGCTAGATTCCGGAGCATCCGATCATATTATATACAGAGAAGACATCGCCAGAACATTTGAGCCACTTGAAACACCAATTAAAATTTTGGTTGTCAAGAGCGAGCAGTACATTTCAGCAACCAAACGAGGTTCAATTAATGTGACAACCAACAAAGACGTAAAGGTGATAATTGGAGAAGTTCTTTACAGTACAGAAGTCCCATACAATCTACTGTCGGTTTCCAAGCTCCAAAAGTCAGGCATGGTCATCTTGTTCAATCAGCATGGAGTAAAGATAAGTAAAAATGGTACACTTATCATGCAAGGTAAGCCACTAAATAGTTTGACGCAAATAAACTTTACTATTGAAAATTACGAAATAAATTCTGTCGTCAAAATACTCGACAATAAGAAAATAAATTATGACATTTGGCATAAGAGATTAGGTCATATAAGTAAGGATAAATTTGTAAAATTAAAGATACATAATATGATAGACGATTTCGAAGAAATAAAAGAAATTAATCCGATTGATAAGATATGTGAAGCTTGTATTAATGGCAAGCAAACTTGATTACCTTTCAATAAAGTTAAAAATCGAGATCATGTAAGAAGACCATTGTTTATTGTACATTCTGATGTATGTGGTCCAATCACTCCGACGGCACTAAATGATAAAAATTATTTTGTCTTATTTCTTGATTATTATACTCATTATTGTGTAGTATATTTGCTTAAACATAAATCAGAGGTGTTTTCAGTATTTAAAGATTTTGTCGCGAAAAGTGAATCACATTTCAATCTCAAATTAAATTACTTATACATAGATAACGGTAGAGAATATTTATCAAATGATATGAAAGATTACTGTAAAAATAAAGGCATAACTTATCATTTAACAGTTCCGCGAACTCCTCAATTAAATGGCGCTGCTGAACGTATGGTTAGAACAATTACAGAAAAAGCTCGGTCAATGATAGCTGGATCTTGTTTAGATAAAGTTTTCTGGGGTGATGCAGTTTTAACAGCAACTTACTTGATAAATATTATTTCGAGGAGAGCATTAAAAATAATGAAGACACCTTATGAGTTGTGGCATAGCAAAAAGCCTTTGTTTAAATATTTAAAAGTATTTGGTTCTACTGTATATGTACATGATAAACTCAATAAAACTAAATTCGATAATAAATCTAGGAAAGGTGTACTGGTTGGTTATGAACCAAATGGTTACAGAGTATGGGATGTAGAATCTCATAAACATGCCGTTGTAAGGGATGTTATTGTGGACGAGAAAAATTATTTGGTGTCTGGGCCAGGTATAAAATCTGACAGAACAAATAAGGGTTCCGCAGATGAAACTGATTCATTTGAAGTTTCAGTGGTGGAAAATAAATCTGGTAATGATGAACCAGATAGTTTCAATAAATCTGATATTGAGAAATCAGATAGTGTATATAAATCTGATGATGATAAATCAGATAGTGTATCTGATATTGAGAAATCTGATAGTGTATGTAAAACTGGTAATGATGAACCAGGTAATGAATCTGATAATGAGAAATCAGATGTACTCTGTGATCCCAGAAATAAATTTCCAAGATTAGAAATAGAAAATAGTGATTTTGACGCCAGTCGTCGGAGGAGTGAAAGGATCAGAGGTCTTCCTAAAATATCATATGATGAATCTGGTAGTCCAGAAGAATATATGTTATCAGCTCAAATAATAATAAGTGCTGTACCGAAGGATGAAATTAAAAAATAGGCCGGATAGAGTTCAATGGGAACAAGCTATTGAAAGTGAACTTAATTCACTTGATACAAATAATACTTGGACATTAGTACCAAGACCTACTTATAAAAATATTGTAGACTGTAAATGGGTATTTACAATTAAGAATAATGAATTTGGTAGTCCTTGTAAATATAAAGCTCGTTTAGTAGCAAGAGGTTTTAGTCAGGAATATATGGTAGACTATGACGAAACTTTTGCGGCAGTTGCTAGAATATCTAGTTTTAGATTCATTGTTTTGCCAACCAGAATAATCTGTTACTACACCATATGGATGTAAAAACAGCATTTTTGAATGGCAAATTAAAAGAAGAAATTTTTATGAGAGTACCTGAGAGTGTTCAATGTAAAAAGGGTCAGGTCTGTAAATTAAACAAAGCACTTTATGGTTTGAAGCAGGCAGCCCGGTGTTGGTTTGAGGTATTTGACAAAACTTTAAAATCAATGAATTTTCAAAATTCTCCAGTAGATCGGTGCATTTATATCTTAGATTTGGGGGATATTTCCAGGAATATTTATGTCGTACTATATGTTGATGATCTTGTTATTGCCATTCTGAATAAAGATACGATGAATAGTTTAAAAGAATATTTAATGCATAAATTTCAAATGGTAGATCTTAAAGAAATAAGATTATTTCTAGGTATAAAAGTTTCCAGAACAGAGTCAGTCATAACATTAGATCAAAGTACGTATGTAAAATTAGTTCTAGAAAAATTTAAGATGCAAGATTGTGATCCAGAAAATAGTCTTCTTGAAAACAAAATAGATTATGAAGCTTTAAATTCAGATAAAAATTGTAATAAGCCATGCCGAAGTATCGATATAAAATATCACTATTCTCGTGATAAAGTAGAAAAGGGACTAATCAAATTAATTTATATGCCTACAGATCAGCAGATAGCCGATGTATTGACTAAATCACTGACAGGGGCAAAATTTATGGAGTTCAGAACAAAAATAGACTTGAAATAGTTTGTAAGAATATTTTTTTTTTGTAACACTATTGTAAATTGGTCTGGTAAGGTTTTCCCATAAGATGTTGGGTTTTCCCTTAAACCCTTAAGCAACAAATGTTGGACCAGGTAGAGTCATATAAGTTGATGGACTACGTTGAAAGAAGGGTCATTACGGTTTTTATTCAAGTAAGAAATGTATGGAGTACTTAATACTTAGGATTTTAGTTGTAAAATATTATTATGTAGACTGTATTTTTACAAGTTTGTTTTTATGTAAGGGATTCATTTTTGAGGGGGCGTGTTGAATTTCTCTGAGCAAAATTGAATCCTATTTTACAAATTATTTTTTATTTTAGTATTTTAACATTATGCTTAGATTTTATGTTTAAGGAAACTTAACATTTAGTTGAAAGATATTTTAGAAAAGGAAAAGTCCTATCTCTGTTTTATGACCCCGGACACATGGGACACACAAAGGACTCTTTTACTTTTCGGAGTAATGCATATATTTTAGTAAAACATCTGTAATTTTACGATTCTTAACGAGAGGCTTAGACCTCATTGTAAATATTTTATTATTAGTTTTTAGTTAGTACAAACCGACTCTTTCAAGCGTGAGGACGCTTCTCGAAAACGTAGTCTTTTAAATAAAGACTTAATATATGAATGTTAAACACTGTGTATTTCATTTATAAATATAAAACCTAATAATCACGATTACCTATCCATAACTTTCAACAGTGTTCATTATCTTTGTACTGAAGTGATATGTGTAAGATGTATAAAGTTTGAATCTCAAATTTCAAGTCTTGGTTTGACTCATCGTAAAATTAACTATAAAATGTAAAATAAAAATACATACAATGACCAACTGTATGATACTAAAAATTTCAAAGAATTTCAATTGTATCACTGTAAATAATGATATACTCTTATAAACACGAACTACAAGAAGTAATTTCTTAATAATTCACATATATACAAAATTTACTCTGTGACATCGGAAACAGATTCACCAAATAACCATTTCAGCAACGTTTTTGTTAACTTTTTATACAGTTTAACTCATAGCTAACAGACTGAAATTTATAGCTAACATTGGATATTTGGTAGGTATTAGGGTAATCAACCCCCTTCACATAAGATTATGGAATTTAGAAGAGAAAGAAAAATCAGTTTCAACCTAAAATACACATACACCCAATAATAATAGAATGCACAAACTCATTTTAAATTTTTTTAAAATATTAGTAGTGTCAGGAATCAATTGAAGGCGCCTACGGGAATGAAATACTATAACAAATATTACGTTGAATTATGCTAAGCAAATACTATAGCATTATTTTTGACGAAACGACAGATGTTGCCACGCATCACAAATGTCTATTGACTCAAGAAAGTTTGGTAGGATTCATTGACTGTCATGCTAGTAATTAAGGAAGTACGACGCATGAGACCTACTTTGGTGGTGAAGTACTGGATAATACTATAACAACATTATAGGGGCTGATACATGCAACTTATTGTTAGGTGAACAAAAGGGAGCTGTTACAGTACTGATGATGTTGTTCTTCATATGTAATTGTGTCTTTGGGGACAATTGAAGGTTTATACTTTATACCGTATACACTTATACCGTATAAGTTTGTTTGAGGACCTAACATTTTTGATATGTAAATGTGTATTTGGGGTATAAGTTTATACCGTATATGTTATACAGTTTAAACTTATACTGTCCCCCCCGTATAAACACTTATCCATATATATATATATATATATATATATATATATATATATATATATATATATATAATATAGCCAGCTATATTATGAGCGGTTTCTTATTGGGAACGTCGTAAGTCGTAAGGAAACACCATAGTGGACTAACTTTAATATATTTTCCGAGCATACTTATGTATTCATCGTCTGAAATTATAGTCAAATACAATCTAATAAATAGAATTCAAAATTCAATACTCAAATTGACGTTGATAGAATTATAGATTAATTGAAATATTTTTGAAAATGAAAATTCAATGTTCGTGTCAATGTCAAATGAATTATAAAAAATTCGTTTCAAAAGCTATGGAGGATATCATAGTATCATAGTTTGTAAAGTATTTGTATAGGGGAATGTGACAAATTTAAGCACCTAATTCTAATATATTCCGAGCTTTCGAATATTTATGTATTCATTGTCTGGGAAATTATTAGTTAAGATTTTGCGGCCATTTTAAATTGTTATTTCCTTTAAAAAACATCAAATTCATCTATTTTATATATATATATATATATATATATATATATATATATATATATATATATAATATTTGCAGGCTACCATTTTGCAGCCAACTGAAAAATTGGAATTTGGAAGCAGTGGATTGAAATCAATGTTACATTTCGAAATTTGGAATTTAGCATTTTTTACATTTGTTAACACTAAGTATGAGAAATAACACTATGAAAAATGACTTTTTTAAGAATTCTTTTCATTCAGTACGTCAATTAAGTGCATTGAATTCACTTGTTTCGTTACTAGAAAATTGATTGATGGTTCTGTATTATTGAACAGATTAATTCTCATCATAACACAGATAGGATTACTTTTCAAAGAATTAATCTCCTTTCAAACTAAAATAATTACATTCAGACAATTGCGCAATTTACATAAAATGATCAGTCAGCTTCGTTATTAACGACGGCCAAAATACCTCAAAATGATGTACCTTTAATATCGAATGTACAACATCTCCGCATTTGTTCGAAAAAATATGGACTGCTCGAGAATATTTGAATTATCAATATTTTTAACAATCACACATTTTACGCTATTTTTATGTATTGTGTGATATTTTTTTCGTAGTCGAAAGAAATTTAATTGAATTTACTGAGAAGACAAGTGTCAAAAGTAAGAGGTTTGATATCATAAAAGTAACAAAATGTTTGCTTACGTAGTAAACTATTGATATTGTGTTAACACATAAATTGTGAAATTCATCATGTCACTCGTTATAAATCTGCGTCTGCTACATTATTGTTTGGTATAAATAGGGCATAGAGAGTAAAATAACATATCACCAGCATATCATTAAAGTTATTAAAGTAACCCGAGCATAAAAAATCAATACATCGAGGACAATAAAAGAATATAAAAAGAATTCCGAAACCAAGTATACGAGGTCTGGCTATTAAATAACGAGACTAGTTACATAAAAAGGGTTTTATTATAAAAATTATTCTACATTCGAATGCAACCTTTCAATATACTCCCCTCCCCTCGCCACACACCTTAAGGAGTTCTGCCATTTTTTGCTTTACCGCTTCCATCGACTCAAATCGAGTCCCTTTCAAAGCAGATATTTTTCTAACCCTTCTAACCTTCTAAGGAAATCTGAGTAGACCCGTTGACGCAAGAGCTTTTGGTTGGAAGTTAACTTCGCACAAACTTTTGTCATGTGTAGTTCCTCGTGTAAAATTTTTCTAACCGTTTCTTTATCGGCGTTTTCAGCCTCGGTAATCATCCGGATGCTCATTCAACGATCTGCACACACAATTTGGTTGATTTTGGTCACTGTTTCCGGAATTGAAACAGTCACAGGGCGACCTGGGCGCTGGTCATCTTCAATACTCTCTCGACCCTCACTAAAGCGCTTTCACCATTCAAAAACACGCGCACAAGATAGAGAATTGTCCCCTTAAGCCTCTTGCAACAATTTTTAGCACTCAGTCCGAGTTTTTTTTTCAATTTAACGAGAAATTTGAGATTGATACGTCACACATGGTTTTCGGCACGAGAAAAAACACGTTCCTTTCAAACCGCTACTACACAAATACTATTGTAGTGACGGAAACATGTTTTGAGACGTGCATAGACAAGATATCTAGATACCCAACGCACTACTCGTTTTTTACCCTACCCGTCCAGGGTGCTTTCTAGATACGCAGTCTCGTTATTTAATAGGACTACAAATATATTTAGAATATTTGATTCTGAGTTCATTTCCATATTGGGATGTAAATTAAATTTCATAATCTAATTTTTTTGAAAAGTATATACAGAGTGATGTGACAAATTTCGTAATATCTGTTATTAAACGAGGTATCAAAAAGTTATTCACATACATAGTAACCAGCTTCAAGCTACACATTTTAAAATAGATACAGTCTTCCATAACATTGTACCACACAAAACCTGTTGTTTAATCGAATATCCTTTTTTATCTCAAATATAAAACCGCCTTCACGCCACTAGGCTACAATAAGTTACATGTTATACAGGGTATTTGAAAAGTTAAAATCATTTATAGACGAAAATCATTCCTTATAATTGAAAAAGGTGTACAAGTCCAATGAGTATATACCAAAAATTTGCTCGAAATTGCTCCCATTGCCATAAAAAGTCATATATTGAGGACAATTTAGAAAAAACATGAGCTGCCCTAATTTTATTAGGGTACGAAGGGGTAAGTTTTTTCAAATTTGATATAAAATCATGATCAGCGACACGAAAACCTTGGAAATTACATGTAACCTCATTACTCTATCAAATATAGTCTGAAATGCAAAGGGGTGTAATAATAATAAAATTCCTCTAACGCTATTTCGTAGGCAATTTTGCTATTTTTATGGGTGACGCGACACTTTTTTAGTGAAGTGTATTAGAATAGATTCAATGACCTAAAAATAAATTAAACCAAAAGTGTTTCAAATTACAATAATACGCTATTATACGAGGATATATTGAAAAATTCTTAACCTGCTATAGAACCAAACAAAATTTCAATATCAAAATATTTTATTACTCAACATATTCTCCTCATAATTGGATACATTTATTACAGCGAACCTGCAACGTCCCTAGATTTTCAAATCGAGTACAGATCGAACGCAATGCTTCTACCCTTGCACGCTTTTGGTCAACATTCAAACATTTGGGGATCCATTTTGCAGCAATTTTTCTTATGTCCAAATTGACGTGAACTATATGATGAACGCATTCGTATGGAATATTTAGTGCTTCAGATATCCGTTTTAGTCCAATTCGACGGTCTGATAAAATCATGTCATGAACTGACACAGAAACTGGCCTTTCCGATCGGTCATTTTTAATGGAAAATTTACTTTGAAGCTTGCAGTCCAATATTTCACGGTCGCATAGGAAGGACATTGATCACCAAGGGTATTAAGCATATCTTCATAAATCCGCTTACCTCTTAACCCTTTTAAATACAGGTACTTGATGATGGCTCGATAATATAATTTTTCGATTTTCATAATTTCGGAGGACAATTTTTAATTTATTGTTTAACACTGGTTCACTTTTTTGACGTCAAACTGTACACTGCAATATTTTACTTATGCATGGATCTGGTCTAGGATAACTAGATATCAATACATCCTCGTATATTTAATTGTATGTACAGTAATTAATTCAACAATAAAATCATAGAACCAGAACATACACTTGTGTCTGTTATACAGGGTCTGTATTGAAACCAACTGAGCATTGAAAGAATGCTATTATAGTATTTTGAAAGTACAGATAGCATAGTACGAAAGTTTAAACAAACATGGGATTTTCATTATTCTGATTCAATCGAAGACATTGCAGTAGCTAATCAAAGGATGTGACATAAAAATGTTAGAAAAGGGAAAATTAGAAGAATTGGAAAAAAATTCAAATAAGTTTTTCATATAAATTAATGAGACTAAGAGATAAAGAACTTGTTTCGCATAGAGGTCTAATATTATTTTGATTGCAGCTTTAATGACTTTTTGCTATCAGTGAAAAATTAATATCGATTATATATTTCATTTTTCTTAGCGGAAAACATTCTATGGTTATAAAAAGAAATAAAAACAATTGCACAAACAATATCCGTTCTTTTGAACACACTTTAAATGTTAGAATTGCCACTCAAGGGATCCTGCGTATTGTCTATCCACTAATTTATGTACTTTCGAACTACAGATTTATAATTTGAGCACAATACAAATACGGATATGGTAAATAATTTACGATACTGTTTATGTTAGTTTGTTAAACATTATGGTTCGTCCTTCATTTATTATTTAGTGGTTTTTCTAGTTGCAGTTCTGGTTACCTACTTGCAATATATTTTAGGTTGGCATATATCTGTATTAAATCAACTTTTCCTCAAAAGTAATGATCAATATAATTGGTTGAAACTGTTTACACCTTTGTATGGTCCAAAGACATGTGGTTGATCCAACTATTGTTATACGCTTCAAGCCTACTTATCTACTTAAATAACATAAATAAGTTCAATAGAAATCGCATTTGGGATGACGTGACAGAATAATATTTCTTTAAAAAATATCACATAGTTTATTGTTATGAGATACTTATGAATTTTCCTTATTTTGACGATTTGAAATACAATGTGACAGTTCTGACTCTTTTTGACACTCATTTTAATTATAAATCAAAGGTATATATTGTGAAAATCTTTTTTGTCTCATAGGTAAAGGCCTAAAATATCGATATACAGGGTGTGTCTCTATACGACCGACAACGCTCTACCGCAGGGAGATCTCAATAAATCATTCATTTTGATATAAGAATACGAATCGTTACGGGGCCTAGTTGCTGAGTTCAAAATTTTAAATCAAAATCAAAAATTTGCCATAAATCAAGCACGCCTTAAAAATTTTTTTCAAGTTTGGTGACCAATATGCTCCTTAATAAAGTAATATTTTGATATAACAAACTTTGGAAAAATTTAGCCAGTGGCGTGCTGTAAGGGTTAGTTGTCACTATTATCCCCCTATTTTTTACGCCACTGGAGCAAATTCTTTCTTTAATTTTGTTTTAAATTGCCTGATTATTTTTAGTCAAAAAACTAATAACCTTTTATGGAGCTAAAATGAACGGTGTAGAAATTTGCCTCTAAATAAAAGTCTGCAGGTAATTAAATTCTACTCAATATTTCTAAATAATAATCTAGTAGGCACGTGTCATATTTTTGATAGTTCGTGACACTTTGTGTATTTGATACGATTTTCCAAAATATGTGTTGTATATCGATGAGGTTACATTTACTAGGGAATGAATTTTCAATTCTAGAAATAGTTACGTTTGGTTTCAGTTCAAAAACTGCATAATATAATGGGTAAATAGTGAACATTTTGATTCTGGCTTTTAGACAGCGATTTATCTTTAAACATTTTTCAGTATTGGGTCTTCGGACCTTTCTCCTTGATGATACTACTCCAAACCTTCGGAATTATATATCTGCTTGCCTCGCGTTGTGGGCACTATTGTGATAATAGCAATATGAACTTTGTATCTGTTCCACATAAAACAAAAGTTATTCTTTTGATGTATACCTTCTTTAAAATTCAAACACAATGAACATTAATTATAATGATATATTACATTGAAGAAAGCAGATGACGAACTCTAAGGTAACGTTTTTGTAATGATCGCTTCAATATTATTTCTAATGAAAAAATGATGATTATCTTCTCCAAATAATTTGTTAGAAAACTTTCTTTTGATTAATTGCATCTTTATTTAAATAAGTTTTCAATAGCGTTCTTCTTACACATATAATTCGTAATTTATTTGCTCTTTTTGATTGTTCTTATCAAATCCCCTCCCTTCATCCAGTTTCCCTTGTATTGAGTATCATAAACTAAACGTAAACATAAGTTTAATCAGTAGCGGTTCCCACAGATTACCTATATTTAGATAGATCACGACCAAATTTGACGTCGACTGGGGGTCTGAACCTGAACTACTAATATGACATAAAATACTGGCAAATTTAAAATGTGCGTAATTAAAATTATTTGATGATAATTCATACTGATGCTACCTAAGCACTAATTAGCTTTAAAATTTATGTTTTTGTTTATATTATTTTCAAAATGGGATATTTTCAAGATATAATGTCACAAAAGATGAAATTTTGAGAATCATTATGGAAACAAATAAATTTGTAAATTTATTAATTGTGATTTCAATGGGATAAAAATATCAGTATAAGTTATTTTAAGATCACTTATTTCCTTACTAAAATGAAATATACAAAAACGGGTTAACAGTAATATGATAATATTTTTATTGATAATAATAACGTAAACAAAACATGTTACTGTTTATTAATAAATAAGGTAAAAATAAATCTAAATACCTTATTAAAATGTTACATATTCAGTAATTAGACCTAATTTTATTACTTGAACCTCATAATAAATCCCTAGCAGTTAATTTACTGGTCGACAAGATTTTTGTAACACAGGCGAGACCTTTATTTTTAAAATGGAAATACCCATCCAATAATAGAAAAAATATTTATTAGGCCCTAACACGTACCACTATTCAATAGCTTAATTATCCCTGTTTATATTAGCAGGTGGAGACAACGTATCTTCAGGAAGCTCCGAAGAACAATGCACCGATCCTATTTTTACTCTAAGGACCAGTTCCGGCGAGCCAAATTTGATTGTTCAAAGTGAGTGGAATGATTTAGTACGCGATTTGGGGTTATCTGACATTTTTTCCCGAAAATTTGGGAGCTGTCAGTGATGAAAGATTCCACCAAGATATTGGAACAATGGAAATTCGGTATCAAGGATGGTGGGATTCGGCCGTGATGGGTGATTACTGTTGGTTGTTGAAAAGAGAAAGTGCAACCCCTCATAAAAGGATAAAGTAGAGCTAATTGATATTTAAAATAATTTTTTATGTTTATTAGATGTAAACTACAAATATTGTCAATATATACGATTTAAAAAACGTGAAATTATTTTTCTAATAAATATTAAATATTTTACCAATGAATATGGTTCTATAAGTGTGAAATAAAAACCTTACATGTTACAATTATTTTTTTCATATTTTCGTATTTGTCGACCGGTGATTAATGCGTTCTAAGTCCTTATGAGGATTTGGAAGCAAATGCATTACATTATTAGATTCGCTATGTTACACACAACAATTATCGAAAATCAACATCTAACACTATACATAATCAAAAGGACATAAAAACACGAGCACAACACAACGATTATGAATTCCCCCTATGAATAAGAAGCTAATTAAATCTGTTTTGATATTATTTCAATGATTCTTTCTATTTAAAGAAACTATTAATAATTGCTCCAAATACAGCCGTTTTCCTGGCCCTAGACTCAATACTGCTCATCGGAATATTAGATCTGATTGGTCAGTGCCTCTAACCGCCGCAGTCGATGTTTGCACTGATCAGTGAGCACATGCAATCAGTACATCTATAGTTAGCGTAATAATCGGTTTCGAAACGAGAATTTTGATAAAATGATGGACATTGACGTACAATATTTAAGGACAGTTTATTTTTATTTTCGACTTCAAGACAAAAAAAATTAAAACCAAAATCATTGGGCGTCCAAAACCAAATGTATTAATTAAGAATGTAACTAAATGCGAAAGTCGTGAGTATAACCGCACTTTTGAAACAGAAACTTATGACAAATCTAACTGATCGTACGAGTGTGATGTGAGTGATAGTCATTATCGTTTTTCTTTCCTCAGAATAGACAAAATATTGAATCAGAGATGTGAATGAAATAAAATAATACAATAGGTGAAAATAGATTAACTGTCCTCAGTCATAATGAATTATAGAATATTTCAGAAATGTATGGAGCAATAAAATGTGGAATTCCGTCTAGTTCGGCTCAATTCCGTTGTCGGCCATAGGTGTAGGTCTTGAAATATTGTGTAGGGAATACTTAGGTAGTAGATTATACAGTTACGTTTTGCGTTTAACAGGTACCGTTTAAGCTTCTATTAGTGCCTCTGCCTAATTCCAACCCTATTTCAGATTCGGCTTAACCATGTGCCGTAAGGGCAACGGTGCCTTTCCAAAATTTTTAGACCTTTATAAGTATATTTGTTTTGTTCAACGCATCAGTATTTGTTGTTAAGCCGTAAATAAGGTTCATAGTATTGTACGATTAGTAATGAAATGGGGACATTTACACCAACGAAAACAGGTTCCAATAATTCTCCACTATCAGTGAAAGAAAAACTTATTATTTTAAATGTACACGATTGCATAAAATACGATTACCCGAAATTTACTGTACAAGAAACAGCCGACCGATGGTCCCGAATGACTGGAGTTGGAAAGTTCACCGTTTTTAAATTAATGCGGGGGAGAAAGATGGCAGGCCAAGTGGAACCTCCCAAGAAAAGTCCAGGCAGACCAGTAAAAGTCCTTGATAAAGACACCAAAAGTGTAATTCGAAGAAAAGTTCACTCTTATTATTTTAATAAAGAAATACCCACCCTAGATAAGATTTTAATGGAGCTTGGCTAGGATGACAGTATTCCGTTGATAACTAAATACGAGGACATGGATTCGAATGTTTTTGAAGACTATTTTGGTGAAATGATAAAATATCTTCCGGCTGATTCAGTAGTAGTTATGGATAACGCAAGTTATCGCATAGTCAACGCATAGAGAAGACTCCAACTTCATCTTGGAGAAAACAAGAAATTATTGACTGGTTAACCACCAAAAGTATTGAATTTGAAGATAATTAAAAGGATTTGTAGCAAGACACAACACGACATTCAAAATGAAAGACGTTAAGATACTGTTTGATCAAGCCATTAAGGAGGTGACTCCAGATAACTGGCGAAAAGCAGTCCAGCAAACGTAGAAGATTTTATTTTGTAACTCAATTCAAAATGTCCATCCATGACGTTAACTTATGATTTGTAAAATAATGGACAGTTACCACTTTCAGATGGTAATGAAGAATAATAATTGGCTGGAATTTGGTATGTTTAGGAAAAACACCTCTACGTACAGGTACGTCCCCGCTAATTCTTTCTATTGCATTCAAGATAAGATGGGAAGTCTTCATTCCTTGGTACAACATTTAATTCATTTAATTTAGCAAGATACAATAAGGAGAGAACTTTTATTGAGGATAAAGCTGTACTCAACATAAAATAACCTTTCTATCCTGTTTCTAGAAAAGGAAAGGAATAGGAAATTTTTTTTAACAGAGTGGGTTTAAAATTGGTTTATAAAACCCACAAAGAGTGATATCTATGAAATAAGCAGTTAAGTTTACAGTATATTGGGCAAACTAAGAGATCCGTTAATGTCCGGTTTAAAGAGCATATATCTGATTTAAAGTATGGACGGTTCGAAAAATCGAGTATTGCCGACCACGCTGCTAGTTATAATCATGAAATAAATATTAATAATGTAAAATTGATAAAACATGTATCCAATAATAAATCGTTGGATGCATTTGAAAAAATTAAGATTGTTAAATGTAAGAGCAGTTTAAATAGTTTAGTAGCTAAGGAGGGAATGTGAAATTTTCTGCCGAAGAAGTTTTCCGTCTCGAATTATTTTTCGCAGAAAGAAATTATTTCTCTTCAATTTTTTAATTTGCTAACTTAAATTGGTGGTATGGTAGCGCAAAAAAATATATTTGGGAGTCATGTGGCACTTAATTTAATTACCTTACATTGTGCTCCCAAAAATATTGAACCACGTGCTTAAAGATAATCGGAAAATAGTGATGAAGAACTAATTCTTCTAATATAATCAACCTTTCATAAGAAAATGTAATTTGTGAGCATTCCATCGCTTTCATGGACAGACATTTATAGAGAGCTAGTCTCACTTTTATTTGATGATATAACAAAGGATAACGAATTATAAAAGATTTATGCGCATGATTTGCAAGAGAAGATACAATACAATAATTTTTTGTGTTTATTTCATATTTGTAATATTGTAGACTCAACACAGAAAGAGTAGCGGTAGCAGAGACCATTGTTGTGGAGGCTTATGCCTATGAATGTTAATCTGAAGTTTGAAATGATGATGATAACGTAAAAATATGGGTAAACGGAGGCGACTTTTCTCTATTTTCGATCCTTCTAGAAAAATGTCAAGATCCGTGGTTAAATTCCAGTTTTTTTTTTATTATTCTGGTAATCTATAACATAGTAGGCATCGGATTGGAACTCACCGTCCTGTTGTACCTTACTTTTTTATTCCTGGTGAATGCTTCAACTTTCTAGTTATGCTTTCATAATGTTCTAGTTGCACTATCTAGTCAATTCACAGTTTTCCTCGTTGCTTTTTCCTCAGTTTACCTATCTCCATCATTTTCTTGGTCATTCTTTGTTAACTCATTATCATTCCCGCACTAATTCAATTGCTTCTTTCATATTTTATTAATTATTGATGTTTACCGCGTCATCTCTCATATATATTCGTTTCTGATTTTTTGCTATTTTGTTTTTGTTACTATTTTTCAAAAATATTTCAATTCTAACGCTTTATCTAAATTTGCCTGATTCTCTGTTTTATATGTCGTTGTAAGTTTGTTAGTTCTTTGTATATTAAAAAAATCAAATATGGTAAACAGAAAACTTGTACCTGTACTGCTTCTGTTAAAGGTCGTAGTCCAGATTTTTAAATCATTTATGACTATTCATGACTCCGTTACATATATCTTTTTAGCGATTACACAAAACATTAAAGAGTTGGAAGTTGACACTATTAAAGCTGTATATATGTATTGTTTTGACTTTTTTTGTTATTTCGAGAATTTTTTTTTTCGTATATTACCTTTTAAGGAAGGTTAAATGTAAGTCGCCATGTTCTATATCATCATATCAATACATTTTTATAGCTTCATTAAAACCGATATAATTTTAATAAATAATAAAATAATATATATACTTATTCTAGTTTAAGCCAGTGCAGGATATGATAATCTAATAAATATTACACAGAAAAATCAGAACCATTAAGCGAAATTATATGTAAATTGTAGACTTTCATGAAACTTGACAGGAAAAATATGGCGACAAGTTAGAATCTTGCAAAAACAAGAAAAACTCTTAATGTTGTACTGAATAAGAAACGTCGTCATATTTATTTCTTATCTGAAAGTAGACGGCAAATGTTTATATGATTGTTGCAGTACACGAGAATACGTATTTAACATATTGGAAAGTGGAGTAGGATAAGAAAATATGTGCAATGCGATACTAGTTATAAATCCTAAATATTTCATGTTAGTAGTTCGATTTATCGAATAGTTAACAAATTTCGAATCGGAAAATTTTTAGCCAAAAAAATTCTTATACGCACTGTTGAGATTATGGATTAGGTAACGGTGTATTTATAAAAAAATCTAAATACCTCATCACTTAGAGGATTATTTTATTTCTATTACAGTTTCAGAGGTATGTCCTTACAATGTTAAGGATCGGAGAGAGCTGACTACCTACTACCTAAACTTAATATATTTTGGGTTTGCATTATCGATTTTATATTTAAACTTATACCTGGTTTTATGACCTGTTGTTCGAAAACCTTTTTAATCTTTATTTTAGAAAATACCAAAATATATTCTTTAACAAAGGTAAAAATGTGTATAACGTGTTTTAAAATAGAAAACTTCACGTCCAAAATAATATTATATAAGTTATTATTATAAAAGTATAATATCTTAAAAGAGAAGGATTTTGCATTCAATATTCTCACACACACAAACTATCATTTTAATGGTATTTCTTAAATCATATCTCCAGTACCGCATACTATGGAACAAATGCTGTATCAATGAAATAACTTTAAATAATGAAAAGAAAATCGTGGAATAGTGATCTCTTACTCTTGATTGTCCTAAATTCTATCTGAACCTACCTGCAAAAACCTGCAACTATCATACAGTTTTATAGTTATCTAAAAAAAGATGTCTAAAAAGAAGGACAAGTTACCAAAAAAAGAAAAATATGAAGAAATGTAAAGTGACAAACGACTATCTTTGCCAGGGGATTCTGGTGTACTATGCAGGTTGGATGAAGGTTCAAATTCAGTGACTAGGGAGACACTGCAATAACTGTAGACCTTGTCCTTACCAAGTATAATTTCCGGAATGGAGTAAATCTATATATAACGGAAAGCAATAGCGAAAATAAAAATATCTAAATTACTTATAAGACATTAAACTGGTAGCCTTCACAAAAATTATATTTGCCAAAACACTTCGTTTTCAATATGGACAACATTTCATCAAATGAGCGACTCTGATCTCCTACCAAAAAAATTTAAGCGCCACCAATGGCTAGTTATCAAACATTACAATTCAAAAAATTCTGCGAACCATAGAAAGTAGATTGTTTTGTGAGTCGTTTTGGCTTTCCAGCCACTCTGCAACTATACCTAGAAGATATTTTATACAAGACTCTAAATCTTATTATTCTGCTTCCAAAATTCGTAGCCTCCTCCGAAAAACGGCTGGTGTTTTTCGTATTCCACTTCTCAAGGTGTTAGTACTACTACTTAAGTCTTTTGAATAACTGGTAGGACTTTTGCAGAGTAGATGCTCTGTTTTTTCCGTGGCTTGCCCTTAGACACTGCAGTTGTCGGTCTCTGACGGAGCAGTCACTTGTCAGAAGGCTGACCACCAGTTTGAAGTCGTTTCTCCTCAGACTTCTTAGTTAATATGTATATCTAGGATTGTCTTAGGCATAAAGTGCTTCTCTAGTGAGACTCTATCTGATTCATTAGCCATCCGTTCAGATCGTTATTGATGTGGCATCTCTCGAGGCCACAGTAGGGCTCTCGTCTTAAGTATGGAGTCGTTGCCCCTTTTTGGCAAGTCTGTCTGTTTTCTTATTATCAAGTATACCCTGATAGCCTGTTAGTCATGCTAGAGTTACTTTGTTTCTGTGCTTTTAGAGTTTGGTTCCACTCCCCCGCTAGCTTGGCCGATCACTCAATAGCTTTCAGGACCTTCAAGACCGCTTGGGTATCCGAGACGATGTGAATATACTTTTTAGAGAGGTTTCTATCCCTATAACACTTCAGAGCAAATTTGTTTATTGCTAGAAACTCTACCTGAAAAATGGTGAGTAGTTTTTCCTTGTTGGATGGAGCGCTTACATTTTTGCCCAAAAATACCCAATCCATCTTCTTGTGCTAGCTTCGAACCATCTGTATACCAGAAAGATAAATTTCGAGCTTACTCAAGATCTTTATTGACCCATGATTGGCGGTCATTGATTACCAATTAGAATGGGATGTCTATATCCATCATGTATTTGGCCCAATGGTTAGTCTTAAGTGACCAGTCAGATTTCCTGACTCTAATTTTTCTGTCTAAATCAGCCTGTGGGAGTAGCTGCTTGCTTGTTCGCTTGCTTATTCACTATAATGTGAAGGAGAGGCAAGATTAGTAGAGCCTCTAATGTTTCTATTTTAAACAACTTTTTAAAATACACTATACAATACTGTTTGTCAATTATTCCAAAAACAAACAATAAAAATGAGTCACTTTTAGATATTTCGGGAAACATGAAGCCCCAGGTGATAAGGACATGAAGAAAATAAAAGTAAATAAATACATTTTGTTATGTACAATTGGCTTCTTAAATACAAAATGGTGAACAATTGGGTTCGTATCTGCCGAATAAAAAAGACCGTAACAATCAACGAATCATTAGAGATACGTACCAGTAAATGAGTTTTACATATCTCATTTTTTTAAGTGTTCAAGTATAACCCTTCAGGTTTTCTAATAACATCCAATGTTGTCCAATATCTTTAATATTCCTTGAATTATTTTGGTTACAAAAAATCGATATCGGTCCATTTCCAAACATGTACATTTCACATAATGACATACCTAAAGAAAAAAGTTTGGGTTGAGTCTAATTTGGACTATTGCTTAGCATCCAAAAATATATTTTTGTTCATTTTTTTTGTAAATTTCCTTTGTGCTTGATAGTCGCGGTCTAAGCCGTCTTGATCTTAAGAATCATTCTAATTTAAATTGCATCATCTTTTCATTTTACACTGTTCGTTTAGAATTGCATATTCCTCCACCTTTTTTATTACTTCTTCAACGATTCCATTTTATTTTGCACTTTCATCATTTCTTCAAAATATCATATCATTCTGTAAGCTTTTGTACGCTTTGCTCAGAGCTGTTAGTGATCTATTGATATATGATTTAACTATACTTAATTATATTCATTTATAAATGTATAGGTTGATCCTAATATACTTTTGAGTTGATTTCATCTAATTTTCAATAAAAGAGTGAAGAGTAAGAGAGTGAAAGAGCAAAAAAATTCTTTAACTCTGACCCTTTCCTGAATGCTGAGCAGAATCTCACTCTGGGTAGTTACTTGTATTCTTTTAAGCATAGTTTTTGGTTCATTGTCTATAAGACCTTGGGTATATTAAATAAGTTAGTTTCTACCTAGTACTAGAAAATAAGCATTATTTTTGTCAGCAAACCCAAAAATATCTATATATATATATATATATATTTATATAACTTAACTTTTAATTAACTGGAACCGTGTTTTTAAAAACTAACTTTATTTCTGACATAAATTCTATCAACAACTTCAATTACAAGACTAATATTTCTTATTACAATCGTGAATTTTATAATCTTTTAGTAAACACAAACTAAGCAATTCTACAATAAAATAAGTTCTTAATCAGCACAATATACTGTTCACCTAAGGGCAATGGCGTAGGTGACACCTCCCCCTTTAGAAGGAAGCTTCTCCTGGAAGCTGGATCCCATCTTCTGTTGCCTGCGGGTGATTCTTACTTGTCCTTCCTGAATGTTTCTTCTTATACAAAATCCACAAGAAGGCCAATATCAATGCTATATAAAGAAGAATAGTCCAAATACTGGGAATGTGAAAATTAGTGTTTCCCGTGAATATTGGCGTTACCAGTTGATTTGGAATATCCTTTAATTTTAAACCTTTTAAATCAATCTTCATTGGAGAAACGTGTAATTGATTTAATTTCAAATTTAATTCATTTATTACAAAAAGTTGTCCAAACGTTTTTTGTTGAAATATTAACTCTTGGTTCCTAAATATAATTTTACATGATGAATTTTCTAATAAATAAATGCCTTTAAGAGTTCTCACTTCAGTTTCTTGCTTACATTTTATGATTAATTTTTCTTCTACGGGAAATATTGCCAAAAATTGTATATTTTTGTATATTGACAATATGTAGAATTTCCTGCTAGCAATATGTTTTCTTCGCATCCATAATTATTATTGTCTTGCAAATGGTTAGAACATTGAAAAATATTGCCGCGAGTACAAATGTCATTTAGAGGTTTAATGACATTATTTGATTTAAGTAAAAAATTTGAATTAGGTATTAATGTTACGTATTCTGATTCAATTTCTCTAGGTATAGGTAACATATAAAAAGATTAAATAAAATATCATAGTTAATGGGTATCGATAAAAAATATTGTATTTGGTTATTTTCTACTTTACAAACTACGTCTATGACGGCTTCGAATTCCAAAATATTTTTATGTTTTAATTCAAAGGGTAATTCCGCTTGGTAGTAATAATGCACTTTTTGCAACTCAACAAATAAATCGTGAGATTTTATAATACTTGGATGTAATGTTCTAAGTTTACAGAAGGTCAAGGAATTTTCAACCGTTTTTAAAATGTCTTGAATTACATCGAATGTGATAAGAAGTTCGTTGAATAACTCTTTCAAATATTTAATATTTTCCGCATTTGCTTGAAAATCTAGAATATCTCTTATCTCAAATATTTTCGTTTTTAATAATTTTTCATTATACTGAATGTCCTGAACTGTCTTATTAAAATTATCACTTATTTGGCGACAAACAGAATATTGCATTCTTATTTGATTTTGCAAGTTTTCTTGGTTTTGTTTTAAATGTTCCATAATAATGCGTAAATTATTTTATTTTCAATAGTCTCATTTTAAAATGTTTTTGATTATTCAAAAGTGTGACGTGTTCAATAATCGTGGAGTGGAATCTTTCAGCAATTCCATTTGATTCTGGATGTTGGGAACTTATGAAATGAATTTTAATTTTATGCGTTTCTAATAGTTCTTTTAGAACAAAATTTTTTAAGTCAATTCCATTGTCCGAAATTATTTGTTCTGGTATAAAGTGGTGTGTAAAATATTTAATTAGACTATTAGCTACCTTCATTCCTTGTCTAGATTTTAATTCATACATTTGACCGTATTTGGAAAATGAATCTATTATCGTAAGAAATTTACTATTTTCTAAGGTTATCGTGTCTAAATGCAAAATTTGGAAAGGTTTAGTAGCTGTGGTTTTAAAAATGGTTTTATTGGTTTTCTATCATATTTGCTTAACTGGCAAACTTCACATTCGTTTGTATAAGTTTGTATAGATGCTCTTTGATTTGGCCAGTAATACAAAGCTTTTAATTGATTTTCAGTTTCATCTAGTCCTCTATGAGAGTTTTTTTATTAAATTTGTCTATATAAACTAATAATTTTTTAGAACATTGAGGTTCTTGTAATTTAGTTTCATTGATATTTATTTGAATTCGGGATAAACAATCGCTATTGGAATTTAAAGCACCCTTTTTGTATACGATATCATAATCATATTCCTCAAGTTTCAAGCGCCATCTAACAAGTTTTGAACTTGGATCTTTAAGTGAGAATAACCACTGGAGTGGTTTATGATCGGTGACTATTGTAAATTTTCTGCCAAAAAGATAGGGGCGAATTACGTTGCTGAACTTCGAGAAGGCGTTTTTAAAACGAATTACACGTCGAGAAACGTTTATTCAATACATTGACAAAACAGAATCTGAATTTATTACAGTTTTACAATATTTATATGTTTTGCAAAGTGCCTCGTCGGCGTTATACAATAAAGCTTAATAAACAATGTTCATTGACGTAACTCCTCCACTCTAAGAGAGAACTATGGGGATGGACCAGAGTTCGGCATTAGAGGAAAATTTTTCCAAGCATCTTCTTCGCTTGTTGTCTCCCTTTCGGGTTGGTTCTTCTTTCTTCTTATTCTAATTATTAGGTATATAACGCACGCTGTAACTATAAGATATAATAAAATTGAATAAAAACTTATACTTTGAAAATGAATGGGTAACGAGTTTATCTTCTCAGCTGACTTTTTATCTTCTTGAAGGGCACTCATGACATTGTTCATTTCGTTAAGATCGATTGAATCCAAATGCACAGGTTTCAGGTTAGCACTATCTGGAGTAAAATTTTTTGCATGAATATTTAATTTGGGTAAATCAATGTTTTTATATTTAGGCACTCTGGATTTAAAAGTTTTTAGATGAAAGTTGTTTATTAAAATGTCACATTCGTTGTTAAGTTCACAGAAAAGTTTCTAATGTGTTTGTTGCAGTTTTGTTTGACTATAACGCTATACGGGGTAATCACAATCCAATGGTCGGTTTTTAATTTCTGAATTTTAACTTCACTAATGGTAGACGGGATATCTAGGCAATTATAGGTAGATTGAGAGTATTTCAATAACTGGACTACGCAAGGAGAGTTACTTGATATTGCTTTTCTTTGTGGTCCTCGGCAGATGAATTCTTCTTTAATTATTTCTTGACATTTAGAGTTCGTAGAGGCATAGTTTTGCTCATTTAAAAGGAGAAATTTGGATTGGGGTAGTATGAGTTTGAAATTTTGGTTTGAAGGTGTAGGTAAGGGGTAAGAAATAGTAGTTATATTCAAGAAACTCTACAATCGGTAATTCTAATATAAAAGTAATACTATTATATTTACTGTAACTTTTAACTTTGATAATTTTTTCATATAATAAAATATTATTCATCGATGTTTCAAATGGAAACTTGTTATTTTCATCAATATTTTTCTTAACTGATATTATCTCTGAAAGTATTTCATTTGGATTTGCTATAGAATTGTGGAAAGTATTCATTTTTGCGAAGCTTATAGCCACTTCTATTCTGTCGAGTATATCATAAATGATTTGAAAACTGGTCGAAAATTGGGAAACAATTTGTTCAATTGAAAAGAAATGGTAAGTTTCTATCATTTCTGTTCTCATATTCCTTAATTCTTTTTGCAAATCATTAATACGTGAGCTCTATGTTTCTTGATTGCGGGATAGTATTCTGGAATTATTTACGAATGATTTAATAGATGATTCTAGTAATGTAATTTGATGTGTAAGTAATATTTTGATATTATTCTGATTATTATATAAGGTTTTAATAGCTTCGTCATATCGGATTGCATCTTCTTGATCTAAATTACCTGTTATAAATTTTATTGCTGAGCCAATTCCGTCAAAACGAGATCGTTTCGCATGTTTTCCCCTAATGGGTTTAATTGTTCTATTTGTAAAGTGATTTTATTTTCTATTATTCGAATTATGTGGTAGGAGTTATCAAAGTACTCTGTGAAGTTGAACATGCTAGGATGATTTGAAAAATAGTCGTATAGATTATCATATTGGTACTTTTAATTTAGAAAGTGGTCAGTTATATTTGTAATGTCATAAACATGTATGAAAGTCCAAAAGTCGGTTTGTATATGAGCAATGCCTAGTCGTAAGGGTAGGAGGCCAGGATTATCGTTTAGGTTATGGAATTTGGGTGCATCTTATCTTCCTTCAGCGGTCCAAAACAGGAAACTGAAATGGGAGGTTTTTTTAGTTCATTTATGTGAACAATTTCTTTATATGTTTTTTTATGTTTAAGTAATTTTCCAGAAATTTCAACACGATTTCTGTCAAGTATTTGAGTAATTTCGAAAGGGCCTAGGAAACGTTTGTCTTTTTTATTTCGTTTTTTGGGATTATGCTTGTATACAATTTGACAAATTTTGAATTCACTATTCAAATCACCGTTAGTATTTCGTTTTTGTAAAATTTTTTTCTTATTTGTTTTTAATTTTTCTTATACATCTTTATAAACATGTTGTAACTTTGTTCGATGATTGTCTACATAGTCATTATAGAAAGTTTGGGGTATAAAAATTTCGTTTGGTTTTCTAGAATCTGTATGACCAAAGGTAAGTTCAAAAGGGGTGAAACTTGTAGAACTGTGTATAGAATTATTGTACCCTATTATTGCGTAACCCATTAAATCATCTTCGTCGGGGTAAAGTTCTCGTAGTATTTCTAAGATGTTCAATCAAGGTTGAATGAATTCTTTCAGCTATGGAGTTGGATTCATGATGACCAGTTGTGGTGAAATGTATTTTAATTTTGTGTAATGCCCAAAGTTCTTTAATAGTATCGTTATGGAATTCTGTACCTTTATCTAAAACAATTAATTGTGGTACTCCGAATGATGTAAAATATTTTATTAGAGCTTTACTTATTATAACCGCTGTTTTAGAAGGAATGTGCATTGCTTGTGCGAATTTTGTGAATGCATCTGTTAAGGTTAGATAAGATTTTCCGTTGTAAACAAAAACGTCGATGTGTATAATTTGGAATGGTTTTGTTGCAGTTTCTGTTAACATTAGCGGAACATAAGGTTTTTCTCTAGCATATTTATTTTTCTGACAAATTACGCAAGAATTAACGTAATTAGTAATCGATTTTTTCATATTTTTCCAATAGTAATTTATTTTTCGAAGGTTTCTTGAATTCCTCTGTGTGTGGTTTTGCTTTCGTGGTAATTTCTGAGTAAAAGGATCTGTTCTTCTTTATCTGATACCTTGTTAACTAATTTAGTGCATTTGATAAGTCTTGGTTGATTTGAAGAGAAATGTTTCAAATAAACTCTATTAAAATCATGATACATGTTGTCTTTGTTAAAATAGAGATAGAATGTGTTGTTAAGATCTGTGTTTTCTACTAAAAATTCGAATATAAAACGTTCGTTGTCATTTTCTGGAATTTTAACTTTCGCAATCTTGTGATTTTCGTATGTATCTTGAGAGATGTCTAGTTTTTGATATAAATTTGGAAATACTAAAATTTGGTGAACTTTATTATTAATAATTTCATCTAATATAGGAATTCCTTGGTTAGTGGTTTCAAAAGCTGAATGAATAGTTGAGGAATTGGATTTAGGGGTGGAAGGTTTCGTTCAGTTAGGTTCAGGTGTATTGAGTTCGTCTCGTAAATTTGGAGGTATATTAGTGGTATTTTTAGGAGGCGGTATTTGTACGTCTGAGATAATATTTACTTTTGATTGATTTCGTACATTGATAGAGTTGTTTTCTTGTTCTAAAGAGTTTTCCAACTCTCGAAAGAATTTTAAAATTTCATCATTCGTGTCACCGGGGTTATTAATAATTGAATCAGTTTCTAAAGCGTTAATTTGTATTCTACTTAGACCGTCAGACACAACATTTGAAGATTCGCGTTTGTAAAATCGTAGAGTAATTGATTTCTGAATCGTTCAGGGTTCGTGAGGCGTAAGCTATAGGTTTGTCATTTGGAAACGGTACCTTGTGATAATACTGCTCCAAGGGAATAGTTACTACTATCGGTTGTTAGAATCATTGGTTGGGAAAGTCTGGATATTGTAATATAGGATCGTTTGTTAAAATTTCTTTGCAATTTTGAAAAGAGTATGAATTCCTTGTCATGAATTATTCGCATTCCTTTTTTCAATCATTTAGTCATGGGTTTGGTCAGTTTGGCAAAATTTGGTATGAAACGGCGGTAATATCCAAGAAGTCCAAGGAAACTTTTGATTTCGGTTTGGGTTTTGGGAATCGGGAAGTTTTTGACTACAGAAATTTTCTCAGGATTAGGTTTTACATCTTCGGGGGTAATTATATGACCTAAGTATACTATTGATTCTTGAAGGAATTCGGATTTGTCAAGTTGTATCTTTAAGTTAAATTTTCTCAGTATGTCAAATACTTGTTTAACTCTTTGTGTGTGTTCTTGAAGAGAAGTACTGTAAACTGGCGGAAGTATTTGGTTGCCCAAACTATGGCAAGAAGTTCATTTAGGTTTCTGCTGGCGTAAGCCACAGGTAAATCAGAGCCTATTTTGCCTTGACTTAGAACAGCACCTAAAGCTTAATTGCTGGCGTCTGTGGTAAGATTAAAGGGTTTTGTAAAATCTGGATATTGATATTCATTAACAGATTTTTACACATTTCAAAGCATTCGACGTAATCTGAATCATTTACATTGATAAATGCATCTTTTTTCAGTCTAATAGTTAATGGTTTAGTTAATTTTGAAAAATCTTTTATAAACTTTCGGTAATACCCTAGGAGTCCAAGGAAACCTTTTAATTGTTTTGAATTTTTTGGTATTGGAAATTTTTGAATTGCTAAAATTTTATCTGGGTTCGGTTTTACACCTTCTGGCGTGACAATATGTCCCAGATATGCTACTTCTTTTCGCAAGAATTCGCATTTATCAATTTATAATTTAAAATTAGAATCTCCTAATCTATTGAATACTTCTTTTAAATTTGTGATGTGTTCTTGTAAACTGATACTGAATACAATTATATCATCAAGGTACACCTAACATTTTTCGTTCTGTATACCCATTAGGATATTATCCATGACCCTTTGAAAGGTTGCAGGAGCTCCTTTCAGACCCATGGGCATGCGCACATTTTCATATTGCCCATTTTCTATATTAAAGGCTGTTTTCGGAATATCCTCCTCAGCCATTTCGATCTGATGGAAACCAGAAGCGAGATCTAATGTAAAATATTGACAACGTCCAAGCTTATCTAGTAACGTTGTAATATCTGGCAATGAATATCGATCTCCAATTGTGATCTCATTCAGTTTTCGATAGTCAACAACGAGTCGAAACTTCGGCTTTTGAGAAGCATCTAGCTTCTTTGAGACTATCCAAATGTTGCTAGACCATGGAGAATTGGATGGTCTAATAATATTATCATTTAACATTTTTCGTATTTGATTTTGAATTTCCGTTCGGTGAATCTCGGGGTACCTGTATGATTTTGAATAAATAGGTATTTCATTACAAGTTTTAATGTGATGTTTTATTTTACTTGTGAAGGTGAGCTGATTTCCTTCAACATGAAAAATATCACTATACTATATTAATTTTAATACAGATTGTTTCTCTTCGGAATTCATATGTTCAGTTCTAACATTCGAAACATCAAATTTAACATTTTCACAATAAATTTCATTAAAATTTGGGTTGAGAGTTTGTTCGTATTGATCGAATGTCTCAACACTAATAGAAGGGCTTAAATCTACTCGAAAGTTGGATTATGAAGGATTTAAAATTGTACATAAAGCTATATTATTTTCAACTTTTGTTAAACATTCCGGGATTTCTAATTTCCCAATTCGTGTATATGGTATAATAACATTACCATTTTTTACATTTTCAATATTTAGTTTAATTACTTGTTCACAACGTGGAGGCACTACTATACAATTCGTGGATCCAGTTTTAATGTCAAAGTAATTCAATTTAATTTGACTATAATGAGTCATAAGCAAATTATTATTTAAATCGATAATTGCATTGAGTATTTTTAAATTATCCAATCCTAACAAACAATCAAAATGATCGTGAAATTTGAAAACGCAATATTCTAAATTGAGCGGTTGCCTATAATTAAACATTTTAGGGATTGGAATGAGTGTGCAGAAATTTTGTTGACTGCTACCAAAGGCATCAAACATTCGTTTTGAAAATCCCCTACATCCACAGTATTATAAAACTTCTTACTAATTTCTCTGAAATCTCTATAAACCTAGGAAGTAATGCATTGTTTCCATCAAATTCGGGTATCATATCAAGATATTCTTTTTTTAAAATAGGCAATTGTGGAGTATCCATTTTATTAAAATTATTCGTAGAAAAAAGTTTTGGCGATGCTAAGTTAAATTTTATTTTAGTATTAACAGAGTTTGAGCCTGAATTTGAGTTAATTGAATCAGAATTTGAGTCAGAATCGTCAGATGTGTCAGGTAAATAATTGATATTTCCTCTATATGACATTAAAAACACTTACAGCAATAGAATGAAGATCCTTTCCATTGGCTCGGACTGCACAGGAACAACCAATATCCTCTTGATTCTTCCGGTTTCTGGCACAACACAGATCTTTTAGTTGAGTTACTCAGTTAGCCTAACTAAGAGTTCCAATAATTTAACTTTACTTGTTCGAATAGTCAACAAATCGTAGAAACGAACCGAATGTTATATGCTTTAACTTTCGATTGACTATCCTACTGACTGCGCCACTTAACTTTTAATTAACTGGAACCGTGTTTTTAAAAACTAACTTTATTTCTGACATAAATTCTATCAACAACTTCAATTACAAGACAAGTATTTTTTTATTACAATCGTGAATTTTATAATCTTTTAGTAAGCACAAGCTAAGCAATTCTACAATAAAATAAGTTATTAATCAGCATAATATACAGTTCACCTAAGGGCAATGGCGTAGGCATATATATATATATATATATATATATATATATATATATATATATATATATATATATTATATATATATATTATATATATATATATGTATATATATATATATATATATATTAATGATTGCTACAAACATACACTACTGATCAAAAGTTTTTTCCCACCCCATAATCCAATCATTAAATTTCGAAATAATACACTTTAACAAATTTCTCTTTCACATTGTGAAAAGAAAGGATGTCTTATAAACCAAAAATAATAGTGTCCGTTATTTTTTTATACGAGTACATTTTTATATTTTATCGGCGCACACTCAAAGAACTAATGGGAAAAACGCGACATTGACAAAAAACAAAAACAAATTTTTTTTCAATAATTTTTGTATTAACTCGTTCTTAAACCCTTACAGAATATTTACTCGATATAAAATTTGAAAAAGTATCAATTAACTCATATTTTTTGAGGATAAAATATAAACGGGGATAATACCCCAACCGAAAAAAAGTAAATTTAAATTTTCATAAAATGGTGCTACCCATGCTCCTTTCTACTCAATTCACTTTTAGACCCTATTTGAACATAAAAAAATCATCGCCTCGAAAATATTTTTAGGAAAAAATTTATGGGTTGTTTCGATAAAATCTCACTTATAATTTTTCTGTCAAGGTTTGGCGAAAATCGACTCGTTGCATTGTTTTCTTTAGATTTTCTACTTGAATTATTCGAAGAGATTAGTTGCCACAACCTGCACAACCTTGGGCATAATAACAAATACAGAAAACGGTGTTTGGCTGTTTGTAAATAGAGAGGTGGTAAACAACTCGGTACGATTATAAAATATCATGTATTACCATTCTTCAGTTGTCATTTACCTGACCTTGAAAACTTCATCCCAGCTAATCCATTAGTAACACCTGTACACATTCAACCTGAATGATATTTTTTATTTGCCTATGCTATTTTACGGTCTAGTCCTAATAAATTAGTTTGTGTTAGTAGCGTAGCACTTAAAATGGGTTAAACTAATAGGTTATCAGTTGAAACTCGTGCATTAATCGCAAGTTTCAATAGTCTAAACAAAGGTAACCGTACCGTTGCCGTCAAATTAAAAGTACCTCGATGTACTGTGGACTACAACTTGGAAAAATATGTATCCACCAGGAGCTTTGACGATAGAAAACATTCAGGGTGGCTTCGAGAAACCACAATCGCTAAAGATAAATTGATTGTATTGATCAGTAAACGATCGACGACCCACGAGCTCAAAGATAGCAGCTCAGATCAATGAATCTAGTGATCTGACTCTTTTGAAACGTCAAAATGAAATTAAGATGTAACAGTGGGCTAAAGAACATAAAAATTGGACGCACAAAGAGTGGAAGAGAGTTTTATGAATTGAAGAGTTTAAGTTTGAAGTTTTTGGTTTTTTGGATAAAAGTGTTTGTGCGCAGGTCAGTTGAAGAACGGATGACAAATCAAATCTATCTGTAATCCCGACTATAAAACACGGTGGAGGTTCGCTGATGATTTGGGGATGTTTTGGAGGAAGGGTAACTGGAGACCTGGGGAAAATTGGAGGCATTTTGGAGTAAGAAGGCTATAAAAAATATTGAAGGAAAATGTAGTACGTTCTGGGCAGCGCCTGATTGATAGAAAATTCATCTTCCAGCACTTAACGATCCCAAGTGTTCTTCGAAGCTGTGCGAAGAGAATTTAAAAGAATTGAAAAGGAAGAATGTACTGAAAGTAATGATTTGGCCGTCATAGTCGCTCGACCTTAACCCGATTTAGTTTTAGTTTGATAAATTGGACAGGAAAGTCATACTTTCATTTCACATCTTTGAAATATCCTGAAAATCAAATGGAATTAAATAGATGATGATTATTTGACGAAATTGTTACAAAATATGCCAAAATTATACAACGAAATAATAAAAGCAAAAGGGGATTATATGTTTGAATCAAAAATTTGAATATGTAGGGAATTATAGACTGTAGTTTTATTTTTCTTATATTCTTATTGATATATGCTCTTCAAAATATAGATATCAAAATCGATCGTATTGTTTTTATTTGTGATGGTTGTTGTTATGAATTGTTAAAACTTTTGATCGGTAGTGTATATGTATTCATGAGATTTACTTCAAAATTTTTTTATCTTAGAGTTTCAGTTTCAATGTTCATATCCATTATATAATCAGGAGTATTTAACATATTTTTGAATAAATATCGAATTGTTTATGTCAATATTATATCACCAATTATTAACAATGCATGATGAAGTAACAAATTTACTTTTTTCATATTTAAAATCTTTAATTAAGTCGATCACACACGATCAGGCGTATAAACCGGTCCTGCATTGGGTTTTAATGTCGACGTTCGTAGTCTCCGGTATTCATTATTTTTTGTAACATTTTTTTAAGAAGTACTTCCTTCAATCTTCTTATTATAAGCACATTTGATGAATTAGTCACATGTGCATGCTGATATCCTGGAGAATCTAGTTAATAGATATGCCTGCTCATTATTAACTAGCTTCTGACAACTATGAAATTAACATGAATAAACATCAACATACAACTTTTTCGTGTGTACTGTAATACTTGTATGTAATGTAGAAACACACATGGGAAATTTAGTAGTGTGCCAAAATCATTAAGGGAGGCCAGTGGAGAAGATTGTAATGTAATATATATAATAATATTTCCTCAAGACAATTTCGTATTCGCCACAAAAACATTTATCATTCTCATAATTCCAGTTATCCAACAAAGAACAATGTTACCTTAAGGTAAAACTTGCCAATAGTTTGGTTCCTTTTAGAGTCTGTTAAGTCACGATATCTCAGTTCAGTCTTCAAGCTCCCGACATTTTATTAAGTGTAAGTATAAAGAATAGTATCAAACAACCAAATAAATCTAATAACAAGAAACTAGTCTTATTTCAAAATCAACAGTTTTCTTGTTAAGCCCAATCAAATTATTTGATGGAAATAAATTGTTAGCGATTTCTAAATATACATAACACAGAACTGACTCGGCTTTACAATACATTTCCGCGTACACAGGCTTGAATAGTTTAGTTATTTTGATCCTCAGTATCTAGAATTGATTGTCTGGATCTAGAAGCTGGAGCACTATTCTTCTTATTAGGGTTTAAGTTAATGTGTACTGATTTATTTCCATTTAATTTCATGCGTCACTTTTTTAGCGTTGCCTTCTTCTTCGAGTGCCGTAATTGTATAGATTGTTAACTCCCATGTTGGCCATCATTTTTGCCTATTATTACTTTATTTACTACTGCGCGGAATAGTTGTTATTTTCCCACACCATTGAAGGATATTTTTTGACCACGACGTTGTGTGCCAACCTATGCTTCTCCTACCTATTATTTTGGCTTGCATTACCAAGTGAATAAGATTGTACTGTACAATAATTACATTACACATTAAGCATTGAACATATATTATTAACTAAATTTTGAGGCTTCGCTGTAGTTTTTTCTATAATTGTCTCTACAACTAGAACCATTGTGTCAACAGCAAATATAACTAATATTATGTTTTCTCATACTGGAATCTTATAGGTATAGTAGTAGCTCAAGAACACTACCTTGTGTTTATTACTTTGAGCTCGAGTAATCATTTTCCATTTTAACTTTGAGTATTCGCTGGTATAACTATGACTAGCGGATTTTAGCTACTGCAGAAAATATATTCTCTTAGAGTTTCATTATCAGACCTTTGGACCACACCTTGAGTAACGCTTTATCGATGTCCAAAAATATAGTTGAGAAAATTTCGCTGAACAATTTCTCTATTGCCATTTTTATGAGATGAAAGGGATAATGTTTTTTTTTGGGAAATTATATGGTTTATTCTTCCTACCAACACGTTCTCAAATACCTTTGTGATTCCGGGTATTTCTTTTTCCCAAAGGTAGAAATATGTTTTAGCCTAAATGATGAATTAGAGTAGTAAAGCTTTACTATATTTTTCCTAGTTAATTTGTTTATTATGTAACTTCTTATCAAGCCAGAAGCTTATTTTATATGTTATTTTTGTTGTATTTATAAACTTCTTTTGTTGTAGCCAATAATATTTTCTCGGATTTAGTAGCTTCCTGTTTATCATCTACATGCATTTCATCGGGATTTTGTTCAAAGTTATTTCCCAAGTATTCAACGGAAGCGTTCACTTTCTGTTGGACTTTTTGCCGTTTTTACTTCGTGTAGGAGGGATATTTAGAACTGAGTTCTTTTAACCCTCTTCCAAAGGGAGTAATCAGTGCATCAATCGTCTTTACGGTGTGATATGAATTTACCAAAATTATTTTTGATAACTAACTTTATGAAAACAATGATACCTACATAATTAATAAGTATAACTAATTATACTTCGCTTCTTACGTAACGGTTCCTGATTATTCAAATATATTTAACGGCATCAAATTTTATTTCTACATAATTTACTTGGCGTTAAAAGAATTTTTTTAAGAGGAACCATTAGAAATTTATTGATAAATTTGAAACAAAACAATAACTACTATTTTACTCGTAATAGGTTGGTTACTTTCAAACTTTCAAAATGAGAATGCGGTTTGGTAGATAAGGCTATGTACACACGAGGGCGTTAGATGTTGCGGTTCTGCTAGACCAAATTCAGTCAAACAATGAAGTTTGAACAGTTAACTTGTGTATTGTTATATCGTAGATACAAAACGAGGCAGCAAAGACAGAAAATGTAGTGGTACTTTTATATAAATATACCTTCTTTTGATGAACTATTATCTTGAATCCTGTCAAGCAGACTTTTTATGTATGTAACCCCTTTCAATTATCATTAGTTTACCCAGGCACATAACATGAAACACAATTTGACACTGTCATGTCTTTGTTAGTTACAGATTGTTATTTTCCTGTAGACAATTATTATTTTTGTTTTCTCTTCGTTAATATCTAACCACATTTTCATTTACGGTTTCAAGTTTACGTATACTTGAAGTTGTGTTTGTCTCAAGAACAAGATCAAAGCCCCAACTTGTCTCACTCATCACTATAGGCCTTTTTACGAACGTATTTATATATATATATATATATATATATATATATATATATATATATATATATTTAAAAGATAGATATAAATTGACGTTTCGACTAATCTTTATCAAAATATGATATTGACACTGATAATTTGCGTATTTATCTTAATCAATAAATTACCTACCTCGTGAACATCAAAATAAGAATAAAGTCAAAATAGGAATTTGTTCTAATAAGAAGAATTAATTTTTTCTTCAGTCTCTACATCTCAAATATATAGCAGTACTTAATCAATCAAATTATTTGTAGGTTTATTAGAATTTACAAAATGGAGTTATAAATTCTACTTAAATAATTAAATCATTTATAGCTTTTTCGTTCTAATGAATGTGAACCATTTCATTTCTAAAAATTCTCTTTTTCGTGTATTAGATTCCGTTCCAACAATTTTTGAATCTTCACAATTGAGCTTATCTTTTCTTGATATTTCATGGTTCGTTAATGCAGTTTTATTATTTTTATCGTATTGATGAACTTTTAGTATATTTGCTAAATATTGAGAGGTCTGCCCAATGTAGACAGGGTCTATTTAAGATGATTGATTGCTTACTTTTGAATTGAAAGGAAACAAAGGGATTTACCACAATTAAAATAATACATCGTTGTTTGAAAATTCACGAATTTGATACATTAAGAAACCTCTGAGAAAAAATTCATCAGGATTGAATAAAAATATATATAATGAATGAAAATTACCTTTGTATCATTCAGTATGAAAAAGTATAATTATTAAAACACATTTACTGCTAATCGTCCACAAAATTGAACCGACACCGAACTATGAACAGTAACTTGCCGAATGTAATTCATTTATCATTCAAGTAAACCGAGCACATGTTGAAGAAAGCTGAAGAGAGGACAAAACACCCGATAAGATCGCGAACTTGAACTAAAGAACTCTGCATTGGACTGTTTTTTTTGTCGAACCGCATTTTAAATTCATACCGTTATGTATAAACAAATTACAGACATTTATTCGTTTATTAAAGCGTAAATAAACATTTTACCCGAACGCACGGTCCGCGACAATTTTATGCCATATATGATATTTTAGAAATTTTTTTAATAACAATATTTTGTAAGTAGGTTTAGGTTATCCACTATGAAAGGGGAAGTAAAGAGATTTTTTGTAACAAGATTCGTTTATAAAAAATAAGCAAATATGATATTTTATTCTACTTTCTTAAGGAGAAGGTAGTAAGAGCAGCTTCACTGTTTGGTTTAGTGCCTTCTTTTGATCCATCTTCCATTTTCCTATACATCCCTAACCGCTTGCGCCTTTTAATATAGCGTGTACTCTATGTGTCTCTCCAGCGGTACATCTCAAACTCATCCACTTTCATCTAATCTTATGCTTTCATCGTTTGCAATTCTGCTCCATTCAAGGTTATCAGAAATACAAGGTTTGTCTAATTGCTGGCAAGTATAATATTATACTCCTATCTTGTTGCTTAATTTTACTATTCACTAAATACAAACTATATACAACTATATACAAATACAATCTTAGTTGCAGTCCAAGGGACTCGAACTAATTTTGTCTGCTATGAGAAATACTAGTATTTGAACTATTTTATATTGGTGTATGTAACCCCTTTCAATTATCTATAGTTTACCCAGGCACATAAGATGAAGCACTACTTGACACTATCCTGTCTTTGTTAGTTCCAGATTGTTATTTTCCTGTAGACAATTATTATTTGTGTTTTCTCTTGGTTTATATCTAACCATATTTTTCACTTACGTTTTGAAGTTTACGTATGCTCGATGTTGATCTTGTAGACCTTAGTGGTCTTGGTCTTGGCTTAGTATTTTCTGCAAGATCAAGATCAAATCCCTAACTTGTCTCGCTCATCACTATAGGTTTTAACTGCTCTAAAAGATACTAGTTTTTGTATCCATTCATAATAATGGAAAGGTTCTATCAAAATAAAGAACATCCTAGCTCGTTTATTAGAAAAAACTTAACGCACTATAATGTGTTAACGTCTTATAATTATTTTCTTATCATTAACTCTAATAGGGAATCCCCCTTAGCAATATTTTATATTACCTTGGATGAATGTGGCGATTTTGTATTTCAGAATGCTTATTAATTGATTTCTGATAATTTGGTACTTTCATTATTCATGAATAAAGAAAATAAAAACATATTATTACATATTAAGTACAGTTGGAATCATACGAAATAAATTTACGTGTGAACTAGCAGGAAACTGAAAATTAAAACAAAATTAAGGCAACGTTAATATCACATCTATTATTCTTGGAGATACCTTCGTGTAATTTATATGTGGACCAGTATGTCAAATGTTGGCGCCTAACCCGTTCCAAATTCAAGTATTCCGGTTTTTTCTTTGATTTTAAATTAATGTTGTAGCAGTAAAGTTTGAAATTGATAACAATATTAATAAAAAAGTAAAACAAGCTAAACAACCGCAGTGAACTTTAGAATATTGTTACAAGTTTACTAAAGAAGGTATAACATGCCATTCAGCCTGTCACATTTTTCAATGTCAATATTTTGAATATTCCTTTGTTCACTTATTATGGCTCAGTAGTCACTCCTATTAGAAAAATTCGATAAAATTTCGTGTCGATTCTAAAACGTCTTCTATCTACATTTTATAACGTCCAATTAAGGTTAAAATCATAGTAAATTTCTGTAAATTTGTAGTGACACTGTTTCTTATATTCGTTGCTGGTTTTTCTAATATATTCTCAACTGTGATTTTTATATATAGTGCTTACAAAATTTTAATTCTTTCTTAATTTCCTTAGTTCCCGTATTTTCTATTAATTTTAGGAAACAGAAAGGTAGAATAATATATATTTCTACACGGTTATTTGCATTCATTCTTAAGTAATTTTCTTATTATTTTTTTTGCAGTTCTACAGCTACCAGGCTGGAATTAGCTTCAATCAAGGAACGAACCCATGCACCACTACATCAAAACCATCTTCAACAACTGGGAATTCAGTTGAGAGCTGCAACCATCCCGGATTTCCATAGATAAATCCCAACCTTATCTTTAATATATAAAAAAATCTGATTTGTTTTCAATTTATAACTGTTTTTATTCGTTATACTTATTTGGATACGCAGTTGATACGAATTTTATTTCTTCCTGATGAATTTATTATTTGCTGAAACCTTTACTAAGTTCGAATTTCTGGCGATATTCATACTGAATACACTGTTTACACCACCACTACACCAACCCTCACGATTACACTGTTTAACGCGCGTTTCGATAACCAAGTTATCATCGTCAGAGACTGAAGGTAAACTGTTCTCAGCAATAAATATCAATTTGGGGATAGTTGGTTTAGTTACTATTAATTTAATTCATAAGATGTTCCAAGTTTTTTCACCTTTTCTTTTATTCACTTTTAACGTTAGTTAGAAAGCTGGTGGAGTCCAATTTAATATTAATTGTTCAACCCAACTGAGTTCCATTTATGTATACTTTAACTGAGACCAAAGACAAAGACAAAGATGGAAAGATCGTTGGATTGTTTCTATACATATAGAATGAGGAATATTATAGGTTTGTCGCGCTCCTGATAGGGGAGGAAGGGAAAATTTTTCGCTGCAGGTTTGGAATTGTGTTGGATTTAGGGGATAGTGTGGTATGGAATGAAATGAAAAAATAAAAAAAAATCATTCGATTAAAAAAACAGCTTTTCGAAAAGTGCAATTAATTTTTCCTTATCTAAGTAGTTGGGTACAGCTCTAGAAAAAATGATCCACAAAGACGATCCATTAGCAGGTTTGTTCCCTATACTCGATCCAGTGTTCTTTTTTTTAAGAACAATTAAACTATCCTGATTTCTAGTTAACATATGGAAAAATTCGACAGAACAGTAGGGAGCCCTAAGAAAGGGAAAAATTTTGGGTATGATGTAGTGGTTAGTACTTAATATCTTATGAATAACCACAGAAAACCTAAAAAACTCAACATCACAATCGTAAAGACTTCTAGAAATATTTAGAAAACGTATTCAGTGATATTCCTTCTTTCAGTTATATTCCGAACGGAAACTGTTCAATAGCCCAGTTCAGTTTATAATTTAAATTCCAACTTTAGTTCAAAATCCGTGTGTGGGTAAATCGTTGATAACTGATCATTAACAATAATTAAACATCTAGAATCTACAATAAAACTAAATAAATATCATGGTAGAATTAACGCACAAAAAAAGTAATAAAAATCATGTTTTAAATTTGAAATTAGCACCAAAAATTGAGCGCGACGTTAGGAAACTGTGATCTAATTTGATTCTAGGTTAGGATCCACACTCAACTGATAGATGATCTAAATGATCTCAGTTCAAAGTTTAAGAGAAGCCCTAATGTAGAGAATAAAACTTTATTCAAATTACTTGGAATCACTTTTAAAGAATTTACAATAAAAATTGAGATATTTGCAGTCTAACGAATAATCTCGAATGTGCATGGCTTTTACACTATTTGAAAATTATAAACATAAAGATATAAAGTTTCATTAACTGAATTTCCGTTTTATGTTCACACCTGAAGGAAAAATATATTTTGTTGGACTAGAAGGCTTCATTATTTGTTTTGACTAGATTACAACGCTTGGTCAGAAATTGTCTGAGCTGATAACAGAAAATTGAAAAAAAATCTCATTCCAACATTTTTATGAAAAAAAATTTAATTATGGTTAGGATCCACAATCCGCTGATAGATGGTCTTAGTTCAAAGTTTCTGAGAAACCCTAATGTAGAGAATAAAACTAGCTTGGAATCACTTTCAACGTATTTGCAATAAAAACTGAGATATTTGCAGTCTATGGCTTTTAAATTATTTGAAAATTATAAACATAAATATACAACGTTTCATCAAATGAATTTTTGTATTATGGTTACAGCTCAGGGAAAAATATATTGGAGTAATAGGCTTTATTATATTTTTTCATCATATTACATTACCTCGGCAGTAAACGCCTGAGCTTTGCTCAAAAAGTAGTTAGAGCTACTTTTTGGGCAAAAATTGGAAAAAATCTGTCATTCCAACGTTTTTTGGTAAAAAAAAACTCAATTATGGTCGATAACATTTATATAAATATAAATGTTACTATCAGTTACAATCAATATATTCAAAAAAGTAACTTTTCTGTGATTACTTGTTACTCTTTGTAAATATGATTGGAAAAAAGTTAAAAAATAGATATTTCCCCTTGATTTTGTAATTTGTTTAATATGCCGTACAACAGTTATATTTTTTTGAGGCCAAAAAATAATTCAAGACAATTTTATGGAAAATGTCATTCCATATAAATTGCGGATAAAACGTTCTCCACATTTTTGAGATTTTTTCACAAAAATAAGTTTTGGGGTAGTTTTGCCATTTTGCGTAAAACTTCTTCATTTGCGATTCTATCTGTCCATGATATTCGTAGTATTTCAAAGGCTTCTAGTTTTTTCAATTCGTTATTTAAGTTTTGACATCGAAAGAAGTTTTTCATTTTATAAAATGCACTGCGAGCAATTTCACTTCTTACTTTTATCTCTTCAGTGCTGTCATTTCTCGAATTAATACAAGTCCCCAGATATTTGTATTTCTGTACTTTTCCAATTTTTAACTGTGTATTATGATCTTGCATTTTCAAGAAGTGTATGTATTTAGTGTGTAGCCAATACTGCTCGTTGACTCTTCTCATCTTTTCTGTAATTCTTTAAAGGTCTTCTATATTCTACGCTGTTAAGACAATGTCGTCAGCATATCTTATGTTATTAACCCCGCTTCCTCTTTTGCTTGTGCTTGTGCTTTCTGGATAATTACTTCCGAATATATATTAAAAAGTATTGGTGATAATATGCAACCCTGTCTTACTTATTGGACTTTTACAACTTAAAGTATCATTTTGAAATGATACGAGACCACTAAATACTAGTAGTGCAACTCAAACTAAAATCAAAAATAAAACTTTACAAAAACTACAGAATAAACCTTCAAAATATATGTATGCCGAAACAAGTACTTGCTAATTTAGTTAACTCATTGGTTACGAAAAAATAATTTTGCTGATAATGCATTCACTACTACTAGTATGAATATTGAATAAAAAAAACTATCAATATATTAAATTACATAATAAAACGCCAGAAAGCTGGAGAAGTGTTTAGAAAACTTGTTACAGTTTGTTGAAATCGGAAAACTCAAATGTAAAGTACACAAAATACGGAAAACTCTCGTGTCCTTCAAACTTCTGTATGTATTTCCTACTAAGGATTACTTCATTTTCCTTTTACTAGGTACGCTGTAATCGTTTCACTTTCATGTCGAAAAACCTGTTATCCCATCCGCTTAATATGATCAAAAAAAAAATTGAATATTTCCTTTGAAAATGCAACAAAATCAAGTAACAACATTTTAGATTTAAAATACTTCGTATGATCTATATATTATAAGATAATAGATTTCGAGTTTCTAACTGAAGCTCTTCTATAACTCAAAATTGCGTTTATTCAGTACCAAGTATTTTTCATTTTTCATCATTATTCAAAATCTCTCTTGTTCTCTCGTTGTATAAATATTCATTTTACAAGTACCAAAATATAACTGTTCATACCTTCTGTAGATATGATATAAAAAAAGTGCGAACTAAATAAAAAAATAAAAATACCTACTTACTTTCTCGTATTTCAAATGAGTGCATAAGAATATTATTATTGAATACTCCAAGTCAAGTTCTAGCTTATAACCCGGTTAAAATAAACGTACTTAATCTCACTTTAAATCGAGTGAACAAATCCTGTTTATCATAAAATAAACAAATATTCCGCAAAAAGTGTGACTGATTTCAAATCCGCGCGCACCTCGTATTTTTGGCAAAAATCGACACTTGCTTCACGGAGTTTCGCTCATCTTATTTACGCAAGAGCTGAATACTTACTGGAAACAACTGCCACCATTGCAGAAATATATGAGGTACCTTATAAGACGAAGAACGAGCAAGTTGTTTGTTGAAGAATACCCATTGCCTCCAGTCATTTAATGACCAACATCCGTGTTGAAAAAAATTGGTTTAAAAAACACCTAAATAAGAATGACATGTAATAGAACACATCGAGGTATTCAAATCGAATATACATTATTTAAACATATATAACTAAAATATGAACCGGCTGCAATTAGTAAAAATAACAAGGATATTTATAATATTAAAAAGTACTGGTTTTTTTATCCTACTTCATACAATTTTTTTTAATCCATCAACCCTTCCACTTTTACAGTTAATTATAACAATTGCCTAAATATTTATTGAACAATTCAATCGGTTGAGTTATACAGGGTGAATCGAGTAGGGAAAATAGTATTTGCATCAACTTTTTACTTCTTACAACTTTTTATATGTTTTTCTTGATTAATCTTTTGATTTTAGGTCTCACTTGAACACAGTAGAGAAATAGGTTAAAATTGCCGTGTCGATCTATTTTAGTCTTAATCAAATTATGATCCCATCAAATTGATAAAACTATAGACAAAAACAGGAAGATCCTTTATCCTACGCTGTTCAATATAGTATTATAGTATTAGAATGGATAGTACGTGAAATCGGTTTGAACAGAAGCACTAAAAAGAAGGCAGACGATATAGTAATCCTTTGAACATCGGAAAACGAACTTAAGGAAACAGCAGAACCTACGAGTCTACGAAGATAAATCTCAGTTCGTCAATACAACTAAACAGAGAAAAGGCAATGATCTTAGAACTAAAAGCAAGGATGACGAGGTGAAGTAAGCAGTTGGGAGCTCTGATGCTATAATAAGATCCCAAAAATCTCCAGAAAAAACAATAATAACACCAATAGTGAGCTACGGAGGCGAAACGTGGATTCTTAACAAAGCAGAGGAATAGAAGTTATATGGAAAAGAAAAATACTTAGAAGGATACTAGGCGATAAAAAGGATATATATATATATATATATATATATATATATATATATATATATATATATATATGTATAAAGTATATATAATAAGGAATCTATTTAGGAAGCAAAGCTAAGCAAAATAATAAGATCCAAATGAATGGGTGGGTCACATACAGAGAATTCCAGATATTAGAGCAACAAAAAAAAATGATGGACATAGAACAAGAAGGAACAAGAGAAAAAGGAAGACCAAGGAAAAGATGGTACGCAGATCAAATAATGACTTGACGTTAACAATTTGTATGATTTGTATTAATGAATAGATTGCTTTTTATAAAAAGAGACTTAAACTCAAGAAAATGTATCAAGGAAAAAATAATATATCCATTAACAACAATAATTTTAAATCTAATCCATACCTAGATACTTAAATTGAAAAAAATTAAGTATATTTTTGTTACTACAACAGTTATTTTTTGAGATAATGATTGGATATGAACTAGTTTTAGCAAGGACAAATAGTTATGTGAGAGGAGATGTCGCCATACGAATTAGATGAAATAGTTACAATTTACATCCCACTTATTTAACGTATATAGCCTCATAATTTCTATAGAAAAAAAGGTATATTACAAATTCATAAAATACTACTATACGCTAGTTAATAAGAAAAAAGTAATAACTGACTTCAATATTATCTAAAACTAAGTTTAACTTCGATTAATCAAATTTAAACTACAAAATATTTCAACATGACCTCCAGCAATACTTTTACACGTATTTAACTGTTTAGTTAATGAATGTTTGAGTTTAACAAGGTGACACAATTATTTCGCAGTAACAGGCTTCATTTTGAATTCTATTCCATAATTACCTGAGTATGAACTGCAGAGGAGATAATCGGATAAGTTTTGTAGAAGTTTGCTCTATATTCGATTATGAAGCGGATGTATGGTTTGTACGTATGAAGTAAGGTGAGGGGGTGGGTGCGTTCAAAGTTTCCTCCGAGCGCCTTCATACTCTGTTTAGAATATCATTCAGATTGGCCGCCCAGCTGAGAGTGTGAGTGAATTTCACTCCCAGATAGATGGCTTCTCTGTGGATCTCGAGCCTCTATTCCTGAAGTCTCAAGTGGAAGTTTTGTGGTTGATGTTTCCGAAAGGAATTCGGATGTTTGAAGACGATGGCTTGAGGTAATTGAAAGTTACCCTTTATTACCCGCACCAATCGAAAAATTGATTTAGAAGATTTTGGGATTTAATGTTGAGAGAGCACCTATTTTGGGAGGAAGCGATAAGTGTGGTGTCGTCCTCATACAATTGGACCTTTACTGCGGGGTACGATGCCCTAGTATCTCAAGGTACTAGAACATCGTACGTATAGATGATGTTTAGAAGTAGGGTCAGAATAGAGCCTTGTGGAACGCCGGTAAAGGTGGTGAGAAGTTCGGATAGGCATTAAACTAGGTACCACAACGAGAACTTATAGCTACAGATTCTAGACGCGGGCTTCAAAGTACTGGTACTTGACTTAATACAGTGTTCGTAAGCTAACGTAAACTCGTAGACAACACGCTAGACCGATAGGTTGAAATCCTACAGATAACATTGTACAATTACAGTTTCATTATTTGCAATAATTTTGGGCTACTCTCAAGATTTGTGTCATTGGGGACTGTACATATAGGATTTTACTATGGGCTCAGTATAGGCCCAGACTTGGGCCAAGTATGTACAACTTTGGCCCTACCTTGGAAGCCATTATTGGCCCAGACTTGGTGGACTCTGGAATGATAACAATGTCTCTGGGTTTGTTTGCAAACCTGGACTGGGCCTGGTTGGTTGAAAATATAGATTTTTTTATTGTAAATAAAATTATAGTTTTATGAAAAATTTCTGTTAATGCACTCTACTAATTAATGTACATAAAAATATTAGTTAAATAATTAAACATATAAAGTAGTAATACTATTTTTTATTATTCTATTCTTTATTGTGTTTTATGCATAAAAATTATTACTTTTAATGTTAAGATATCTATTATGTATAAGATATTAGAAAAAAACAGAGCTCTGCCAAGCCTGGCTGACTAGAGGATTGCCGAGGTCGAGTTACTCAGAGTTCAGCCCGGCTTGGACGACTCTCAGCGTTGGTCTAAGCTAATCCCCGTCGTTAAAGTCTGAAAGCTCCTACATGGGAGTGGTCGTAGAAATGATTTTTGGGGTTCTACTCGATATTAAATAATAGGTTTCAACCAAAGGCACTTCGATTGGAACGTTGAGAAAAATGGATCAAATTTCTTAATATAAACCAAGTACCAACCGCTTCGTTCTACAAAACCAATGATAAAACTATGAAGATCTGCGTACCCATCGGCCTAAGAGTAGCCTCTACTTTTTAGATGCACTTCATAAAGCGAGTGAAAGGTCAAATTTATGCAACATTAACAGATTTTGAAAGAATTGTGGATATGTAGAACAATGAGATTATGATAATACGATGACGCTGTTTAGTTAGTTTATTTTAAATCTCGCTACCTACAAACTAAGGACGTTAGAGAGAAGGAGTATCTCATATGGGAGAAAACTTGAAAACGTGTATACGATAAATAACATTTCAGAAAATTTCCAATATCACTAACATAGACGAAGGGTAAGGTAGGAATGTAGCAATTGTAGACGAATTAAAGTAGGCCGAGTTTAAAAATTTGAGTTCCTAGATCATTTTTAAAAACTTCAACAACTTGCGCTGTACAAAAGTGTGAAAAATTGTCCAGGGCATAAATAATATTTAGCGCTTTACTTAAAAATTTTCCAGATTTTCTTATTATTGTTTATGAAAAGTCGTCCTTATATGTTAAATGAAATTTGTGATCTTAAATGAAATCGGTCATAACACGAAAAGTCAGCATATGTCCTTTTCGAAATATTTCGTTTGTTTACATTTACATGTCCCTTTCATTCCCTCTTGATTCAATAATTAAGTATGAGTTGAGACAAACTAAACATGAAACTAAACCAGTTATTATGGACATTCAACTTAACAGTCCATGACTGTGATGTGGATCAGGCTCACTGATTTATGTGGCACGAAGCTATAGCTAGCGTATGGGCAAAGCAAATCGCGTCAAGTTTATACCAGATTTTCAATATCCTTCTCAATAACGCCGAGTAGATTATACTGTTTCAAACTCTTGTACGAGTGAAAATAAGAATGCCCATATTATTACAATGTACACTGAAAAGGAATACACTTACATTTTGCCTGTGTACTTAATGCCTCCTCAGTTAACTGAAATTCAGAAAGCTGCGATTATTGTCAAATTGGAAGATTGCTGGAATGAAAAAGTTAATAATTATGGTAGAATGAATTTTTTATGTAAATACTTACCTGATAACTTAATATTGGTAAACATGGCAACAATTGTCAAGTAAATTTACACACCTAAAAAATTTCAAAAATCCGTCCCAAAACTTGTAAGCTATTTCACTTAACAGAAGTATATTTGTCTTTATCGAGATCTCATCCATCACTTAAAGTAATAAAGCACAAATTTTTGGTTCCCGGGTATACTCCTAGGGAGTGTAATGGACATCACGCACTCATTGTAAAAACAAAGAAGTGTACAGGAGTTTCTTTTCATCATCCTGGTTGTAACTGTATCAAAATAATAGAAATGACTTCCAAAATTATTAAAGAACGAAGTGCAAATGAAGAAAAAAAAAATAAATCGGGAAATACATTTCATTGGCACAGAAGTGTTTCATTCGGAAAGCGAGGTCCCCTGCTCACTTTTGTTCCTGAACTACATATACTGTCTCAGTTCTCCATTTATTTTGTATTTTATATTGCATTTTGTCTTTCTTTTTTTAGAAAAATGAAGTTTTTGTTTCGGGAAATTTGATATTTATTTTAAATACTATTGTTTAAGATGTGCATAATGAGATAGGTAATTCTATTTTTTAGTAAATTCAAAAATGGTTATGCCCCTTTCTTTCAATTATTTTTTATAATTTGGTCTTTGGAGCTTCGTTACTCAATGTAAAAAGAAGAGTGTATTTGCATCTAATTATGAAATTTTCATTATTATAAGACCGTATTTATAGTTTATATTGATATTTCAAGTAATTTCCTGAACATTTTAAAAAATTGACTTTTCTTTATTTTCTCTGGCACCACGAATATAGCATGCACACTTTTAGTTTAGATAATTATTCTATAAAACTTGATTATGGTAGATAAATTATTATGTAGTTATGGCTTGTTTACAATGAAATGAGAAAGAACTTCACGTTAAAGATAAAAAAGTTTGTATTATGTGTTGCCTAAATTCAAACGGTACATATATTTATTTAGTAATAATTATCCCTGTAACCTTTTCCCTAAGCAAGGTAAAACAAAAAAAAAAGTTTGTTTTTTGCAGCGCCTTTTATTGATCGATATCGTACTTTTTTAATAACTATTAATATTACTATTCCTATATGTAAACCTTACTGTCCCTTGGATAATATTAGTAATTTTTGTTTTAACTATTGGTAGTTGCTCTATGGGCAATACGTTCGGCAATGCGTAAATCATGTTACCCAGACTATTCTCATTTTTTTTAAATACTGAAAATGTAAATCTCCATTCGTTTGAAAATACAAAAATATGTATCTATTGAGTTTTCAACTCTAGTCTGATCCAAATTAGAATCCCTAATAAGTATTTCCATTTGTGATTAATAACTATCAATATTATACTACAAAACGTATCCAGTTTGTATATTTTCAAATGCACACTTTCTAATATTTTGTAATCTTACTTCATTTGTCGTTTTCAAACTGGCCATGTTAACGGATTTATAGTTTTCAAAGTTTTTGAACTATTGAAAATTTGTAACTTGTGATTTCGATGATATTTAAAGTTTTGTACGTACATAAGTATATTGAATATTAATATTAGATATGGTACTTATGATATATTAACATTTGCAATAGTTACAATTGATTTATAAATATTTGTTGTTAATTGTCATTTTGCCAAAGTGAAACAAGTTTTTTGGACAGATTTGTTGTAATCAATTTGCTAATAGTTCACTTACAAGTCGTGTTTGGTACATAGTTATAGTAATTCATCGTTAAATTTCTGCATTGCCGTTTCCCAGTATGGTAAGAATTACTTATTTTACATCAATTCATTATTCTATAGATTAATTATGATTATAGTATGTTTTAAGGGCCACTGTTACTCGTTACTGTAATATCAAGCCTTCAACGAGCTATATTTTTAATTTTAATTGATGCGAATATATACTAAAGGTATTTGAATGAGTTGGAATATTAATGAACCATATAATAGACTAAAGTTATTAGAAAATATGTTAGATATATATGTTTTTTGGCAAACCGATTTGATTAACAGAATTATTCACGTGGGCAAGTATTATCAAGTACATATACCACCTTCAAACATTTTCCTTTATTGTTATCAACCACAGGAAATATTTACTGCAATTTTTTAATAGAAGGTGGTGATAAGGTAACTTTAATTAAAATTTAAGAATAGTAAAAGTCAATATTAATAACAAGCCTCATTATATCCTTTCACATAAATTATTTAGCAATATAATCAATTATTCAATATCTAGTTGATATCCATTCATAAATAAATTTGCTGTTTCTAACTTTTGATAAAAAAAAGTGTGAATAAGTGTGTTGTTCACAATTTTTACATACTTTCTTTTATTTTTGAACATGTTTTCGCAATTTTGCATTGAATATATATAACACAGAAGATCTGATTTTATGGATCCATAATATTAAGATCCTTGATTAAGTCCACAATGAGCATTCTCATTCAATACTTAACATCAACCAAAAAAAAAAAAGAAGTTTCTACTAAACATTATCTCTTTATTAATAGTCACAAAAAAAACTTTAATACCTTGAGAAAGAGAATATATTTCCTACCTAACTTGGTTATCACTGATTCTATATATTTCATTTTATTCCATCAAACAAAACTTTGAATCCCAATTTACAAATATGTAATTAAAATCAATAAAGATAGAATGATTAGTTACAAAATTATGACAGATTTCTCTACAATATTTCTATATTGTCAAAATGTATTTAGTCAGATATTTTTATTGTTTTAATCATTTTTTTCCTTCTCGAAAATACATAATTTCAACATTTTTAAATTTAAATTATGGCAATTGAGATAACAGTTTTATTTTTTATCATTGTTGTTAGCCACACTGCTAATTGCAATGATGTTTAATAAGTACAAGATGCAGATTATCTTATCAAAAGTGATTATAATCCCAAATGAACATATATTGAATTACTATAAACAGTAGCTGTAGTGCAATTGGTGTATTAGAATCAATGTTATACATAGTGTATGAACTGTTTTTTATACAATATAGAAATTTCATTATTATTTCAAAAGTATAGGTATGTATGAGTACCATAATAAATTACAATTCATTAACTAGGTAAATTGAATACCATTAATAGAGCACCTCGCGATATTTAACGTTAGAAAATTCTATTTCATTTCAATTCTTTAATTATAACCTTCAGTTTCTTTTGAATATTTGAATAATAAGTTTATGAAAGATATATATTTTAGGAGTATATTACATTCAATACAATAATGGAATGCTAGAGTCACCCTGTTAGTAATCAATGCCAAAATAATCCTCTGTTTATTACTTCAATCCAATGATAATAAAACAATAAAATACTAGTTTTGAAGAAACCACTTCCTGTATGAAGCACATACAGGAATAGAACAGCATGTTTTCAGTAATTTCATTCACCACAGCTATTTTTAGGGTATAAAAGAATAGAATGAATAATCATATTGTCAACAATGGAATTATAAACATGACCTTAAAGTATAAGGTAGATTAAAAGACATTTTATACTTATAAGTACAGGCTAGTGATTTCAATTCAATTCACAGATCAAATATTTGAATTGTAAAAAAATGGAAATAGGATAATACTGGAAGTTGCTATGAAAGGCATATAAAACAAGGTCTTGAAATAGTTTTTATTTATATTCCAGCTTTTAATATATGTCACTAAAGTTAGCAGAGCAATATGAGCCTACAGAAAAAACAATAAGGGGAAAATTAAGTTCCATATTACGAAATTTTTCGCTGTGCAAGTTTTTGAGAAATTGGCTTTATAAAAAAGTTAGCAGACTAATGCTAATAAAAAGCTGAGAAATCAATGATTTTTTGGAGACGTCACGAAAAACAGGACTTTTTCTCAGTTTTTTCGACAGAACACTATTATTGGTGAAACATTGTTGAGTCCTGTGGCAGGCATTTAATTATATAGGCCCTAACAATGTCACTGGAGCCTATAATTCTTCACCAAAGATATTGTTCTGCTGAGGAAACTGTGAAAAATTAATTTTTTCGTGAAGGCTCCGAATTCATTTTTTTCTGCACCATTTAATTAGCATTAGTCGAGCATTTAGTTGTACAGGCACTAATGAGGCCACAAGAGTCTATAATTTTTCACTAAAGATAGTATTCTACTGGGAAAACTCGGAAAAAGTCATTTGGTCCGTGATGTCCAAGAATACAAAAAATTTTTTCTAAACTTAGCAGAAGCAGAGCCAATTTCTCAAAAACTTGCACAGCGCAATATTTCATAATATGGCGCATAATTAGCACTTAATTGTCTGTTTATTGTTTTTTATGTCTGCTCATATTGATCTGCTAACTTCAGTCATATTTTTAATGTGTACTGGTTAGCTAACAGCTCCCAGGTTTCAATTGAAATTATTATAAACACCTGAGTGGTGCTATTGTAAGGGTAAAGAAAGAGCTCATAATCTAACAAAATTGAGAAATTTTAATTACAACGTTTTGGTCACACTAAATCTCAACTACTTAAAAATAAAACTATTGGTTTTCAAATATTGTAATTAAAAAAGTAACATCATTTCCACGAGAGGATTCTAATAAAAGTTTCACTTACATAGTTCCTCTTACTTTCCTATTTCAGTAACATTTTATTTATTTTTAGCTTAATAGAATGAATGATGAAATAATTATCTTTAATTATGTATCTACACTAAATGAAATTTATTGAAAAGATGTTTTCAATCTATATTTAAAAATGTAACTGTAGTTAAAATTTATATTCTCCAAAGTTGAAGCTTTTTTAATACTCACCATACATTTTTTATTATGCAATGAATGCTCTGTTCAAAAAGATATTATTTTAATCATAAACATAAAAAGTCTAGACTTGACCTCGCGTCAAACACAATTGATAATATTCACTGTTATGTTTTTATTTTTAATGTTTATTATCTAGTCTAACTGGACTATTTCAGTACGTCCTCCCAACTGTTCGGTCAAATAAATTATTTGAAGATTCGGCGTGTGATTGAGTCCCTTGCTTTTAAATTTAAGGCATACAGTTTTTATGGATATAAATAGATTAGTGCGCTTCCAAAATATTCCCAACTTGTATTGTCTACAGTCTTTTTCCTCGCTCCCAACGAGTTTGTTAAATTTTGGGAAACTCTTGAAAATGTGCGGATTCATTGATAATGTGAGTTGCTGTGACGGAATCTTTCGGTTTATATTTAGTTAGTTGTTTTGCCATATGTGAGCTAACAAAATTGCGATTTATACTTCTTTATTCTTTCTCCGAAGATGAACTTTGTTACAAATATCATAAAGAAATATATACAGGTAATTTTTCCTATTTTACAATTTATTATTTGCTCTTGAATGATATTACTTAGATAATTTAATAAATTCTCTGAAATATGAATTCTATTGTTTATAAATTTTGAACTGAACAATAATAAATCTAATATATTTTTTAATTTGATCATAATATATTTTATGATATGTTTATAAATATCTTCAAGTTTGATGACCATGGTATTTGGGTTAGATATTGTTTGAAATGGCTACGCCTCACTTATTCATCATTATAAATTCGACAACCCCTTGTAACTCCCTAATTCCTTGAGCTTCTTCCGTCACTTACATCTTACTTACGTCTTATCTTAAGGGCATTTTCTACAATTCCTTCATTCTTTTCTAGTTTTTGTTCGCCTCTGCTTCTGATGCTCATTTGTTGTGATGTCATAATCTTTTACATGTTCTTTGTTGACATGTCAACTCCGCATGAGCCGTCCAACTTCAATAGTTATCACTATGTCTTTGGTACTCAATACTTGTTGGTATTTTCGGAAGATATCAAAGTTATATCCATGGAGCGATAATCTATATCCAATTATTTATTCGAAAGTCAGTACTAGTTTTTCATTACTCTCTAGGTTTCCGATTCACGTGTAAGGATCAGAAAGTTGTTTGCTTTTCATTTCTTAACTGATGTTATTGCTACTATTCAAGAAAGAGCTCAGATAGACCACCTAAAGATTCTAGTTGTCTACTGTTATTTTTTGTCCAATTTTTCTAGTTTTATTGCTTGCTGGAATGACTTTGGTTTTGTTTTCGTGAACCTTTAAACCCAGTTTATCTGCTGCGGTGCATCATATAGTGTTTATCTTGTGAATTATAAGAAGCTAGGCGTCACTATAGAATATTCTTTTTCAAAAAAAAAATAAATTATGAGCTCCCTCATTTGTTAGGACGTTTCCAAGGAGTAATATTTGAAATAAAGAATTAAAATTCAAAACAAATATTTGAATTCACCAATATTAGTATTTTAAATAGTTGTAAGTAGGTGTTTGATTACTTATATCAGAGAAATGGATTGCATCCTTTTTTGTATCTCGAGACTAAACATAGTTAGTTTTTATAAATAGGTAGAATAGTTGTTGGGAAAATTATCTAAATCACTTATTTTTGTTATAGTTACACTCCATTATAAATTTTTTTTCGAATGTCAATTGTATTTATTGATAGATTAATTTATGAATGTAAGAAATCACCATAAATTACCCACCCCTAGTCATCGTTTTTATTGCCTCTAGGGGTAACAAGATGATTATAGTTGCCTAAATTTTTTTGAAATTCGTAATTTCAAAAATATAGTAATATAATGTTACCTTCCCTCATATCTGAGTTATTAAATGCTAAAAGTTTTAGATCTAACTAGCTGTAACTAAGAAAAATGATAAATGCAAAATTGATTTTTTTTAATGTATTGGTATAATATTGATTCCTCAATATGTGCACATTTAAGTACTAAACGGTTTTTGAAATATGTATCAATTGATCTATTGTTAATTAATATTTAACTTTTTCGTCGACATATTTCGCACATTTTGTAATCAAATAGTTTTGTTTTTATTTCAGTTTAAAAATGTTTTCATTTCTCTCATTTATTTCTGTCAGCTTTGTGTGAAAGGAATAATAATGTAATGTCCTTGAATTTTTGGCAGCCGTCTCTGGTTTTACTCTAAATTAAAATATTGCTTGTGGCAAATCGAGTTGTGACTACTGATAATGATATTTTATCTAAAGACAATAAATATTTAACACCTTCTGTTTACCTATCTCGAAATTTATAAAACAAGCCAATTTTATAATGTCATATTAGTCTAGGAGCTGTCAATCTAAAAAGCCCCCTCATACGGTGCATGTAATTTTTTTCAATCAAAACCTTAGGACTTGAAAAGGCGAGATTTGCGTGGATTTGCAAAGCCGGAAAAGTATTTAAAAATATTAATTATTGAAAAAATCGATAAATGTGTCTCTTTCAGAAAAAATTTACGCAAACCATTTTTTTTTGACCGGGAGAGTCAGGGAAACCTTTTTTCAAATGTGTGATGAGGAAGGAAATTTCTCCCTCATTACGTAAGATTGTTTTTTTTTTATCTTGTTCGTTCCAATATCTGCTATACGATTATCTTGGTTTGGGGGTCAGAACGGCCGGCAAACCAGCTATTGTTCCATAATGATTAATATTAATAATTTTTTTTTATAAAATTACTTTTTTATATTTTTTTATACACATAATAAAGTTGCTGTAGATAAGAGCTTCTAGAACTACGATAGTTTCTATATTTTCTGTATTTTTTATAACTGTTATATATTTCTACTCAATTTTCACAAATTATTACAAATACGAGGTCTGGCTATAAAATAACGAGACTGCGCGCCTAGAGGGCGCCCTAGTCGGGTAGGGTAAAAAACAAGTAGTGCGTTGAGTATCTAGAAATCTTGTCCCAAAACACATTTCCGTCATTATTATAATATTTGTACAGTAGCAGCTTGAAACGAACGTATTTTTTTCTCGTGCCGAAAACCATGTGTGACGGAAAACGGGAGCAACGTATCTCGTTAAATTGGAAAAAAACTCGGACTGAGTGCTATAAATTGTTACGAGAGGCCTATGGGGACAATTCTGTATCTCGTGCGCGGGTTTTTGAGTGGTGTAAGCGCTATAGTGAAGGCCGATAGAGCACAGAAGATAACCAGTGCCCAGGTCGCACTGTAACTGTTTCTAACTCCGGAAAAAGTGACCAAAATCAACCAAATTGTGCGTGTAGATCGTCGAATGAGCATCCGGATAATTGCCGATACTGTAAACGCCGATAAAGAAACGCTTAAAAAAATTTTACACGAGGAATTACACATGACAAAAGTCTGTGCGAAGTTGCTGTCACCAAATCCTGACCAAAAGCTCTCGCATCAACGGGTCTGCTCAGATTTCCTTGAAAGGTTAGAAAAAGATTTGCTTTGAAAGGGATCAGATTTGAGTCGATGGAAGCGGTAAAGCAAAAAACGGCAGAGGTCCTAAAGGCCCTCATAAAAGAATACCTCCAGGCGAGGGGATGGGAGTATATTGAAGGGGAGCATTCGAATGTAGAATAATTTTAATAATAAAACCCTTTTTCGTCAATCCGTTTTAATCTTCAGATAATTGAAAAACTCAAAATATGCGAATTTAAATTTAAATTTTTAGTGATAGTGGGTAACATCTTTCGTGCTATATACCTATAACCTTTACCTGTTAATCATCGAGAAGAATATGAGTCGTGGGCGCAAACCGTAATTAAAATTATAATCATTATGGAACAATACTTCTAGATTATATTCATTGACTATAATTCTTTTTATCCAATATGAGTTCGGAGTCGATGGATTTTAAGCTGGTTTGCTGGATATTTTCGGCCGTTTCTGAGCCCGCAAACCAAGATAATCTTTAAGTAGACATTAAAACATACAAAATAAAAAAAATCATATCATGTAATGAGGTAGAAATTTCTTCCCTCATCACACACTTTAAAAAAAGGTTTGCCTTACACTTCCGGCCAGAAAAATTGGTTTGCGTAATTTTTTTCTAAAAGAGAATGAAATTAGGCAAACCATTTCATACCATGAGAGAGATTTTTTTAAGAATTAATTTTTCTAATCATTTTTCCGGTTTTGCAAATCCACGCAAACCTCTCGTTTTCAATTCCTCTAGTTTTGGACTATTAATTTTTATAAAGAAATTACATGAACGGTATTACTGTCTACTTGCGACATCCAAGTATATCAACAATGACACTGGTATTACTTAAATGCAATTTACACATACCTACCATTAATGTTGGACATGGCATACTAATCGGCCAAAACTGTTAAAAGATGAATGGCCTAGTATAAAATAAACGTTCCGACATTATATTTCCATGAGAAAATTCATTTTTATCAATGCTAATTTGCTGTTTATAGTAACTACAGGATATTCTCACTTTTCCGTCAAAGATTAGTGATTTTTGTATTATATTAGTAATTTTTTTTTTCATTTGGATATGTTTAATTTCAATATTCGATTGTAACTCTTAACCTAGTTTTTTTATAGAACGTCCATTTCCTTATATTATCTACTGATATAGTTGAAAGAACCTTGCATTTCAACTAAAAGGAATCATTCGTGAATCTAAGCAATCTATAAGGTTGGCAACTAAGTACTTTCGCTTTTTACTGATAGAGAGCCTTGTTTTATTTTTTGAATAACTTATGTTTGTGCTGTACTTTGCCGTTTGTCACATGATACTGGTCACATTGACGTAAATTTAGAAGCAACTAGTGCGTGATTTTTATTAAAGCTATTAATTGTGGGTTAATTTCAAATGAAGTGCAGAAACGAACACTTTCGTCATAAGTTTATGGTGCTGATTGCTTAACAGAGCGCAACGTTCTGGTCGGCCTACTGAAGTTTATGACCAAATCAAAGTCATAATTAAAGAGGATCGTCATATAACTGTTAGAGCGGTTGCGAAGAGGCTACATGTATCGAACACAACAATTCAAAAATACTTAAAATGTTTTGGGCTAGTTAATAAGTTAAGAAAAACTGCCAGAATTTTCAAATCGGAAAGGTTTAGTGTTCCACCATGATAATGCTCCTCACACATCTTTGGCAACTTGTGGGAAACTATTGGAGCTTGGATGGGAAGTGATACACATCCCCCATACAGCCCCGATCTGGCACAATTTGATTATCATTTATTTCGAAGTCTGCAGAATTTTTTGAATATACCAACTTTCACAAATGACTATGACCTTCAATCTTACCTGGTTCAGTTTTTTGCTGATAAATACCAGAAATTTTATTAGCGCAGAATCATGAAGCTGAAAGAAAGATGTCAAAAGGTCAGTGAGTAAAATGGAAAATACGTAATTAATTAAAAACTATTCATTGTTAAAAACAGTGTTTCATTTTATACTACAAAACTGATATTACTTTGTCGCCAACCAATAATTCTATAAGGTTTCTTTAGTGTTGACATCTCTTGCTTTTACTGGTCACACACGTTATTTCTAAATTCATGCGACAAAATTTAGGAGTTGATTGCTCTCATGAAATTTAGATGGATCTTTCCTATAACAAAATTTCCTCAGTACACCCCTTTCTGAGATATCACCCCTAAAAGTAGCGACTAAAATCGAGTTTTTAAATTTCAGTAAAGCTAGAAATTTGAAATTCTGTAATTTTCAAGCACTTGCAAAAGACTTACCACGAGTCTTTTTTCAAATATTCCTGTTACATTATACGGGGGTGAGATTCGCAGCCCTTTATTTCATGTTAAAAGTTTTTTTCAAGATGAAGTTTTTCGAAATAAAATTATAACTCAAAATTCTTGTTTTGTTTAAAAATATTTTTTATTATTATTTTTTTCCCAAAACAAATAGCTGCAGAGAAAAAAAAATTAACACCCTAATGTATAATTTTTTTAATAAATTGAGTGGAAAACAGTAAAGATGTAAAATGTAATACGATTCATAATAAATTTTGTAAATGACCAGCTCTATCCAAAATACATGAACGTGTCATAGATTGACGTACACGTTCAAAGATTTGAGGAGTATTTCTTATTGTCACACGCTATTTGAATACGAGTCTTCGAATCGTTGGAATCAACTATAGGTGTCGTGTAGACTAATGATTTAGGTTGTTAGTTTCAACCCGTATAATCTAATAGGAATATTTAAAAAATACTCGTGGTCAGTCCTTTGCGAGTGCAGGAAAATTACAGAATTTCAAATTTCTACAAAAAATAAAATCAAATTACTTTCAACTTTCGTTTCCAATATTTAATTAAAGGCTTTAATAAATTTATTTAATAGAAATTCATAAATAATTAACTTAAATAAATTATATTCCATGTTTATTATCATGTATTATTTGTTGCAGGCTGATTCATCGCATAAAATGGATCCTAAACCGAAAGAGGGTAAGTTTATATGTTGACATGAACTTTTTGAGATAATAAAAAAGATAATCAATTTAAATTATATCTCTATGGGTACATTTCACTTAAAACACACAACGGTTGTAGATCCTTTATATAGTTGAACTGAGGCCGTGATAGTCGTGAGCAATCGCCGAGCTTTTCCGACAGCATCACGCCCTTTTATTGATAGATCAGGGCGGGGTTTCATAAGAAAGTAACAGCAATTCAAACAAGTCACTTGCGGTATCATAAATGCAACCATAAATTAAGAGAATCCATGTTGAAATTAATTTTATCTCATTCATTTCCAAATATATTACGAGGGACTAGTTTATTAGATTGTATTACTGGTTGCATAATGTTCGTGAAACTGATATTTATTAATTAAAATCTTTATTATTACAACGCGTCGATGCCTTTTATTATAGTCTACTATACTTTTTCAAGACTTTTATTTTAAAACTAAATATTAAACTATTATCTTAGGACGGTCCTGCCCTTAGAGTTATCTAGTATCGAATGAACGTAACATATCGAATATCTTTCGACTCCATTGTTCAACGAGTGGAATGTTGTGTAAACAACATATTATTTTAGCGAGTAACGATTATGATTTGTAATTGTAAATAATTAAAATTCAACATGTCATACTGTTTGTTAACTTGAGACAACATTAATATAAATTCAGAATGATATGAGGTAGTGACTTTATTTTAAATCCAGTAGAATTGAAATAATACTCGATTTTCTCTTAAATGTTCTGTCAAATGTGTCATTATTGACAGTGACAAATAGTTCAATGACGTTCACTTTTTGTTAAGGTTTACTTTAGATTTGAACGCCCAGTATAACACATGTTATTATGGTGATGTAGTGTTTCAAAAGAAAAATATTTATTTAATAAATTTTATACATTCTCGTCAAAAGAAAAACTGGTATGTATATGGGTATTGACATGTTATTTCCATATTGGGATTATACTTTAATAATTATATGTGTAGAATTCGTAATTGTTACTTTTATAACCTTACGTGGGCTTTCTATGATGTTTCATATTAAGATGATTCAAATATCAATTATTTTCAGCTATCATAATTACAAGTTGATACAATACTTACAGATTTTTCAACTCATGTCTAGTAAATAATGGGGCAATTATTTTTACAATTTCTAAATTATGAATATTTTGTTTATAGATATTCTCTCCCATGAATCACACAACTTGAATCCTGGAAACAGTGAACAAAAACCAAACTTTCAAGAATCAATTGAAGTATTAAAGGAAACTGTTGCTGTATATACAGAAACCCAGCGCCAATCTGTTGATTCGGAACGTCAATACATTGACACATATAATACTAGAGAATTTTACGAAGGATTGTCTGATTGTTCTGTTGCAGAAGAGTCTTTTGAGAGTAATTATTCTGTTAAAAATAAGAATCTCGAGTTTATTATACAAAGGGATAGAAGGCCCTCATCCTTAACATCGCTTTGTGACCGTATTAATCTTCTTAATCTTCAAGACAAGGATTCTTTTGAAAGCAATACTGATGGAGAAATTAGTGAAGATAATAAATATGAAGATAATGAAGAGTATTTTCCAGCATATATTATAAATTCTGAAGAAAGTAGTGGTGAATTTCTACCTGCCGTGTCTACAGTTAAATTTGATGAAACCTCAGAAGAAACTAATTCAACTAAATGTGAAGACAGTGAACAACAAATATCTTCTAAAAGGTCGAATATAAATTTAGATAACATTAGTGCTAAATTGCTGAATGCTGATTTAACGAAAAAAATAGAAAGTACTGAGGATGCATTGACAGACCAATCAGTAAAGGCTCCTGAACTTTTTAAAGCTGACGGTATTAAAACAGTAGATAGTGGTAATCAAATTTCATCTGACAAAGAATTTAGTGATGAAATTAAATCAGCTGTAGATTCCACTGAAAACATTGAATGTGCTTCTGAACAAAAATTAGATGAAACTATTAATATTAATGAAAGTGAGGAGAAACTAGTGAAAGTACAAGCTGAAAAAAATATTGAAGAAACTTCTCCAGGCTTATCAATTGTACCTGATAGTATCAAAATCAATCTAAAAGAGAGTGAAGAACTTAATTTTATTGAAAGTGAAAAAGTCCATGATATAGAGGCTAACACTACCAAATCTCCTGAAGCTTCACCTTATAAACTTTTGAGCATTTCTTTAAATGTTAGTCCAAATGAGCTTGAAAAAACCACATCATGTTTACTTGAAGATGATCTAAGCTACCATGATAGTTCTGGTGAACCCAAAGATTCAGATTCTGCAGATTTAAGTTTCAAATGTTCATCGGCTACACAAATATCGTCAAGTGGTGTTTCATCAAATGGAGAAACTGATAATCTTGGCCCAACTTTTGTAGCTGAAACTGATTCTAGTGCTTCATTCACTAGTTTTAGTGACACCATTCCGATAAAAATTGATGATCAATCTCCAAATACAACATTTAATAGTAATAATAAATGTGTATCAATAACTGGGTCTCCTAAAGCAGCTGTCCCTGAATATTTGAACACTGAAGACAGAGATAAAGCTACTACTGAAATACTTGTGGAAACAAACAGTGAGAAGAGCACTAAATGTACCCAGATTGCTATTTTTTCTCAAGGAACTAATACTGAGGACTCAACTAACTCTCCCAATATAATTACTTTTTCACAAAGTACTAACACTGATGACTCAACTAACTCTCCCAATATAATTACTGTTTCACAAAGTACTAACACTGATGACAATATAAATAGTGAATCTGAAGATACATTTGGTCCAGACTCCAATAGTAATTTCAAAGTAAGTATTTTATAAAATATTTAGCTATTTTAAATGTGTAAAAGTAGTATACATGTTGCTTGAATTTTGTTTTGTAATTGTTGTTTTAATCAATAATAACCATTAGATAGATCCTTTTATTGACCTTCTAGGATTTATCTTAACCTTGTTTTTACACTTTTTGTTAACTACTGTTTATCATTTCATTTGGTTTTTCGTCCTTCATATCGCACCCCTATTTCAACGATACTATAAGCTCATTAATGCTTATTTTACAGGGAAGCCAAAATAAAAACAATTGTTCAGTGCATATACAGTTTGAAGATATATAGTGATATAAAATGTAATGTAAAATCTACAGGCAGCTTTAAAAAATTGATATGGCACTACTGTTGACGTTAATTTAATCTAGACTTGTTGAGTTAGGACTTATGGTGAATAAAACGAAATATGATTTGATTTGAATGTTAGTTCAATGTAAGACCAAAATATCGAACCCAAAAATGTTTAAACTAAAACTCGCTCACCAAAGTTGTGTTTGAACTTAAGTAAATCTCTATTTATTGTAAGAAAGAACATCAAAAAATAAAATAATATTGAGCAACATGAAGCGAGGATTTTGAATTAAAATTAATTTCTCAAATCCAACATAGCTTGATAAATAAATAGGTACAAATTGGGAATCACACTGGCTTCAATAAAGATACATATCTTTCTTTTCCCTCCTTTTTTTCTAGGAAATTTTCACTCTCACAGGAGGTTGTCACTTAAAAGGAAAACGGTTTTTCCTTCTCTTATTCCATTTGTGTCTCTGTCAAAGTTGTTACCGATCTGCGTCTGAAGATTTGTTATGTTATAAAAATCAGTGATTATGGCATTACAACTTTGATTTTTATATTTCTCGAAAAAATGAGGTGGCATACTGGCTATGGCACTGTTCATGGTTTATACAGTCATGAGAAGCTCATTGTAATATTATTAATATTGACACTTAACGCTTTACGAGGAATCTGTTGAAATCTTAAAATTAGCTTAAAGTATACAGTGGACGGAAAATGTCAATTTTAATTTTTTTTAGGGATATGACACTATTGAAATAGGAGTGCGATATGTTGATCATTTTTGTGCTATTTAGTTTTTAACTACAACGTCAAATATGTCATATAAATGTAATACTTTTATTGCTAGATCTATATTTTATTTTATTCATTCATGACCTTTGAAGTAAATCATATATATATATATATATATATATATATATATATATATATATATATATATATATATATATATATAATGTATTATGTAAAAGATAAATATTATCACAGTATTATTAAAATTGATAAGATGATGATTCAAAATAATCGACAAAAAGTATTGCAGACTTTTCATTAATGCATTAGAAAAGTAGCAATGTGTTGATTGTGAAAATTTTCATATCAGAAGTTTTATTTTTAATTGTACTAGTAATTCAACAATATCTCATTATTTTTTTTGGTTGAAAGTACTTGCTGCTAAAATTTTTCCTGTGATGAATCAGACATGAAGTCATTTTAGCATAAAATAATAATTTCAATACAAATTGAACTTTATGATATTAATTGCTTGAATAACAGCCATTTACATATTTATGAATTATACAGTTACTTCTCCAAAACTATTTTCGTGTCCCTAAATACTCAAATGTTATTTATTTACACTTTGAAGTATGAAAAATGTGCTTGCTCTTATTTCTCTCATGTGAATAGAAACATAGTAAACCTATTGTTTTTTACCAGAATATACCAGGCAATGAAGAAGCAAACAACCTTGCCAAAAAGGGGCGACTCCATATTTTGGATGAGAGCCCTACTGTGGCCTCATGAGATGTCACATCAATAACGAACTAAATAGATGGCTAAATAATCAAATGGAGTCTTACCAGAAAACACTCCAGGTCTAAGATAATCCATATCAGCTAAGAAGTTTACGAAATTTCTTATGATGTCTATAAATGACATTAAACTGTGATTCTGTCTTCTGACAAGTTCATTGTCCCGTTAAATATCACAACAAGACAATAAGTATGATATAATACCTCAACTGCATATTCTATGAGCAAGCCATAGGAACAACAGAGTATCTACTTTGTGTATATCCTATCCATTTCAGCAAAATGGCAGGAGTAGGGCAAACATCTTGAGAAGTGGATTATAAAAACCCCCAAAAACTAGCATTCTTTGGGAGGAGTCTACTTAGTTTAGAAGCAGAACAATCAGATGTGGAGTTGTATACAAAATATCTTCTAGGTATAGGTGTAAAGTTGCTGGAATACCAAAACGACTCCTCAAATAATCTACAATCTCACTTCTATTTTTTTTATGAGCACAACTGTTTTAAATTAATTATTTACTGTCAAGAACGAGAAATACCCAAAAGTCTTTTTTTCTAGATGTCTGATATGGTTGAAAAACTAAATCAGCAACAGGCTGAAATATCAGACTTGAAACTTAAACTGAATGCAGCTCAACAACACAATGCTTCTTTAGAATTGCAAATTCGACAAAAAGAAGAAATTGTTATTAAGGCACAAGCAGAAGCAATAAGAACTGAACAAACGTATCAACAAGAAGTCAAGCAGCTTAAACAAAAAATAAATGAAAATTCCAAAATAATTGAGAAAGATAGGATTCAGGAATTGGAGGAACAGTTGAAAGAAGCTAAAGCAAGGGAAGCAAAACTTTTAGCTGAACTTTCTCAAAAAAACAAAGATGATGTGAATTATCAGTAAGTAAAATTGTAAAAGTAATTTCACCTGAATCTCTACTAAAGTTAAAACATTTTTACATTTAATTTAGCTCATACTTTTATTAAAATTATCTTTTAATATTGTATCTTATAACAAATTATCAATTATAGGAAAATCATGAACCAATATGAAATTACTTTAAAGAACAGGATTGCCGAACTTAAGAAATTACAGGAAGAACATGATACTACGAGGACTCATTTGACAAATTTGGAACTGGCTTTCTCTGATGTGCATTCGTAAGTTGAACAAAATTATCATAAAGTATACTGTTGATAACTCTTTTTTATGTTGAATAATAGCAAATATGAAAAAACCAAGGCTGCGCTTCTAGGTATAAAAGCAAATGAAGAAAGCTTACTTCACAACCTGGAGGTAGCTCAGTCGACAAACATTCAGCACGAAGAACGATATGAATCACTTAAAGCCCATGCCAGAATCCAAATAGAAAAGTGAGTAATTGAATTAATATATAGAAAAATACATCCAACATTATAGTGATACTTGTTATTAACATGTTATTGTGTGAGTGAAAAAAAATGGCTTGAAAGCAAGTCCATTAGCCACAGAATTTTTTAATTTGACTACCTCAAAATTAATTTTAATATCCTTCATCTTTGCAACAGATCTTAAGTAGGACAGTTATCTATGCTTAAAATATGTGTGAGGTTTAAAGGTAGGGAGTAGTTTTGTTCAACAAGTGACTGTAATAAATTGTTTACTTTGTCCTAAAGTGATTATAAAACAATAAATCGAAAGCATAGCGACGATAAACCCACTAAACATGTGCCCAGAGTAGTTGTGCCAGCTAATCAATATGCAACTCATATAACAGAAACAAAGACTGAAAATAAATCTGAACAAATAAAAAATAAAAGTGAACAAGAGAAAAAAGATATGAGTTCGGAAAAAAGTCACAAATTCCTATAGTGAAAGTGCCTACAATTCGAATTAATCAACAATCACTAAGTTCAGATTCTACACCAACTTCTGATGAATCAGACACAGTATCTGTTATTAAAAAAATCTAAGTGTATCATGACTATTCTTATTTCTAAATAATATGGATAAAATTTCGGAGCTGTAATTAAAAATATAGGTTAGAGACGAGGATAAGGTACGATATATTTGGAAATAGGTGTTATTTGAAGGTGAAGTGTTATCCCAATGTTTCTGCTAGTATACGTATGTTTTATCTTTTATTGAATTAATTGCATTTTTCTGTACATGTTACAAAAAACTCCATTAAGTACTGAATCTTTTGCAAATAGATCAATGTTTTGCGAGGCCGCCATGAATGTTTTCTGTCGCCAAAGATGGTGGATGTATATTTTTCACTTCGAGGTATTTTTAATTCGGCGGAAGTGGTACGGTTGGTTTTGCTGCAAGAGTTTTAACAGATAGTTCTTCGGTTTTACCCATTGTAAAACTTACCAAATTTGCGAAAACTTAACAATTAGTATATAAACTTCACAAAAAGCTGTCACAGCTAAAGAATAAAAAACAAATTAATAAACGATATATTTAAAAAAAAATTGTGAGACGTATATTTGGTTGCATAACTATTAGTGTGAAATTACACAGAACAAATTTACTTATGATACCACACGACAATATTATTCTTTGTACTACATATCTCAATGTGAAAATACTATGTAATTTCTTTTACATTATAAAAAATAGTAGCAAAGGCGAGTGTATATTTTTAAATAACAGTCAAGTTATAAAAGTAGATGTTCAAAATATTACACTTGAAACATTAAGAATGAATTCTTTATTGTTTGACATAGTAATCTGAAAAGTAATTTGTAAAATTATTAAAAAAGTTTAAATAACATAAACCCCTCATAATTACTAAGAATCAAAATTTAAATATACAAAGAATTATATTTCCAAATACACTGTAAAAATACATTTACTCATATTAGGTATTTTTTGGACTGATTTGACTTTGATTTATGTATGAAACTTCTTAAGACCTAGTAAGTTTGTGGTTTGTAACTGAAAAGAAGAATAAGTTTATAGTAAGTTTTAACATGTCGCACTCACCAACAAAATATAAACATATCTGGTATAAAGTAGATAAATAACGAACACTTTTATTTTTGGATTGTAAGACACTGTTTCGACCTTCGCTTGTCAACATGAAAGTGAAATTTGTTACAAGTGTATTTTTTTGAAATTTAATGAATGCATTATGGGGTGTAAATAAACTTTTAACCGGTAGCGTATATGTAGGTAAAAGTAATAAATTCAGTGATTACATAAAATTACCTGTGATTATACATAATCACCACTGAATTTGGTAAATATGATAGATTATTTCACATTTATCAAATTTGTCAGTTAATCTATGGAATCCCCGACTCGCAATGGCTAATGTGATAAAAGTCCCCAACTTTACGAAAATTCTTTCAGTTTACGCAACTGCTTGGCTCGTGACAACCACGTGATTTCAGAAGTAGTTCTAATTTCGTTGCATGTGGACGTTTTTTCGCTACCCTCTCGTGAAAAATAAAATATTGAATAATGGCTGATATGCTTGAGTGTTTCAATTCCAAATTAGTTGATATTATGGATACCAAGAAAACAAACAGTGATTAGGTTAGGTTAGATTAGGTAGTAACTATTCAAAAAAAACCTGCACTCTATTCTACTGGCCCATTAAGCAGGGTTCGTTGATTCAAATCTGATGCTAAATCTCATCATCTATCAGTCTTGAAAATGTTATACTTATAAAAGGCGTAGCTTCTGGCACGAAATGTACTTTAATTATATTTTATGATGCTGTTAAAAATCTGGACTACTTTTACATACATAAAGTAATGAATCACTATAAATTTGAAGACTCCGATTTAAATAAAAACAATCACGAACACAGATGTCAGCTTCCAAGGGTTGATATGATAGAATTTTAAGTGCCCCAAGGCTCAGAACTAGGCCCTATTTTGTTTCTTCTGTTTATAAACGACATCGTCTATCTAGATATCAGTGGTAAAATATGTCTTTTTGCAGACGATACTAGTTTCTTTTGGAACAACCCTGATATCACGGCACTTCATAGGACCGTATCTAGTGACCTAATCACCTTTAAATCATGGTGCGGTTCTAATCTTCTGTGTCTCGACGTTTCTAAAACTAAAGCTTTATCATATAAAGATACATTGTAGCTTTTTTTATTTAATAACACCACCATTGTCGTCGTTGAATCTGTAAAATTCTTAGGGATTGTTGTGGACAATTCCTTGAAATGGGAGTTACACATTGTCGTCTTATCTAAAAAATTGAGTACCTCCTGTTTTGCGCTGAGATCAGTTTTCAAATAACTGAACTTATCCATCTCCTTAACAATCTATTATGCCCTTATTGAGTCGCATCTCCGATATGGCCTGCCCTTCTGGAGTATGTGAGGTGCGACTCAATTTGAGCAAATCTTCAAACTACAAAAGAGAGCTGTTAGATATTTACTCTAACTAAACAGCAGGGGTCACCGCCGGGACTTCTTTAAAAGATTAGAAATTCTGACTCTTCCTCCCTTATTCAATATCTTAAAATGCAAAAAAATGCATAATCACTTGCCAATTGAAATCAAATCGTTATCATCTTTTCCTGCGTTCCGCAATAATTTGAAGACATATTTACTGGAAAGTGTCTTCTACTCGTTAAACGACTTCTATTCTAAAAATAATATTTAATTTCGGGCATACTGGTTTAATTTTGCTGTAGACTTATATACTAATTATTACCTATACAGTTTATATTACCTATAGTTTCTACAAATTGTAACAATTTTTTGATAATAAAGCATTTCTCTGTCTCTTTATCACATCCCCCATTATGAGTTGGAGATTTTATAAACTAATTGGTAAATTTAATAAACATCACATAATTTATCATATATACCAAATTCAGTTGTGATTATTTAATCACCGATTTATCATTTTTACTGTAACAGGTATACTAGACATATCTGGTAATCTGATACAAAAAGATTGGTTTGTATTCTGAATGTATACTGCACGTCCAAGTCCATCCCTAGTCTTAGATCCATCAGAATATATTATTGTTTAGACATGTTGTTGACAAGTATGTAAGCTTGAGTTTTAAATCAATTGATTGTTGCAGATCAAATAAAGAGATTCATGACGCTAAAGAACAGCACGAACAGGAAATCAGCAAATTAAAAGCATTTGTCCGAAGATTAGAAATTAAAGTCAGCTCTTTAGAAGTATCCCTAAAACAAAAGTCGGCAGAATGTGAACAGCTCTCTAACCTTTGTGATGAAGTTACAGGGAAGAAAGTGTAATCGAATTGAGTTCAATTTTCTTGTTAGTGAGTGAACCCCAGTCAACATTTTTTATTTCAAGAACTTGTTAGTTGTGTTGAATATTTTATTAATAATCTGTATATGGAAAATTTATTATCGACGTGTATACTATCGCTACGTTCAATTCTAATGTAATTATTTGCTAAAACGACTAGATTGAAAATATTATTGGTCCCTTAGATGCTATATATTTAGGTTAACATATAAACATTTATAACTTAGATTATAATATATTTATCATTTTGGCTTATATCTCTAACTTGAATGGCGTGAAGATTTTCTATATGCAGATTTATCTATTCAAAAATTGCAGATATTACTTAAATAATTTTTTATATAATTCCATTAAAATAGAAAAGGTGATTAACTTTTTGATCAGCGGAGTTGCTTATAAAATATATTTTTTGATGGCATATTAGTTTGAAATGGTTCAATAACCCATATCTATGTCTTTACTAATTGCAATTTCATATTTAACTTCTGCGTGATATAACCAAGTGGAAACGTCAACTAACAACCTTGAAAACTACTTAAAGCTCTCTTCCATTTGGTTTATTAGTGGATTGAAATTGAATTAAGTATTGATAAATACTGTCTAATGATGTATTAATAATAATAAACTTAACACAAATTTTAAACCGCATTTAATATATATATTGCAATCTGTATAAGTGAAACGCTGATTTTATTTTATTTGTTCAGTGTTACTAGTTGGCTAATTTCTACAGCATTGCGACTACCAATTTTATGAATATATAGGGGTCTATTCTGTAACCAACCAGTGGTTATGTTTAACCACAGTGTATAACCATTTTTCGTATTCTATAATCAAAACTTTGGTCCTACATGTAACCAACAGCGCACATAGATCGTTTTTCAGGATTTAGGCGGCCAAAATTATTTTATGTGGTATTTATATTACAAAATAGTTACATAAAAAGAATTCTGTGTTTGGAATAACTTATAGAAATTATTTGTTGGTGCACCTACTTGTGATTTTTTATCAAAAAATATTTTATTCGAAATCGTAGTTGATTTCAAAGTGTTTTTTAAATATTATATTGAAAATACATATGGCATACTCACGGCTTTCCCCAAGGAGGGACAGCTGTCTACGTTTTAGTAATACTTTCAGGTATGTATTATTAAATAAAACAAAGTTTATTTTGTTCTAATAAGTAAGTAAATATATTATATTATTAAAAGGATCTTTACATTCGTTATACAATATTGAAGTTACATAAGCTAAATAGATAATCACTAAAAATAATCAATCATACATTGGAGATTTATTCATCTACATTTAAATTTTCGCCGCTTTCATCAATTTCCATTGGTCGGTTTGGCTCAGCAGGAATTAATAGCTGCATTGTCTCAGGCAAAAATAATTTTGAAGCGGTTTTTTGGTCTTTCTCATGGAACTAATAAATGGGTCGGATGTTAATAGTAATCTATAATAAATATCTAAGTTGCATTCTTCCTGCGAAAACTTGCGAGCAAAGTTTAGGGGATAAGACCTAAAATGTTTATTGCTGGCCTCAGCAGCTTCTTCCGAAAGTTGCCCTATCGGCAACAACGAATTTTCTATTATTGAAGCTCCAAAAATGACGACCTTATGCATCGTTGGAGTCATAGGATGCCAGCCATATAACTCAACAAATAGTTTCGCAGTTTCCATGGCGTATTTATCATATTTTGCTACGTTAATCTTATGGCCGCTTGATATGGCTTCTAATATCACTTTTAATGTAATAATCAAGTCATAACTTATCCCAGTGATTTCTGCAGCCAATTCAGGGTTCTCGAAGAATCGTCTGCCGGTATTTCCATCGTTTGTGTTTCCGAAGTTACTTTTTGGCATATCGACTAAGAGACCTGTCTCCTCTCTAAATCTTTGCTGAATATCAAGTTTCTTCTGCTTTTCTAGATTTTTTTCTTCTTCGGTTCGTGTCTCGCGGATTCTTGCATGTAATACGGAAAGGCCAAATTCAAGAGCTTCAGGGCATACATCATTTTTTTTGTTAAATCATTGAAATCTTTTGATGTAGCTCCACATATATAACATCTGCTGGTCGATTTGGTGTCTGTAGCTGCATTGCAGACCTTCCCGTTAACCATAGTCATTTTAAAACTATGTTTAAAAAAAAATTCTCTCCATTGAGGTCAACTTTCATCAAGTTTAATGAGTTTACACTATTCTTTACATAATTGATTTCTTCTTTTGTGATATCCGTAGATTCTTTTACGAATCTAAATCTTATTGGACGGCAATATCTAGGTGAAGATGGAGTTGGATTTTCCCACACGATTTTACTTTTATCCTCACCACAAACAATTCGTAGAGGCACAAATGAGCTTATAAAAATATTAGCATCATATTCATCTTCGTTTGAGAGTCTTTGTTTAAACTGGGATTGTTGAGAGCCGTCACAACCCCATTTGCAGAATAACAGTAACGAGTTCCTTTCAACGGCATCAAGTGTGAGTAAGACTTCTTCTAAGAAGAGGGATAATCTGGTTACAGTGTGATCTAACCTTCTGCGCAGGTAGAAGTCACTCGTAATGACTCCTTGGGTGGGTAGCAATCTTTTGTTCGTTGCTCGAATAATTTCGTACTGTCTTCTGGTCAAATCGGCTTCAACAAACATTGTCAGTGCTTGCAGAGGAGTAAGGGGCTCTATTTCTTTAGACTTTGAATGTCTGTTTTTACAATCACTGGCAGACGCAGAAGAATTTGTAGTGTCTTTTAAAACAGTAGACGCGTTTCTTTTTCCTTCTGTTTGTAAAATTACTTGTGCCGCGTGAACAATTACTTCTTCGTCGTAAGATGCGCGGACTCCTTCAGTTTTTCTTCTCTTTGTTCTTTCGCTAGATTCGGTAAAAGATTTGGTAGGTCGTCCTGGCCTTTGATGTGTGTCTACGGGGATCTCAAATGTTCCTTCCAACCAAGAATTATTGGCCGCCAAAAAGTTTTCAAGTATTCTATGCACCCGAGACCACCTCTTTATCAAATCACATTTAAAATACGAAAACTTCTTTTTTATCACATTTTTATGTTCTTCTGTGTCCCCGTAACACACGAGTAAATAATTTTCTAAATATTTAATTTTTTCATTTATCGATAATGAAGGTTGCTCGTTCATTTTATCGAAGAGGTATTTACGAGTCAACATTTTCACCCCCGAGCAGCCAGGTGAACCTATAACAATAAAAAAATAATATTAACACAAAAACATAAAATCCGATTTTTTCCTATTTTAGTCCAAAAAATTTCAAACTCGTTTATTTTAAAACTAGCTGCTGATTTTAAGCAGTTTTCTTTATAAGACTTTATACTATATAATAAAATCAAAAATGTAACTTGGAAAGGTGCGGAAGTAAAGTTTTTTTTCGATTGAAATTGAAAAATAAAGAAAAAACATTTCTAAAAAAGGGTATTATTCACGGCTCATTAAGTTATTTATTGACAATATATTTAATACAATTTCATATTAATTTAATAAAGGTTTGCCTGTATTATCCATCACTTAAACAAGCAAATATGACACGACACATAAAATATTCACCGAAGAAAATGATATACGAAAAGGGAGTCAAGAAGTTTCACGTGTAGTAAGTGCGACAATCAAGTTTCGACTAGTAATGCAGCGCGCTCGCGCAGTCTAGGGATGTGGGTGGGGTTGGCTATTGTTCGTCAGGTAGTCTACTATTCCAGGAAAAAAATTATTTGTCATTAGTCGATTATTGGAATTTCGACTTATGGCCGCCTAATTCCAAGAAATCTACGTATGTGCAGCGGTTTAGTGTTGTTATAATATTAATTATATCGATAAGGTGTAAGAATATAGAATAATTTAATTACAATAACATTTTATTTTGAGATTAAATGGCTACTATAGGAAACTTTATTGACCGACATGAAAAGAGGTGACGGTAAATAATAAATTTTATGTTTATAATCTTCAGATTACTTTCCATATTTAACTTTTAGCAGCGAAGCACTTGTAATGAACTGAAATTTGCGAGATATGAGCGACGTGTTACAACTTCATACAAACGTTAACTATCATTTTTATCCCAACATGAATATCCTGGACTCTGAGATAAAACCCTGTTATGATAAAAGAACTTCCTCACTACTATTTTATTTTAATGATTCTTCTTTCGTCACTTTCATATTTTGGTTATTTGATACATTAGTAATATAATGATTGTGTTATGTATCAATTTTATAAATTATATGTATAGAAAAGCTCAACAGGCCCTAAAGGCACATGGTTTGGAGGCGCTCCACTGTTTTCCTCCATGTATTGTTATTCATGGCTGCTTCACGCCAGTTCTCTTTTCTATCCTTTCTTGATCTTCTCTACATGCTTCTATCCATTGTTTTCGTGGACGCCCTCTCTTCTTTTTCGCTCCTCCGCTTAATAAGGATATTTTCACTTAACTATCTTCGCCCATTCGGGCTATATGCCCCAACCAATGGAGTAATTTTCCACTGACCACATATTCCATCTCATTTTGACCATACGTGCTTTGACTTCTGCGTTCGTTCTTCTTCTCCGTTGTTTTCTTTTCTTTTTTGTTCATAGTCTATATCTATAATTTAGACTGTATAAAACTCTCCATTGTACTAAAGTAACAATTTCGAAGATCATAATCTTTCTTTTGGTACTCCATTACTAATTGCTAGGAAATTCTTATTCGCATAATTTGAATTTACAGACTGTAGAATTAGATATAAACTATTATAACACCATATTTTTTTATTAATTTTCAGTATTAATTGTTGTTTCAACGTTCATCTAGGGATGTTTGTTGTGTTTTCGTTTTTTAGCGTTACGAAGAGATGCCATTGTTGACAGAACGTTTGCTCTCCGTTTTGGCTGGTCTTCAGTTACTTAAAATGTTTAATATACCAGTTGTATTATAATCACTCTAATATATGAATGTTCCAATTCTCATGTAGTTTTAAATGCTAGTGATATTAGAATATTTATTTATATTTTTGGAATGCAGCCATAATTATAATATAAATATAGGACGTGTAGATTTCATTGATTTGGTGTAGTATTTGGAATTCTTATCAGCTCTCAAGTCTCTTTAACTTGGAATAAGACTACTCCCGTAAAATTTGGACAGAATGTATGATACCGAAGAACTATGTAATAAGTAAAAAATAAGACTTGTTTACAAAAAGGAATATATAAAAATATGAAATTTAGAAACTTGAAAAATATCCAATGTCAAAATTTTATACTAAGAGAGTATTAGAGCAAAATACAAAATAAGTAGTTGTAGGAGTTTAGGAAGATGATGTTTTTTTCGTAAATTTCCGTTTTTAGTGATCTATAAATGCAGATTCGCGTAGTGCATTTCCCATGAATTGCTACACATCACTTCCCGTTACCAATAACTTTTCTACTATTTGAGTTGATGTAATCTATACTGCCATAATCATTCTGATTCAATTGATTTCACTTTAAAGTTGGGGTTCATACTCATGCTAATGTATTGTGCCATTGTAATTTCTTCCTATCAATGTAGATCTATGAAGGTACAGAATTTGATTGCAATACATTTCCGTCCAACTTTTGTATTCCATAAAATAGTTGATCCTCTTTGAAAGAATGTATTTGCCAATTAATTTTTGTTTATTCAATGAAATTTTTTTTCCAAATTTATATTTAGTAACTTGTATCAAGTATGATTTCCCAGTAGTTATCTTCTATTTTATCTACCATTTTGTATTTTCCATACTTTTCCCGTTGAATAAATTTACACTCGTTCTTATATGTCATTACTACTTTCCCCAATGGGTCTGGAACGATGTCGGGTTTGAGTTTTTAAATTATTGGGCACGCCGTAATATAAATTTTGCAATTTAACGCATGTATCTGGTACTCATAATAGCGCTAATATAAATTTTTAAAAGTAATATTTTTACTCTTTCCTCATTTCTTCATGCAACGCGCCAATCTCTTGTTTACTTCACCAGCGCCGATCGAGTTTCGCCCGACAAGCTACAGTAGCATCCACACCACGTTGTTTTGTTTTACCATCCTATCCCGTCGAATTAGTTGTATTTTTGTCAAGTTAAGTTAAGCCTGGATCGACAAAGGTTCATTATAAATATGTACCATTACCACTAAATAAAGTAATTTTAAGTATGCCTAAGGGAGAAAAATTACAGAAAAAATGGTGTGATGTAATGAAAAAGGACAGTAAAAGGAATATTGTCTTATAAAGTACAAGTGATCGGTTTTGTTGTGAAGATCATTTCGAGGTAAATAGGTACTTTCATTTTTTTCATAACATATTCAAAACTCAAAACTTACGATACAGGTTGTGTTACTTATTATTGTAACAATAATGTAGTAGTTTTAAGGTCTTACTTGATTTGAGTTTTTTGTTTTTTTTTGTATTTGCGTGAATATTTTTAAGGAAAAAAAGAATCACCACCGGCTTTTCAGAACTAATAATCTTTAGATTTCACGTTTAACATGGAGCAAATTTGATCCCTAGAGTATTTTTATAAGTAAAAAATAAAATCGTCAAAATGTGGTATGGATGGTAAGTTGGTTGGCACCTTTTGCTAGTTATCAGGCATTAACTAAATTAAATTAATAAAATCTAGGGGTACTAATAACATTTAGAAAACAATAGTTTTTCCCTACCTCATTTCATTTTGTGATGAAAATTCGACACTTTTTTACTCCAACACCATAAGTCCAATAAAATCGAAGCCGAATTTGCTCTTTTGTAGCAAAATAAGTAGCCATTGCAACGGAGTCTATTTGGGGCAAGCCTGAAGAGCCACGAAAAAACCCCTGCTCCATTTTTATCAACGAATCAACTCTGTCGTCAAATAGCACTTTAGCCAGTAGCATTTTGTCAAACCGGCTGCTCTCTTACATAATCGGCGCTGTTGACGTAGTACCTATTTGGAACGGATCTGGGCGATATCAAATGTATCCAGACTTCTAAGCTTTGTACGTTTTTCAATAGTAATCCTATCGAAATAAACACCGTTATTTTTGTAAAATTAAGTTTTATTTATTGTCATTAGAAAAGAATATACTGTTTTTTTAAATTTTCCGAACCCATTCTTGAAATCCTCATTTCAAATAGCGGTATTTTAAAAAATATATCGGTAAGGTGCTCAAGGGGACCAAAACTCACAGATCAGAACAAGAAAACGGAAATCTCTCTGAACTTTATTACAATAATTGTTCGACTTTTTATAACCAGTGTATATCTGTGTTAACATATCTCTCAACAGTGAAACGTTTTTTCTAATGTAATTGATCTAGCATTACATATTTATGTCTCCAAATGAGCATTCACGTGTTGAATATTAAAAAAAAATTTTCGTGGTATTTGTTGTATTATTTCAAATAAAAAAATGTTTTCGCGCTATACGGGATGTCTTACTGGTTGAGGCTTGTTGACAGAATAATTAGGAATTGTATACTAAATACTGCACTGATAAAAAGTTACTCTAATATTTATTAAATATGTGTATATCCCAACGTGATTCTTATTTTGCTTACACTTACAGGAACTATTTATATTCAATGTTCTATTTAGGACTGATTTGTAGGAGAATTCCGATTTTGGGGATTTAAAATTTTATTATCAAATCGCCGAATAAAAACATAGAATGATCGATACCGGAAGGCGTAAAATATTCTTAACGATTTACTGGAAAACATATTTTAGATGAATAAATGTATACAAAAAAATTGTCCATTAAAATTAGGTAGTTGGTAATTTTCTAGTGACTTTATTATTTTTTAAAAAAATTGTCTTAACAGGGTTGCCCCACTGAAAAGAAATCTTAAACGCAAGATTTACTTTTTTAGGATAACGGATGTGGATAATTTTTTGACAATATTTATACTCTTAATCTCCAAATACAATAATATCACATTGTTCTCAATTTATTTAAAAAACGATTCAATGTTTGAAAATTCTGTCCATATCTCTAGAAGAGCTTATATAAATAATCCAAATATTTTTTTGATTTTCTAACTAATGTAAAATAACAATATTAAAGAATTATTGGTATTTATTTAAAAATTTCATTCAATTGACAGAAGGAAATCCTCAATTTCTCCTTCAGATCTTAGATATAGTGTGAATCATAATGTGTAAATATTATCTGCACTTGAAATATTTTCATTAAATTCTGTAACTATTTTTTATTTTATTTATACAATATTGCCTCTTTCCTCGAATATCCTTTTTATCCCAAGGTACAGATACATATGCAAGTATGAAAAAAACAAACCTCATTGTCTTCCTTAAAAAAAATATAACTTTATTCTACATTTTGATTTTTAGAGAATCTTTATATTCCAAATTAAGCTTCTTTACCGAACACATCCAGTGTCAGAATAAAATTAGATCTAATCTGAATACCACATGGAACAATCTCTCTAAGGTACAAAGATTGGCTTGCATATGGGCAACTGGAGCCATGAAATTATGCTCGACAGATGCACTAGAAGTGATTCTAAATCTCCCACCTCTCCTAATAGTTCTGGAAAATGAGGCGGAAAAAACATCACTCATAATGTTCAGAGAGGGAAGTACCAAGGAAAAACCGTATTTAGAAAATAACCAATCCTGGGACATGCCTCAGGAAGAAATACCAAATAAGTTTAGCTTTGAGAAAAAAAACCTCCAAAGTAGTAGAAGTAATTGGGATCAAAACAGAACTGGAAAAGGAGTGTACGGGACTAGAACCAAACACTCGAAAGCCATTTTTATTTTTATGCATTTGAATAATGTCTGTAGTTCAATCTAGAAAGAAATTATCGAAAACATTAGATCATCTTGTATGACAGACAAGCAGCCATTAGAGCTTTAAACTACAATATCAAAATCCAAGTTTGGGAATATCTTAAGTTAAATATCTTTTAGTTGTAGAGTCTCAAACACACAGGAGTGGAGAGAAACGAAATAACTGACACACTTGCTAAACTAGGGGCAGACAAACTCTTCATGGAACCTGAAGCTATCTGTGGTGTCAGCTGCAGAACAATATAAAAAGCTTTTGAAAAGAAGGTAGATAGGGGTAAAAAAAATCACTGGGACAACATACAAGTAAGAACGAGTTCCAGGTTACTATCTCTTTGTTCTGATTATTAATATACTTTATTATAAATATTAATAGTAGTTATGATTACTCAAGATTTTGAACTATACATAATAATAAATTAATGCCTTCTGCGTCCTCTTCAAAGTTATTGCTTTAGAGCGATTAGTCTCCGGCTATTTTCAAAATTTATTTTATCTTCCATGATTATATTTTCAGATAAAATTCATATCTTTTAACGAAAAGTGATATTTTAATGTATGTGGGAGTGATTTGATGTAGTCTTTTAGTACAAGCTCATATCATTTTGGACAAGATGTTTTCTGTGTTGCCTAATCTTTCCACAATTTCTTTACAACACTAGCGGAAAATTTAATTGAATGATACAAGTCTTTAATTGATAATTCCTATTCAGCTCTTTAATTTATTTCAAAATAGTTAGTCTTAGTGGTGATACCTGCTACAGTTTTTCTCTTGAAAGTCGTTTCAAATAAACTCCAACCCATGTTACAATGTTTAGTGTCTGAATTGGGCCTTAAGTTTTCTTAGGAAAATATGAATCAGGATGTAATTAAATTTCTTATACAATTTTGATTTAAAATTCCCTGGAAATTCTCCTACCAACATTTATCACCAAGTTCAACGTAAATACCAATGAGTAACTACTTCCCACTGCAGTCGTGTAGCGTACGTCAAAAGTCATTTAGTTTTCGCTCTTCCGCGAGTAGGTAGGTCTCTGTAGCCGCTTGGCGTTACGTTTAACTGAGGCTTAACATGTAAAATGGCTTCCAGTTCTTTGTGAGTTGAGTTAGTTGTGTGTATTTTGTTTATTTCTGAATTGAGTTTTTACAATTACGGTGTTTGTGTTTAAAAACTAACGAATAGCGAATTCAACAAATGCTCTTAATGTGGATTATTATAAAAACGAGGTACTTTCATATACACAACGAATATCAATTCTAATGTATTGCAATTTCAAACCAAAAGTTCTGTGATAAGAGTTGGTAGCTAGAATGGAACGATTGGGCTGCTTATTTTATACATTTTTATATTTTACTGTTAGCAGTAGTCAGACAACGAATTTTCGAGGTAAGTACATAACTTACAATCTGTTTTGTTCAGTTTTAAATAACCTTTATACAGTTACTCTATTCGAACTGCAACGTTTAGGTATAAAGTATGTACTAATAACAGGTATCACGTGCTAATGCCCTTAAAGTTTACAAGTAGTACTCGTTCATAGTTAAACTGTTGCTTTAATTTGAAATCCACTTGTTGCTATATGTAAAAAATGATTTGTGATAAAATCTATATTGAATATAATATTAAAAATATGTAAATAATAAATCTAAAGTAGTTAATTAACATTATACATACATGCTTTGTTAAATTCCTAAGATTTATTTTTGGTGAATCATACTTCTCAGGTAAAGTAATTCATAAAATAAAATTCGAATAGGTAGTATTAATTGATTCATTCATAATAGTAAAAGAAAAAAGTAATTTAAGTATTAAAGCACCTCAAATAAAATTGATTTTGTAATTGCAACAAAAAATGGTGCTATAGCATATTATAAAGGATTGTAGGAAAATAAGAAATCCTGTGTTAAAAAAATTTTGGAATTTTAAATTTATACTAATTAGTTAGTTTCCCTTCTCATTATTCATTGAGGTGGACTTTTTATCTGAAAAATAGTAAAAGTATACTTCTAAACATTTTTCTATTAACATAATCTGTCTATTTATCACTAGACAAACAGTTTTATATTGTTATCAATGTTGTCCCTGTTAAGATTTTTATAGAAACCATTGTTTGATATGTGGAATTAGGTGCTGTAAATTCTAGCCATGTTGACATGGGTTCCTCTTTCTTCATAACTGTTATCACACATTGGTAAATGGTTTAATTTTACTAATTGTCAACAACTTTCGGCTAATAACAGTACCTATGTAGTTGTTATAAAAGTGGGTCTACTGAACAATGGTAAAAACACGACAATTTTTAATTGGCTTGGTTGTTTATTATATAAATTTCGCTGTTACTATCTCTATTAACAGAACATAATTGTTGCTTAATTAAAAAATCACATTATATGCAAGTGTAATTGAACTTTAACTGGGAAGAATTATCGTTTACAAAATGAATTCCTTATTTGTTTGGTTTTGACCCTTCCTAAAAAATATATTATCTTCACTTGTTTAGTGTCTGATAATGCATTCAATGAATCTTCACTTATTTCTTAAATCTACACACTCGTTTTGCCACACCCAGAAAAACAAACTTGTGAAATTCAATTGTTTGTTTAAAATAACTGTTTTCTAGATAACCAGACGCTCTGAAATAAATGGAGACAGTTTTATAGGCGATTATTCATTAATCATAAATAATAGTGTTTTTAATTAAGAAAAAATGAAAGTGAATGAACTAGAATTGTACACAAAAGCAATTGAATATAAAAACAGTAATGTGTAGTTGGTCTTTTTCAGCTAATACATCAGTAGAGGATAATATAAGATATCCATTACTCACATTTTGTTTATTCAACAATTACTTATGACTCCTACAACTTTCATTTAAGGGTGACTCATTGTCTATCATGTGAAATATTTGCTTGCATATGGAGGTATACCTTTAAACCTAAAATTATTTAATAAATTGTGCAATATATCAATCATAGCGAGTTGTGAGAGGTTAACACATGAATATTACATATTTTGACCATATAATAATAAACTTGATTTAGAATGGTTTAGGACTCAATACAAATATGAGGTGATATGTCAGATATTGCCATACCTATAAATTACGAGCACACAATTTTAGTTACAAAAGTATGTAAATACTCAAAAAAATCAATAATATTGGATATTTGTATTCTTCATATGATACTAAAATAAAATATTTTATTTCAAATAAGTTCAGTCTTAGGTAGTCATTCAATTAAAGGCCCCTATTAAATAAAGAAAACACAGAAGCGTTTTGTAATTTCATTTATCATTCCTTTTATGAGGGGTTTTATTAAGTTAATGTAAAGTGTTTTGATTTAATAATTAATCTGAACTCATTAAATTAAAATGGTTTTTATTTTGATGTGAGTTCTTTGTTGAAGTAACAAATTATATTGAAGGCATGAGAGGTTAAATATTCAAGTCATTAAAAACATATAGTATTCATACTCTTGTTATATAGGTATTCCTTACAATTTTTATGTATCTTTGTAAACTTTAGTCAATTTTTTTATGGAATAATTGTTTAGTTGAGAAGAAACTGCTTTCAAACTACAAAAAGAATTATAGCTTCATCTACCAATTGTGGACAATTTTGTGTCATTTCCTAAATACATAAGAATGTGGAGTTTGGGATATCGTGTTTTGATTTTGTAAGGTTGGCTGCAAAAAGTTGATTTCTTTCCAAAACAACAACATAACCTTAAGTTCATCATGTGTGCGGTTTCCTAAGTTTCATTTGGAGTATTAATAAAAGTTTGATTTAATTCCACTTTCAAGTTCTTTAAATTATATATTAGGATATTTGAATGACATTATTTTGCAGTATAAAACAATAATCATTAATTTTCTTCGTGGTGCATATATAACTCATCTGAATAATAATACTTATCACTTTCAATAGAAATATGATGGAATTATAAAAAGCAAATATTTATTTTTACGCTATCAGTCTATTACCAAAGTTCATATAAAGTATTGAACAGATAATTTTTAAAAATAAAACAGTACCAATATATAGTACAGGTAAATAAATATAAATGAAAACTCACTTCAATAACTAAAAATAATTTTCTGTTTGATACATTTTGTGAGTTCTCTTCACTTTACATGAAAATTTTTACATTCCAAAAATTTTCGTGTTTCTACTTCAAAAGATGTTGGTGGAACATAGATGGTAAATTTTTAGATCCATTATCATGAAACACAAACCTGAAACTACTGAGATTCAGACCTCTGGGCATAAAATATTTTGGAAGTATTTTCAAATCACTTTCTATTCTGATTTAATAATTCTTCAATAATAAGAATGGGTGTCAATTATTATCCATTGTAGCATACTCTTTTCAAGTCAAATGGTTAGTTTTATTTTTTTTAGCATCTCAACTCCATTCAAGCGTTCATTTCATTTACAGAGTTTTGAATTTAGGTCTTCATCTATTCCAGTTTGTTCTCTTTTAGTAAAAATTAGAGGAACCATTCTCAGAAGCAGAAATCTTTTAAATCATATTGTAATGCTCGGATACAGCCAAAAAATATTGAAATAAGGTACAAAAATCACACCAATGCATTCAATGTGGTTATAAAATTTAATCTTTTTGTTTGTATATAAACAATTGCTTTTATACCTAATTTTTAGTGCATATTTTGTTTAAAAACATATGTGTCCCAACTTTTGAATAGTAGTGTTTTCAAATCCAATAAAGTTGTTTCAAATTACTGAGAATTATATTTAACCAATCAACAAAGAAATTTACTATTAATTTTTTCGATAAAATAATAACAATATGGTAGATCAAGTGTTGTTTTGTGAAACAATGGCCAATTACACTTGAAATAAAATGTTTCATTGTATGGTTGAATCCTTTCTCTAAACATCAATTTGTTCTATTAACTTTATAAATATATTTCGAGCCAATTTATGTTATGAAAGGGTAATAGAAATAATGGATACTAGATGAACAATAAAAAATAAATAATAAATTGGAGTAGGGTAGTCATTATATTGAAACCATAAAAAACCTTTCAAAAGTTGAATTTCCTTTATAACCTTGAAATTTTATTTCTATTGTCTACATGAAGTCATGATTTTTGATAAAATCATTATACTTTCTATATTCAGTATTGAAAAGGAAAGTTTTTTTTTTGGAAATTAGTTACTATTAAAGATTAATATTAAATAGTAAGATCTGAGTGGTGACAATATTTCCGTTACCTAAGCTGTGAGCCTTCAAATTATAGTAATATTTTCAAAAAAATTTCTACCATCAATAATCAATAAAATAAGTAAGAAACAGTTAAATTTGTATAAATATAATGAAAATGAAGCAAAAAGAATAGTCATAAAGTAATAAAGATAGTAAACTGAGAAAATAGTGGATTGACTTGGACAGAATTAAGTGAAAAATCTGGAAGAAATGAAAGCATGTACTGCCGAGCGACAGAAGTTTATTTTTATGTATTCTACCTGGAATTATCACACCCCAGTTGATTGATTATGGATTGACTGTGGAAATTTATGGTGTCTATCGACGTATTCATTCATTTAGCCGCAAAACGCCCTAAACCCAATGTAAAATTATATTTGAAAATTAGCTTCGAAATCAAATTGCACTTAATCCATCTAATTTAAGTTTCACATAGCACCAAATCCACTTAACTAATATTATTTTGTTGTTTATGTGTTTGAAATGATTTAGCTCTTGTCATATAAGAATCTTGAAAACAATCGAGCTGGTAGTCCCTGTGTGAACCACGCATACATTCCTCCGGATAGAGTGTTTGGAAAAAAATAAGAAAAATAAACAAATTGTAAAGCCAGAAGAGTATCTAGAAGATCTTGAATAACATGGTACAGTTTTTAAATTAGGAAATGATGTTCCTAACAGTGATTGGAAAATTGCATGTTAACAAATTCCGACACCAGTTTCATAGTGGCATTTTAAATTCAACGAATGCAAAAAGTATTATATGACGTAATATAAAGAACTTCATTAGTACTGTCCGAGGTGAGCTGTGATACTGATCAGATACAGAAATATTTAAAGGGGTTTGCAGAAAAGGCCAGTCATATATTTATATTCAACAGAAGCCAATTCCTATTGGAGTAAATTCAAAATTTAGGGATGTAGATAACCTATTAGGCAAGGAGTTGAAAACTTTAGAAGTTATGGAATACTACAAGCAGGTAGAGGAAAGATCTTCCGAACAAAATTCAATTCATACATATTACTTACTTTTCGACGAATGTGAATATTATCGCAGGAACCGCAGGCGAATACCATAATAATGAGTTGAAAAAAGGCCTTTATACACGAATTGCATACAATATCTTTTCTTCTAGCGAAAATTCAGAAGTTTAAGTAATTTTCCTTATATGATATTATATTCATTGCTATTTTGGACATTTTAATCAAGTTTAGAACAAATTAACAAAACAACAGACGAATTTGTGTTATTAAATTTCCCAACTCTTCTCTTCGGCATGTATAGAGCCACCTAAAAATAGGTATTTATACAAGAGTATAAAAATAAAAAATGGCATCAGCGCGACTTGAATCTGGGACCTCCCGCATGTGAACCTCGTACTCTAGCCATTACACTTCGGAGACCTTAATAATACTTTTTTTTACGCACTACTGATTAAAGTATGTTTTTCATGCACGAGTGCGTAAAATAAAATTATGTTATCATTTTTTTGGCAATTACTTAATTCTGCTTTATTGTTTCTTTCAAATTGAAGTTTCTGTTTTATAAAGTGAGGTCAATTTCTGTAATTTTATTTTCAAATTACCTCTAATCCGTTTTCCATATTTCAAAACTTCCCTACATCCTTATTTTGGTTGCAAAATCCACCAGAAACCATTTTCACGTGTTAATAATTATGTTCTTATATATTTTCCTAAGATCTGCTTTTTGTATTTGTATTTTTGTATAATATAACACATAGACAATGTTTAAATAAGTAAAGTTTCTTAAAAATTAGCAGAAAAGCGTACCTACTAGTTTTTGTCGTTTGTTCAAAATTATAAATAATGAATTTACGGGAATATGAAATAGGTTTGGCGATTCTTTCCAAAAAAGATTTATTTTTGAATTGATTAGGATCGCCACCTAATGAATGGAAAAGAAGGTAGATATGAGCAAAACCAATTGTTGGGACAACCTACAGGGGCTGGACACTTACATATTAAAAATTGATCATTTTTATTTATAATATTGTAGAATATATTTATTTATTGTATTAGTATATTTGCTTATTTTGTGATATAGTAGGTACTTGGACTTATAGAAAATCTTCCAATTTATGTAAATATCTGTCTTCACTTATTTTGGACGATTTTTAGCATTATTTGTATCTTTATTGTACAATACTGATTTATCGGAAAGTTACACTATTAATGTATATGATCAATACAGTATTTTTCACTTAGAATCATTCCTTTTCTCAAGGATTTATATCCTTTTTTTCTATAAGTTCCAAAAACACACTATTCCCTAACGAGGATTTGTTTTTTTAAGTTTTAAATCACTTTTCGTAAGTTTGGAATTTGTTTTAATCATTTCATTCTATTCTACAACATAATCCTCAATGTTAGCTACTGTATATTCGGTAATAAGTAAGCAACAAGAACATTTAACAGGTCTTGCTATAAAATACTTCGATTTATGACCTATTATATAACAAGAGTTAACAGAATCGATTCCACATTTTATTATAAATAAACTACGTCAGAAACGAAACAGATATTGTATTGCTATCCGTGGAACCAACAAACGGCCTCTAAAATCTTGTGATTTGTATGCTTCAGTCGGAAATGATGGAATGACTAATAACAAAAATATCCTTTTAAGATATCAAGCGAGGAAAGCTGACAAGTATTTCAAATCTAAATAATGGGTCTAGCGTGAAAGCGCTTAAGAGATTGTGTATAAGAGAGATTAGATCTAATTCCTAGTCAATTTTTTTGTATATTATAAATCAGTATAGTTTATTGATGCTATTCAATCCTCATAACAACTGTAACATGTACAAAAATTTGGTTAGGGACTTAAATTATGTGACTGACCTCTAATCTATTAATCTTAAGGCGGTAGCGGCGTATTATCTCAAATATTAGCTCAACTGTAGAATTTTCAACAAATTCAACAAATCTTATTGTAAAGATAAATGGTAGTCTGCGGATAATACAATTTTGAATTTGCTTAAACGATTAATGGTAATGTTTGACGTAGTAAATATTTTTCGAAAGTACACATTTTTAAATTTTGTTGTTTCATAAATTACTTTTCATAATTAGGTTAGTGGGCGGTCGGGGACCTTGTGGACTTGGCCTGTCGTGCCTCACTTAAAACTACCTTTGAAAAATCAGGTACTTTGACTTGAACCTTTCAACGTAACTAGGCAAACTGTAAGACATGTCCAAGTGTTTTAACATTGAACGTGTTAGTGCTGGGTACTAACATATTAAGTGATCTGCTGTTTCTTCCTTTTTAATGTATTAAAAGCTTTTCAAATCGTCCATGATGCCTATCCGGTTAAACAGTCAGTCCACAGTCATATTTAAGTGTAGTAGTTACTTGGTAAGACAGGCAGATGGCATTTATGTGTGTTTTTGCTTGTATCATGCCAAATGCTCCCATCGGTCTCCGCTGAGTTCTGAAAGGGCTTTGCACCCACTGGTTGGTTTGCTGATTTCCGTGTGGCAAGCGAATAGGCCTCGTCGTTCCCTTTATTGTCAGACTGATCGGGCACCAAAACGAATTGGTACTTTGCAGCCATCGGTCAACAGTTATTGTAGAACTTTTTTGCATTCCAGCACAGGCCTAGAGCAAACCGTTCAGGCCATAATGACTTTTATAGTAACTCTGCTATTACTCTTAAAGAAATTTTTCCTCTAATTTATAATTAAGTTGTAAAATCGGTCTGAACTTATCATCAGTTGAGAGATAAATTGTAATTTACAACAGTTATATTTATTTATTGCTTCATACAAACTCACAATCTTATATTTCAATTGGTCCGGGAGCGGTCAATGCTGCTGTGTGCAATCATAGGGCCAAGGATAAAACAGTGATATTCTAATGTATTTTGAGCCACTGTGTCCAAATATGCCCGGCTTTTTTGCGAAAAACTGGTTTTGTTTGAATCACAATTGTTTAAACAAATAGTTTTTTCGGTTCGAACAATTTTTTTATGCAAATATGGCCAATTATTCCACATTTGAATGCTCCCCTTCAATATACTCCCCTCCCCACGCTGCACACCTTCCCATACGTTTTTTCCATAGATCTAAGCAGTGCTGGAGGTCTTCTTTGATGAGGGCCTTTAGGAGCTCTGCGCTTTTTTTGCTTTACCGCTTTCATCGACTCAAATCGGATCTCATTCAAAGAAGATATTTTCCTAACCTCTCAAGGAAATCTTAGCAGACCCGTTGATGCAAGAGCTTTTGGTCAGGATTTTTTGGCACGAACTTCGCACAGACTTTTGTCATTTGTGTCATTCATCGTGTAAGATTTTTCTAACCGTTCCTTTATCGGCGTTTACAGCCTCTGCAATCATCCGGATGCTCATTCGACGATCTACACGCACAATTTGGTTGATTTTGGTCACTGTTTCCGGAGTTAGAAACTGGTCATCTTCTATCGGCCCTCACTATAGCGCTTACACCACTCAAAAACACGCGCACGAGATAGAGAATTGTCCCCATATTCCTCTTGCAACAATTTATAGCACTCAGTCGGAGTTTTTTCAATTTAACGAGATATTTGAGATTGATACGTTGCTCCGGTTTTTCGTCACAATAGCCTTATCTCGTATGACACTAGTACTTGATTTTATTAAGAAAGTTCAAATGTTACACTAATTCAGGCTGTAATTTATTTAGTCGTATAATTGGAGAGCTTATGTAATGGAATGATATTGTTAATGTTAATGCCAAAGCTTTGTTGTTGATGTTTTTCTAAGGCAGATAGTAAATTAGCGACATAAACTACGAGACAGAACAGAGCCGCCTGCGTTCGGCGCGCGGTGATCGAGGCTTGTCGCAACGCACTGTAACGTTGAGAAAGCGCTTAATTGTCAATCGCGATAAGTGCCGAACGCCGGATATGCACTAATATCGAAGTAATTTGTAGAGTAAGGTTTAAAGAACAATTACGATTTTGCAATTTTAAAAAATGTTCAGTTGGCCAAAAGTTATTAACATCGAAAGTTAACGTTAAAAAATTGATTAATTTTCAAATATGCATTATACGGAAAAATGATAAGAGACCTTCTTAAAATGGGCCATATTTGCATATAAAACTTGTCCGAACAGCAAAAACCATTTAATAATGCTTAAACAATTGCTATTTAAACAGAACATACCAGTTTCTCGTAGAAACTCTGGGCATATTTGAATTCAGCGGCTCAAAATACATAAGAATAATCCTTGGCCTTATAATTATCTACACACGGCAGCAATGACCGCTCCCGGTCTAAAAACATTTTTCAGTTTCCTAAAATATTTAGACTTCTGTTTATAGGCCATTTATTTACTTTTTTATAATAATTTTAATTTATTATTTATAGAAATAAGAATTTTCTTTTGTTATTACTAAACCCGAATATTTGATGTGATAAATTCAATTTTATCGATCTGTTATCAGTTTATCTGCGGGTAAACTAATTTTAAAACAAACTTAAATTTCCACATCTCTCTCATACTTTGTGAATCTATAACATAATATATCACGTTCCACTTAACGTTTACAAAAATGCTGAAACCCTCTATATCGTTCCACCCAAGGTCTGTGGTCGTCATTGTTTGCGAACACGTCACGCCTGCTTCCCTCATAAAATCTCGGTGGGTCAGAATAGACTTAACATTAGAACGTGGAGGTTATACAGCGATGGGAACGAAACAAGTTATTTAGAAATTATTGCAGTAGAAGTGCAGTCAGTTTTGTCAAAATTCACGGAAATCCATGTTGATTTAAATTTTACCCTAGTCCAATTGAAATAATGTCTATAGCGCTCAACATATGCGTTCCGCCTAATGATTTATATAATTTTCATAATTTGGTTTTGATAAAAATAAAAAAGTAATCCAATCAACATTTTCTTGGAATACAAATTTGAAAATAAGAAACAAAAACAAATGACACGTCTTCTCCCATATATTTTACGGGTCTAGTTGCTATACTACGACAATTCTTTGTGGTGTCTATAGGAGTAATATAACATGAGTAAAGATAAATAAGTCTTGGTATCACTCGGAAAACAATTTGTTCCTAGATAAGAGACACTCCGTATTTTTTAAATCTATTTAGAGAAAGTGCTTCGCTGAAGTTGACTGTATAAAAACTTTTCGAAATTGAGATTGAGATGGAAGAAAAGGGTTTCGCAACTAATATCGTATTCCATGGAATTGCAGCAAATACCATCTGTTTGGAGAATTTTTTATTTTTAGCAGGCGTACAACACATGCTTATAATCAACTAAACATCAATGAAATAATTAAAACCACAAAGGATTGTGATTAAAAAAAATTGTAAACATTATGTCTCATATTATGACACCCACCAAAGGTATGAAATCGTGCTTTTTTGTTTCAAATAATGGCACGTGCTATTTCGATGACTCTTCAAATTAAAAATTGTAAACGGATATAATTCCCAACATTATAACTGTTTCTTTTCAATCGATTCTTAATCAATGTCACCAATTATTAATATATTTACTATGGAATTAAACAATGGGTGTTGACGTAACTGTAAATTCATTTAATACATACTAAATAATATAAAAAAAATTTTAGAGCAGGGCAATTTTATGTATAGAAATATTTATGAACAATTTATTTACTAATCCACATTCACATATTAATAAAAAATAGAAGACGATTACTACCTTCGAACAAAAAACATTTCTCGGGCCTTATTGAGGCAATTCAATTAAAATAAGTCTAATTTAGCTTCGATTGATAACTGCAGATGAAATCTGGATCCATTACTACACTCCTGAAACGAAAAAAACGCATGACACAGGGCCCTGCTCCGAAAAAGAAAAACTATTTCATCGGCCGGGCAGCTGTTTTTTGGGATAGCCATGTGATAGTAATCATCTTGAAAAATATCAAACATAACAGGAGTGTATTACGCATCATTGCTTGATAAGGTGATAGGAGAAATTACAGAAAAGCGACAGCATTTGAGGAAAAAGTGAGTGCCTTTCCATTAGGACAATCAAAATTTTTACATTTCAGTGATCTCAATGGCTAAAATTCTTGAATTGCACTTAGATATGGTTGACCATCCACCACATTTATCATATTTGGAGCCCAACGATTTTGTCATGTTTTCTAACTTGCAAGTTTCTCTGGCAGGAGAGAGATTTTGAGGAGATGAGGACGTGATCGCATACGTAAACGCCTATTTCGAGGAGAAGTCTACAATTACATGGATTGTCTATAAAATGAGGTCCCCAAGCGTCGATTTCGATTCTCCCACTATATGAGCTACATATTATTGTATTAACCAATAATTTAGGCCCCCTGTGAGAATAATGGAAGTTTTACTAATTTACACACTACTTTAAATGATTGATTTATAATTGTATGAGAGGGGGAAAATTATCAAATTTTTTCTCTACTCTACGATGGTCAACTAAGCCACACACATCAGCTTAACTGGCCAACAAAGAAATTAGAGTGCTTTACAACGTTATAAGTTACGAATTTGAAATAAGCATTGAGAATAGCTATGATTACAAAAAAAGGTCCGGCTTCGTCCGAAATGTGGAAGGTCACTTTTCAATCTAGATGTGTTAAAGTAAAAATTAGAACAAAAATCATCTGCCTATCCGATATAATACTGCAAAGAAAGGAAAGGATTAGAGTACGCCTGCCTACCCAATTATCTTAAATAGTACATTTTCCCCGTCTAAAAACGTTTATTGGAGTTCAGTCTAATTACTAACGTTGTATTGTCCAGTCATGAGTACCGAGATTTGTGTGAGTGTTTGTGGAGTGGTAATCCTTCTATAAAATCATCCTGGACTTGACAAAGACAGCATTTTTTCAATGCCTACACCTCTAAACAAGTGTTTTGCCTAATTAAAAAAAATCATAAATAAAATGGGGACCCAGCGAATCCACAGGATGTGTAAAGACTTATTGTGAAGAAAGAAGCAAGAGAAATCAAATACGCACCCTTCAAGCATCGTACCAACAATGCAGCTGCAACACATGTAGACCACGGTAAATTCGAAGCTTTATCATCTAATTAGGCATTGCTTATATTTTTCTAGGCCAACCTGACAAAATATCAATACGAGGTGATTCGACAAACGCTAAAAGAGTGCCATGTATTTACAAGTTATAAAAAAATCTCAAAGAAGGAGTGCTACCTTATATCAAATATATCAAGTAGTGAAACATTCGCAATGGTTCCTTTGCAAAATTGGCTTGACCATACTGCTAAATGAATTCTGGAAATAAAGCCTCCTGAAGAAAAATTAAATAATCATGAATTAATATTGACGACGAAATGGGAATTCGACTGTGCCTCAGGCCAAAGTGACTCTAATTTAGTCATAAAGTCAATAGTTCTTCTGAAGATAAAAATCCCATTTGATGTTGATCAAAATGTATAGATTGGGGAAATTGGCCCACCTTCATCTACAAGATGTTGCAATCCCTTGAGATATAGTTTTCAGAAAGAGACACTTGATTTGGCGTGATCTGAAAAATATATTTTATTCTTGTCTTGGTGATTCGTTCTTTTTGTGCAAAAAACGTTACTTTAGTGGACATTCATTCCCAACAATATGAGGTGTGTGAGTGTGCAACATATGTGCAAATGGTGCAGAGAATTCAAAGACGGACGTACATATTGGATAGAATAGTGTTTCACACTCCCCTTACAGCTCAGACTTGACCCCCAGTGATTACCATCTCTTCCCAGAGTTAAAGAAACATTTGGGAGGGACGCATTTCGCAACCGACGATGAGTTGATATAAGAGGATTTTACAGCGCGGCTAAAGACTTCTACGACCCAGGCATGAAGAAGATGGTACATCGCATGCAATATACATTGATCTTAACGGTGATTATGTCGAAAAATAGTTGGAGGTCTAAGCTTTCCAAACATGTATTTATTCATTGCTAATTAACACGTTTTACATTGTGAAAATCCGTTAGGAACCTTATTTTATGGACATGCCTAGTATTATTTGGTTGAAAATATTAGAGCATTCCTGAAAATGGTGTTTAGATTTGAACAAGAGCTTTTGGTGAAAAATAAAAATAATTATGGAACAAAATGTCTTGTTTTTTTGTTACGTACAAATTTTTCATACAACCCTCGTAATATGAATAAACGGCGGTTTACCACATGAAAATTAACCTTTTTGACCCATATTATACACTAAGATATTTCATGTTACTCGTATCTCACCATATAAATTTCTAATAATATTAATAATGTAAATGTCTATTCATATTAATAATGTAAATGTCTATTCATATTAAATGTCTCATTTCCCACGTGCAATTTATTTAGAAATAGTTTAGAAAGTCAATTTCTTATATATTTCGATGAAACACGAATAAACTAGAGGTATCAGCGACTGTGATAGTTACTGAAACGGATTAATTATCGAAACATTTAATTAAATTATTAAATCCGCACTCGCGCGTATGTGCGAAGCATGAGTTCCTATTCGCATATTCTAAGAGGCTTGTTCCTCGAAAATTGTCGGTTTTTATCCCGTGATAAAGGTTGCCCAGTCGCTCAGTAGCAGTTACCATGGTGTAATTATAAATTGCCAAAGCGCAAAGTAGTAAAGCACCTGCTGCAGTGCACAACGCGAACCTGCGATTGTAGACTGTTGGCAATCTTATCCGCGATTTTAGCTGCTATTCACGCCGTGATTCGCGTGCGAGTGTGGATCGGCAATAACCCATTAAAAGCTTTTACATAATAAACAATAGATAAACAAAAAAACTAGATAATGCCATAAAATAATTTGTTCGTTTCCCCAATGCCCTTAACAGTCTCATACCGTGTACCAAATTTGGTATTTATAAGTTTAAGTGCGACAAAGAAATTGATTTTTCTGGAAATTTGGGACCCTACTTCGAGGCCTAAGGGATGCAACTTGGTACATAAGTAAATTACCTCCAATCGTCATATTTTGAACTTCCCTATACGCTTCTGCTTTGTATCGGTTCTTATTCGAGACACCATGTATAGTATGTAGTTATAAAAACATATCTCTAGAAGTCATCTAACTTTTTTTAAAAGTTTGTGTCAACTTTCCAATTCTCTTGTATTAGCATAAAACGATAAAATAATATATTCTCGACCTAGAGTTTTTGAACGCACTGTATTGAATATAACATGAAAAATTTCTTTATTTTATTTCACTATATTATTAAAATAGTTGAGAAAAAATTCAATTCATACTACACAAGTAATTTAATATTTTGATTCAAATCAAATTCAAATTATGTTTTGTATTCTTTAATCGAGCCACCCATCTATTACCAATATTAATAAATAAATTGAAATGACTTAACTGCAGAGATGCGGGTATTCGAAAGTGCATTGCTCTGTTCTATTCCTGTTTTATACGGCGTATTGAACGTAGCGAGATTAATTAAAATAATCTCTGCTTTGTACTAAAATGCCCTTTAACAATACTTATGTTATCTACAGAGGGGATACAATAATATATCTTCAAATTATTGTATGCTATATCTATTATATTTTGAAATTGGTCTCAATAAGTTACAAATGTTGAAATACAAATTTAAAGTTAAATGTGTCGAACGAAACAATGAATCTGATGGTTGGAAACAATGTTAAGGTATACGAAATTGTTATTCTCAATAATTACCCTAATTCTCTCTAAAATATAATTTATGTTAATATTGAATTGGAAAATCCTGACTTTTCAGGGTAAATTCATCTGTATAGGATAATCTAAGTCAAACTCCTGCTGAAACTCAGGTTATGTTGTTTTGGTGGTAAATCAATTTCTTGTTGTGAATCTTATGAAATTAAATCATGAGGTTCCAAACATTACCAACCTCCCTTAGTTCCCCTGGTGTCGATTTTCAAAGCTACACACATGGACATTAAGAAGTTTGGAAAACGTTGGAATTTTTGGTGTTTCGTCTCTTGTATGTATCTATATTAGAGTACCATTTGTCCCCCTTTCTTGTTGAGATACTGTGTGTTAACAGCTGATCTATTAATCCCACTTCTCTTAGAAAGTTCAGAATGTAAGTTGTCTGTAGCTGCCAGAAATCTCCGTCTTCTATTTCATACGCTACCAGGTGTGTGCTCTGGAGTTCCTTAGTCTCTTACATTTCGAGAGAATGTGGATAGAGATTTCGTCCTCTGCGCCACTTAATCTGCACGCTGCATTATCTGCTAAGTGTAGCGTCTTAGGGTGTTCATTGAGGTGACAGTACCCCGACAGGGCTCTTGATAGTATTCGAGGATTGCTCTTACTTAGGCCGATACATTCAGCAGATCTTCTCTAGAGTGTGCGCCTGTCTCAACCCCTGTAGATTGTCCCAGCAACTCGTTTTTCAATGCTTTCTCTATTGTTCTGTAGCTGATACCACAAAAGGGTTGAGATCCTATGAAGAGTCTTTTTGGTGAAGATTCTTTTGACCAAAACGTGTTATACAGCTATTTTTAGTACCTCTTTTTATTTTTTTTCTGTCTCGTAATGTGATGTTTTGGCAAAAAAACTTTATAAAGCTTTTATTATTTTCTACAGGAACATAAACTAGATTTATCTAAAATAGTGAGAATATATAACTTATGAATATATATTCTTTTAAGAAAGAACAAACCAAAATCTTTTCTTGTCACTAATTTTTTCTTTTACGGTCTTTAGAAAAAATTCGCACGCTCATCAATACAAATATATAATATTTGATGATTTTAACTTTGAAATAGTATAACCCTATAACCTCCAATTTACATTAATGGCAAGTTTAACATTCGCCACTTTGGCGCTAGCTTGTAATAATTAATTCCCGATAGTTAGGTATTGATTAATAAACGTTGTACACATCCTGTATATTCGCTATAATTTATTATCCATTGTTTCAATTTACTACGTCAATTATTAACTTTGTAATTGCAATTATAGGTTTCAATTAAGTATGGGTAAGATATATTCAGTCTGAGCTAATTAAATGAATGAACACCATTGACGACTGAAAATGTTTTGAATAAAACTTAATACACCAAATTGATTAAGGTGTATAGTTATAGTAAGCACAAAATTTACAAAAAATTATGTGTTTACTGTGGGTTATTAAACCATTGTATTTACAAGATAAAAAAAGAATTGAAGAACCATAAAAAAGCTGTTGTTTTGAAGTAGACGCATTGTTATTTACGTGAGTCAACTAAAACTTTCTAAAAACAGAATCATGACACAAAACTTTTACTACAATCCGTACAATTTGATTTAAAATGAAGCATGCCATTTTTTTAGCGGGGCTAGCTTGAAATTCTATAGAAACAATTATAAATAAAATGAGTGTAACGTCAATTTAATATATTTTCCGATGTTGATCATCCCACTCGATTCTGCAGGTATATCTGAGTGTTTAGGAAGTATACTTTGTAATAGCGATGGATTACCTATTATAAATTAGCCGCAAATTTTTCAATCAATTTTACGTCATTACGAAGAAAATAGTGTAGTAGTGTATGGTTACCAGCTCTTAGTGAGTCGCAACGAGTTGTAAAGTATAAACAGTTGTATCATTGTTAATTATATACAGCCATCTGTTTTTTAAAACAACTCTATTCCAAAATTTCAAGTTTAATATCTACTGTTGTCGTTAATCTATGGTTGCCGGTTGAAAAATGTCCACAAGACGGGATTGTCATGATTGCAAAGATCAATTCATTGCAAGAGAAAGATTATCCGATCGTTTTGTACAATAAACATGAGTAAATGAAGTTCCAGTAGTTTTTAAAGTTTCTTTAACACTGTTAATACTATCTGAATCATCATATCTATATTTTAATCTAAATTTTGTTGTTCATACGAAGACAAATCATTTGATGCCAACAAGTATCTTCAACTGTTATTGTAATTTGGTCACTAAACTACATTGGTTTTAAATTACTGACCAACCGTAATCTGAATTGAATCAAACATGGCTCAATGGCATTTTGCTATATTTTTTAAAAAGTTTTCAACATCTTCTGTTTTTAAGTTTTCCAACAAGGTGAAATTAATTTTGGGTCAAAACTAACGAGTTTTTTGAAACCTTTTTCATTTATTTTTGTCGCTGAATATTGGTTTTGAATTATTTGGTATTTAGCCTTATTAACACTTGTGTATTGTATATAGCAAGTCTGTGCTAAAATAATAAATTTGTCATGGTCATCCGTCCGTCCGTAATGAATGTCAAGAAGGTCGGCCAAAATGGTTAAAGAAGATCGACATCTTACTTACAGACAGATAGAGTCGTTTCTTAAGGTATCGCAGATTGCAATACAAAAATCATCGCATCTTTCTTGAATAATATCCAATTTTAGCGATTTTAATCACTCCCAGAAGCCGTTTCCAGAATTGGTTTGAACGTTTGAAAAAATATATAGACCTCAAGGGCGATTATTTCGATTAGCAACAAACACTTTGTTTCGAACTGGCAACCATATTTTTGTTCTCTTTACACCATTTTATTCAAATTGACGTAACATTGATTAAAACATTATATAATTGCAACTTATATAAAAAAGTTGATTACATGAAACTCAATTAAAATTAATTGCCGCTAATTTATGATAGGCAACCCATCGCTATTACTTTGCGTACTCCCCAAACATTCATCTACACTTATTTTTATAAAAAAAAAGATACCTGCAGTGGGATCTTAATCTATTGTCATTTCAACTTGGTGGGTATCATAAATTTTGATTATATTGATGAATGAATGTGATTTTGACGAATGTAATCCGGTCCTGAATAATACTTGGTTGAAAAATACTAGGGCTTCCTTCCATGTCATGATTTTAACGGCGCTTCACCATTTTTTCGTCTTCAAGCCAAATATATTTCACGATTTTCACCTTACAATCAAATTTGTTACATAATTTTACCTAGACGTGAATACCAGTTATGTAGAAGCAGCGCAACCGTAGCAACCAGAAAAATACAGTGATTTAGAAACTGTCGCTATAGGTTGAAAATTTAAGATCGTAGGCGCTACTATGTTTATTGCTATAAAAAAACTTTTCTTCTTGAAATTAAATAAGGAAAAATTAAACAATAGAATTAAAACCAAATTCCGGAAATAAACAACAAAAATACAGATTTTTTCCAAAACAAAACAAAAATCGACAATTGATTGCCGCGGTGGCCATTAAGTGGGCTATTTGATTACTCAGAACCGGTTATACCACGTTCCTAAAAAATACCCATACGCTTTATTCACACACGTATTTAATCCGACCCATCCGTAGTATTGGCAGGATTTTCTATTATATAATACACTTTTCACAATTTGAACTTCACAAAATGTACTGACAGGAATAGATATAAAATGCCAAACTCTTCCATTTGGGCAAACAATTTCCTATTAGAAATACGTCTCGGAAACTAATCACCTCGCTCTAACAGGACCCGATAATCAAAGTCAAACATTACGGTACGATTCGTTCTAAGGGAAACAATGCGGTAGTTTGCAAAACGATGTGCGAGTAAAGAGACTCGGAAAATAAGTCAACGTCTTTCTAATACGACAGCGCCCTGTGCCACAACTCGCTTTTGTTTCACGAGTTTTTGGTTGTTAAAACTTTTCCTGTCTTACTCACCAGATTTAGCGCCATATGACTTCATTTTCTTTGGAAGTAAAAAAGTACTGGAGAAGAATTCAACATTGAAAAAATCACCATAAAGTCAACAGAAACTATTCCGAAAGAAGCCTTCTAGAAATGCTACCAAGACATTACTTTGAAGGATATTAACGAAAACATTTTGCTGCTTTCACACTTTGTTTTTAATGAAATCAGCATGGAATTATTGTGTAATGAATGAAATTGTTTGCATCTTTGAGAAAGATTTTGAAAATTTCAGGAATTATTTATTAAATCTTAGAACCCCGTTACACCATTCTTTCGGAATAGAAATCCTACACCAGCCACGAAATCGAACCTCAATACGGCACTTACTTAAGAATGGGATAGCATCGAACAAGTTTGAGTAAATAAACTTATTCAATCCATGAAAAAGCGATTTGAAGCTGTCAGTAGAGCCACGGGAGGGAACACTAAATATTGATAGGTTAATTTCAAATCATTTATTTTGATGAATTTAAGCTTGTATTATCTTTACTGTTGATTATAATTATGCCGTTCAATCTCTTGGATTATGGCGAGCGCTTTGTGCGCGTACAAAACTCTTTATTGGGGTGAATTACTCCCATTGCTTTTTTGGTTACAGTTTTTTGTTGATCCTGGCTTCGTCTGTCAGCATTTTGCTTTCCAATCTACTATTTCTAGGATTCTGGTATTTTATTCAATTTGGTTTCTCCAGGTATTTGTTGGTCTTCCTCTGCTTCTTGTCTATAGAGGTATCCATTGTGTTATCCTCCTCACCATTTCTGTAGGTTCCCTTCTCATGATGTGCTTTTATATACCTTGTTATATTCTCTCCTCCCAGTTATTTATTTCTTTATTTTTCTTCCATCGTCTCTCTCCATCTCCTGTATTATTTCATCCGAGTATAGTTTTTCTCTCGATTATCTTCAGATCTTCCTTTTTATTTATGATAGTTGTTTCCATGGCGTACGCAACTGGTCCTATTAATGTTTTATATATTTTTATTTTGTTTTTATTCTTGCTTTTAAGTAACTTTTCATTTTTTCTAAATGTTGGATATCCTTTTGTCTTATCTCTCTCTCTCTCTCTCTCTCTCTTATTCTTTCATTAGGTGTGTGTTCTAGGTAATTGAATGAGGATACAGTTTCAAATACGTATTTCTGTGTCTTTAGGTGGTCCATTCCTCTTTCGTCTTGTCTTGTTATTATCATGTATTTGGTTTCTTCTTCGTTTACTTCTAAAACGACTTTTCCCACTCCAATTTCCAGTTTGTTGATTGCCTTTATTAGATGTTGTCTTGTATTAGCCAATATTTTTACACCGTCTGCGTATGCTACTTTTTGTATTTGATTTGTTTTATTATTTTTGTTATTTAATTTTGCTTTTCTCATTACGTTCTTTAAAATCATATTAATCAGGATTGGAGATATCGAGTCGCCTTGTTTGACTCCTTTGTTTATTTTTATTTCTTCTGTTAGTATTTGCAGATATCTTACTTTAGTTTTCGTATTTTGTAATATAACTTTTATTAATATCTTTAATTTTTTGTGAGCCTTTTTTGTTTCTAAATCCCCCATAATTTTTTGTCTATTTTTTAAAATCTATAAAGATTGTGTGTAGCTCTCTATTGAGTTCCATTGTTTTTTTGGACTATTCGGTCTATTGTGTGGATTGCGTTGATTGTGGATTGTCCTGATCTGAACCCATTTTGGTAGTCTCCCAGTATGCTATTTGCGTATGATTTGCGTTTTCTATTATAAGTTGACGAGCATTTTACATGTAATGTTAAGAAGTGTAATGAATCTATAGTTTTTACAGTCCTATTTATCGATTTTTTGTGTATTGGTATAATTACACCAATATTCCACTCCTCTGGGATCTTGTTTTCTTTCTAGTTGTCTCGATGAGTTGATGAATATATTTTTAATTATTTAAGTTTACTTTTTGCTAAATGTTTATACCTCACCAAAAAATTACTCAACAACATAGACCAGTCATTAGAAAGCTATCGGCTTTGAGATGCTAAAATCAAAAAAGAATGGAAACTACAGATTTTTTGCTAGAGAATTTTCACCGCGAGTGTGTGACTTGAGTCGATTTTTTGCTCACGAGTGTATATTTTAGACGTGTTTATTTCCTTTTTTTTACATCAAAATATCTACATTTATTTTTGTTAAAGTACTGCAGAAGTAATTTTACAGAGCGAGCCAATTTTTGTAAACGGTCAGAACATTACTAAAATTAAAGTAGATTCGGTAACATACTCGCTATGTTTATAAGAATTTTAGAAAATCTACGGCCTAAGCTCTTTATTCTAAATGAAAATTTATTTGAATACAATATTTTCTTTTTACTTTCTGCAAGGCAATGTCAAAATTGTAAAAATGTATGGCCCATCCTGTATTAAAAAATGTGAATGAATGTTAGCGGTTACTCACATTTATAAATAAACTCAATTCAGTTGAGAACTGATAAAATTGAAGATTCAGTTAGAAGTATGATTAATATCTACCACAGAGAGGAAAGTATAAACAAATGAGTATTGTTAATAATTGTCTCATTTATCATGGTTTTCCTAGTACTCATATATCAGTGACTGAGATTGTGGAATATGGATGATAACATAAATAATCTACTGCTATTTTTTTGGCTTCCAATTTATATTTACGGTTTGAGATTGAATAAAAGATTGCGAATGAAATAACCGATGTTTTTAACATTCAAAATCATTTTCATACCCTCTCCCTATGTGTAAAAAACTTAACCATTTGATTTAAATGAATTATGAAAGAATACAGCTTGCATTGAGATCGATTATGCCTTATAGGTATGTTAAATAAGGTTAAGCCGGTACTGCACGATACTTCCAACGTTTGCGCCAATATTGGCGTTCCAACGTGCGACTGAACATTGGAAGTAAGGCTAGATGCAGTTCTGCAACTATACGATGCGTCCAGTGCTTGTGCCAACATTCACCTTCTAACGTTGGCTGAACATTGGAAGAAAGCGGGAACCTTATGGCTGGTTTATAGTGGCAACTTTGGTTTCCATAAAAAATATGTAGCATTCACATACAAGAGGTGTGTGTTGGTTTCAACTCCGTTCCAATGTTGGGTACTCCTTTGAAGCGGGTTAAACAAACCGACTTTCCATGTCTAACATTCCAATGCCAACCATGGAAACAAAACATTCTTCGAATGACATACGCACTACGACCACACGATGTTTCCAATCATATCATCCTCCAACGTTTGAAGCATTGAACGCATTAAATAATTATTCCATACGGCTTGTACACACTGTATATATCCAACTTCTAGAGAATAGCATTTATTACAATACAAGTAATGATACTTTTATGTTATTATGGTGTCTACATTTATACAATTTTATAGGTATAGCCAGACATATTCATTATAGAGTTTACTTTCGATTCGCAACTGACGATGAAAAAACTTGAAATTACTGATTCTAATAATGAAATTCTAAAACATATTTTGACTCTATTTTATATAGCTTTATTAGCAATTATATTTTCACTGCGATTTAATTAAATAGTAGGAAAATGTGCCAGTTCCTTGATTAAAGAAATAGTTGGGTGAAACAGAAAAAGTAATTGAATTTTTTCAAGAAATATGGTCGTTAATCAAGCACAATAAATAACTCATTTCTATGCTTACCCTTAATAAAGGACTTTTGTCTAGTGAGAAAATGAAACTCGATCCCTAATCGAAAGGGCGAACCGTCTCAAATGACGTTTCTTTATTTCTTTATAAATAACTATCGTCTGTCAAACCTCTCACGGAACTAAACCTCTCACGGAACTTTTTAAGTTTTAAAATTAGTGATTTAATCTTAAATATAAGACAAGTTCTCTAATAATGATATATTAAGTTTGTCAAGAATCTATGAAAGCATTTTGTTCTTTATTTAATATTTTAGAAAAAACAAAAAAAATTGTTTATTTGGTCTCCAACGTCTTTAGTTATTAATTTTTATAAACAAGAAATGATTATACGCCAAAAAATTACTGAAAATCGCTCAATGAAATGAAAAATATTCATTGAAATTTATTGTATAGACGCTAGTGGATAATCCATTCATAAAACGAATTCCATCCATCACATATCCACCGCTTCTGAACACATTGTTCATGTTCTTTTGAAGGACCTGAGTAAATGATAACTCCTCAAACTCCGTTTGATCATAGAGTAGTTATATATAGTTCAACTCTATAGACCTTGAGCTTCCATCTTTTATTATATTATTTCTACATCATCTATATCCGGATGGACTTCTTGTAGCCATTTTTTCTCTGGTGGTCCTCTTTTTCTCTCCCACCTTCACCTTCATTCAGCAACATTCTCATAATTAGCGTTCGTGATGTTTTGGCATCTGTTGTGTGCCGGGAAAGACAACACAAAATTATGAAGATTTTTACATACTAACTCAATATATTGTAACAATAATGATGTGAATAATAGTACCACTGAGTTTATACTGCCTTCTTAAAATGGATTGGTTCGCATTTATACTAATTCACAAAATATGGATTGAAAACCGACGTCTAAAGTGTATTTATCGAAGAAAAATAGTGAACCAAAACAATGATTAGTGCATGATCATCACATGAACATTCCAGGCGAAACGGGGCACGGCATCGTTATTGGTCCAGACTGTTGATGACGTTATTTCCAATACGGCAAGTATCTTCTTCAAGTGTGTACCGAATCATTTGTGAGTACAGAGCTAATCATTCAGTGGCGGATACAAAAAGAATCCACCAAAAAAAAATTAACAATTCAATTGATGATTTTGACAGGAGCGCCATCAGAAGAATTGTGCACAATTTTTTTTTTTTTTCAAAATGAGTTACCTACAGTGGATAAAGTTCTGAGAGTAGTTTATAGGTAATAGGGAAAACTCAATTTTAGGAAATGGACAGAGACTCATAATTTGTCACATCAGTAGTGAAGATGGTTTCCTGCCAGCTACCAGCTTTACAAGTATTTGAATCAAAGAAAACCGAAGATTATTACGAGGAAATCGACGGGTCTCTTTCGAGAATTGTGATGTCGTATTATCCAATGCTTCGTATCACACGAGGAAACGTGAGAAAATTCTGACAAAAATATCGATTTTGATGAAACGATGGTTAAGGCGGAGCTTTTAAAAATTGTCAAAGAGCATTAGAATAAATTTAACCCAAAAGTTATTGATGAAATGGCCCTACCATTGTGAACTCAATCCTATTAAGTTTATCTGGGCAATGTGAAACAATATATTGCAACAGAAAATAAAACATTTAAATTTTCTGACGTTGAAAATATTTTTCACGAAGCTATTCAGTGAATTACACCTGATAAGAAAAAAGTGTATTCAACATGTCCTGGAAAAGGCTGAAACCAAAATGTGGAATATAGAAATTGTCATTGATAGCAAGTTAAAGCCACTCAATATAAATGTTGACGACAGTGAAAGATCAATGTCATCTGATTGAGATTAAGAAAATGTTTGTTTTTTTTGAGGTAGAGAATGAAGATTTTATTTAAATGTTCCAATACATCGATTTTATTTCTTAAGAGCTGAATGCGGTTCTGTTACATTTTCGGCGTTCGCGTTTTCAACACTGATCACGTGCACTATGCGTGAATATGCTTTGATTTACTATTTTTCTTCGATAAATAGAATAAATGCTTTTGCATAGAACAACATCTTGATTTGACGAAATACAAAATGGATCTGTTAGTGATAATTGATAATAGGAAATATGTTTTAAGATCTCAATAGCTTTCATAGACGTAGCAATGGGAATTTTACACATCTTACTCTTTGTGCTCTAACTATTTATGTTAGTTCCGAGTTGTATATATAATCATTAGTTTTTTTATTGTACGTCTTCTCTAAATATCTTCTGTTATTTCTAGAGTTATACATGAAAAAGTTGAGGCTGTTGAAATTTTCACAATGTTTATGTAATTAATTTTTTTCAACTTGGCTCGTAACAGAAATATTTTATAATAGTATTCAAAACTAATTGATTTGTAATTATACCAAATATCCGCTGTAGAAAGCATTAACGTCTCACATCCAATTCCAATTTGTTACACACATATTGCTAAAGGTATGTAACAAATAGAATTTTGGAAGCGATAAACATAAACGTTTACTTGGTTACTATAGTAATTGTTTAACGAGACAAACATATATACATATAATATCTGTTCCGATTTTATCCTATAGGGTGTAGGGGCTTAATATTACTTTCTAGCTAATTAAGTATTAAAAGTTTCCAGTCCTCTTTATCTTGAGCCAAATTTTTCGCTTCGGCCCATGACCTTCTTTTCTTGTTGTCCCATGTTGCTCGTGTTCTTCCTTTTCCTGACATTTTACTGTCTTCCCGTTTATTCCAACATAATTCCTAACTATTGAGAGCTACAAACTTATTCTGTAAGTTCCTCTTCAATCCTGATTTTAATCTTTTCTTATACCTTTGTCACTACCATAACTTTCGTTTTCTTTTTATTCATTTCATTCATCGCATAGAGCGATCTAGGGTATATATTGAAGGTTATAGATATACATAATATTAAAATAAAATATTCTATACTCTAGTCTCGTTATTTGATAGCCGCCACATCTTGTACATACTGTATATTGTAATTGTGGTTTCGAGAATTTTTATAGATAATACAATGAAAATCTAATATTTTTGGAACTATATTCTATGTGTAACAGAGTAAAACTTTATTTATCATCACATTGAGCCGCACTGTATATACGACAAACTGTTAAATGTTGACACAAACGTTTTAAAGTTTAACTAAAATACCGTATGAATTGTTATACTGCTATTACATTAGGAATTTAAATTAAAATGAATAACTCTTAACGAGCTATTCGATTTCCTCTATATTGACCTACTAATTGTGTTGGCGTAGACATTTTTTTTAGTTTAATTATTCCAATTACATATAAAACAGAGAAAAAAACTAAATAGAGAAATATTCTAAAACCCACAAATCAAACCGAAACAAATCTTAAATATAACTATGCTCCCGCTCTATATAGAGTAAAAAGTCGATCCATTTAAAGTAAAAAAAAATTCAAATAGCCAGTCTAAAACAGTTTACAAGTCAGGATACAAAAGTTTTATATCAAATTATGGGCCGATTTCCCTTCTTTCCCACTTTGCGAAAATGTTTTAGAATGCACTTAATGGAAGAATTCTGAAATACTCAATTATCTTCGAGAAAGAATTTGGTTTAAAAAATAAAATAACTCAAGATGAGACAAAAATTTATAACTCGCTTGAAGTGGGTAAATCCTCACTCTTTGTTTTTCTTCGTCTCGCGAAGGTTCTTGCCATTGTGATTCGTAATTTTTGGAGTATTTGCGGGATTTTGGATTCCGGGGAGCGTTCTGTAGATTGCTTTATTCCTATTTAACAAACATAAAACAAAACGGTGATTGGTCCCATCCCCTTTACCCTTCTTATAAACATTATTAGAATTTGTAGGAACTGAAAATATCATCAGAAACAAATTCTTTTTGAAATATTTGATAATAAACTTTTAAAAGTAAATTATGTGAAAAATATTATTTATGCCTTTTACATGTAATATTAGGACGCTCCTAAATTTCGATAATCTTTGGATCAATGACATTAATATAAAATTCATTCGTAATATTAAATACGTAGGATTCTACTTTGATACTTATCTAAGATGGAATCATCACACTAAAAAAGTAACCAACAAAATTATAATGCTATTTAGGTTCAAGTACCTAAAAAAAATTAAACAGACATTGATCAATCGAAAATATTATGCTACTCTGTCGTGGAAAGTCGAATATTGTATGAACTTTTGTCTTGGAGGGGAACATACGATAATCACTTAAATAAAGTAAAAATTATTCACAAGGAATATTGAAAATAATTCACTTTAAAAACTATTAGTAACCATCAGATCTACTACACAAAGAATCCAGTTTTAGAGATAAGACAAATATTATACTTTCAAATTTGTTTATGGTATTACAAAAATAAATTTCGACTGAATTGCTCTACGTATAGTATATAGTATATCCATGTTACATTGAAGAAAAACGTCAAAAAATATTGGTTGAAGATGCTATGAATACTTGGTGTTTAACCATCTGCCTTTAAACCTAAAAAAATCTTTGAATAATTGAAAATCAAATCTTATTAAGAAATTTAAACTCTCAATGAACTTTATTTTCCTATCAATTCTCTGTCGACTGACTCAGCACTTTTGTGTTACTTACACTACCGATAAAAAATGTTGTGCACCTTATAGTTTGTGTGATACGCAACAAATAAAAACAATACGATTGATTTCGACATTTATAGTTCATAGAACATATATCGATAAGAATATTATAATAATAACTACAGTCTGTAATTGTTAAATATTCATCGATGTAAACTCCTTTGGTTTTTATTATTTCGGTGCACAATTTCAGCATTTTCTGTAACAATTCGACAAAACCGTCGTTTCCAGGATATCCCAAAGATGTGAAATAGAAGTAGGACACTGCTTGCTGACTTCCCTGTTCAATTTGTTCCACAAAAACTCAATCGGATTGAGGTCTCACAGAGCTAACTGGGACTAAACTACAATCATAACCACCGAATAAATAATTCCCAATCAAAGAATAATAAACAAATCAGTCGGTAATTGTAAGTTTTAACATGTCGCATTCACCAACAAAATATAAATACGCGCTCCTATAAACAAATAACGGACACTATGATTTTTGGTTTGCAATACAGCGTTTCAACCTTCGTTTGTTAAAGTGTATTATTTTGAAATTTAATGAATGCATTATGGGGTAGGCAAAATATTTGGCCGGTAGAGTATATTAGATTATATTTTATTATTATTTAATTGTAAGTTGCAAGGTATTGTATCATGGGATGTTTGCTTGTATAGCAGATCCTTAAAATCCCAGCGCGACTTTTCTGTACTTATCGTATGTGGCAATAGTTTTGGCACATAATTTAGGAGTTTAAAAATAGATTATAACAATACAATACATGATAAAAATTGTTTATTTTCCTGATATTAGTTTTTTTGTCAGTTAACATCAAAATGTCTTAGAAGTTGTAAATAAGGAAAAGCATTTATAATTTGGTTCGACAGATCCCTAAACCTAAGACATAGTTCGCATTTTTGAAAACCAAAATATTTCATGCAGAAGCAATTACCGTCAAATAGCTGAATGTGAAGAAGTAATACCATGTTTGAACCTCCCAAAATGTGGAAAACAAGAAATATCAGAAAGACTTGTAAGAAAAACAAAAGACAGATTCGGGGTTTTTGTAAGAAAATTAGCGCGTGAATACCATATATCTAAGACATACATCGCGGGAATTGGCACGGATACCAAGTCAACTAAGGTGGATACATTTTGCGAATGAGAGTCATTATTATAAAAATACTTCACATTTGGCAATTTGGAAATCAAAGGGAACGATGGTTTTTATAGGGACAATATAGAAGAGTTCCCTAACATAGTAAAATATGAAGAAAAAGCAAAATTAAGTTCTGGTCTGGTATGTGATGCCGATAAGAGAGATATCCAGACCCTATGTAGGTCGAGTAAAGGGGAAGCTATAGCATGCCTCACGAAATTAGTTGATTTTATACGTCCACATCACGTTAGAAACGATATAATGTTTTGGCCGGACTTATGGTTCTACCATTACGCCAGAGCAAATAAAAATTGGAAATATTTTGGGCACTTATCTTATCTCGCATAGTGTATGATGAGGAGGGTTTAGGGTTGATTGTGGGCGGCCGAGAGGCAGTTGAGCACATAGCCCTTCAGATAGGCGCGTCGTGCCCCACTTAACGTTACTAAAGGCCGATGTCCTTTGAGAAGCCGATCAGGCGCTTTGGCTTGTTGGAAGGTGACAAACATGAGGAACAATTACGGCATACAATTTTTGAAAAAATACGCGAAATAGATGTTAAAGTCGTAGAGAAGCACGGGCCCCTTCATTCAGTTTAAGTTATTATCTTTGTTAGTTACGTTAAACCGTTAATTATGGAAATAAGAAAAGTTTCATTAAAGCAAAAATGAAAAAATAAATGTTTTGTGCCAAAACTATTGGGACATACGTTAGAAAGATGAGCAGAGCATGTCAGTGATGATACATATAATCAAACAATATAAACTAATAATATGCTTTAATATTCTTTCGTTGTTTTTAACCGTGTTAACTCATTCAATCAATAATGAGTCATTAGAACTAAATTCTCCAGACAAATTGGAAATTTGTAAGACTTCCACTCGGAAGTTCATTATCTTCCAGATTTCAAATGAAACGGAAAACCGGTAAATTCCGAATCTCGTAAAAACAGTATGAGATTCATCGGGTCTATGAGTCACTGATTCTTAGAAGTAGATGAGTCATGCTATTGGAACACTTTCGTCAGATGACTACGGGGTAACAACAAATTTATGAATTATTATAATCGCAAATCTATGCTAAGAAAGTATAGAATTACAACAAAATCTATTAAGCATATCTTTTTTCCAATAATAACTACAATTAACTTAATCAAATATTTTTTATAATTGGCAATTATGTGGACTACTCACTTTCACGTAGGTGTATTAACTAGGTGTATATTAAAAAATCAATTTTAAAATTTCGTTTTGACCTCTGATGATTCAAGTCTATTATTTTTCTCTGAACTACTTTAAATAATTTCCAGAATTGGCTTTAGTTGTCAACGTATTATTGATATTTATTTCCTGTAAACAATTACTTACAAGGTGTGTATTTACAATACCATGAACAATCATTCTACAATTTGACATACATGGTCTGATCAAAAATTGCGCGCGTAAAAGAGATCGTTGATATTTTTTCCTCAAAATTGATACAACTTTATTAATATTCGTGTGAAGTTTAAGCGCCATATCTCAATTAATGTGTGTTTGTCAACTGTTTCTTTACGATGCAAGAAGTTTGTTTGACGTTATTCACTTCGCTTGAAATTTTGTGTTTACTGTTAACTCCACTTTCACTTCATTCTGCGTAATAGAATTCAAATCGATCGGTATTAAATAGAAGGAGGATGTGTACATCGAGACCCGCTTGGAATACTTTGAAAATGATATCTTTGAAGTACAAATAATACAAGAAATTTTTCCTGATGATGAAATTAAAAAATCATGAATCAAAAAGAAGAAAATTTTTTGTAAAACATTGTTTACGGAACTATGTTTTTGATGCGTCGTAATCATAATCCGTCCACTATAAGAAATTAGTTTCGGGAAACACCTGTACGGACTTAATAATCCCCAAAACTTAACGTTTGGAACGGATTCCATCATAGGCCCCATCTGGATTAATGAAAATTTTTGGAAATCCTACAAAAGCAAATTATTTGTACAGAGTATACTTGGAGTTTAGAAATTTAGCTCCAAATGTTTTCTTTGGAGGGGTTATTTGAAATATTTGTTGAAACGTCGTTGAAAGAGCCGAAAATATTAACGAATTAACGGAAAATATAATCCAACTTTGTAGTAGAATTACAGCTAAACATCTGAAAGATATGAGTTTATCTTTGTATAATATATGTGGGTATTAGCTGGAAGATGTGAATTATTTTATCTGTTATCGCGATAAAATTTTGTTTAGTATTGTTTTTTACCTTTATTTTTTTGAATCATAAATACCTAACCATATTAGTAACATGCATATCTAACACAAAACATCCTGATTCAATGAATCATCGTTCCTAATTCTTATTTTTGTGGACGTGACATACACCTCTTGTTTTGATACCTATCAATTTCAATTCTAATATGTAGTGTCCTCAAAGAATGGATTTCTAATAGAACAGTGGAATCTATTATATTGGTATTTGGTTAATGTGTTTAAATTGAAATTCTCTATATTATACTTTTATATAACTATGAAATTGCTATTTTCCCTAAGTTTAAAATTGATTTTTTCAATAAATCATTATTAATTTTTTTATTTCCGGAACCCAGTCGAGTTGAACTTGAACGGACGTTTACCTAATCAATTCTTTGAAATCAGCAATTGTTTATTACACTTTTTTTATTTGTTACTAACAATATATATTTGTCTAATTCGATTATTGACAAACGTCTACAGTTATTTACATATATCAGAGAACGGTTGCAATGAACAAAATTATTTCAAATGAAAATTTTTAGAAATTAATCAAATAAAGCCTTTAAAGTTTTCAGTTTGATTCAGTCCAGTAGATCATACTTGATTTAATAACAACGTTGGACATTCTGTCTTTACAAATCTTAATGTCCCTGCTCTACTACAGAGATAATTGGAGCACTGGACAAAATTGTCCAAGCTAGTACAGCCCTTTGCCATGTACCTGAAAACTGGAGTTCAACATTCTTCAATCTAAAGAACATAGAGAGACTTTTGGATCGACACAGTCTAAAAAGATGACACGGCCTAATGAACTGAAAAATCAACGGAACCCGCAATGTTCGAAAACCAGCTAGATGCTGGGGGCTTTGCAGTGAGATAATTTATGATATATAGAGAGCCTTCAACAGTATCTTAGAGACTACCATTAAGAGGGTACTGACTATTGCAGTAATAGCTCTCTCGATCAGAAAATGGATAAACCATTTTGCCAGCCAAACGATCGTGGCCGACAAGGGTGAAACTACCATGGTATCTGGTCGTAAGAGAGCTACTGGAGGAAATAAAGTCAATGAAAAATGCACTGTGGTGATCGACAACGATGATTTTTTGAGCATCACTCGTGTAACCTTTCTCCACACTACACTTCAAATCAATTCTGAGAGCTCTGGAAGTAGTGGGGACCTGCTGTTGAAAGTCAATCACAAGAAGACCGAGATTGTGGTCTTTACAAGACGCTACAAGTGGGATAAAAATTGTAGCCTGATTCTAAACGGAGTGCAAATATCGAAAAGTTATTTTGGAAAGCAAATACTTCTGGAATTTTCATGAAGAAAGGAGGTTCACTGAGGTCTTAAGACAACCATGTAGTTGCTACTACGTATACAATCAAGGAAATCCGTAAACTCATACTATCTTATGATTCTCTGGTCTGGAAAGAGAATACTGGCAAAATCGTCTATGGCAGTGCTAGAAAAACTTTAAAACCGCAGATGAAGAAGGTTAGTTTGCCTTCATATGTGACATCTACTAAACGTATAGATCCGAAGGCGAGCTGGCAAGAGTAAGAGTATACAAGCGCAAAGTAGTGAAATAAATATTTTTTACCTAAGGAAGAACGTTTCTGTTATGCAGAACTACTGACCATAATCAGTATTAAAATAATATTTTTTATCTAATTTTAATTAGACAATTGAGGCATGTTTGAGAAATTGGCATAATCTTATATACGAACATTCTATTAGAGATCCAAAGTTGTCTTAAGTATTTTATTTTTAACAATCCTTAAATTGCATTATATAGCATTATGTCAATTAATACCTCCTGGGGAAGCGACGCTCAGCTATTTCTTCAACGAGTCTACTCTATGGTCTTGTGGTGTCCTTTTCCTTTTGTTTTTTGTTAGATTCATCCTGTATACACGGTCGCTTGTACTAGCCGGTTTTACGCCGATCCGGAAGTTTCTCTGTGCAAACAAAATGTGTCTATTGTCTTTCTTAAAGACCAAATTGCATTATAGAAATTTATCTTTGTGTGCACGTTATTCAAACATTTTTTCTCCTTGTTCATCCTATTTATGTCTCTTAATTATCGCATCTTTTTCTAAGTGGTAAACATCCTCTCACAGATTTATAGAGTGCATAGATTTTTTATTAATAATTCGGTACGATACACTCAGCACAAATATTCAATGAATCACTAATTTGATTTGAGGTTTACATATCGTCACCAGTTTACTAATCTACGAAGCGAAAACAGAACCGGATTTGTGACATTTAATATAACTAAAATTCCATAATTTCGTTGTTGTCTATGAGATAATATGAGTGTGTTTTATACATAATGTCGGTTTCCAATGTTCACTTTGTTTATAAAATAATCATACAAATAGGAAGTAATATTCGGAGTATAGCCCATCGTATTTTAGGGTTTTGACCCAATGTTCAGCAAGCCCTGAAATTATAGAAATCAGTGGAAATGTATTGCCATTAATGTCAAGGGAACGATACGAACATGCACATAGACAATTCATGGACTGACAAATGGAGAAAAAGTGGAATCCTTTTCAGCGAATGTGTTCATAACTTATTTTGGTGATCTCTGTACCAAATACAAATCCAGTACCTTGTGGTCCATATATTCTATGCTAAGGTTTGTAAACATGACGTGCAACTCTAGTTCTTCAAACTAAAATTTACGTTTTTAAACCTCCTTTATTTTTGGAATTTGTAGATGTATGCGAAAGGTGAACTTTACAATATTAAACTTGGTGATATCGTCGATTACTAAAACTAAGAAACCTCGACAATTTGTCATTGCTAACCTATAGGAATATCTGAAAAGATACAAGATTCTTTGTCAATTATCAAAAAGGAAAATGCCCAAAGCAAGCAATTTGTAGGCATCAATAAATTTGGTAGATTAGTTAAAGACATCACTAAATATTTGAAGTTACCTAACCCAGAAACTTACACAGGGCACTTGTACAGAGTACCAACAAAACTGGCGATCTTCTAGCTCTGAAACGACATTGTAGATGGCAATTCAGTGTAATAGCTGACGGTTATTTATACGATTCGATCAGTAAGAAATATCTCAAGGTATTGTAGAAGCTGAAGGATCCTCCTCGGACGCCACTTTGTGAAACTACATTTGCTACACCAGAAAAGAATTGTCAATCTGATACGCATAAAATTCAAAATTTTGTTTCAACTGACGAACAAAAAATAGTTAACAAACGTCAGTAAACACCAATTTGTTTTCAAAATAACTTTATCATAAACTTAAATTAAAAAAATGAAAACTAACTGCGTTTTTCTGTGGTTATCGGAAAAATATCGTGTACAACACGTTGTTGATTCGATTTCACACTCATTTGTTTAATCCACTCGCATACTGGCTCAATTCTACAAACTCGTATGATGAAATCTTCCAATTTCAACACTTGTTATTCAATATACTATTAATTGTACAACTTTTATGTATCCTCAGTTTTCCAAAATCTATTAAATTACAAATATGTACATCTATCAAGAGCGAATGTTTTCTTACAAAAAACCATAAAAAGAAACCAAATATTATTTTTTTTAGATGGTAAATTTGTCTTCCTTGTTCTATTTGACAATATCCAAGTCTATTATAGAAATCTGAAAGAAATCTAAAATCGGGAGATTCCAATCCACCTGTCCATGCCCTGGAAACATTATTCAAGTAATTTCGAAAAGCATTTTGAGTGTGGCGATTTACCGAATATTATTCAAATTGTTGGCAACTACATTTATTTATTTACTTTCTCAAAAAATCTAAATATTTCAGTCTGTTCAAATTGCCTACAAAAAAAGGTCCAAAAAACTTTACCGCATCCGTCTAGGATTGGTATGACTCCAATTTTCAAATAATAGCTATTTATCATACCATTCAACTTCAAAAAATGAAGTATTACTTGTAAAATGAGGGGTCTGTATCTACCTTTTAGATTACGATTTCACAAATTAATAATAAGAAAGACGAAGGTAAAAATCTGCAGGACTCTAATAAGACCAATCGTAACTTATGGCAGTGAATGTAGGGTGATGACACAACATGTCCAAGAAAGAATATTTGAGAGAATGATTATCAGAAGAAGAACCAAACTTATTCTTTTCAATAATGATACGATGGATCCTACATTAACGTAATGTTTTAATACATCTTCCTGAATAGATGTAAGTTTTAGAACTTTTGATTCTCCAAAAAGCTTCACAATTATAAAAACTGCAATTTTTGTAATTTTATTGCAAGTTGAATACATTAAATAAGAGTTACCTCATCATTATATTTACGGTCAACATCATCAAAACAATCGTTTTTTTTTCTTCAGTAAACGTATTGAAATTTAAAAGTACCTAATTACAATAAACATTTTTTACTAATAACTGTAAGAAATAATTCATGACATTCAATACAATTGATGATTGAATCTTCTTATTTTTTTACATAAACAATTTTCTAATAATTTTAATTTCTTCACGGTTGTAAAACCTAGTAAAGTATAGGTTACACAACAGACATTACACGTGTCAATACAAAATTTGACTTTGAAGCATTAAAATTTGATATTTTATGTAATTAAACAGAAAAAAACATATGCCCTGAAAAAGTTTTGAAATTTATGAGTCTAATTAAACCATATTTATCAAAATCTGTAATCCCAATTTAATAATCGTAGGTGAAATCATTCAAATAATTTTTTTCTTAAGTTTCACTGTCAAAATAACTTTTAAAAAAGTGAAAGATAATTTATAAGTTAACACTTTACTTTTCCTTTTTTATATTATCTTTGATAACGCTCTTCTAAGCTCACAATGTTTTGAAAAAAACTTTCTCCTTGCTTTTCTGACTACACTCCAGTCCCAGCTAAATGAGCATGCAGCATATGTATTTTTGATGACATCATGTAACCCATCGCCTAAGCATTTATTTAGTATATCTTCAACTAACCGATCCTAGCTTTCAGCGTTGTTATTTCCAAAAAATCCAAAACCTAGTGCTTAAAAACTATTCCATTTCGCTTTTTCAGTACAATTTAGCAAAATCGTCTGAAGTTCCATCCATTTTTTGAAAAAATTTTCTCCACAATCCTAACTTGATGTGCAGAAGAGGCATTAACCCTTTTTCCACTTCCAACAATTTGTCTCAAATTTGACGTTTGGTTTTTTGAAACAAAGCTCTGCTGTTACAGACAATTACCATTGAATATAGTACTTAGTTTTCGCACTGTAGTTCCATAAAAAATCCCACCATTTTTAAACCTCCAATCAGCTGTCAGTTATACGCGATACTTTCCGGATTCAAGCAAGATGTAATAATTTTTATCAAGATGGAATCGATTAGAAAAGATGGAAATTTGAATGTAAATCAGTTGAATCATAAAACAGCTTTCAAGCTTTTTATAGTCAATGAATAAACGCCATTCGCTAGGAACGCAGATATTCCAATTTCTTCGAGCATACAGCTAAATCTATCTACTTTTGTGAATAACGATAAGAATGTTCATGCCTGGTTCTCTCATCCATGATATTGAAGAGCAACTGAATTCCACTGTTTTCAGCACTCTGAAAGCTCTTCTTTATTTTTTTGGTAAATTTAAATATCTTATCTCCAGTAATTAGATGGTGTTTTGATTTTTCTAGTTTAGGTGAAAATTTCTTATCATTTTTATTAGAACTAAGAGATAAACTATTTTTATGCAATAATTACCTTACCTTTCAAAAATTATAGCTACAAACAATATGTGGAGCCCATAGTTTGTCTTAATGCCGAACAAGACTGTCAAAATATATTTCCTAAGCTTCACAAAGAACGTGAGATGTCTTTCGTTCGTATTTAACATCTCAGATTTCAATAAATCAACCCCACAGACAACACAATGCATTGTATTTACATTTTCGAGAATTTTTTTTTCTAAATGCGAATGTCATTCGACATGTTTTGTTTCCAACGTTGACCTTGGAAAGTCGGTTTTTTGAGCCGCGTCAAAAGAATACCCAACATCGAATCAAAGTTCGAACCAACATTTGTGGTACAACTACACAGATTTCTTATTTTCTTGCGCGTGATAACTACGCATTTTGTTTGAAAAACTAAATTTGAATAAAATAAAAAGGCCTTTACACACGAATTTCATACAATATTTTTTCTACTAGTGAAAATTTGATAGAAATACAAAAGTTTTATAGTAATTTTCCTTATAAAATATATGATATATTCATTGCTATTTTCAACATTTTAATCAAGTTTAGTACAAATTAACAAAACAACAAACGAATTTGTGTTATTAAAATCATTAACTCTTCTCTTCGACATGTATAGTTCCACCTAAAATTAATTATCATTGCCTAAGTAGAAAAATAAAAAATGGTATCAGCGCGACTTGAATCTGGGACCTCCCGCATGTGAACCTCGTACTCTCACCTCTACACTACGAAGACCTTAATAAATAATACGTTTTTTTTACGAACTAGTGTGTCCAAAGTACGCACGGTAGAAGAAAAAAGTATTTTCTTTCCGTTAAAAATATGAATTTCTTTATAATATTCATAATAAATTATTAAAACAGTGTTCATTTCACATTTTATATTCTAAACCTTGGGCGAACAACGATACGAAAGAAAAAAACTGAAGATGTTAGCAAAATGCACAATAAATTCTTAGAAACAGTCTCGCAAGCTATATCATTAAAACACGTCGCTATTTCCGTACATATTTTATAAAGAATATGAATCAGTTAAACCAGTTTTATACGGGTCGCCAGGATGTTTCTTCGATTTTCTTTATTTTATCTGTAAATTCCACAGAGTCGCCTCACTTATTACACAAGCATTTCGCCTTGTCGACCAATACTAGTGAACCAGATTTACATTGTGTGCATTTTCAGCGTGCGCATTCACATGGAATATTATACCGGCTTATTTTAAAAACTGTTCATTAATGATAACTAACTTTTTTATAACTAGATGTCGGAGATTTGTACTAGAAATGAAAGAAGAAATGTCTATTTTTCATTCAAATTTATTCTAATACACAATGTTATCATCGTATTTTCAAATTATAATTATATGTAGTTTTTCAAAAATTATTTTACAAATCTGAAAAAAATTTACTCTCAACTTGTATTCATATTGTTGAAGAAAAAAATAATTTCTTACGTGTTACATTTAATTGCTTAAGAAAGGAAAACATTCAGGAGGAAATTCTTTAAAGATGCCAGTGAAAACACGTTGGATTCAAAATATACCTCAAAATCTTTAGCTGTTCAAGAAGAATCCAGCAAAGCGTAACCTGCATTTTAAACGAAAATATATTTCATACGGGTTAATAAAATTGACGACTTGTTGAGTCCAATTGTAAAATGGATAACAAAATTAGAATTTTTGGCTACTACTAAAATATGATTCAAGATGACGAAAACATATTCTGGCAAAGTTTGAGCTCTTAATTTCAATATTTAGAGGTGCCGCATTATGATTTTTGATTTTCCATTTGAATTACACGGGAATTATTTTTTTCTTTTTGGAACTTTAATGTATTCCAACGAATTATTGTGTAGTAAAAAGAAATAGATATTTTTGAAGGAAATTAAAGGTCCTACAACAAAGGTCTGAAATAATTGTTCGCTCGGTTCAAAGTTATTCGCTTTCATTCCAATCGTGCTATAGATGACTCAAAATTTTTTTATATTTTTCTATAAAAAAATGTTTTAAAAACATAAGACATTTTTCGTGATTTTCCTCATTTTTCCTCCCAAATTTATTGAGAAAAACTTATATAGCACGATTGGAATGAAAGCGAATATCTTTGAACCGAGCGAAAAATTATTTGAACCTTTTTGTGGTCCGTTTAATTTTCTACAAAAATATCTATTTCTTTTTATCACACAATAACTCGTTGATATATATTAAAATTAAAAAAAATTTTTTTCGTCATCTTGAACAATATTTTCGTAGTAGCTAAAAAAATTGAAAGTTACGGTCCGCCCTATTGTAAAGGCATTATTTGACATGAAATTTTTTTCTACAACTGTTACCATGGGCACTAGTTTTAAAAAATGAAAAGAATTATGTACTTGAATCTTTGAAGAAGTGGAAAGCTATGGCGTTAATGCCTATTCATTTTACCGCTAACGTTTTGATTCCTGAATTACAGCAGATGAACAAAAAAGGGGTTCAAAATTCATTCATCCCCTAGCAGAAGTAGTTGAAACTTTTTCAGAAGAGAAAATTCTATTAAGAATGAGTCTAGCAAAAATCGCATTATTAATATTAACTATGCCTTCCACAATGGTTGCAACTTAACAAAGTTTCAGTACTTATGGAAAAAGAAATCGATTACCCACAGAAAAATGTGGAAAGGTGTAGTAAACTAGATCTGTATTCTCTACCTCAAATGTGCGCCAAAAATTTCTCAGCGTCAATGAGTTTAAATAGTTAATGATAAAACAAAACACTGAAATTAAACATAAAAATCGGAAACTAAACTAACATCTGAATATTAAATTGAAGTAATTATAACATGTATTAAATACAACGCTAAGAAACGCCACTGTCGGCAACAAATATTTTATTCAATTCATATGATGGATAGGCTGCTTTCAAATAATCAGTTGACTTATTTCTTTCTTTGGCGGCACTTAGATTTCTTGAAGGGGTTACTAAGAATACAATAACTAGTGAAAGTCGCTACTTTCAAATTCATCCTGGTATATCAGTTTTGCGGTCGGAATTCTTCAATACTCTGTAAACAACCTAAATACTTTGAAAATATAAATTTCGCTTTCATGTTGTGAAAAAAATGTTCTATTCTTTTCTCTTATTTATTATTTTTAATCATCTCAATTCCTCTCATCCAATCTCCTTTATTACGCGTGAATATATATTATGTGTCATTATTAACCAAAGGGTAAAACAGAAAACTGCTTTGAGCTACGTTGTATAAAACTGTTTAAATTACAACATAAAACGTCGAATTAGGTTAACGAACTAATCTACGTTTCCTCAATAAAACATAAACAAGAAAAATATCTGACCTAATATTTAGAGTACAACTTGAATTTCATTACTTTCGCTGTGAGATAAATAGGGTTTGAAATATGGAAATATATTTAAAAATAGCTCGTTGATAATATCTGGTTAGTTTCAAACGTCAAAGTAAAATTAAGACAACTTTTATATTAAAATATATTCACCACACACTTCAGTATGAAAGTTTTTCCACATACATAGTGCGGTCCTTGATTTCTTGGTCTCGTATAGTAAATAAATTTTTGACTGAACAAAGTTTATTTACGGTGACATGTGTCCATCATGTTCACCAATTAAAAGTTGTTCCGCTGGGGACGAAAACCATTAGAAATTGACCCATGTGCGGGAGGTCCTAGTCCAGAAAACATTAAATTAGTGTAAGAAATTGTTTTAAGTAACCGGCGCCTAAAACCAAAGAAAATTGCAGCACCGACCGGTCTTCCCAAAACAAGTGTTCTAAGGATCCTAGATGAGCATTTAAATATTATAAAAATTAATGCAAAATGGGTGCCTCGAATTTTCAGCGCAGTGCAAATGATGAAACTATGTTTTTTTTAACTATGATCCGACATCTAAAAGATACTCCATGGAGAGGTATCGGAAAGGAGATCCTGTGCCAAAAGAAAAGCAAAAGTCACGAAAAGCACCCAAAAAGTGATGGCTACAATATTTTGGGACCGGCGAGAGTATCCTTTTGATTCATTTGGAAGAATCAAATAAAACCGTGAATGCGGCATATCACTTTGACTTACTAAGGCAGTAAGTATCAAAAAATTATCGAAGAAAGGCGCGCTAAAATCAGTCGAGTGTGCGCTTGCTTCATCACAATGCTTCAGTCAATTCTGCTTCGCTACTGTACATGAATTTGGCTTCACATGGAATGAACTCCCACTATATAGTCTTGATCTCGTTCCGTCCGACTATTTTTTATCGCAAAGCTGAAGGTCGAGTTAAGGGGTAAAAGATTAAAACAGAGACGATAAAATTAAATAGGCGGTATACGAAAATTTCGACTCTAATGAAGTTATTCTGTAAAATGATATTTAACTGTATATTTAACATCGATGTAGTTAACATCGCAATGTTAAACCAAAATTAACATCGTGTTCTGAACATTCCGATGTTTTGGTCGTCGTTATTTTAACAGCGAAAATGTTATTCTACATCGATGTAACATTGAAACCATGCAGAATAGCATTTTCGTAATTTCTATAGATATTGAAAGTAACAAGGCTGTTACCACTAACATTTTGTTCGAAATAAGCACATAAAGGCGCACCACATTTTTATAGTGGCATAGAAGTGTTACTCAGACGTTCTGAAAATTTTTTGGATATAAAAAAAAGAATAATATAATCAGTTTTTTTTCTATTTATGACCGTTCTTTCTATGTTAGGCTAAGATGTCATGGATCACAGTATTTGTAACATTTAGCTGAATAGCATACATGAGTAGATTTAACCTATCCAAAAAAGATATTTGATGGCCAGAGAAAAGCTATAAGACGTAAAGTTTTTTGTTATATTAAAAAAACCACATACAGAACAATTTTTGTTCAATATTTAAAAAATGACTTTACAGGTTTTTTAACGTTGTGTAACAACCATATTTGTGATATTAACGAACATTGAACAAAGTAATCTAGTTATTTAACTAGCTGTTCATAGTTTGTACCCATATTTTTGCCCAACAATCTCTTCACGACACTTAAGAATGAGTTCTAAGCTCATAAGTTCTTGCGTGGTAAGTTTCTCTATAATTTAACCTCTCATTTTTGGCCCAACAAAAATACCCTTCTTTAACTTGGAGTCACTTCGTTATTAGCCTTATTACAAATTTAATTTGAAGTAGAGGTGAAAGAACATTTTTGAGTCACATACCTAGGATTTTGAGAAATTTTGAAATTCGAGTCTTTAGACCAATAAAAAAACGGCAGAGTTACGTAAATCCTGCTTAAAATCCCACCAAAATCACTGTAAATTTCAAATAACCACATATCTCCCACTTGAAGTGGTTGTAAACTATTTTATCTAAACTGAGCCGCATATTTTCGTAGGTTATTTGTATTATGGAGTAACATAGCTTGTAATAGCTCGTCATTCACAAGTAGAATGCTTGATATTCAGTTACTGCATTAAACCATCGATATAAATACAGGGACATAACGAATTTTTCATATTTCAAAATATCGAAAACGCGGCATTTCTTTTTCTAAAAGTTGTAAGTTTACGTTTCTTTGGCAAGTAAGTTCCACTTCTTAAGACAGTAACCAAGTTCTGACTGTTGATTTAACAACCCAAAATCACGTACTAAATCATTTAACTATTTTTTAACAATCAAATGTGGCTTGCCGCAACTGGAACAATTGTTCCCCACGGCTTCTTGTAAAAACGTTATTATCTTAATTACTCCCCCAAACAATATCTTTTCATCGGTACTGGTAAGTCTGCAATGTGAGGAACGTGTCTTACGGCAGATTGCAAATTTGAATATTCCATCTAACACTTTTCTTTTCTGGAATAACCTTTAGTTATTGTCATACAAAATTAGAAATCATCTAAATGGTTAGTGGGTTCTCGCCATACCTTTGGAAATGCATACTTCTTTTCTTTTCACTCATCCACTGAACTAATAACACGCTACAGCTGACACAGCATACATAGGGAGCCTTGATCTCCGATAACAACACCAAACTCATAAAACAAGACTTTGACGTTTTTAGTAAATGGTATGGCTTACGACTTACACCATCAATTCGTCACAAGTATAATAGAACCATTTTTGTCGTTGACAAATTTCTAAACTACACAAAGCCATTTACTTCCAAACTGAAATGTTAACTAAATAAGAGAATGAAAAGGGGGAGAGGGGCAAGCTAATTTAATAAAACAAGGATTCTAAATATCATCGAAAACTGGTACGTATTGTGAATATTTGGAAGGTATTAGCATTATAAAAATAATCAATGAAACTGTGTTATAAAAATCCTGTAGGCCAGTGTATTACTTAAAAACGAACTTATATTTTTTGTTATTTTTATCACAAATTCTCGGAAATGGCAAGTACTACCAAATTTTTTAACAAAGTTCTGTGAAAATTATTATCTCAACAAATAAAAGGGTAGATTAGATATCATGCATTTGATATTGAACAACAGTATGAGATTTTTTACATAGTAGTAATCGATAAAAATATATTATACATACTACCTCAAACGAACTAATTGAAAATATTACTTTTTTATGATAAATATATTTTTTTATTTTATCTCCTTTTGGTTTAATATTCCTTCTCTAAGTAACCCAAAAATTTGTATTGAAAAAAAAAAAATTGAGAAAGTTTTTAATCTGCTCATTTGACAGAACGAGTTCACTGCTTAACAATTTTATAGGGAATAGAAAGGACGATCAGTATATTTAAATCCAGAAAAAATTTTCGAAAATTAGATTTTAAGTCAATTTTATACCTATATCTATTGGCGATGTATTGTTTAAAAACAATATAATTCAAAGATCATAAAGATCAATAATTTAATTAGTTTTATTCTTCTGTCAATATAAACAATATTACGTAATAATAAAATGTTATGGTTATCACCCATAATTTATACAATAAGTAAAAAGCTAATTGAATAAATTTTACGGTTTCTCATCCGAGTTGATTGACCATGTAAAACGCTATCAGTGACTGATGAATATCATATAATAAAATTAGTAACAAGTCACAGATGAGTAAAGGAAACAAATATTATTAAGTTATAATAATGCATTATAAAAGTATTCTAAAAATCGAATTAAAATGCATATAATATAACATATTCATATAAATAATAATTAGTGTAGGCTCATCAGGTCGATGACTTAACATTTATACTGCTTTCTTTAGACTCTTCCTGTAGAGGGTTCTTTAGATAAATTTTCCCATATCAAATTCAACATTTTTTATTATCTCAAAAATATATTTCAATAATTTTTTTAAAAATCACTGTTTGAGTATCTGAACGCCTTCTATAATTACCTAAACGTTGCAGAATTAAAATATATTTTGAACATAAAAAATATCATTTATCATGTATTTTGATTCTATTTTTTTGTCTGTTACAGGAATTAATGATGTATTATTAGTAGATACGTTTTCACAACCACATGAAAAGGCAGCAAATATGGTAGTGGACAACCACAAACCAAAATTCATAGGTTGTCAAGATTATAAACCGTCTGTAAAGGAAGAACAACGAAGTGGGACATATGTTATGACTGTAAGTACTATTAAATTATTAAGAATATCTTTGTTTGCCTATTTAATAGTTCTTAATTCATTTGAAAACGTGAGTATTTTACTTGAATTCAGAAAACAATTGTGTTTACCATTTAAAAGAGATATATATTTTAGGTTGAAGCTCATGATGAAGATCCCAAAGATGCAGGGGGAATAATCACTTACTCCCTCATCCACAGAGATGGAGAACGAGTTTTATTTGAAATAAACAACAGAACTGGCGAGCTAACGACAATCCAAGGATTTGATCGTGATGAACCTGTTCGACAAAAGGAACTATATGTAACTGTACAAGCTGTGGACAATGGTAGACCTCCGTTGGCAGATGTTTGTACATTTACAGTCACTATAACTGACATTAACGATAATGCACCCCAACTTGATAAACTTGTAAGTTAAATATGATATATTTTTTATTATACATCCATAAACTATTTGACATTATTTCTAAAACCAAAAATCTTTGTTGTCAAATAAACAATCAAAAATTCTACTTCTGTTTATTAAAAGAGATTTTTCAACAAATTTTTAGCAATACGATACTCAGGTATCTGAAGATTTAAAAATAAACAGTGAAGTAATGAGAGTATTCGCCTATGATATTGATGATGGTGAAAATTCAAGACTTTCATATAATTTTTCAAATCAGAATAGTCAGTTTAATCAGTACTTCACGATAGACCGAGACACAGGTGTTGTTTATTTAAAAACTCCTTTAACTGATGTAAGTGTTATTATACATTGAAGCTTTCTGAGACTAGATTACTTGAAATTTTCCTTTTAGAAAAAGAATACAAGATTTACCAGTGTAGTGTATGTATCTGATAACGGTTATGCTGATCAAGAAGGCCAAAAAGAATCATCCGCTAATATTTCTATAACAGTAGTTGGATCTGATAAACAACCTCCTAGATTTACACGAAGAGATCCTGAAGGCATTTTAGAAATTCCAGAAAATTTTAATGATTTTACAAAACACATAGTTACAGTTGAAGCTGTGTAAGTATTAATAATACTTACATTAAAATAATCACTAATATAATTTTTTGTCTTTTTCTAAGTTTATCTCTTTCCTAAGACAATTCCTGTTTGATCTTTACTTCCAAGTTTTTAAATTTATCATGTTTTCACTAAAGAAATTTTGCTCTACTTATTTGGTGGCATCTTAAGTGAAACAGTGTCCTAATGAGGAAAAGAACCACACAGTTAGATTATTTTTCTTTCTTTTAAAATATATGTTTTGAAAGTGACATATTGTAAAATTTGTTAATAAGATAAATGTCAATTTATATGTAATCTCTTATACATAACTATATAAAGTAGCATATGACGTTTATTCTGATTTAATCAATCTATGAAAATATATTTGTTGTTTGATTTACTTACATATAATTCATATTTTAGATCAAATTTAAAGGACCCGCAACTTGCGTTTGAGTTGGTAAAAGGCAAGACATTCCAGACAAATAAGGATCAAACTTTTCTACTTGAAGCAGATGGGAACAAAGCTTATATAAAATTAGTTCGTCCTCTTGATTATGAAACTGTAACTGAGTATACTTTGACAATCAGGGTGAATAATAAAGATTCTATGGATGCCTCCATAAATATTCCAATTAAAGTTTTGGATGTTAATGATGAAATCCCAAATTTCCTAGAATTTCTGAAAGGAAGTGTTGTTGAAAATGATAATCCTGGTGTTCAAGCAATACAAGTTAGAGCTATCGACAAAGATGGCACTGCTGCTAATAATATTGTTAGCTACGAACTTTTAGACAACACAGATATTTTTGCTATAGATAAATCAACTGGTATCATCACGTCTAAAATTGCTTTTGACCGTGAAACAGTACCATTATACCATGTAAATGTTAAAGCTTATGATAATTCCCCATCGGCTCTGTTCAATACTTCGGAACCCAATAATGTGAAACAAACTTTCCAGATAAGTATAGAAGATCAAAATGACAATAGACCTGTATTTACACATCCCATTTATACCTTCAGTAATATTACTGAACTTGCTGATATGTTAAGTAATGTTGGAGAAGTCAAAGCTCTAGATAATGATACAGCTTCACTTATAAGTTATAGTATTATATCTGGAAATGATAATGAGTCATTTACGATTGAAAATACAACTGGTAGAATAAAAGTAAATAGAAAACTAGACTTTGAGTGGAAGGAAAACTATAATTTAACAGTTAGAGCCTATGATGGGGCGTATGAAGATTTTGCAATTGTTGTTATTCTAATAACAAATGAAAATGATGAAAGACCAGTTTTTGAGCAGTATCCTGATGATATATATATTGATGAAGAAAGAGTTGATTCGAATTGTATAATTACGGTAAAAGCATATGACCCAGACATCAAAGATAGAAGTGCTGATCAGCATATAGTATATGATGTAGCAAAAGAACAAAAAAGTTTTCTCACAGTTTCTTCTGATGGATGTGTGAAAATAATTAAACCCCTAGACAGAGATCCACCATACGGAAGCCCGATTCGTCAAGCTTTTATTTATGCCCGTGATAATGATGGAGGCACTAATTCTTTGTTAGGTACAGCTGAAATAGCAATCCATTTGAATGACATTAACGATAACGCACCGTTTTTAAATGTGACTGAAATTGTTTGGTATGAAAATCAAGCTGCTGGTTTTATAAGTGTTCTGAGTGCAGATGATTATGATGGCCCGGATAATGGTCCACCATTTTCCTTCCGCCTGGACGATTCTGCTCAACAAGACATTCGTGAAAAATTTTCCATCGAAGGAGATCGACTATATGCTTTAGTTTCATTTGATAGAGAAGAACAGAAATATTATGATATTCCAATTGATATTACAGACAGTGGTCAACCCACCCAACATGGAGTTAGTACTCTAAGAGTTATCATTGGTGATGTAAATGATAATGAAGCGAAAGATGGGAACAGCACAATCTTTGTTTATAAATATGTCAATGGACCAGACACTGATATTCAAATTGGACGTGTCTTTGTAGATGATCTTGATGATTGGGACATTAACGACAAAGTTTTTGTTCAACAGGATTATTTTGAAGAATTTACACTTAACCTAACTGATAATGGAATGATTCTAATGCGGCCATCAACACAAGAAAACGTCTACGTTTTACATTACAGAGTTACTGAAACGCATGACCCTGAAATACAGGAACACACTGTTAACGCCATAGTAACTATTACTGTTAAAGAACTACCAGAAGAGGCTGTAGTGAAATCTGGATCAATTAGAATAAATGGAACCACTAAGGAAGCATTTGTAGAAACTGTTCACGTAAGTATATATTCAAAATTCCATATCCAAAATCGATGCAAACAGATAAAAATATTTATAAAGAGACTTACAGGTACTTACAGCTTTTTCTCTAGAGGGCTGGAATTACGGTTTTTGGGAAAGGTTACTTTTGGTATCAAATAGTTCCATTGCGCGTGTCTCCGCCTATCATCTCGTGACAAAAAACTGAAAATACTGGGGGAAAATGTGGTTTGCCGAACCAGAAGCCTTTTTGGAGGATAAAAGATTGTATTTCTTGTTGCAAGTAACTGAGGATGCACCTATAGCTGTATTGTTCCCTGTCATCGGCCAGTTGGCTGATATATGCCAATGATACAATCTCTTTCTAACAATGTATTATATGTTTCCTTGTATCCTCTAAATTTGTATGAGCAAATCATATATATATATATATATATATATATATATATATATATATATATATATATATAGTGTTTTAATTATTTTCAGACTGAAAAGAGTAAAAAGGATATACTGCATCAAGAATTATCGAAGATTTTGAATACATCGATGACAAATGTTGATGTATTTACTGTTCTGCATTCACCACACCAAGATTCAAATTACGTTGATGTTAGGTTTTCTGCTCATGGCTCTCCTTATTATGCTCCTGAAAAAATTCAGAATAAAGTAACGGACCACCAAACAGAGGTTTGCATATTTTATTTTCTTCTAACATTAAATAATGTGTATTTAAAAAGAAAACTATGGAAAACAATGTTTGCAATTAAAACGTTCATAAGTAATATTAATTCTGTATTATCTATCCTCTTTATTTATGTGTGAGGATAATAAATAAAGCTAACAATTAAACAATATTAATCCTACCTACATTAATTGTTTTTTGTTAATATAAATAAAATTTTTGTTTTAGCTTGAAAAAAAATTGGATGTGAATTTTGTTATGATAAATATAAACGAATGTCTCAACGAAACAATTTGTGGCAGTGATAATTCCTGTACAAATCAATTAAACATCTCAAGAGAACCTGCAGTGGTGTTTACAAATAGAACATCCTTTGTTGGAGTAAGTGCGGTTGTTGATCCTGTTTGTGCTGCATTACCAAGAGAAATTATTGAATGTTTCAATGGTGGTATTCCTATAGAAGACGTTGCTTGTAGCTGTCCGGCTGGTTTTGAAGGACCACATTGCGAAATTCTCGCTATAGGATTTAGAGGCACTGGTTGGGCTATGTATCCATCATTTGATGCTTCCAATAGAACTGAAATAATCTTACATGTTTTGTCGCAAACTGACAATGGATTAATATTTTATAACGGGCCTTTGACAGTTAGACAAACTACTTTGTCCAAAGGTAATAATTAGTACAGCCTTTAATTGAAAGAGGCTTTTGTTGTAAGGAAATATAAAACAACTATCTCTTCTTTTTTCACTTTTGAGAACGAACGAATAAGTAAAAGAAAGCCCAAGAAAAAAGAATAAACTGTTATAGAAGTTATCAACATACTAATTTTTTCACTATTATTATTTACTTGTTTATCCATATATTTCAGATTATATTTCTTTGGAGCTCAAAGATGGATATCCTTTACTACAAATATGTACACATTCGACGCCACAAGAAATATATTTAACTCAACGTAAACTAAATGATGGTGCATTGCACAAAATTAAAATAGGATATGGAATTGATGTAAGTATTATCATTAATAGTTACAATTTTAGAAATAAATAACTAAAATCTACACAGAAAATGTCCATTTTTTATGTATCTCGTTATATAAAACCCTAATAATTTTGTTTTAGGATATATCCTTAGAAGTTGACGATTGTGGAACGACTTGTTCAATTTGGACTAGTAAAACTGTTAAAGGTGTTCTGAGACCCAATGGTCCTCTACAACTTGGAGGCATGAAAAATAAATTCACTAATCAGGAATTTCAAACCATTTGGAATCGTCTACCACCAACAGACGTCAGTTTCACTGGTTGTATAAGAAACTTGACATACAATGATTACTTCTATAATTTAGGTGCTCCATCAGATTGGTACCAAGCATTTCCTGACTGTAATTATGGTATGATGCAAGCTGTTACTTTTGGAATTGATTCAAATTTCTTGGTTGCCATTCTTGTCTGTGTGGCAATATTAATAAGTAAGTTAAAATCCTGAACTCATTATAATTGTACTAGCTCTGCTATAAATGATACTCTCTGTGTTAATGTTATATGCCCCAGTATAATTAAACTTAGAGCCCTCTAAAGTTGATGTTTATTTTTCTCAACATATTTATACCTCTTAAAACCTTTTTTCTATTGTAAATTCTTGGTATAATAGATTGAATAAGTATTTTTTTCACATTAATTTCAAATTTAACTAATAAGGATTTTGTAATTTCAGTACTTCTTCTGGCTGTTGTGGTTCACAGAAGAAAGCAAGACAATTTCAACGAAAAAGAAATAGACGATACTCGCGCAAATATAATTAATTATGAAGACGAAGGTGGCGGCGAATGCGACACGAACTACGATCTCTCCGTTTTCCGACCCAACATTGTTGATGAAAAACCTCTAATGAGAGACAATCCTGACGTGCCTGCAGATATAAGTGGATTCCTTGATAACAAAAAGGATAATTGTGATAAGGACCCAGATAATTTACCCTATGACGATGTCCGCCATTATGCATATGAAGGAGATGGAAATAGTACAGGATCTTTATCCTCTCTTGCTTCTTGTACTGATGAAGGAGACTTAAAATTCAACTATTTGTCAAGCTTCGGACCTAGATTCAGGAAGTTAGCAGATATGTATGGAGAGGATCCGAGTGATGAGGATTCCCACGACGGAGGAGAACAATCCTGGTGATGAATTCAATTTCCTGACTCCTTTCAAATAACTTTAGAAACTGATTTCTAATTTGTACTTAAAACTTTTAATATTGTTAACCAAAGATTGCAAAAGTTTTTGGAAAGAACTGAATAAAATTTGTAAATATTTAGACTATGATAGATGTCTTTAGACTGATACATAGCTAATGCTATTTTTCAAGAAGTGACAGGCAGTTTGCTTTAAGAATAACTAAACTTTTCCATCATAAGTTATATTTGATGGTTAGTTTTTAATGGCCTTTTACTAGGCTACTGTGATTTGAACAAAGTTAGAATAAGAAACTTCACATTGACTATGTTTCATACAGCATATTGATGTTCGTTCTGTTTTTTTTTTGGAATTTTTAAATTCGGTCAGCTAGGACTACTTGTTTCAGATTTGAATAAACACATGGTAGGTGGGGAACAAATGAACGATCATTTCTAAGTTGGGATTTCTGGAACCGTTGGTGATATTCACATTGAACACACTGTTTACAGTACCACTTTACCAACACCAACAATTACACTGTCCGACGCGCGCTTCCATAACCAAGTTATCGAAACACACGTAGTAATTGTTAGTGTAAATAGTGTGTTCAGAACTATCATTAGTTTCTGAGGTACACAAATTCTTTTGATTTTATATATTATATAATGTCTTCTTAGATGCATTGTTATTGGGAATAGTAATATAGTTTGTACTTGGATGAATTTTCATATTACTTGTATAATTTTTTAATAAGCATTTGATATTCATATAATTAAAAGATAGCAAAAAATTTTGCAGGTACTTCTAATTGTCTTTATCAACTCCTTACATAGGACTTCAAAGTTTTCTGCAAAACTTTGTTCAGAACTATTTTTATTATATCAAATATTTTTTCTTAGTGGATTAAACAAGTGATATAAAAAAAAACTTAGCACAACCTTAGTTTTTCAGGTCTAGTACTTCAATAAAGTTGGTTAATTTAATTTTTAGAATATTAAATTTTGTTTCAATTATTATTTCAAGTTTGGAGTATCACATATGTATACATTATACCTGTACATAATGTATACATATTTGGAATTTTCTAATTTCGTTATTTTTACAATTATTAGTTCGAATATCATTATGCTGCTTTGTACTTCTAGGTCAAAATTATTATTGTACAATTGTTAAATTAATGTATAATAAGATTGATCTTGAGTTATACATCAACCAATGAAGTTTATAAAAATGCTTAAATTGTGGATGTTATTTCTCCACAAAATAACCGTCGACAAAATAATATTGTTATTGGGAATTCTAGAGGCCTTGTATAGAGTTGCCTTATCAGGTTAGGCACAAATACCAATATCAAAATAGCGTGGTTCAGCAATACAATAAGAAACCATTTTTTATATATATATTTTTTTCTATTTTTTACTAAGTTTTTTTGTTAGTTATGTTGTAATTTGGCATGTATTTAGGTTATATAAATATATTATACATATATTCTATAATCGCACTTGAAAACTGAATCAGTATTGCTGCGGCATCTATTTAGCACAATTTTACACTATTAGAATAATATGCATTTATCTGTTATCTATATGTTTGTGTCCATACATCAATATCGGTTCTCAATTTTTTTCACATATTGAATACACTTTCTCCAGCTTTCAGCGTTTATATTTTTAATTTCCGTTTTTATCAACTCGATCCTACAACTGTTTAAAGTAGATATATTATTGTTAGCACGTACATTAGACTTTAATTCATACTATATCAACTCGATTATATTGAAAATACAATAATATGATGGAAGCAGAATTACTTCGTGATCTGCTTTTTTTGAAATTTTGTCACTAACAAAATATGTCACATTCGCATAAAAAGTCTAGTATTTAACTTTTTCTTTTAATGTAACCTGGTATCTTATTCTTTTGGCAACTATGGTAGGATGCATTATCCATCACAATACACTATTCAGTGGTATATTCGGCATTAATTTAATTTGAAACCAATCTTGTAAAGCTGTGATTATCCAGGCTAGAATCCATTATTGTTACAAAAACTTTCTATAAAAAGTAAGGTTTTAACATAACATTATTATTACTAGTTGTACTACAAAGGATGTTCGTGAAGTGAATTCCATGTTAAAATAAAAAAAAAAGTATGTATAGATACAGTAAAGAAGTTTTTTGCACAAAAATAATCTTTACTGGAAATTTGTTATACCGTATTTTTTAACACTGTTTGTATCTCTGATATCCAAGGAAAGACTGCGTACGCCAAAAAACTTGGAAGTTGCTCCGAAAGAAATTGGGTCTGTATGGTGGATGCTCGAAAACATTCCAGCTTAAATCTTGTGGAGTCTTCTCTAGATAAAATCTCGGATTCTTCGCGACAGATTTGTCGATGATCATTAAGCTTAATGTATCTTGTATATCACAAACGACGGGATTTCTAATCCACTACCATTTAATTATATGTGCACAAAATAAACAAGCTCAAAATTGCGTCAATTTACTTAACGAAATCATCTCTTATTTTCATCAGACTGCTTCAGTAACTTAGTTGAAGTTATGTTGAAATCAAGTTCCTTTAAAACAATTTTTATACTATTGATAGGTACAGGTTTCTACAGTTTATATTTTTACCAAAAATGTCGTTTTTTAGTGGTACAAAAGAATTAGTTAAAACATTATCTCAGTATGAATTATTTAGAATTTGTAAAAATTTTATGACCTATAATAAAATATCATTTGTGAATTGACAAATCTCTTAATAAAGAGCAATGTGATAATTGTAGTGTTGTTTTATTAGCTTGATCAAAGATAGTTCTTTTTTCTTTTTGGGAAAATATATTGTGAATGGACATAAAATGTTCACTGTCGCTATTTTACGTTTGGATTAGTTGGAATGACAAACCGTCTACAATTTTTTCAGTATTAAAATTGATTTTTTTTCTCAAATATTGACTCAGTTTTCATAGTATATATTTCATTTCATTGACTATTTAATATTTATTATCGCAATTTTTTCTCTGAAAATCAAGAAATACTATAGTTAGAGTTTCTTTCTTCATGTCAGAAGGATTTCCTGGTTTTCATGATATAGCTTGTGTCACAAAATACAGTCTGTAGAGAGAACTTGAAAAGTATGATTTAATTGTTCAAAAACTAAGTTTATTTTGAAATGTTTCGAATTTGTAGATAATTTTAATTGAGTAATATACACTGATTTTTAAATAATACACACCTTGTTCACTTGAAAGAGATTTATTTAATACTTTACAAAACTTCGTATTTTCCTTGTGTGTTTAAGTAAACTTCAATGACTCACTCTCCATACCATTTTAGAACCTGGGCGTTGATCTGGGTGACTTGGGTAATGTTCGTTTTTAATATTGGATTAATAGTGAATTAGATTAACATTTTCTTTCTGTGGTCTAGTCTACAACTCTTGAATGCCGAGAGTCCCAAAATTGGTAAAGTAATATAGATATTAAATATTGCCTCAAATATTCTTTGCTTTGGATGCATGATATTAGTACCTAACAATTTATCTACTTGCACTATAAGTTATATTTTTCATATGTTTTGGCATGTTGACGTGATAACTTCTTAATATATGTCATTGAGATGTTGCCATAATAGTAAATTTTGAGCAACATATTGATCTCTATAGACTGTCTTATGATACAATTTCTATTCTAGATGGGTATATTTTATTTTCACTATTTGTAGTGGGTTGTGCTTGAAACAGTTTACAAACAGAATATGATGGAGATAATACGGCTGTGGTAAAAATCAAAATAATCAATGTGATTCATTTTTATTAAGGTATTAAAACATATATTTTTCATAAAATATAACTTTAAATCCTACTGATTCATTTTGACAAGTGTCATCTATTTTTCACTTTTTCAACTTTTTAAATTTATTCTGAGAAATTACATTTTTATATATGGTGGTCATTTATGGATAACCGAGGATTATTACTTTCTAATGGTTAACACTGTGAGAAAAAGTGGATCTTTGATGGGTTATAAAAAATGAATTTAGTGCTAATTTTTCAATGGCTCACATTGAACAGTGTTTAAAATGGTATTTATGAGGTAACATATTCAAAATGGTGAATATCTGTACATGAAGAATTTTTGTGAAATTATAGGTTATTTTGACAGTTATCAGAATCTGTTTAAACCATTTTAGTGTTGTGCCAAATGTTAAATGACAATTGAAATATTTTTCTCAATTAAAAAATTGATATAATGTCACTGGGAAGGCCACTACTAGAAATGTGATCTCCATCTGAATTTGTCTCGTTTATTTTATACAAATAAATATTATTAAAAAAACTATTTTATAGTATTCGATATGGAACATTCCTTTAATAATTTGTGATCTATATGGCAGCCATAGGTGAAATTTTTATTTTGATAATCTATTAAAATTTTTGTCATTCCTTTTTTTTATTGATCAGTATTTTTATCTCTGCATTTAAAACTTATTTATTAGTTATGGATTCAATATTTTAGAGTAGTTGTTTTGCATTGTGTGAAAGTACTGATTAATTTAGATATATTCTTGAAAAAGTATTAGCAAAACTAAACACTATTCAAATGTAAATATATATTTCATGGATCAATTTGAGTATTCAGTATAATTTTTTAAATGTGCCTTTAACTGAGCTCCAATAAAAGATAGTTTAGAATTATAGACATAGAATTTTTGCTCACTGCCATTTGTTAAAATGTGTAACTTCGATTTTTAATAAACAACATGGAAGAAAATGGTATTTTATTGCCCATTTCATCTTATTTTCCTATTTCAACATATATTTTAGCGCCAAAGGATAAAATGAAACAAAATAATAAATGTGACACATTTTTTATTAATGCACAAATATAGTAGGTAACATTTAAATTGTATACATTTATAATATTAACATTATTTTAAATGGTAACTTGCTACAAAAACATGGCTCAATAAAATTTTAAATTCTGGAGATGTAATTAAAATTACATTTTAACGTAAAATTGTCGCTCCGACCGTGAACAAGGCTTTAAATTAAAAAGAAATCAAAAGGTACGCCCGTACAGATTATTTTAATGCAAGAAAATACGATAAAGAAATAAATTATTACTTCTAAAACTACTAAAATGATAGATCAAGAAAATATTGTAAAACATCAAATATGTTTTTTACACTCTTCATAGTGATTGACTGCTAGATAATTGTTATAACCTTTTAAATTCATAAATTTTTTAGATATATTAGGCAGTCCAATGTTTCAGTTTGGTAATAATATGTAATTAATTGTAAAAGACGAGCATGACCATTAAAATATTCTGTTCTGTTAACATATTTTTCACTAATATGGATACAATGAAAACATTATATTACATACGACTTATACATTATTATTAAATGTTTTCTTAATATAATTTTATATCTAAAGTATTGTCATGAACCAGATATAAATAAGTACATTTTCAACGAGGTTAAGTGTGTTTTATATTATACAACACTGTCCAAAGGAGAGTTTAGTTTTTTCTACTAATAAATTTTAGTAAAATAACTGTCTTAAAAACATATGCAAAATTAAGCATTTTTTTATTTACAATTATATTACATACTTTTATACACATATTTTAACAATTCATAAAATTTTTATATTGCAACTTTATTATAGTCTGAGAAAGAGTAATAAAAACTAATATCGAAATAGAGAGTAAATATATACTTCATAGAATATGAATAAAAATAGTTAGGGTTAAATTGATATGAATATATATTGCTCATTTTTATATTACAGGCTAAACTCAACATCCTGCATATCTGTCAATATTACGAATAAAATTAAAGTTAAATGCAATCAATTAAATAATAACTTTGCCTTTACTGCACCTGAATATTTGATGTCAATTAAAAATTCAACACAGTAAACTTCTAAACTAAAAAAGTTTCTGATGCCAAAAAAGTTAACATTGATGTAAACAAACTTTAAAAATACTGGCTTCTTTTTATATAGAAAATGCAGATTAACGTGAATCAAAATTTGTGGTGTAAATATAAATTGACAACAGCGTGCCCACAAAAAAGAACTTAAGGTCATACCAATGGGCAGTAAAGGCAGAGGGAGATCAAGGGTAGGATGGAGACACTATGTCTCTGAAGATGCTACAAAGATCGGTGCAGTAAACTAGATGGTCTTTGCAAAGACCGGAAAGGATGGCGTTTGAGGCTATGGAAAGTCGAAGCTTCCCTGTTAGGCTGTAGCGCTCGGACTCAATACCAAAGTTCAAAAAATGTTATTTATGACATTAAACTGATATTCTAAAAATTATGTAATGAGTAAACACAGTTAATATAATGATTCAAACTAGAAAGTAGTAGTACAAAATCAACAAACATGTATATTGCAGGCTCGGGTAATAATTCCAATTTTATATTTTCATTAATAGTACAATATGATTAAAAAATCAGGAGTAACATTTTTGGAAAAGGAAGACATGTTTGGAAGGATACATATTGTGGAAGCCTTACAAATATCCTGAGGAAACTAATTAAAACCATGAACTGCATACTTACTTGATTATCTCACAGAAGCAATATCAACAAAGATGCAGTGATATCTTTCATTAAAATAAATATGAGTTTTCTTGTATCTAATAGAATAATTATGAAAATGAAATTGAAGAAATTTCTCATTTGCGGTTATCATAACAAGAAGGGATGAACATCTGCTCATTAATAATAAGTTTTTTAAAATTTTCAGCAAAAATATTTGAGATGCAGGTATTTTATCACTTTTCATCTTTGTTACCTTCATTTCAGTGTCCATCCCTATGAGTAAATTATGATTTGAATAGAGAACCACTGGAATGTTTTAAATACATTTTTTTGGATGTGTTTGAAAGGTAATATAAAACACAACGAAAACCGGCAAATATCTGGTATGTATTAATTTCACACAATTATGATACATCTATAGCATGTCGAATGACGAGATTAAACAATTTTCCATATTTCAGCTGAAACTCTATACATTAATATGAAATTATATAAATTTGTATATTATACCAGTTTGTAACAATATATTTTGAAATCATCAACCTTTTGGAGATCTGGAATTACAAATTATTTATTATTGGTAAAACATTATGAAAAATTTTTTAATAGAGTTTGGTTTTACTTTTTTATAATTAGGAATTTCAATTTAAATTAGCCCTTTGTTCATAATATTTATTTGGATTGGTACAGAATTTACTTTATCTAAGGTTCTAATCTACAACAATTTTTTTGATTCATTCACTGAAGAGTGTATGAGTTATCGTTGGATTTTAGAAATATGATTTTTATTTAGTACAGTAGGAGTAAAAGTCCTACTACATTTTTATAAAATATTCTTCCAATAGCAATTGTTTTATGAAAACGTTGTAAAAAATTTAGAACTTCTTCAAATATATATAAATAATATTTGTAACATTTCAAGATTTTAGTGGTATTAATATTGTATCATAAGAGCTTCATTGTGGCAATTTCAGTGTGAGAGAAAAGTGTATGCGTCGTTTTCATAGGAATATATAAAGTGTCAGCAGAAAAACTAGCATCTACATTTGAAAACATCAACGAAACAGGGTTACTTTATATTTTAAACATTAAATTTCCCATGCAAATAACTTTTTTGGCAAGTTGTAAAAGGTTGAGACATGTTAGTCTTTGATAAAACAGCAAATGGATATAGAATTGTCTTCAAACGTTCCACAACTCAGAAGAATAAGGCTGCCAGTGCCATACGAATACAATCCATTATAAGTAGTATTTTCCTTTCTTGGTATATACTTTGAAAATTTTGTATATTTGAGTAACAAGTCAGAATTATTCGATAGAAAAACAAAGGTTGCGTAACGACTAAGTAAAATAACTAAACTAAATTTACTCAATATTTACAACTAAAATTAATGTTGATCGCATTATTCCTTCATCGCAGTACCTAGTGACCCATTATCATTTTCTATAATATCCAGTGCTTATTTTTAAAAATCCAGCTGATTTATAGTTTCAAAGAACAATAAACTGAGATTATTCCTATGTATTGTTCACTTCATTTCTTCTACAGCTAATTTTTACAATTGGTTTCTAAAGATCTCCAATCTTTCAAATAATAGATTCCCGATTTTACAAACAAAGGTGCCAAACTTAATTTTAATACTCTTTAAGTATTCGGGTTCCTTGAGAATTTAATATTTAACCAGGACTAACTAAAAAACTTTTGCCAGTTTCTTCATGTTGAAGAAACCGGGCCTTCGATAGTACTTATTAAGGCTTTTCGGCAACTTATGACCCTGAATTAATTAGATCAACTGATCACGGATCTTAACCAAGAACAAGATTTTTATCAATTTCCAAATGACACGTTCAATTTTCAGTAGACATTTCAAATTTTAAAGTTGATCTATCAAAACCTATTATTATTATTACTTTATTAATTAATTTATTCATTAAATTATATATTAGATTCCAAATTTCTAATCATTGTTACCTAATAGTTACCAACGATTTACTCACTAACAAGGATTGTACACTAAATTTTGATACAAATAAACTATTTTTACCTTTTACCTCGGTAATCTATCAATTACGCTCCTCATGAGAATAGTAGACAGCCATTTGAGGGCAATAAATAATTTTTCAAGTTCAAAAAACCACAAGACGAATAGAATCACCCGTCAGCTGATCGCATTTACTCACTGGTCTACCAGGGCAGAAAAGATCATATCTTATTACTATGACCCGATTAACTGGATCAGTTTCCGAACAACACTGAATGTGATCCGATTTAGTTTCCCAAACGTCCTATTATTTGATAAAAAAGCAAGACATTATTTTCGAAGAGTATGTACATTCTAAATATGAGATTAAAACGTTTTCAACTTTTCACAAGGGAAAATGTAGTGGATCACTTGGTATTTTTTTTATTTTCAATAAATGACACAATTTTCAACTGCACGCAAACACACATACATTCAATCCATTTAAGATCTTTAAAATTAATTAAAACTTTCTCGAGTACGTTTATATACTATATGTACAAAATTGGAAAGAAACTTCAATATCAGGAAGATTCCGAACATATTAAAAATTCAGTACATTTTGTTCTATCTAACTAAATTAAATGCTGTTTAATCACTATCACATAATACGCATATATGGCTTAATCTCACTTCTTGAAGTGCAGTTGAATTTATCTATAAACAAAGTATTTTTACAAACGGCAAGTAAACAGAAGTAACGTGCACGAAAGATCTAAATAAATTATAAAGGGCTGTTCCTGATTCTTCACTTAACCAGTGGTTCATGGTAATGGTACATCCACTCTTACATAATTTACTGGAAAATATCCTGTACGACCATTAATACTACCCTCGAACCAATTTTCATCGATTTTATTCAGAAGCATTATCACTTCATTTTCCTTAAACATAAATATATATTTTAGTCCATGTAAGCATTAGAGGAATTAATGTTTGGTTACAACAGATGAAAACTATCCATGTTTCGACATTATTTTTGAATACTATGTTAAAATATGTTGCTTAAGTTGAATGTATGAAGTGATTATAGCTTACCTTGAATCCAAGTTCTCCAGGGTTTTCGGGATCAAAATCGTAGAGAGCTGTACAACATGGTTGCCTATTCATAGGAGTCCTGGCAGGAGACTTCATTGGGGACGGTAACGGTGATGCTACAAATTAACAAAATTGAATATTATTCAAAATAAATTTTATCAAGTCATATTGCTCTATTAAGTTACTACTGTAACTGTAAAAATAATATATAACAAAGATACTATTTCTAACAGATAAAATACACTTACACAGGAATTAAGAGCTAAAACGTCCAATATTTTTCTGTAAATTCAATTTTATTAAGATATTGGTCACATTTTACCAGGCAGAGTTCTATATGGGTATTTAAATTTGAAAATATTGAGTGCTCTTGCTACAAAATTTAAATTTTGGATGTGTAATCATATTTTTAGGTAAACACAAAATTGAACATAAATCCTATAATGAATAATATAATTTTTATCAAAAAAATGACAGTAAGATATTGAAATAATTAGAAAGATAACATTGAAATCGATTTAGTACTAAATAAAAAATCTAGTATTCATTTGTAAGGGAAATCAAAATTAATTTGAAATTAAAAAATAATTTCAATATCACTCTGTATTTTTAACGATTTAAAAAAAATATTATTGTACTGGAGTATCTGTATTTGATTGTTGTGTAAAACTTATTTCATTTTACTTTTAAAAACATCATTGGAAGCCAGGAAAACAAAAATGTATAGAACATTTAATCTTCCTATTCATTACAGAAAATGTGATCTCAATAAGATAGTATCAGATATTCAAAATATTTAGCAGGGTAAGTGGAGTTGACAGAAATATTAAATTTTATTCTGTTGTAAAATTTTTAATGAAATTGTGACAATATTTCATTGCGCCAGACAAAGCAAAAAGCTCGAAACCGGATGAAATATTTTCCAAGGAGCCTACAGGTTTTTAATAGACTCCAGAATGTACATTTTGTTTCGATATTATTTTGCCGCTTTTGATTTTGTCCAGTATTTTATTAGATAGATAAAATTAATTTTTTATTTTCACATTAACACAGCAACATAAAAACAGTAAAAAGCACAATTACAAACGAAAAGAAGGCAGTGAAGAGAAATAGAGTTTACCATTAGCAGACTGTTGTCCTGGATGCAACTCAAGTTGGTATGGTTTATGTTGCGGTGAAGACACTTGAGAAGAGCCTAACAACACATCTTTGTCAGAACAGCACGTCAAGCATTTCAAAAATAACGGAAAACGAGCAGTTAATGACATGTTTCTATCTACTGCTAATCATTAGCGTGTCAATTATAAAAAAAATGAAAAAGAGCACTTTTAACATATATTTTGGTCGAGAACCGCCATTTTTAATAATTATACAGTAAAAATAACAGTTGTTAAAAACACAGGTTTATTATTTAAATTTATTACCAATTTACAACCAAAAATATATATCAGAAATAGCTCCTTTCAAATTTTCTTTAAAGTGTTAACAATAATCCTGATTTGTTTGCGAAAGTGCTTAAAATCGATATTCACTAGCGGTCTGGGTTACATTAATGAACCATTTGACTTATCCACCCACAACCCAACTTTATTATGATTGTGTGAGATCACATTCTGCTATAAATAACGAATGTTTGAATGTACGTTATTTAGCCAAATTTAAAAATAAAATCCATACGAAATGTTTGTTTTACATAAATTTGTTACGCACGTTATTAATGTCTTCAATCAAACATCTAAATATTATTGTATCCAAGGTGAAATGTAGTGCATCACGAATTTCAATGCCATACCCTCTATTCGAAGAATTCGAAGATTCTAATTACAATAATTAAAACCAAAATTGACTTCCACGATTTTCTTCAAATCTTAAAAGTCGATTAATAATTTGAATAACTTTGTAAATCCAAATAATTATAGAAAGTAACATGAATGAGTGAAATTTGGTAATTGAAATGAGGAAGTTTTTGTGCGTTAAATCAATAATCTTGATAATATTCAATTCTCATAATAAATACATTGAAGATATTTTTATTACATTGCTCAAAAATATATATGAAACTTGTAATTTTAGATACATTTGTTTGTGATATCTCTCAGTTACTTAATAATAGTTAATACATATTTAAATTAACTACTGATTAAAATAAGGAATTAATTGAATCTATAAATTATAGAAAATAAAGATAATTCACCAGTTTCAATATATGAAGATAATGAGATTTTAAAACCAGTTTTTTCGAATCGAAGCACCTTCGCAAACACCTCAACACACCCGTACAAGACTACTTCGAATACACTTGGAAATATAAACATGTTTTTTTTTCTCAATTAGAAATAGATTCACTCATCATCAGCCTAAGCGAGATTTAAAATCTGGATATATGCCAAGTTGATTTGTTGTTTTTTTGGTTAATCTAAATATATATTCCGGAATCAAGAGTGAAATCATTCAAAAGGGTGGAATGAAAATAGAGAACAAAGTATGTTTTTCACATCATCTATAATTATCCTTCCTAAGGATCATAATAATAATTTATTATGTAGGAGTTGTAACTATAGTATAGGAAATATTAACCGTGAATAGATTTTATTTACTCACCAACTGAATTAAGCCATAAAAAATTAAATATACATAGTTACATACATATTTATACGACTAAATTTTTTTTATTACAAATTCAAATTATTTATTTAATATTATTTCTTTAGACATATATCTTATAAACAATAAGTTTATATCTTAAAATTCTATGAAGCAAGTTTATGAAATAGACTTATTAAGGAATTATGGTAAAACAGATTCAAGTTTTTCCAAAGGCAAACCTCATATAAATTAATATATTACTGTATCATAAAAATGTGAAGTAATGTCTATATTAATTTTTTAAACATAATAATTTGTAATAATCACATATTTTTTATGTCTTTATTAAATGGCTACATTTTGAATTGAGAAATATTTGGAAAATAGAAAAAATATATTGTTGAAAATTCTATTTAATATCTTTGATAACTGGAAGTAACATGCTTATAATCCAAAATTCAGTAACAATAACACATATAATTGCATACACAATGTATCTCAGTTGAACCTACATGTGAGGACATAAGAGTACATACATATATTTATAAATAATTTGACATGATTTCCAATTGTCAATGCGAAAGAGTGGAAATTTGTAATGCGAGGAATCAATGTAATAACATTTTTCAAGAAGCATGGAACTTTTTACTACACAATACGATTATGCACAACCACATTATGTATGAATCAGTCTGAGTATCATTTTCTTCAAAATATATATCAGCTTATGAAGACATACAGTGGTCAACAAGATTACCGGATTTTATTAATATGAACAATTAAAAAAATGACATATTGGTTGATTTTGACACGATATATTAAAATGTTGAATTATATAAACTCCCAGATCAAAAAAAAAAACAGCCACTAAAGTTTAATTTGATTTTGATATTTTTTTAAATTTAGATTGATTTCTCAGTAACAGTTATATGTCAGGTATTTTCATTCATATTTGAATTTGAACATATACGGGGCGTAACAATGATATGTAGAGTACAACAGCTTTATAAATTGGTGTCTACCAGAAAGAGAAGAATTTTTGTTATAAGTATTCGAATGGTGAATATCTAGTATTGCCTACCGTTGGCCAAAATTGATAAGGTTTGTAAGCAATGCTAGTAAAATTTGATCAAATTCTTGATGACGTGCATCTTTGAAATCGGTCCCAGAAATACTCAAACGGGTCGAGATCAGAACTGCAATCTGATCAAATGATTCTTTAGCTTCTAGTGCCATGTACAGTCGCGCATTATGGTGCAATTATACGACGCTGTCCCCTCAAGTTTTCCGCTCACTCCATCACAGAACCTCTATTAAACACGTTACTGACCATCAGGTGGTCGTAGACAAATCGCGACTCATACGTGAATAGGACGCAAATTGAAGAGGTAATTAAATCCAAAAAACCTCCGTCACATATAAAGGTATTATTTTATTTTATGTAAAACAATTTCTCAATTTGTTGTTGGAAGTTTTGGAGCCATTGGTGATATTTATACTGAATACACTGTTTACATAACCACTACACAGACACTAACAATTCCAATGTCTGACACGGGTTTCGATTACTCCTAGGAGACTGAAGGTAAACGTATCTAAAGACAAAAATTCGATTGTGTTGGTGTAGTGGTAGTGTAAACAAAGAATCTAGTACGAGTTCTTAATGTTAATTTCGGAAACAAACAAATAGTCGGAAAGGATCAGGGATCAATGTGCTTCCAGTTGAAAACTATAGCTGTTGCATTCCACAGGGTGTTATAAATTTCAGGATATACGCTTCATCTCAGTGTTGCACTGTTATTGAGATATCAATCTAAAATTAAAACAAAAACATTAAAATCAAATCAGTGACCGGTTTTGCCGAGGAGTGTCAAAATATTTACGTCCCCACTACACACAATCAAAAACACCAAGCTAACCAGAACTTTTTTAAAGGTGAAAGAGTAGAAGCGGGAAAAGATACTAGTATCCACAAATGCAAGACATTATTGTAAATACCCGCTTTAATGAAACTTAAATATTTGAAATCCATTTTGGAATTCAGGGAAAAAAACTTAATTATCCAACCATATTGAAGTTTTATATTTTTCTTGTTAAAAATACGATATGAATGAAATAGTTAGGTGATAAGTACAAAAAACTTCTGGCAGCACGTAAATAAATTGAATATGGGCTCTGAATATACAAGTTTGATTGAAAAATATAAATTATCATAAATTGAGAATATCCTATTGTCGACAAATAATATGCCACTATGAATACAACAAAAGCAAAATATATCATCATCAATTATAAATTTATATTTGTGATATCTGAGTGGGTTTAAATGCGAATGAAAATCTGTAAGCAATATTTAAAATAGATTGTTATTTGTAACTATTTGAAATATGAATCAATTTCAGTGGTTATTAATGAAGGTATGAATTTTATTTTCACGAAAAATGAAATTCTAGGCGTATTTGAGATTCCAAAGCCAAATTATTTAAAAGATAATAATAACCTGAAAGAAGAGAAGCATCGATTATTGCTAACCTTACAATATTTTGAAATAGAATGTATAAAGTGATTACATTGGAATAGTGGAAAGGATTGAATAAGAGGATTAGAAATAGCGTACAAATAAACAAATACATTAAAAATAATCCTAAAAAATATTGTCTGAATATAAAAAAAAAACTTTACTTGTTTGCTCATTGGGTTTAAAACTGCATAGGTGTACCCTAACAGATGGCCTGAGCAGTCTGTAGACAAGCATAAAGAAACATCTAATTTTTGATTTTATTATTCAATAAAGGTACCTTCGAGGGCGATACAACGATTATAGCTGTCTTATAATTCATGGATACCATTTTTTAGTGTGATTTGTTTTTAGTCTCAAAATAGCCTCCAGTTTAGGCGATAACCTATTCATCGATCCAAAATTTCTGTCCAGCGACTATTCTCTTGAGGTCTGAGAACCGACTGGGGGCCAGATCTGGAGAATACGGTGGATGCGGAATCCTAATTCATGCAATAATGACATAGTTTTCATTGATTTGCCCATGAAATATCAGTACCTTTTTATAAAAATGTTTTTCCACTATTTCGTACTTCAAACACTCCAATAATACTAAATAATAGTCGCTGTTTATGGTTTTTCCCTTTTTAAGATAGGCAATGAGTAAAATACCATGTGTCTCTCCAAATACTGATGCTCCAACCTTGTCTGCCGACTTTTATGTTTTCCCACGGTTCAGAGTCGGTTCATCACGTGCAGTTCACTCGACTGCCTGCCGATTGAACAGCTATAAATAATGCTCAGAATTCGTTGTCGTTAGGGTCTCAGTTATCTCAATCGGCTTCACTTTACAGTTATCCGAAATTATTCTGTGATATTCTTGACGTTTTCTTCGGTGATAACCTCTTTTAGGCGTCCACTGCGTGCATAGTTTTAGGTCCTCGTTTCGTTTAAACTTAACTTCCAAACTGTTCAGTTTCCTGGCGCAAAGTACAAATAATATTTATCAAGTCAAGCATTTTTACAAACTAATAAATGTTGTTTTACTCAAAATGATATGAATGTTGAGGCTAACTAAACTGTATATGGATTCAAGACCAGTAGTGCCACCTATGTGTCAATCAACGAAATTTTCAGCACACCTAATATACAGAAGATGAAATATACTGTGTAGTGAATTCTGGAAGTGTTTGTATGTATTATTTGAGAAAATTATGAATAGTGTTTAAGAGACTATAACCTAGAACTAAAAAAAAATATAAGAATCACTAAGGCCCTGAGAAATACTTGAACAGGAAATTATCAATGATCAACATTTTCACGTACGATTTTAATGCAGTTGGGTTGGAAATAAAAATAACTATCTTCAGGTTCATAAAGACACCTCTACAAAGGAAGTGAGAAACAGAATATAGAAGTTTTAAGTTCTTTTTATAGATCTGAATCTTATCGTAGTTTAAGCATTTGCTGTTGAAACGAGAATAAAAGTATTGATGGCTCAACAAAAAAGTGGAGCAGTTTTTATAGTTGAATATACGAGAACCGTTTTTCTTTCAACCTCCGACCGCAATATGCAGACGCTACGCTCGTAGAAGAAAGCTAGCATGCGCTGTAGAGGACTGCGAAGCTCTCGCACTACACACTCCGCTATTGTTGACATTTAGGCGTTGTGCTACAGCCACGTAAACATGTCCGCCATTATGGATGCTCCCGCCAACTGTGAATTGCGAAGTGCGATTCGTTTTCTACAGGCTGAAGACCGTAGCGCTGCAGAAATCCATCGGAGAATGAGTCGTGTGTATGGGGAAAACTTCATGAGTTATGGTGTTGTGCGTGAATGGTGTCGAAAGTTTGAAGATGGACGTAATGATGTGAATGATGAAGGGGGTTAAGGACATAACAAGTTTGTTCAAAGTCTTTAATGATGCTGTAAGGGAAAAATGATAAAAGATGTACATGAATTGGGATTTAAAAAATCCCTAAGCATTATTAGGGTTGAGTTTAATGAATCACATATACCTGTTTCTCGTTTGTTATGTTAAACTAAATAAAAACAAAATATAAAAAAGTAACCAACTGAAAGTTAGTCAAAATTAAAACTAAATTAAAGATTAAAGAGATGCCGAATTAATTGCGAACTCTATGGAAAACATTTTGATAGCAACGAAATTTTCATATTCAATTATTTTTAGTATTATTTAATCTATGTTCTTGAATTCGGCAGCTCAAAAAAAAATAAAAAAAACTGAAAATACCTTGAGGGTAACTCCAAGGGTCAAAAGGATCAGGTAGTGGTTGAGTCGGGTGATTATTGTAATTTGTTGTTTTGATAGGAACTGTTTTTGGTGCGGGCCTCTTGAATATATGCCCACTACCGCCGGTGCTTAAAAAATTTGAATTACTGTGATGATTACTACTGTGATTAAATAAATTATTGTGATTATTTGTACCATTTAATCCGTCCTGTACAGTTTCTATATGAAGGTCGTGAAGAGTTTTCGGAACAAACTCGACCTTTGGACGATTAGCAGCTTCATCTGTCCTACAAACAAAAAAATTGTCAATACAAAGCGTTATTCTTCAATAACTCTTCTCCCTATTTAATAATTTATCATCTGCGATTTTATGTACAGATAGTGTATTTTCATTTCAATACAATCAAATAAAATAGATTTTTTTCATAAAGATTGAAACAAAGTGATATTAACGCACAATCATATATTAGTTGGTAAACAACAAATATCCAATTGGTCGAAGAAGGTTGCTTGACATGAGCCATCTGGTACACATGTTGATTGGTTGGATTAAGACATCTCGAAATAAGTGAATTTATTCCGCATAAGAAACTTGCCACTGTTTTCCAAGCCAAAGTATTGGCTACGATGGAATGTGGACGTGCAATACTTAATCAACGCCATAGAAATACAGTTATCTCAATCTGCTTATACAGGAGAGCTGCCATACAAGCCATAGCGACTGAAACGGTGTGTTCTACGCTTGTGCTGGAGTGAAAAAAGTCCTACAAGAGCTGATGGTATCCAGTCACTCGGGCAACTACGATAGTGATTCGCTCGCCACATTCCGCAAATATTTCAATGGACCAAGAATCTATTGTTGGTATAGCCAAAATTGTTTCTATTACATCACTAAGGCGCTGCGGAGATAGTATACCTTGTATGAGACAAACTAAGGCACTCTCTTGACAAACAACTACTCCACTTGATTATGGCGAATTCTACTGGTTAGGTTACTCTCTTTTCAATCAGACATGATAACCTAAGATGCAATTCTCACACTATCATCATCCAAAACTCATGGCTCATAGTGTGCTTAGTGACGTTAAAAGGTGCAAACCAAAGTGCCTGATTAGATGTTCAAAAATCATGGGCCTAGTTTTCAAAGAGGCACGACTACAATCAAACTATGAAATATGAAGCAAGATATGTCAATGCGTCAAAATATTGCATATGATGATCATTTTTTTTCTGTTTTGTTATCAATTCTACAAAATGACAACTGAAGTATATAAACTCCTGGACAAAATTAACGCATCACTCATATTATTTATTTATTTATTGTACAAGTAGGCCACGGACCTTTTTTGACAATGACAGTTGTTATTTAAGTTATCTATAGCATCACATAATCTTGTTTTGACAGTAATTTGTATTATACCTCGTTTAAGACGAACACTGTGTTAACATTTTCTCAAAAATTGCTTAAAACAAAGTTTCTGTTAGAGGCAAGCAGTTGATTGTAATTGTTTTTACTACATGCTTGTTTGGAAGTTCATCTGGGATTATATCAAGTAAAAAATTAATCGCCAAAGAAATTTGTCAATGGAGGAGGCAGTGTGAGGATCGACTCTCCTGAATGAAGGATATTCAATGTAGTATGTGGCTGGTTTGTTGGGAAGACATCATTCCAATATCAGTCGCATAGTGAGGCGATATAATGAAACGGGTTCGTACCATCTAAGACCAGGACAAATGCAAAAGCGTTGCACTAATCAAATTGATGATCGTTGTATGAGACAACGTGCTCTCAGAAACTGGAGAGTCACCAGCAATCTGCTAAAAAATGAAGCAGGCTTAAGCAACAGAAGACCATCCAAAAAACCTTGCGTACCAGAGAATACATAGTTCAGACATTTAATCAAGACTATATCAGAATTGGACCATCAATGATTGGAAACTGGTTCTGTTCTTCGATGAAAGCCTGAAAGCTCCAAATGCACGTGAGTATGTCTGACGAAGGCAAGGAGAAAGGTTTGCCAGCTGTCATATCCTCCTAAAGTGCTTTTTGATGGTGGGTCTAAAATGTGTTGGGAAGGAATTTGCTTCGATACTCATAAGAAATTGGTCCCTATACGTACGAGGTCTATGAATGTTATTTAGACAATATTATTGTCGAGAATATGAAGCCTTTTGTTCCGTTTGTTGAGCCTAATTTATTATTCATGCAGGACAACGGTCGTCCCCAGATAGCTGGACAGATTATTGACTTCTTACGTGATGTCAATATCCCTGTATTAGAGTGGCCACCTAACAGTCCGGATATGAATCCTATAGAACATCTATGGGACTATCTTAAAAAGGGAATTCGAAGTCATAGTCTCCTTGGTCTAATCACAACTAACTTATAGAGATCGCTATTGAAGAATGGGAGAATATACCGCAAACTTGTATTGAATATTTAATATCAAGCATGCCGCGACGCATGAATGCAGTGATAAGTAGAGGAGAGCCTAGGAACTAGGGTTGGCATATTGGCAATTATTCTCTTTTTTCTTTTTAATTTGGAGGTATGATAGCTTATTTATGCATTCCAGCAAAAATAAACTTTTATGGAAAAAATAAGGTAAATTAAAGCTATGTAAGGTAATATTCGACTAATTTGTAGGTGTTCATTATTAGTTCAGTTTAAATTAGTTTTATTATGAGGTTAAATTGTAAATATTTAGATGAATTAAAGTAGTGCGTTAATTTGTCCAGGAGTTTAAATACCAGTAACAAAAGACGAAGAAGTTGCTCTACTCGATTAGCTGAAGTGATTGACATTTGTTTGTATCTAAAAGTAACTAGATTTCATCCTAGAATTACAATTTGTAAAAAAAACGGCACCAAATGATGAGGTTGCAATTGTAACTTCATTTGCTCATTGTATTGGTCTGTTATTAGTCACAAAAGTTTCAAATCATACAGAAACCTAACTTGATGTTTCCACCATATATAAATATTAAAGTTATTTTCACTATTTTATTTTGTAAAATCTGTGTTTTTTGAATTCTACTGATTTTAAGAACACGAATGCAGATTATAATATGTACTTTGAAGATTGTTTCTAAAACATGCTAATACGTTTGCATGACAAATAATGAAGTAAGCTTTCATTTTTCATCACAAATTATCATTAATCCAAATAGCCGGAAAAAATATTGAGTAATTTCTTATTAACTTACTTTTCCGATAAGGTTTCAGTTAGATGCTTCAAAATTTCTGTACACTGGCTATGGTAATCTAACAAACCTTCAGCGAACGTTGCTAATTGTGAAATTTGCTCAACCTGGAAATATTTTTGGGGCTGTTAATTTTCATTTGATAGAATTAATTGGTTGCAAAAATTGCATTTAAACTTATAAATTATTCATGGAAATTGGAAGTAAATTATCGTATATCCTAAATTTTTCAGTGAACTTGTCCTAGACCTCCATTTTGTGTAATTTCTATACTATTCGTTATCAAGATAATTAATATCTTCTATTTGACTTGAGAATATCACAAAGAGATGAAAACCCACCCACTCAAACCGAGTGTTCTTTATTGGTTTATAAGAAACCACAAATAAAAGAAATGTGAATATTATTTTCAAGAGAATTCTATGGTGATATATTTAAATGAGATTTGTAGACATTGTTTTGAATGAGTATAATTCGAACGGATGGAAATAACAGAATTAACTTCAAATAGAAATTATGTGTCAAATTTAACAACAAATAAGAAGTTTTTATTGAACTCTTTTATTGTACACAACTTCTCAAAACTTACTAAATGTTTATCCACTTCTTATGTGATAAAATATGTCGTGTTGTTTCTCGGTATGAACAAAATTGAATTCAAATTCTTAATCAGCTATAAGTCTCTTCATTCATTACTACTAGTAAAAATGTGAGTTAGACTCCAATCTTCGGTTTTGTAAACATATCCCATATTTGATTTTAATGTGATCTTCTATCTATTAAAATTAAATTAAGGTTATGCTAGTCGATGATTTTTTCTATCATTACTGTATATATAGCAGCACTAGCATATTATGGTCTTCATATAATCCGTTTGATTAACGCTATTAAACTCATGCTTACCTCAATTTTTTTGAGGAGCTATCATTAAAAAATATTTCACTTTTATTCATACACACGTGCACTATTTTTGCTTATATTTATAACAAATATTTGTTCCATAAGAGATATATAGTGTGTTTATCAAAATTCGCAACATATAGGAAACTTTTTTATTATTATCATTTTGATAAAAAGTCTAGGATGTAGTTGTTAATAATATTTTGATAATCTATAAAATTACCAGCTTGCGGCATTTGTTGAAATGTTTTAACAAAATTCTTCTTTCAATATGAATAAAGAAAATAATAATTCTACAATCAGTAATGCCTCAAAGTATCTACATTCTCTTTGAGTACAAGTTTCCGACATATACTGTATATTGGAATATAGTTTGAAATTTCAAATAAATTTATTTCATTACAATTTTTATATATTACGAGCTCAGTGGCGTAAGATATATTTTTAGGAATTTATCTCCTGACGCAAACGAATTGAAAACATGATGCAATTCTTCAATTTCAATCTAAAACACAAAATTGCTGTAATAGAGAAATATATTTTATGAATTAATAAAAATGTCGATTTTGAAAATTCGCAAAACTAAATCATCAATGTGTTTACTTAGCCTTTTCGACTGACTGCTTCTATTCGTCTTGGCATACTATTAAATAACGTTTGGCAGTATTGTGGTGTAAAATTGTTCCAGATTTCTCGGAGAAAAATCTGGACCACTAGATGTCCATTTTAAAATTGACATCAAATTTTTTACTTCTTTAACCGTACGGCAGGAGATATCATATTGTTAGAAAATACATTCAATATTATTAAAACGCATGTCTTAAGTCACTTTGAAGCACATTGAAGTACTCGTAGTTAACAGCTTTCATAATACTTTGCACAAACTTATTTTTGTTTTGAAGACTGTCATTTTGACACATCTTCTTACTAAGTTTGAATTTTTGGAGCCGATGGAGATGTTCATAAAGACACTGAATATGTCAAATCTAACATTATCAACACAAATTTTGACATTTTTAATGGTGAACGTATTCATCACGTGTTGTCAGACGAGTGCTATTTGAGTTATTTACAGATACTTGAAGCATTCATCTTGGTCAAAAAATAGAATTAAATCGCGAACATTTACTTGCGATCATTTTCTATGACTTTCGAATTAAACAGACAGGAGTGTGCCGATTAACTCGCTTCGAATTTTAATGATGAAGCGCCATCTCGAGCCACCGTGTTTCGCAGGTTTTCCAAATTCAATTGTGGTCGCACTTCGCTACAAGATGAATTGCGTGAAGGTAGTCCAAAATTGGCTGTTGTGCCAAAAAAAATCGATGCTGTGAGTAAACTGATATTGCAAGATCGTCATTTGACATACCGTGAGATTGAGGCATTCTTGGGCATTAGTACCACTCGCATACATTCAATATTGCATAACATTTTACTGCCAAAAGATTTGTTCTCGTTGGATACCGCATAAATTGAAAATCGCTTATAAAAATTCAATTACAGTGTTCCACAAGACATCTATAAGATCGTGACAAGCGACGAATTAAGGATCTGTGCATATGAAACCAAAACTAAAAAACAATGGACTGTATGTGTCTTTCAATACAATAAAAGTATCCGCGCACGATGCACTTCGACGTAAATGGTCGCCTGTTTTTTCGTAATAACTGGACATGTCGCTTTCGGTCTATTAGAGCAACGGAGGACTGTCCATTCTGAATGGTACAACAGAATTTGCCAGAAGTGCTCGAAAAATCAGGGAAACCAAGCGTAGAAGACGAATCATTCTTCACCGCAAAAATGCGAGCTCTCCCACATCAGTTCACACAAAAACTTTTTTGAACAATCAAAACATCGAATTGACGGGTCATCCGCCATACAGTCCTTGTTTGGCATCCAATGATACCTTGTTATTGCCACAGATCAAAAATAAACGCATGCAAAAGTGTATTGATGTTAATGGAAAATATTTTAAGAAACAATAAAGCTATATTCAATAATATATATTTGTTTTTATTTGTATATCTCGAAACTTTAGTAGCAACCCTCTTACTATCACGATACCCAATTGCACTACCTTACACGCATCTTCAGATATAAAGTTAATCCAAACGATGGAGTCCATAATTTTTTATCTGTGACCCATGCTAAAACAACAAAATCAAAAGTGGTAATAATCCTCGATGCTCTTCCGGGGATTCATGACACTAACGTGAGATTCTGCTGGGTACTTGAAGTGGAGGGGAGCTCAAAAGCAAATAGGTTTGCAAGAAACAGGACGAAGGAAGAAGACGCCGACAAAGTTAATAGGTCGAAGGAAGAGGATGCCGAAAAAACAGTTTATACTACCAATGAGATTGTTAGAATATAGTATTGTCACAAGAATACGAGACAAACATCATAGCGATTTGGCAATAAAGAGAAAACGAAGAATAAGATTCACTCTATCCAGAAGAGTATGGGAGTGGTCACTGAACATTGTATTGTTGGCACAAGACTCTTGAAATGTGGAGTGCCAATAGACAACTATTACTGTAACGAGGAATAATAGACGATCGAGCGTCTGGCTTGACAAAAAATGACGTCGATGACTGGGAGACGATCGATACAATAAATTGTCTCGAAGAAATATAAAGAGTAAAAAATTGTATTGATAATACTTCAAAATAAGGTATTAAAGAGGATTGAGATAGCAAGGGGGTTAACTAAGGTTCCACTTCGTGGAAAATAAAAGGTAACCCGATGAGCTTGAGGCGTTTGAGTAAACCACGACCAATCTAGATCGAGATTATTCGCACTAAGCTAACCTACCCACACTATTTTGTAACAAAAATAACGAAAAAGAAAAAATAGGTTAATATTGTTAGTTTTAAAACCTAGTTTTTACACCATTCTGTGACAGGTTCTTAAAAAATTTTTAATAGTTGCGTTATTCCATAATATTCTTAATTCGTACACAGCTCTTGAAGCTCTTTAGTTAATTTTGAAACAATACGGCTGATATGAAACTTCACTGAATGGCAATGAGTGAAATTGTTAAATTTTAACATAACTCGTCTATCTGATTGTTGTAATTTAGGTTTTACACCACGTACAACTTTTTATGAGGAATAAATTTTTTCGTAATATTAAAAATAAAAGTTTCCCATACACTGTCAACTTTTGTAGGTACATTGTCTAAACAACGGAATCACTATTTAATATTAGTACTTCCTCAAGTTCTGTTCTCGACTTGAAATATTTCTCTTCCTGTAAACTCATAAGTTTCGATTGCGTCTTGTTCTAAAAGCCGCTTTCAATCGGAATACTCAAAGCCACTTATCTAATAAAATGAATATATTTCGTATACTTACATCATTTTCTAGTAAATTGAACATTCCCATTTGAGCAAGTTGAAGGGATTCGGCGAACTTCTCTTCAGCCATTCTGATTTCATCATCTGGAATATTTGATCCTGTTATGTTAAGTAACAGGTCAAAACATGCCAAATTAATTCATGCTCTAAACGAATACTAGTGACATAAAATAATATAAAAGGGTGAAACTACGATAAAATTAAAATTTTTATCGAATTCAGGCAATAACAAATAAAAAAATCATTTTTCATTCATGAATTCAAGGGAAAGTGAAGTAATAAATATGTAATACGATGTGGTAAAGTAACAGATTTTTATGTTTTATCAAAAACATAAAATAATTGTATTTGAACACGCAGGTCAATTGAAGAAACTCTAGAGGATAATCTTGTTAGAACATGTATATACTGAATGTTTGCATCTGTCACAACATTTTAAAAATAAGTGTGAATAAATTTACGGAAAGTTGTTTTCGAGTTACCAAGAATTTTGTTTACAAGATAATTTTCGGGAGAACATACTATTTGGCATAAATTGAAGCTTTCTAATGTCCACATAATAGAAAATAAACGATTCATTTGGGATTACTTTACAACGAATTTGATAAATTTACTTTTCATGTATTTACCAAGCAATTTTCGAAACAGATATGAATCAGAAACTTTTTTTGAACGAGGGCGAAATGATTTATATTAATTAAACATTATCTAAGATACTAAAGTAGAGAGATTTCAGTTTCATCTCTATTTTAAAAATAAATTCCATATCTTCAGTTTTGTATTGAAAATAAGCGATCATAGTAAGTTAGTAAAATACGAGGTCTGGCTATTAAATATTCTATATTCGAATGCTCCCCTTCAATATACTCCCCTCGCCACACACCTTTCTATAAGTTTTTTCCATTGATCGAAGCTATGCTGGAAGTCTTCTTCGGTGAGTGCCTTTAGGAGCTCTGCCGTTTTTTGCTTTACCACTTCCATCGACTCAAATCGGGTCCCCTTCAAAGCAGATTTTATCTTCGGAAACAAAAAAAGTCGCACAGTGCCAAATACTCTTCACAGATAGCGCGTTATGGACAGGTGCGTTATCTTGGTGCAAAATCGGGCCGTCTTTTACGAATTCATTCTTGCAGTGTTGCCAAAACTGACAAATAGTCTGGTTGACAGTCTGACCCTCTGGCACCCATTCAGTCATCACGATACCATTAATAACGATAAAAACGACCAACATTGCCTTGAATTTTGATTTGCTCTCCCGAGTCTGACTAAAGCGCTTACACCACTCAAAAACACGCGCACGAGATAGAGAAAAAAACACAATTAATGTCTAGATTTATAGAAAATGTTTTATTTTCTCTCAGAGTTCTCCATACTAAAATTTGTGAAATCTAGAAACTCATGTGAGCTGTTTGAGAAATTAATTCACTATATGTATTCTGACTGTATAATAACCTAAGTTGGGATTATTAAATCTATAAATAAATTCACTAATTCACTAAATTGTATAATGTGCTTTCTGGAGTCATGGATAAACCAGGAAATATAGAAGCTCAATTTTGAAAGAATCTTTATTTCGTATTATTATATATGTTTTGATTTTTTTTGTTGTGCAGTCTTCAAATTGTTTTTTTTTTGATGAATTTCGAAAAATTATAATATCGATAATATCTCTTTTCGCCTCAATTGTGGGTCAGATAGTTTCTATGACGCAGGTGCCAACAGGTCTAATGGCTGCTTTGTAGATTTTCACCTTGGTTTCAGTACTTGAACAGTAGGCTCCATTTCTAGATTAAATGCGGTACTTTATCTCTTCTGATCGGATATTTTATTTCTGATTACAATCTTTATGCTAACAATTCTGGAGCTTGTTTAGAAAGTTTGAATCTCTTATAAGACCTCCTTTCCTGAAATGGATTTTGGCTCATTTGATATACCTTCAAAATCATCATCATTTTGTGGTGAAATTGGTCCTTCAATTTCTTCTTTTAAGGGTTCAGACATATTTTTAGGCACTGAACACAATTGGTACTTGGATACTGTTCCAACTTTAAAGGCACTTCTTTTACCATTTTTCTATATCATATATTCCACACACGATTCATAAAAAACATTGCCGAGACCAAGATTTCTCATTTTTTTCAATTCGTAATCTTTCCATATAAATGATCTGGATTGTTTAAACAACGTAAAATGATAAAATTCAAAAACAAAATAACTCCCCAAAAACAAGTCATAAATGAACATTATCAAGCATAAAACTAGCGGAATAGACAAAAAGCTAAATTTTGTGAACTGGATTAATATATTGTAAAGGTTGGAACTAAATACTGTATGTGAATCACGCAGTGAAGGACTAGTACTTAAGGCAGTTGTCGCTTCAAATGAACTTAGAATCACTATGACGAGCTTCCATAGTTAGTGCAACTACATCGAGTTTTTTAAACGTATACCGTTAGTATTTCGTAATAGAATCATTCTAATAACAAGTCAGCACAACTTGTACAAAACCTTCAACAAAAGTTTCAAATACGTATCAATCAATAATAAGAAATTAGTTTCTGTTTAAGTCGACCACTTTAGAAAAGGATTCTGATTGTAAATAATATTAGAAATTTTTAAAAAGGATCTAAGTCCAATCTGTTTCTCACGATTTCAACGGAAAGTATTTCATTAACGCGACGAAGACAGAATGTATTGATTTTAGATCTAAATGACTAAATGGAATAAGAAATATACTAAAGATTTTTATGTTGAAAATTTTTTAAAAGAAACAAAGGGCACCATAGCAACTAAAAGCAAATTTTTATACGTATGTAAATCATCCTCTCTATGTCTTTTGATAAGATTTTTTTCATGGAATGATTTAAAAATAATGAAAAACAATGAAATATACACAAAGAAAAAAATGTGTTGGTATGCTAATGCATGGTACAGGCTAAATTTCACAATTGAACACTATTTACTAACTGATAACAGGTTAGTTGATAAAACAAATTCCAATTGTAATAAGATCGTAATTTGAATAAAATAAATCAATAGAATGTAACGACGGCAAAATCACGTATATACTCGCAATAGGGCGCATGCAAGTGGTATAAATTCCATTGATTATTTTTTCTCGGGAACATTAGGTTTTTTCCAACCTGCTAGTTGGGACCGTACTTGGAACGGTTATCGGAAGCGTTTATATATATATTTTCTGCACAATCTCCGGCTATGCACAGTTCTTGTTAACAGTACTTGCTATCAACCAAGTATTGAAAAAATCGTCCCGGAAACGGTTCACAAACGATATCTAACAATAAGTCGGTTGGAACGCAAAACAGGTATAATGGTAACCGCCCGGTTGGAACACGTAATTTTTATTGCGCAGAATCGTCACCGTACCAAGGACGGTTTTTTTGGTCGGTTGGAACGAACCTATTATAGTCCAATATTACCATAAAATCTCCATTTCAACATTAAATTTGTCTTTAATTGTATGAAATGATCATTAAATAGTGGAAAATAACCGTCGTGACGTCAAATGCCAAGTCCCTTATTTTTGTGTTCTTTAAGTGTTTTCATAATGTTATTATTATTGTGACATTGATAATGATCTACGAAGATGATTGAAAGTAGTTTTGTGAAAGAACAATCAGACAATCTACCGAAAATAGATGATGCATTCATGATGACTGCATATTTTGCATCTAATCAAGATTTTACATTGGCTGAGGTCAAAGTAGTGAAAACTACAAGGTAATTATGATTATTATACATTGTATATGTTTAGTGATGTGGGGAGGAAAATTTTCCAAAACGGAAAATTTTCGACTGTTTTTCCGGAAAATTTTCAATGTCAAAAAAGCAATTTTTTAGAAATTTTTTTATAGGACATGTATGAACTGTCCATTTTTTCATTAGTTTTCTTTTATTTGTCAATTTCTGTACCATTTAAACTAAAACTATAGGTTATAATTCTAACTTTGTAATCCACATGAATTAAATATTTGATTCTGTTTTACTTAAAATTTGTCCTATTGTTTAATTTAAGTCACCATATTTCATATCATAACAAAAAAGCACTGGAAATGAATCACCCATTTCTTTTATTATTTGATAAAATAAAGTAATTAGGTAGTGGCAAAAGCCAGAAGATGACACCACTGCTATAAAGAGAATTGTGTAGTGGGACTAAAGCAAAATTCATCCTGCTGTGAAGAAAAATGTGTAACCAGAAAAAAACAAGTGTGTGGAAACATTTTGTGGAAGTCCATGAAGGCATCAAAATTATTGGTAAATGTAAATATTGTGATCAGAAATATGCAAATAATGCCGCAAGGATGAAAAAACATTTATGTGCATGTAAAAAATGTCCAGAAAGAATAAAATGCATTTTTCAAAAGTTGGTGCAACATAAGACAGGAGAAACTTCTTGTGGAAAAAATGTGCTTCAGATATCACATGTAAGTAAACAATTTTTTTATTTATTCTTAATAATAGTAGTAAACCATAGTTATGTGTATATAACTTAATTTTTGGCTAAGTTATTCACTTTTATTTGCCAGTAATTTGATAAAAGGTATAGATATCTACTGAATCAAATAATAATAATTGTTGTAAATTCTTAATTGAATGCACCTTCTATATTGTTTTTAAAAGGATATCCTTTATAAATATAACATGGACTACAATATATTCTATGAGAATGAGAAATCCATACAAAACATTTTTACGAGTGTTGAATTGAAAGAAATGGGTATAAATATATTTTAATAAGAAAATAAAATTAAGAAAACTGATGATGTGAATAAAAAAATAAAAATATATTTAAGGTATACTATATGTATACGTTTTTTAATCAAAAACAAAACTAGTAAAACCCAAACTCATTATTGTATACATGTAGTGTTTGTGAAAAAGTTTATTTTAATTAATGTAAAGAATATTATGAAGTTAAAGAATAAGTTTTCGCTAAACAAATTTTTATTTCTTTTTATAAATGCTTAAGAAAAATTGAAACCAAAACTCATTCAAATAAAGAATGTAAAACAAAACCTTGCTCTTCGAGTTTCTCTGAGCTAGATGTAGAAATAAACCATGCACTACAGCATGTAAATTTGATCTTTTTGTCATGCATTTAATTTTAAACATGAGACTTTACCAACTCAGGAATATCTCAGGTACATGGCTGTAATTTTCTCTTATAGATTTTGCTTTGTATGTTGGCAGGCCTGAGCAAAGGTCTGGTATGTCTGCTAGTTTTGTTTTAAATAAAAGTTAAATTACGTTGTTTATCTGTCATTGCAGGTGCAGGAAACTGAAGAAAGTAAGGTTAATCTGCCAATGGATCTCAATGAACAAGAGGCAACTTCAAGCAGCTATTCAAATTCAAAGAATATCTTATCAAGATTTGTTGACAAAATGTCAACAGAAGACAAAGACAAAGAAAAAGCAGACGAGACATTGACACGTGCTATATTTGCAAGTGGAACCCCACTTTCAATTACTGAAAATAAATATGGGTGGAACACCACAAACATATTCGTCCATCATACAAATTACCATCGCGTTATCGTTTATCGCATTCCCTTTTAGATAAAGAGTAGAACAGAGTACAAGAAATAGTGGTTCAAAAAATTGCTGAAGCAGAATCATTGACACTGCTCTCGGATGGATGAACTGACATACAAGGAAATCCTTTGCCTTTTTCACCCCTGACCAAAGAAGAAGAATAGTCCGTTAAATCATTTTTAACTGACAGAGACAATTTCTGTTTTCATCCAGTGCACTTAGCTGCAAATTTTGTCAGAAGATGATTTAATGACAGCTATTGAAACCATAATTGGAGTTGCTAAAAACACTCCTGGTATCAATGAAGTTACAGTAATGTCAGATATAGCAGAATACAAAGCAAAACAAAAGCTCTGGAGTAAAGACATTATTTGGAAAGCTGCCTGTAAAATATCTCCAATAACTTGGTGGAAAGGTTATTGCAGTACAAGAGAACTATCTAGGGTTGCAGTCAGAATTTTGAATATTCCCCCAACTGCCGCTTCATGTGAACGCAACTGGAAGGCATTTAGCAACATTAAAACAAAAATGAGAAATAGATTGTCAGGTGAACGCACTGCAAAACTAGTATCGGTTTCACAAAATCTTCATTTGTTAAGCTATGACAATGTCATGTTTTTAAATTCTAATTATGATCATGATCTGTTAAACGAAAACATGGATGCAGATTTTTCACCTAGTTGTAGCAGCGATTCTGATTTAAGTCACTTTGTGCTTTCCAATTCTGAGAGTGACTTAGAAAGTTAGGACATTAACATCATAGAATATTGGTGCTTTCACAGTTAGAAAAATGTTTGCAGAAAAAATATGATCATAATCATATTATGTTTGATTTTTTCCCCTTACAAATTCTTACGTATAAATTTTGGTCATTTGTTTCGATTTTAAATACACTTTTGTAACAATTCATTTTTTTCATAAAATCATTAACAAAAAAGATTCATTTTTTTTAAACAGAAATATGCGTTATTTCAGAACATACTTTTGTTTTCATTTTAAAAATTCATTGATCAATTTAATAAATAAAATATGCTCCAATATTGTATTTATTACATTTTATCTTTTCAGCTTTATACATGATTAAAAATTTATAAACCACGATTTCTATGCTTTGATAAGTATTTAATTTTGATTTTTTTATGTGTTTTTGTTTGTTTGTTTGAAGAGGTAAAAGGGCATCATATCCATTCCATAGTTGATAAAAAGCTCCAATTCCATTTACTTGCAGTCTCTAATTAACTAGAGTTTAATTTTACAATACCATATTAATTTAGTTGCAAAGAAAATTTTCCGAAAACCCACAACACTATATATGTTACAGTAAAACTAATAAATTTGATGATTATATAAAATTATTAAATAAATTATTTCATATTTATCAAATTTACCGGTTAGTTTATAAAATCCCGAGCTCGTAATGGGGAATATGATAAATATCATGATTTATTTGATTTAAATCAGATTTTTGTTAATTAAATTTTTTTAACAAGTCTTCAAATTTATAGTTATTCATTACTTCATATCTGTAAAGGTAATACAGATCTTAAACAGCATCATAAAATATAATTGAAATAAATTTCATTCCAGATGTTACGCCTTTTATGAGTATAACATTTTTAACACTGATGGATAATCAGATTTAACATAAGATTTAGATCATATATAATTAGTTATTTATGCAACAAGTGATACTTTTTTCACGAGTAGGACGGTTTGATCAATTCCTACAAGTGAAAAAAAGTTACATTACTCACAAGTTTCTTACGAAATTTTTTCTACGTCCGTAGACTTGAAAATATCCGACAAAACTTTTATCAATTTTTATTTTGTAATAATAATATTAAAAGTACAACTGTGAGCATTATTAATTTGAAGTGAATTAGAAGTTACATTACTGTTGGTACTTGAAGTGGCAACATTTCAAATCGAGTTTAAAGAAATAACATCGTCTATAGTTGTATTAGTACTTGGATTGGAGTGTTGGTAGGATCTTGAACATTTACAATGTTGCTTGAAGTCGAACTAGTGCTTATTAAGTTGAATTATATTACCACCGGAATCCACTAATAGAGACGCTGAAGAGCGTCGAAATGTATGCCCGGAGTAGTTTTTTAGATTAGGTAAATTCAAATATGTTGCAATAAGCGAGGGAATAAATAAAAGTGTAACAGTTTATAGGAGAAACGAATTGACATGAGAAAGAAAGCGTTCACAGCCCACTATTTTGATATAACAATTTTATAATTGCGTGAAAAAATGACACCTTACAGCACTTTTCTTAAGGCAAAAGCATGAAAAAATGAATAGCTGCAATACTTTTTTTCACGCTTTTTGACCGATTACATTCTTTATGAGTGCCAATGAATGAAAAAAAAAACGTGAATATTATAACGGACGTAGAAAAAATATAATTAATATATAATATATAATAATTTTTTTAAGTATAAATACCTACGTCAACTTTAGTTACTAAAACATAATATATAAATGATTTTGAGATATTGAATCGTATTATTATTATATTATGTCTTGTAAGTAATAATAGGCTATGTAAGTTTATTATGTTCAAATTCATTTTCGAGAATTTTAAAATACAAACATTTTTAATAATAAAGTAGACGTGTAAGTTAACAAATATTGGATGTGGCAATGGTGTCATCCAAAGCTCACGAAAATTAGCGGCGTTTGAAGAAAGCCAAATTTAACCGAGAATTTATTAATTATTGGGACTTTTTTTGACAGAATATATATATATATATATATATATATATATATATATATATATATATTTTGAGTTATAACTATGTCAAAATTAAATTGACAATATAAAAAAAATTCATGCATATTTCCTATTGATGTTACGAACTAAACTTTATCTACGCGTCAACAGAAACAACTACTTTTTCAAATTTTTTAACACTGGACTTTGAATTATATTTGACGTTATTTGAAACTTTTCGGTAACTATGGTCTGAGGTCAGGTAAATTATCAATTAGCTGATTGTGAATCCTAATCCAAAACCAGATTTTGATTTTCCGAACGTCGCCTTCCATTTTTTATGCAAATTTTAAATTTAAAACATAATATATACTTTTGCTCTCGATTTTTCTTCCATAATATTTCTTTTGTTGTATAATAAATACTAGATGTTTTATAAGTGTTATTGAGCAGTTAGTTATCGAAGATTTACCCACTCAACCGGATTTTGCACTAAAAGAACTATTTTTATGTTGAAATGCCGAAATGTATAAAAATTATGCTGCTCATGAAAAATAATAGTAGATAGCCGTTTAAGGTCAATAAATAATTTTCAAAGTTCAAAAAACCATAGAAAATCCGTCTGCTAATAGCATTTATCCACTTCAAACACCAAATTATTGGACATTGTAGTTTCATGGCCAGAAAGTTAAACGTAAACCTCCATGATTTTCTAACGAGAAATAGATTTCTATATTCAAATTTCCATTTTGATGTTTAGGTTGGCCCAGAAGACACTTTTTTTTAAATCGGAACCCTATTATTTGACATCGTAAATTGTTTCCACGCCCTATTTCCAGAAACTTTTACTTAGGTCACTGTTTTAATAGGACCCAACGTATAAAAGGGTTATGTAGTTTTCGGCAAACCAAAACCCCCCTTTTTCATACATAAATTTTGGGATAACCTTTGGAACTTATATAGTTGGTTGAATTTTTGTTCATATTACTTTCAATGCTATCCCTATACGGAATTTCATTTATTTATTGACTTCCTTATTTTTAAAATTCATGATAATTAAAGGCAATACTATGTTCGTAAAGTATAAACCAACATTTAAAACAAAGAAACTGGAATTTGTAGGGACAAAATTTGAAAAAAAGCAATAGCTAAAAAGGAAAAAAAAACGGATCGAACCACAGATAATTATTAATGGAACGTGAACTATAAGACTTATAGTTAATTTCTGTTAATTTTTTTTATGTTTTTCATTAAAGAAAAACTTTCAAGAGTCTCTAGAAGTCTCTAGAAGTTCAATCTTCATAAACTTAAATTAGGATAATAAATTTAAATTATAGTGATAAAGATGATTCATTAATTTTGGTTGATCAAAATAGTTATGGTACCTAAGACATCTTAGGTGGAAATTTTTAGTCGAAAAAAAAAATGATAACAGATAATGATAGAAACTAAGAAGAGCAGCTTAATCGAAATTTTTGATATTGGTTTGCCAGAGTAGAAAGGGTAATATCATATGCATACAAGTCGATTATCTCGATCAGTTTCCGAACAACAATGAACGTGATGCGAACATAAAGATCATAATCGGATCAATCTGATAATAGTTTCCGAAAAGTTCTTTAGCACTTTCATTGGCAATAATTAAAATTATTGTAGCAATTTCTGCTTTCAATTTCTAGCAGCGTGTACATTTTATCTTCATCCCTTTTTGCATATTTATAATTTAAATTTTAATCAAACATTTGTTTATTAACTGATTGGTATTTCTGTCAAATTTTCACAGAGTTTTTAGCTGGTTCACCTTATATAATGTGATATTTGTTGCCTAAATTGATTAAGTCAGTTCCATTATTATTGATATTTATACATAAATTAATGTATCTGATTATTGTAATTGATAAATATCCTACAACAAAAATCATTCAGAAACTGATGGCTAAGATCTTTTATATCGACCGGTATAAAAAATGCAATGCGTTAAGTTAAATATTGCTTACTAATGGTGGAAATTAAGTGATGAGACTCGCAACGTAGCGTTCGTTACGGCAACACAATAAGACTTAAGTCACATCGGTTGTGCGCAGTAATTGATGTTGTGAAACCGTATTTTGAAGTGTGTTATATAAATAAATGATAATATTTCCACAAATATCACCAAAAAAAAAAAACGAATATAACACAATCGTAAACACGAAATCGGAAGCACCTTTTTCAGTTTTTTGAAACACATTTACTCTACCAGCGTTATAGGAGTTTTATTAAAAAAGTTTTTTAAAAAAACTTAGTAGTCACATTGAATCTATTTCAACGCTGATGAGACGAATTACAGAATACCCGCTTTCTAACGAAAACATTTGTCGTCAAAGACGAGCGCAAGCAAGCGTCGAAATCGGGACTTGATCACAGCTCAATTCTCGATTCAAATTATAATATAACGACCTTATAAGACTAGGCAGTCAAGTTGCGCAACCAGTCGCCAGTCTGGCTGGCTATCCAGTGAAGCAGCTAGAAAATCATCAATTTCGAAAGAAGATGAAAAAGGAAGATAATGCGCAACTCACTTCGCTGTTCAGTATAGACGGGAACGTTTATTGAATATGACAGGCAAGATGAGAGAAGAATATTTGTATTTTTTGTCGCTATTAATGAAAAAAGGAAACGAACAAGGACAGTGCATATACATCGAATTGTTTCTTTTAGACCATCATAAGGATTATACTACACACTTTTTGATGAACTATGTGCAGATGACACTGGGTGCTTCAATTACTTTCGCATGTTGAGACCAAGTTTTTTCGAGCTGTTGGACTTAATAAGAGATCATTTTTGGTGGAATTTTTTTTTACCAAGGGTGAACTCTCATTGGATATATGAGAGGTTTCGCCATCTTACCTAATCCCTCAAAATGAAGTATCTGCGGTTGATAAAATTCTCGTAGCATTCTCATATATTTTGAAGATTTAACAGTTACTAAATCGCCGTTCGCATTTTCAAATAAGAATGTTGTACCCTTTTAAGGTATTTTCACTCAAAAATCATCACTTTTAGAAAATGTAAAGGGGTTTGAAGTTTTACTTTATGACTTTCTTTACTTCATAGTCTGCAATTTTGAGCGATAACATGCCCAGTTAAGTTAAAAAATGTTATGAAAGTTGCTAAAACGCGGTAATTTTCCTTAAAAGTACACAATTTTCAAGTCCAACAATTATGACAATTACGACTAACGTGTGCTATCAAATTTTGCTTCAGACTTGGGCGACAGTAACTTTTGCCAAGCTTTAGCAGGCTAAGGTGCTTCGGTAGTTTAATACTTTGCCAGAAGGACGACAATCGATGGAAGATAATCCACAGGCTTTTAAATGCAAGGACAGCTTAAAGATTATAATGAATAATCGAGAAACAGTTGAATTTGCGTGAAAGGTGTCTGACTTCTTGAAACTTGAACCCCATTTTAAAAAAACGTGTCATTATTTGTAGCAAGACTCGCAAGACCCCCAAAAAACAAGAATCGTTCAGAGTTCAGATGCATGCTGATTAATTGTGATTGTGAAATCTCATTAAAAAATTCCTGCTGACTGTTCTTTTTGCTTAAATTGAAACTCATCTAAAGGTATGGTATTCCAATACGTGAGTTCGAGTACTGTTATGAGGAATATCTGCAACAGTGTATGGCAACCAAAGAGAATTATTTTGAATGGGAAAACATTCCATTGAAAATATGTTCGAATAAGCCCGAGGTAAAAATCAGTCTCAGAACTCAGTTTTCACCCTTCGTATGATATTTTCAGTTATAAAATAATGTTGAGCCTAGAAAACTCTGAAAGACTACGTTAGGGATTGAATTTTTACAATAAACTGCCTGACGAAAAAAAATATCAGAATTTGGAAAAAAGTCAAAGAATTAGTTAACTTCCCTCGCATTTTCTTCTAAATCCGGGGTACTACACGATGCTTCTAATATTGGGTGCTGGTATGATGCGTAGTGCGCAAAACATTCGACGAATGTTTTGCTTCCAACGTTGGTCATGGAAAGTTGTTTTTTTGAGCCGCGTCAAAGAGTACAACGTCAACATTGCAACGAAATTGGAACCAGCACTCGTGGTACAACTACACAATTTTTTATACTCTTGCGTGTTTGTTATGAAAAACCAAAGTTGCCAGTATCATCCAGTTTATTTTGATAGAATTGATATCTGTTGTATGCTGTTAATCACTTTTTTTCCACGTTTAGGTAGGTTTCCAGCCTTCGTCCAATGTTCAGCCAACGTTGGAAGGTGAATGTTGACGCAAACTTTGGAAGTATCGTGCAGTACCGGCTTAACCTTATTTAACATACCTATCAGGCATGATCGATCCCAATGCAAGCGTTATTCCTTCACAAGTAATTTAAATCAAAAGGTCAAGTTTCTTACACATAGGAAGAGGGTATGAAAATGATTTTGAATTTTAAAAACATCGGTTATTTCATTCGCAATCTTTTATGTAATCTCAAAACGTAAATATAAATCAGAAGCCAAAAAAATAATAGTAGATTATTTAGGTTATCATCCATATTCCACAATCTCAGTCACTGATTATGAGTACTAGGAAAACCAAGAATTAGTAATTTACGAAGCTTGATCTGAGTATACCAAAAAAGCAAAATTTTTCATAAATGTAATGAATTAGTATTTATGTTTATTATATTTCGTAAATGGGCTGCAAAAAAGCTGCAATTTGTAATAAAACGTTTCTTTAAAAGTTATTTTTGCTGTAATCATATAAACTCTCAGAGGGGTTTAAGGAACAACTGTTTTCCTACCCTTTTTCAGTACTGAGACTTTTCCCACTTCGCATCTTTTATTTAGTTTTCACAGTACAATATATCACAAACTTCCTAAACTTTCATATATAACATTATAATGTCAAAAAATAAAGGAAAAATGCTTTAAGAACGAACCTGTTTCAGTGTTCCACATAAACTAGATCAAAAGTACAAGGTATAGGGTGACAATTAGAATACCAGGGGCAACTGAAATTGACTAAACATACCATGAGATGCTCCCTGCGTTTTTATAGGACTGGAATATGGGCTTAGTGCCCCTTTAGATGCTACAAACCATGCTTATTATTGTAACATGCTTTTTGTTGTGTGATAAATGTGTTTTGTTGCGCGTAAACAAAGTATATTGCTTGTATTTTCAAAATATGTATCAAAATATAAAATTATTCACATCACAATTATTTTTATTGTATTATCTACAGGGTCTTAGTAAATTTAGCTCCAAAATTTCGAGAGGGAGTTGAAGAGCTCAAGATAATTCAAATCAATATTCGGCTTTTTTTCCGAATTTTCTAAAATAAACCCTTATATTGCAATATGCCAATCGGTCTGTTACGTTTTTCGTCAAATATTTGTCTCTAATTATTTTAACGCAGTACACACTTTTGTTTTGTAGTCATTTCCAAATAAAAGAAGAAATCAATTTGTTGACGACATCCCACTCAATTCGGAAAGATTAATAAAATATCAGTTTCCAGTTCAAAACGTCCTCTTTAACTACAGCGCCTACTACAGAATTTTAGTGATTGTGGTGATCTTATTCTTTAAAATGATTCTAATATTTTCAACTTTGCTAATTTAATTATTTATCTTAGAAGCATTAATTTTTGATTTTCTGTGGGTCCTGGGTCGATTTTAGCCCCAGGCCCCATTACTTCTTAATCCGGCGGTGCTTGTCTATTATTTCTTTTAAAAATAATTCGTATTTTTTATTAATTTTAAGAATACAACAAATAGAATAGTTTTTTATCGTGTATTCTGTGTATTGTTCTTTAATAGTTCATAGTTTCATATTCGGGTTTATTCCGTATTTAATTTTTCCCAGCATCTCTGCAACTACGGGATTGGAATAAAAAAAATCACACCAAACCATTAACAGCTAGACACCATAAACGGCAACTTGCACCATAGTAAAAAGCTGAAAACCATCCTTGCTTTTCTCAAGTAGGTTTTTTTTATATCTGGCATATATACGTAGTGCCGTTCATGAGTTCTTGGGATGTTAGTAAATAGAGAACGTTTGCAAAAATATTTGTGCACGTGTCTTAATAAGCTGTGCACAAAGTTTCAACTTGCTGCTTCGATTCATTTTATTATAGAAGAGCTCGAACGAATAATGTCTCAAATTGAGTTTCGTGCTGTTTGACTAAAGATGGATTAACATAAATATAAATCAAAAACGGAATGAAGGATTTATGTCCATCATTTTCAACAATCAAAAATTGATCTAAGTTGTTTCGCTGGAGATGAGAATCATTAGAAGATGACCCACGTGCGGAAGGTCCTGTGACAGCGACTACTCCAAAACGACGCCCAAAAAAAACGAAATTGCGGCACAGACCTGCATTTTCAATGCAAGTGTTCTAAGAATCCTACTTAAACATTTAAATATGACAAAAGTTAATGCAAGGTGGCTGTGTAGAATTTTCAGCTCGGAGAAAAAGCAGCGTCGAGTAGAATGTTGTGATCGATTTTGCTGCGAGGACCACGAAAGTGTAATACGATCAATTGTAACGGGTGATGAAACTATGGTCTTCTACTTTGATCCGACATCCAAAGAAATTGCATGTGTTGAATTAAAAAGGAAAGCCTGTGCCCAGAAACCTTTTGATTGACTTCAATAAACAACAATTAACGCGGCGTAATACTTTGACTTACGTAGGCAGTTGCATCAAAAAATTATCGAAAAAAGTTTCGCAAAATCAGCCGAGGTGTACTTTTGCTTCATGACAATACTCCACTCCACTGCTTTGCTTTCCAAAGCTACACGAATGTAGCTTCACAGAGATTAAACTCACACCTTATAGCCCTTTGTAAATCTAATGGCCTAGTTAAGGGGTAAAAGATTTAACAGTATTACGAGTATTTTGACTCTTGATTAAATATTTTTATCGTGGAATTGAAGCTTTAGTCAGACGTTTTGGAAAGTGGTTGGAAATAAGGGGTCGGAAAATAATCAGTTTTGTTTTATTTATGACCCTTTTTTGTATGATAGGCTAAGAACTTATGGACCACACTGAGTAAGTCTGAGTATATGCTTTATTTTCGTGTTGTTATTTTAAATACGTAGTAAATGCCGAATTTCTACTTTTTCAAAATGTATATTATTACTGAAACTTTTTCGATGGACAGCAATTTTTTATCGATTTCGTAAATACTGTTCGGGTATAGTTTATAAGAAGTTTCCATATTTTTCTTATATTTTAATTTCGTTTTATTAAAACTACGCTAGTATCGTCCAATTTAATACTAATTGTTCACCCAATCTAAGTATCAGTTATATATACGTTAACTTAAACCGAATACCATTTTCTGAGGAAGAGTCTCCAACCGAGGATTTTGAGGTTATCATGTTTTCAAATGATTTTTAATTTGATTCACTTTGGAATGATTCAGTAAAATTTATCATTTGATAATATGCACGTTGATAATGAGTTATTTATCAACTATATATTAGTATTTGGGGATTTTTCTAGCGCCCTGATTTCCCTCACTGAAAATTCTCATTTGATTCAACTCAATTATTAGTCAAATTATAAGAACATTTTTAAATCTTTAAAAATTGACAAAAATATTGAAAAATGATGAAAGTGATGTGAAATATTTTGACGATTTCAATATTTAACAGACAACCAATTACTGTGGATTAAAAATGTACAAGCAACATACTGTTAAAACATTGGGAATCATGTTATAAACCGATGTATTTTTTTTTTCATTTTTCAAGATTCTGGTTTTCCCTAAATAATCTTTTCGTGAAAATTGATTTAGAATGACGAAACAATAACTGCTCGAAAGACAAATTTATTTTTTATATTTATTTACTATGATGTTTGGGTTTACTATATATATATATATATATATATATATATATATATATATATATGTATAAAAAATAATTGAAAAGATCAACTGGGAAAAACCAATGCATCTTAAGTTCTGTTTCTTAAGGTAGGAAACTATGTAGATATAGGTAGCTCAGAAGTGTTAAATCTGTATATGTGTATAAATTTGACTTAATACTATATGAATAAAACAACAATATCCGACAACCATATTAAACCAAATTATTTAGTCATCACTTAACGATTTTCATTTTTATACAGTTGTCCAAAAAAATTGATGTCGAAATAAAAATGAAACAAATAATCCTTATACAGTTGGTTTTGTTGCTGCCGAAGAATTGGAAGAATATCTTTTATTTATTTTTATTTTTTAATATAATCTTTCAAAATCAAGACCATTTATAGAAGGTGTCTCTCAAATAACACAAATAATATCGGTTTCTGGCTCCTGTCATTTATTTCTTCATACCGATCAAGCAAATCAACGACAAGGCAAACCCTTCGATGTTGCCTTGATATTAGAAGTATAGTCCATCGTATTTTATGGTTTCAACTCAACGTTCAGCAGTTTAAGACCTTCGTAAAACCATTTTTTGGGCTTAGATGTCGCACTGCATTTTCAACATTTCCTCTGGATTCCAATTTTTTTCCAAAGCAAGAATTTCGCCATGGATTTGAACAAATAGTAATCTGACGGTGCAAGATCCGGACAAAATGAAGGATGCGATAACAGTTAGATACCAAGATTTCATAGCATTGTATCGTGTTGTAAGAGAACCCGCTTTGGGTTAACTAAATCAGCTGTCAACTATATGCCTCGGTGTTGATAGCCGACCATCTGGAATGATTTTGATGCACACTAAACCTCATAAATCCATAATTCTGGTAATTCTCCTTCGTCTAACCTCTGATTTTCCATGTTCGGGTTGTATGAATAGATACATTTTTCATCGCTAGTAATAATGCGTCTAAGAACATGATATTTTTCGGTAGGACTACACCACTACTCGCCGTTTAATTTGAATTTGGGTTAATTCATGTTAATCATGTTAAAAGGCGATGTATGGTTTATTTAGGAGGTCCAAGAGAGTTTAATAATCGGCAAATGCTAGTACTATTAAAATTGTTAAATTAACGCTTTGCTATTCGCTCTTTAAGTGTGTCTTCCTCTTCAAGTTCACATATTTTCCTTACTACCCCAGCTGCTTCAAACTTTTGTTTGCAATACATGAATTTCATATTCATTTCACTCCATGCTATGGTAGATGGTAGACGGGGTGTCGGGATAAAGATGAAGTCGTGGCTAAGAAATGTGAGAGACTGGACGAATATGAGTGTGCCAGAATTGTTTCACATAGCAAAATATAGAGAAGCATTTAAAGTAGTGGTTGCCAACCTCCGTTAGGAGAAGGCATGAAAAGAAGAAGAAAGCGATTGTAGTTTTCGAAAGATTAGAGACTGGTGTTAACAAGTTACGACATGTCTAAACTGAGGCGTGCGAATTTTCACATATAAGAACCGTCATTAATTATGAGACAACCTCTGAAAAAAAAATGGAAAAAGTTTTATTTATATGATTTAAACTGATCTATCTGTCAGATTTAAGTAAAATTTTGACAGATTACGTTAGAAGTATGTAGCGAAAGCTTTGATAACCTCTGTGAGTCCGTCAGTCAAACCGCCCTAGTATGAATTATGATTACGTCACAGTATATTAGAATGCGGCGAAAACATATTAATCGCTTGTTTTTTAAGTAGACATAAAGATTTTAGTCAGTTTATTTAGCAGAATTTGTATACATATATACGTACTAATGCACAATGTATTTATTCAGTTAATATCAGCTGCTATCAAAAAAACGCCCCTTGTATCATAACAAACCGATTGACAAATATACTAAAACAGAACTTTCTAAATTTATATCCTCGTTGATCACATTCCAAATATTACTGACATTGATAGATTCGTTGTTACTACATTTTAACAATATTACCAGAACTCCTCATCAAATATGAATATATTCTTCCCTGGATCTCTGGGAATTGACCTGGAGCACTTTAGGAATAAGTGTACTGTATAATTAAAATATTATACGAACATTTATGCTTTTTGAATTCAAAAAAGGCATGTGGTGGTGTTAACAAAAGATAGTTGTAAGAAATTCAAGAAAAAATCTTTTCCGCTTTTTATATTTTATACTAAAACTTCGCACTATCACGTGGTCAGTTTTTGCAAAGCAACGGGAATGTTTTCGAATGTGCCTAGTATAAAAATTATATTTTGAATATTCTAGTAGAAGTACTATTTTTTATTTGTATACAAATTTTCATTATAATCGATTTTCTATTTCTGATCACAATTTAGTAGGTTTCATGTTATACAAGGTTGGGTAACTTCATATTGTTTGAAGCTTGTCCACTGACTTAGACCGTGAAGCCGGTCCTGTTTTATTATGGTAATAGAACCTAAAGTTTGACGAATGCGCTTTCATTTCCTGGACTATCTTTATGAAGCTTCATTCCTTTGTATTTTTTTATAGGCTATTTACATTATGTTGTGATCGTTTTTATAGAGACAATTTCTTGTTTACATTCTAGACTACGAATTATCTAGACATCCGATGGATATATATAAATAAGCCATAGTTTAGCAGTCAAAGTCAGTAATTGATTTGATGATATACTGAACACATCGGGAGAATGGAAAGTAAACCAAAAATTTAAATAAAGTATATACGAGGATATATTGAAAAATTCTTAGCCTACTAACCAAACAAAATTTCAATGTCAAAATATTTTATTACTCAACATATTCTCCTCTTAATTGGATACATTTATTACAATGAACCTGCAACGTCTCTAGACCTTTCGAAAAAAATGTTTCTTCTTGTTCTGCAAACCAGACCTCCACAGCTTTTATTACCTCCTCGTTGGAAGAAAATTCACGACCTTTTATACTTTTTTTCAGATGAGAAAAGAAATGATAGTCAGACGGAGCCAAATCTGCTGAATAAGGGGGGTGTTCTAACCCTAAATCACGAATTATTTGCATGCCAACATGAGATTTGTGTGGAGGGTATTGTCCTGCAAAAACAAAAGACTTTTGGTTAGCTTTCCGTGTCTTTTCTCTTTAATTTTTTCCCGTAGAGTGGTCAGTAAAGTTATTGTTCTAGTCTTATCCAAAAAACCAATCCATGGTAATCTCAAAAAACTGAAGCAAGAACTTTTCCAGCAGATTTTTGGATACGAAACTTCTTATCTTGGAGAACCAGAGTGTCGCCATTCCATCGATTGTTGCTTTGTTTATGGATCGGAGAAATGCACTCAAGTCTCATCCATAGTAACAATTCTGTTTAAAAAGTCTACATCGCACGCTTTTGTCAACATTCAAACATTTGGGCATCCGTTTTGCAGCAATTTGTCTCATGTTCAAATTGACGTGAACTATATGATGAACGCGTTCATATGAAATATTCAGTGCTTCAGATATCCGTTTTAGCCCAACTCAACGGTCTGATAAAATCATGTCATGAACTGCATCGATATTTTCGGGGACTGACACAGAAACTGGCCTTCCCGATCGGTCATAATCTTCACTGGAAAATTTACCTTTTTTGAAGCTTGCAGTCCAATTTTTCATGGTCGCATACGAAGGACATTGATCACTAAGGGTATTAAGAATATCTTCGTAAATCTGCTTAACTCTTAACTCTTTTTAAATACAGTACTTGATGATGGCTCAATACTCGAATTTTTCGATTTTCACAATTTCGGTGGACATCTTTTTTCTTTCAATTTATTGCGTAACTCTGGTTTACTTTTTTGACGTCAAATTTTACACTGACACTTCTAATAAGTTTTGGTTCGTTGCTATGGTAACGCAATATTTTGTTTACGCATGGAACTGGATATTAATACATCCTCGTAAGTGTTTGGTGATAAGTTAGTGCATAGTTTAGTGAATGGTTAAATGTTTGTGGATAATTTATTGGATAGTTTATAGTTTAGTGTATAAATAAATTCTCTAAGTAAGATACAACTTGTGTTTAAAACTCTTTAAATAAGTAAGAAGAATATTACAATATAATAATACTGAGTTGAGAGCGCTGTTAACAGATTCTTCTGGCACATGAGTAGTTAAATTGAAATGAAATTACTGGTTAAACTCATAATAATTTAAAATACATTTACTAGTGGTTGCTTTTAAAGCATAATAGAATTCACGAAAAGATTAACAGGCATTTTGACATTTATATCAGTGTAATCTGGTACATCATCTCTCGATTACTTCCTGTGAGGTAACGTGAAGTCACTGGTTCGTTATGGAAAATGACAAGATGGAAACCAATATTATCCGTTACATGCCACTAATAAAGCTCAAAAAATATTTATAATATATATAATATTTATATAAAAATGTTATGGATTAAAATTTCATTTTTAATAATTTAAAGGATGTATTACGGAATTTGACATGAATGGCAAACAGATGGGGGGAAGTTGTTTTTTTTTTGATTCATGTGAGAATATCGATATCAATGAAGTAAACAAAGCTAAATGATTTGTTTAATGTATCTTTACTGTTATCGGATATTGTTTTTAATATTTCGTACCTCAAACAGAGACATGTAATATTTTTTCTAAATAAAAATATAGTTGAAAAATTATACCTTTAGCTTGCCGCCTCCTTTTGCAATCAAAGTCAAGTCGTCTACCTTGTAATTTTTTCCTATGGTGCTGAGAAGAAAACAATATATTAGGTTAACGGCAACAGGTGGAAAAATCGTTCGCTTTTATCCTTAACGACAGCAACGTTAAAATTACCAGTACTTTATTTCATGTACTTTTGAAAGTAATAAAACTTTTGATGTAATGTTGAGAATTAACATAAGAAATTTGTCTATAGATTTAATACTAGAAATTCTAATTCAGCTAACTTACCATTACTTCTTTCAAGTCTTTAGTCTGTAGATGGTGTAGAGGTTCCAAAAAGTTTTGTTTAATATTATCGTCGAGTGAGTATTTAACATCCGCCATTTGCTTCAGGGCCTCACCCATTTCGATTAAGGCTAGTCCAAAAGGACTATCGTCTCCTAATTTCTTACCATAGGTTAGCATACAGTCTCCTAGTACCCCCTCTGGTTGGGGATAAGTATTAGATTTTGCTTGACCGCTAAGTTTACTTATACCTTTAACTGCAGCCATCTTGGCTCGTGCTGTAGGGTTAGGCTGTAGGAACTCTTTTGTTTTAACCTGCAGTTCTTCTACAAGTTCTACCGTGACGTCTGTTTTCTACAAAGAAAAGTAAGCAAATGAATTGTAATTCCAACCAACATTGAAGCAAAATTTTATAGGTTGTTAGGAAAAAAAACTACACTTAATCATATATGAGTTCAAGTGAGTGAGATAAGAAAAATTAGATTGACATTGACACATATTAAAGAATAAAAAATACCCCAATATCTGAAAACCAAAGTCTAACCAATAAATAATACCTGCCATTGGATACGGTTGCTAAACATAGAAGATCACAAAGGTAAACGTAACAAAATAAATTTGAGAGATATGTAGATAGGACGAAAAAATAAAAGGGAAATTTGCAGGACATACCTTGAAATGAAAAAATTACCCATAGAATAAGACCTTGGGAGTATAAGACGTAAAGAGGAAAATCACAAATTGTTAGCGATTTTAAAAATATCTTCTTGTTCTTTTTATAGGGCATCGAAAATGTATTTATTATCCATTTATCCATTTCCTCCATATTTTCCTGTCCTGTGCAAGTATCAACATTTGAATTATTGTATATTGCCTTTATTTCTTATATCTGCTATTTGTTCGTTCCTTGTTTTTATTGGTGCGTCCCTTTTCCTTCTTCATATAGTTCTTGCTTCTCAAATTCATTTTGCTAATCTTGTTCTATCCTTATCAAATGTCCAAACCAGTTTAAGATTCTCTTATTTATTTTGTCTTTGATTGTTTCTTGTTTTAAGTTGTTTCTTATAATTTCATTTCTTATTCTATCAATCCTAGTTTTTCCTTCTATTTTTCTCAGGTACTTCATATCGATTGCGTTTACTCTACTATTCTATTGTCAGTAATCCACCATTAACTTCCATATCGTCGGTTAAGTTGCAAACTCCGTAGCAGCAAATTTTACAGTAGAAACTTAACGATGAAAAAAATTTAATGAAGACTTTTGTTTTTTTAATGAAGGATAGAAATAGAGGCCATATATTAAATTTCGAGAAAATAGTTGAAGAAAAACAGTACAAGTAAATTAACACGGATGGAGGTTAGCTTTAAACAAAATGGGGCTTTATGAATGAGTCTTTCATATCTCTTTCTTATTGAAAACTGTTCTATTCAATGCATGGTATATATTTGTTGCTTCTTATTCTATTTGTAACCTCTGCTTCTATTTTGCTGTGTTGTTACTGTTCCAAGATATTCAGAAATGCGACTTGTTCCATTTGTTCTTCTTATTATTGTTTACTATTTCTCTATATCATTTTCCATTTGAAATTTTTCTATCTCTTCTACCCAAATTTTTGTTAGTGCTTCCATTTTTATGTGATTTTCTGCCATAATTACGATGTCGTCTGCATATAATCTAAAAAATTCATAGGACAAAAATGGACGTAACTCTCCCAAGATAAAGAGGCGTAGATTCCTATGTCCTAGAATTGCAAAATTGACGACTGAGACTGATTAGATAGATAGAGAAGTGAGGATCATATGAATGAATAAATAATTTTTCTAACATATAAATTGTAAATATGTAAATAGAGTGTAATTATTTTCTAGTAAAGAAAAATGTGCTTACCCTTTCCATATCCATAAAATCCAAATCCAGTTTCGTACCTTCCGCTCCTCCCATTTTTTCCGTGACATACTGAAACAATAATACAGTTGATACGAAACGTTCGTATTTTTATTGTATTTTAAGAGTACTTCCTAATATAAAGTTGGTTCAATAAAATTAACAACCAGAGTTTACGACTTTATTAACGACCATTATGAGAAAAAATATGTTTCCCTTATTTTAATAAATTTGATTAGGTAACTGGACACAGGTTAGATTCAAACTTAAAAAATATTAAATTAGTTGTATGGAACTCTTCGATTGTAACATATCAATAAGGCCGGTCGAACGGCATGTAACATGATATCATCAACCCCTAAAAAGCATGATGTGGGTTTTAAATAGTGTAAGCTTTTTCATCCAAATTATATATTCATATTGTCATATGAATTCTAAATTAAAAATAGTCCCGGCAAAAAACAATTTTGATAAATTATCATTTCTATTGTATTGTTATAGCTAATGCTCGACTGTCGGTTTTCTATACGATGTAACTAACAGCTTGTTATATGTTTTGTCTTGATTTACTGATTCTATTTTAAAATTTTCTTTAGAATTAAAATGTAGAACATCGTTTTGTAGAAAATGATAGTCATCATTATGATGTACATTCTATTTAGAATTGTAGTCGCTCAAATTGGGCTTTATTAACTTTGTATTTTGTGGGAGATCAGTCCACGTTTTATTACTACTTATTTACAGTTAAATACATTTTTTGCGGCGTCGACTATTGTTCTCAATTTCATTTTGTTCTGTATCTGTTTGTCACATACCTCTAGACTTTACATATCTTGTACAATCTCATCGCTCCATCTATTTTTTAGTCTTCCTGGTAATGTTTTCTTGTTCGTTCTCTATTCCATAATTTTCCTTATCTCCTGTCGTTTTTCCATTCTTTTAATAAAGTCGGATCGGTGGAAGTTTTCCATCACATGACTCAATATACGATTTATCAAACACTTATTTTCCACATACTATTTTCTTCTATCAAAAGAAATCAAACATGATAACCTTAGATCGATTTTGTTCTCTTAAAGACCAACCACAAGACATATGTAATAATTTCTGTCAATTGACGGTCATCGTAAAAAGAGACAACGATATAATTGACGTAACGTAAATAACTGACTGTACTAAAAGTTGAATTTGATTTCACTTGTATTTATTGTTGAAATCAGTTCTTTTAAGAACTTATTTGGCTTTTTATTGAATTTTACATCGGTAAGTACAAATATATCATCAGATTGTAAACTTTTGACCTTTTATAATCCCTATAATGCCGTGTGACGGGAAGATTACAATGCTTATGTTAGTGGTAAATAGTGTTTATAATTTTGTACAATTCGTAAATTTTTCAACAAAATGGAAAACAGCTTAATTCACGAGTACAGGAGTTTGTTATAAATTTGATTGAATTTTTTGAGATGGAAAAAAGCAACAGCGGGTCTTTTCAACCTTTCATCATCATCATCAGTCAACATCTATTACGAGAATGGTCCCTCAAGTACCTGCCCTGACCTAGAGATGGCTGTAGTTGCCTGAAAATTACCACTGTAGAGTACACAATCTATATAGTATATGTTTCAAGTCTGAAGACGCCTTTTGGGTATTCAGTACCGCATGGTACTGGATGATCGTCGATTGAAAGTGCGCGAGAATTTATTGCAATGGCCACAATTAATGAATTAAAGTTTCTGTTCTGTTCCCAGACCTTAAAAAATGTTAAAATGGTATTTTGAGGAATTTGACGATTCTTATTATGAAAAGGGTATGGAACTAAAAGAATTTTAGATAGTTGAAACTGCTCCGAAAAGTAAAAAGGTTATATTCCGTTAAAAAAGGAAGGAAAATAATCCAACTTTCCTAACACCACTCAGTCTGACACCTCAATTAATACGAAAAACAGAGGATATACCCAAGAGAATCAAAATAAAACAATACCGTCCAATGTTCTTAACCATTAGATTAAAGTTAATAAAAATTTTAAATAAACTTAAGGAAAATTGGGATTCCACATCATAGTGCATGCAGTATTATCTAAACAGTGTGATTTTTCACCAGTTGCTTAGAGTGTGGTATCTGAAATTCTTAAAAAACTGCTAGTTTAATGGAGTATAAGTATACAGATCAGATAATTTTAAACTTTTTATTTTTTACATGATACTGTCAAAACCATAAATGACGAACTGAAGAATAAGGAAATTCTTTCTATTGGAAGTACCTCTTTATCGGTGTTATTGAAAATTTGGAATTTAAATATAAAAAGGATGACAAAAGAAAGGCTTTAATAGAACGAACGAATATTACTAGACAACGAGCATATTTTTTTCGAAAATATAGAGAAAATCGTGATAGTGTATTTTTCAAATTATATTTGTAGATGAAACATGGATATATGCCCAAGGAAACAAATTAAGTTCTTGGCAAGACAATAATGTTAAAAGTGTACCTAAACAAGGAGGTTACGATAGTAAAGTATTATTATTGTTCTTGCAGGTTCATCAAAAGGATTAGTAGAAAATGTCAGTTTAGTGTTTTTCTCTAATTCATCGTTGTCAGATTACCACAGTGAAATGAACGTTGAAATATTTACAAAGTAGATTGCGTCACAGTTATTTCCTAATTTAGAAGAACTGCCATTAATAGTAATGGACAATGCGCAGAAAAGCAGCCTTCGTCAAAAAAATATCAAATTATCACTTAATTATCTCACCACTCCTGATGTATTGGATGGATCTGTTAATCATATAATTAAGTGGTAAATAGTGTATAACTTAACTATCGTCTCGGAATACCTAATTTTTGTCTTATATTAATGTGACTGTGGAGGATCATAAATGTTCCTTGTCTACCAGAATTTATAGATTTTATTGTATACGATAAGATTTGATACTTGAGTCAGGATGTACACTGCCCACTCCTAATGGGAACCAACCTCATAGTTAAATGATTCCAAGTGTCCCTCAGACGTATCAAACTATTACTTCATTTTATATTGATGTGACTCTATAAGACTATAAATATCCATTTTAATAATAATTAATTACAGCTTTTGTATACGATAACATTTAGTATTTAAAGCAGCTTGCACATGGTTACTGGGTTCTTAATAGTTTGACATTCGTCGAGTACGCTAGTCGGATTGTTGAAACCAAGTTTACTTAATTATTTTTTTGCTTAAAAAATAGTTTTTACAATGTTGTGAATGAGTTATTCAGCTACTAAGTTAAAAGCCAACAATGTTTAATAAAATTGTTAGAATGTACCGGAAAGAAAATGTATTTTATTGATGAATTATTTCGAAAACATGATCATATAAAGTCTTAAGGCTACCACCCCACCATTACGAATTTAATGCCATTGAGCTTATTTGGGCTAACTTCCAGACATATTATAATAAGTGTATTCGTAGAGACGGAGACGGTGATTAGAGGGTCTTGAGTATGTGTAAAGAAGCATTGGAAAAGTGTAGTGCTAATGTTTGAGATAATTTTGTTAAGACACACTGAAAAAATTATTGAAGACTGGTTTTTTCGAAGAGGTTTGCCAAATATGTTAATCTTAACCATATAAATAAAATACAAATGATTAAAAAAAGTTAAATTTCTTTTTTAACTACCAATTCGTGAAGTTTTGATTTAATTCAGATGAATATTGGTGCTGACGTATAAGTCACGTGATGGAAGACTTCCGGGGTCCGTACCAATGTATTTTCTTTGATTTGATTATGTTAACTATATCCTTATTTTTTAATATATTCTTAATTTCATAGTTCATAAGTCCTCTATTCCCATTATTTTCAACTTTCACTGGTCCATGAATTTTCCTAATTATTCTCCTCTCATATATCCTTAATTGTTATTCTTCCATATTTGTTAGTTTCCACGGCGTATGTAAGTAAATTTTTCATGACTGCAATTAATTTTTTTGTACACTCATTCACAGTTTTCGAATAACACAACTAGCTCAACTTATGACGCTATTAGTTTTTGACTAGATACTTCATTGGAATAATAAACACTATTCAATAACTAAAATACAGTCTACAATATTAATTATAAATACGAAAATAGATTAAATTGGAACTACAAAGATGCAATTCTACAGAATCATCAGTTCAATCAAATAATTGTTGAATCAGCAACTTATATTTGTTAATTTCATTACCATGTATGTATGAATCATGGGTTAATGAATTGAAACTAGTGACTTTTAATGAAGAGGAATTTTTAATTTTTCAACATCTTCGGAAATGAAATCAGGGGATCTTGAAGGCCATGAAATAGATCGAGAGAGAGAGAGAGAAAGAGAAATGCTTTATTGTCAAAAAATTGTTACAATTTGTAGACAAAAGCTTGTAAAACTTGTATAACTTCCACGCCCTATCCACCTATTGCCATAAACATTACTTAGATATTGTTTTACAGCCAGTAAAAAGTGGGAGAATACCCTATCATGCTGAAAATATATACATTGGATAACAACGTTCGCGTTGGCAAGCAAATTCGGAAAATATTTTGTAGAAAGTCCAAATAGATCTGTCCTCTTCAAATATCATCAAAAAAGTGAAGATCTACTAATTGGTGATTTATGACGCCAATTCACACGTTAACCGCAAACCTTAACTGGAAACGACATTCTCGAATATAATGAGGATTTTCCTCTGCTCACACATGTGGCTTACGGAAATTATTTATCCCGTCTTTTGTAAATTGGGCTTCACCTGTAAATGTTGTCCTGTAAAGCGTTGGTCGATGATTGTTAGTTCATCTACAAAATTCCAACCTATGGATTTCATGTGATAGTCCTGCGCTCCATCTACATGTCGTTCGGTTCGTCCACTAGGAAAAGTGCTATTTTCTCGCAAATAATTCAATGTTGGATGACTGGGAGTTTGACGATCAGGCAATCTCCTGTGATATTCTCTAGCAGCAGTTCTATCATTACCATTACAGAGCCCTTAGAAAAATATTCTGCATATGCTGTGGTCAAAAACTGATGTAGCGTTTTGAATGAAAGTAACAAAAGCTCTACCAAAGCTAACACAATAGTACATAACGTAGATACACACAGAAGAAATATGTATTCTTGTACACATAAATCACGATAGATAATGACAATTCGTATAAAATATAAAGAAACGTCCAACGGTTAACGCCATTTTAAATTTTTTTAGGGTGCTTGTTATTTTTATTTGGTGTAGTTGATACAATGTATTATTATAATATATATAATTATATAATATATAATATAATATAATATAGTATATTATAATAATACAAAGTGACAGTAAAGATGTAATTGAATTTATACATACACATTAGGTTATGTTAATTTGATTAAATCAATACCTTATTATGTGATATGTCATTATGGTTGTGCTATCTTTGAAGAGATTTGATCATTCACTAAAAATGGAATAAAAGTGCTGCAACATTGTCACATATGTCGTTTTTATTGGTTATTTACATTTATTTGAAATCACTTATAGACGAGGAGCTGGCTACAAAAAACAGGGTCGATAAGGTGCGCGCCATTTCAGCTTGTAAAATGGCGGCCCCAACTTAGTACATCACCAAACGCCACTTCTTAAGGTCAGCACAGGTCGGATATGAAAATGTCATAACCTCATAACGTGCGCGCGTGAAACCTTTTGTAACGTGGGGTTTAAACCTCAAATAAGAGCGGTGTAATAGTGCAAGAAGTTTTATAGGCCGGAAAACCCTCGTAAATAGTGATTGAAGTGAAACTTTTTATTAGGCTTTTGGTGTTTCAAGTAAGAGCGGTGTTATAGCGCAAGAAGTTTTGCAGGCCGGAAAACCCCTGAAAAAAATCAGCGTATACTTGGAATGAAAAATTTTCTTATTCTGAAATGGCGCGCACCCTATCGACTCTGATTTTTGTAGCCTGCTCTGGGACTATTATAACATTCAAAAAATATTATACAGAGTGCAATATTCAATATGAATCATTTCATTAATTTTTACAAAGCCGTTCCTGGAATGTATAAATTTAGCTAATACCAGTGTTTGATAGTAGTGTACTGCATCATGAAAAAATTGAAATGAGCTGTGTAACTATAGCCAATTAAAGTTTATGGTCAATTTCACAAATTAATAAGTTCCTCAAGACTCACCCTGTATATAGCAATGTTTCTAGTATTCTTAATGTTAACACACCGTTTCAAATATTTTTGTTGCGAATAAATTTAAATTTGTTTAGTTCCGAACTACACCATGACACATCAAGAATTTAATTCGAAAGGGAAAATGTATTGACTTTTTAAAAGGATCAAAACAAAATGAAAATCCTAATAAACGAGGCAATTTGTTAAAACATCTGTTTCACAATCATTCTTAAAGAAGAGAAACTCGACCTTTTCAAATATTTACTATTGACTTGTAGGAGATCGTATCCTGATTGTCCAATGCTCCATTTTATTTTCATGTCATGTGGAAACATGGGAATTTTATTTTTTCTAAAGACATGATGTTATATAAATAAACTTGAATTTAGAGTATACCTTTCAAAACTATTATTTTATTATGTGAAGCAACTTTTTTATATAAAAAGGCTAAATATACCAGCTATCCCACAAGTATTAGAGAATATTCTAGGTTCAGCTTTGATTGATTGATTGATGTTATACTTTATTAATAGCAGAATCTAGTCAACTCAACCTAATTGATAGTGAAACCGGGCATTCACAATACTGGAGCATTGTTTGATAAGATCGTGCGATTTGGTTGAACTTTCAAGGTGGACACAAAAGATACTGAGCAGCAGTATAGGGTAAAAGTGGGATAGACACTACACTTTTTGAAAAAAAAAATGTCACAACTCTATTAACTCTATTGCAATTGAAACAAACGGAACAAAAATAAACTTCGACATTTGTGTTTGTGTAACACAATCCACTACATAATAGGGGAAAACTTGGAATTTTAGGCATCTCTTCCACTGGGTAGGGCCGTGGCCAAAAAAAGGAGATGTCACAACGTGTACTTCATAGACATTTTAGGCTAGTCTACTTTTTTTATTGTTTTGTTTGCTCAAAACCTTTAAGCAGCGGAAATCATCATCACTATCAATAAGACCTCATCATTACTGGTCCGATATCAGAAACAGTTGGCTCAGAGCTTGAAGTACTAGGCTGCTGTTCATGGCTCTGTTCTTTGCCCCAAGTTCCAAAGAAATCGTTGTTTACACTTGATATATCTTCAGTAGTGTAGTTTAAAATATTTTGTTTGGCTATGTATGGAATATGTTCGGAAATTGTGTCTTTTTTTGGCTTTTTGATTATAGTACGTCTTAAGGGGACCGAAAATGCTCCTATATAATGGTTTCATAGATTGGGTGCAATGACTTTGTAGGCAAAGTAGAATTATATCGTTTTGTTCTGCTATATCTAACATTAACACATCAGAGCTATGCGAATAATGTCCGTTCGCAATTATCAAGGTTTTACCAATTGGCATGCTCTTGAAGCCATTGTGAAATAAGAAAAGAATTTATGGAAGAAGGTTTTCGATTCATGTATATCGTAGATCCGGCCGGCCGGCAAACCATTAGAAAAGTCATCCAATGACTGTATCGTTTTTACTTCTCTCGTGAGATTTTAGAAGGTGTACATCTCTTGGCTCTTTTGGAGCTTTTTATCTATATATATACATCTATATTCAATGAATATTAATTATTTTTTATTCCAACGCTTCTATATCTTCTCGATGCCGTGCTTGTAGAAAGATTTGTTTTTTGCCTTTTTGCAATTGCTTCTTCATTTGAACAGAATTTCTTACCGGCGAGCATTTTTCGTTCAATTTTACCATCGAATTATCAATCGGTGCATTGTTTTGGTGAAACAGTGGTTTTTTCTTCGACATATAGGGCCGTTTTTTCTTGATTTTTGCATTAAAACGATCCAACAACCCTATGCAGTATTCGCTATTGATTGTCTCTCCGTTTTGGAGATAGTCAATGAACAATATTCCATACGCATCCCAAAAGCCACAATCTTTCCAGCTGACTGTTGTGCCTTTGGACGCTTCACCGACTGCAGTCCACTCAGATGATACAAGCCAGGCTTTGATATCATCTTTGAAGTTACTTGGAGAACAAATTTCATATATTATACTTGACATTATTCACAAAATAAGATGAATATTTGCATTAGTTTTTCTTTTACCGAATTCAAAAGTCTTATATTAGAATTCAAGCATTTCTTTTTTTCGTTTCAATAAACTAATCTCAATAAACTATGAGAGTGAGTAATAATTTATGAATTTTTACTTAGTTTATATTCCACAGAAAAACTTTCCACAATATAACTAATTAAATGAAAATAGCGAGCAGAGATATACAAACAGTACAACTACTTTAATCAAGGAGTCATATTAATTAGAAATCTCCTAAGCAACGACCTACACTGGAAGATAAATGAAACTTTGCACTACTGTGAACATGGAGTATTTGTAATATCACAATTATATTTTAGGGAGCATGTTACTAAAAAAAATTTCACACTTTAGAACTAATAATTTAATTTGTTGATTTAATGTTAATTCTTAATTTTGGCCGTATAAACCAAACTTCAGTGTGGCTTTGAAAATCATGTTAAGCAGAATTGATACGAATGATTCAATTATGTTCAAGATATTCGTTTCATGGGTTTAAAATAACTTAAATAAAACTCTACTCTTCAATTTCATTGGTACAAGGTGTATCCACAAAATAAGTTCCGTTTCGTTATATAAAAAACGTATACAGATAAAGGAAATATATTCATTTCAAAGAAATCTTCATAGAAGGTTGCTGTTTGTTTTTTTCAACCATGTGGTAACATGTTTGTGATCATCGTTGAAGGATTGACCACCAAGGAAAAATTTTAGGTGTATGAAGAGATGAAAGTCGTTAGGAACGAGGTTTGGGATGGGACTTTTACAACTTTTTTCCGATATAGAACTGCCAACTTAAAATCACTACTAACAAATAACTTTTGCTTGACCTATGACACTCGTATACAAGGTTGCTTATAAGTATGAATAAAAACATATCTAATGAATTTATTCCGAGTTTTTCATGTCATGTACACGTGTCTCTACATATAGTTACCTCAATGTTAATGTTAAATAAAAGGGAATTTTTACTAAAGTTTTTCAAATTTGCGAATATTAATAGGATTTTTCTTCTTTTTCTGGTAACACAATTCATGACTAGCCATTTCGTCGACGTTCATACTTCATTTTGCTTAACAACTTGGCTGACAAAATTCCATTCGAGTTAGTCCCTAGGGATTTACAAATGTCACGAACAAACTCGCGAGCACCTACACTTGAACAGCGTTACAATTTTGAGATTAATGAGGACGATGTTTATTACAATAAAACAATTAGGAAGTAAATGGAATTCACAACATCACTGACTCATTTAATTTAACGGTTATGAATATGTTCCAGGAACGTATCGGAAAATGAATAATAAGATTCAGATTTCGTGAAACGCAATTGCCAATTAGTAACGAAAAAATCAACAACTGAATAGACAGTACAATACTTAAAGTTAATTTCTATAAATCTATAGTTTAATTAGGAAAGAAAGTAATAATAGCCAAATACGAGGATATATTGAAAAATTCTTAGCCTACTATAGAACCAAACAAAATTTCAATGTCAAAATATTTTATTACTCATTATATTCTCCTCTTAATTGGATACATTTATTACAGCGAACGTGCAACGTCTCTAGACCTATCAAAAAAAAATGTTTCTTCTTGCTCTGCAAACCAGACCTCCACAGATTTTATTACCTCCTCGTTGGAAGAAAATTTACGACCTTTTAAACTTTTTTCCAGTTGAGGAAAGAGATGATAGTCGGACGGGGCCAAATCTGGTGAATAAGAGGGGTGTTCTAGTAATTCAAACTCTAAATCACGAATTTTTTGCATGTCAACATGAGATTTGTGTGCAGGGGCGTTATCCTGCAAAAACAAAACACCTTTGGATAGCTTTCCGCGTTTTTTCTCTTTAATTTTTTTCCGTAGAGTGGTCAGTAATGTCGAATAATAATCTCCAGTTATTGTTCTACCCTTATCCAAAAAAAAAAACACTAAACTTCTTAGGTCTTGGAGAACCAGAGTGTAGCCATTCCATCTATTGTTGCTTTGTTTCTGGATCGTAGAAATGTGCCAAGTCTCATCCATAGTAACAATTGGGTTTAAGAAGTCTACATCGTTTTCAAATCGAGCACAGATCGAACGTGATACTTCTACCCTTGCTCGCTTTTGATCAACATTCAAACATTTGGGGATCCATTTTGCAGCAATTTTTCTCATTTCCAAATTGACGTGAACTATATGATGAAGGCGTTCATATGAAATATTCATTTCTTCAGATAACCGTTTTAGTCCAAGAAACTGGCCTTCCCGATCGGTCAAGTTACCTCTTTTATTGCTTAACTCTGGTTTACTTTTCTGACGTCAAATTTTACACTGACACTTCTAATAAGTTATTGTTCGTTGCTATGGTAACGCAATATTTTGTTTAAACATGGAACTGGTTTAGGCTAACTAGACATCAATACATCTTCGTACGTCCCAATTTCCCATATATACGTTCTGCGTCCAGAAGTTCTTAGCCTCATATAGTAAATGGAGTGCGTTCATAAAAATCTTTATGCACGCGTCAGTGACAAGTCTAAACAAGCCTTACAAAAAGTTTCAGTTAGCTGATTCGATCCTTTTTATTATAGTAGTGCTCTAATGACCATTCGAAATATGTCTCAAATTAAGTTTCGCTCTGGTATACCATTTTTGACTTAGGAAGAGTTAACACCAAGATAAATCAAAAACAGAATGGAGGTTGTTTACACTGACTTGTGGCCATTATTTTCAACAATTAAAAATTGCTCTAAGCTGTTTCGCTGGAGACGAGAATCATAAGAAGATGATCCACGTGCGGGAGTTCCTGTAATGGTGACTACTTCAGGAAACATGAAATTATTGAAACAAATTGTTGCACATACTGGCATTTCCAAAATAAGTGTAGGATCCTACATGAACATTTGAATATGATACCAATCAGTGCAAGATGGGTGTCTCGGATTCTCAGTGCAAAAGTAGCGTCGAGTAGAATGTTGTGAGCAATTTTTAGAGCTTTGCCGCGAGAACCTAGAAAATGTAATACGATCAATTGTACACATCCAAAAGGAGTGGCATCGGAAAGGAGAGCCCGTGCCAAAAAAGCAAAGGTCATGAAAAGCACTAAACAAGTGATGGCTACAATATATTAAGACTGCGGATGTATCCCTTTGACTTTAGAGAATCAAATACAACCATTAACGCGGTATAATAGTCTGACGTACTACGCCAAGAAATTATCGAATAAAGGCGCGGCAAAATCAGCCGAGGTGTGCACAAGACAATGCTCCAGTCCACATTGCTTTGGTTTCTAAGGCTAATATACACGAATGTACCTTCACAAAGTTAGAACACTCACCATATACTCCTGATTTGGCTCCGTCCAACTATTTTTGTCCGCAAAGGTGAAGGCCGATGAAATTAAATATTTGGACTCTAAAGATGCATTATAGTTTTATAGTGGAATAGAAGCTTTAGTAAAACATTCTAAAAAGTGTGTGGACAGGTTAAGAGCTCATGGACTACACTATATATTTTGTGTTTGATAATTTGTGAAAAGACTCTTTGGAAATTGATTGATATAGATATTCTTTAGAAACTTACGACATATTTTAGATCGTGTATCGTGCTTTATCAGGTGTTAAAATATTTTAAAGATGAAGAATTTAGTCGCCAGTGGAGGTGAAAGTGAATGGTCCAGTGAAAACAAAAATGATGAATTTCTTCTTTTATCTACCTGTGTTGAATGTGGTGTTTCAGCAGCAATTGTTAAATACGTGTTGGTAATAGATTATAGTCAAGTAATCCGTAATCAAGTTCGAAATATGATCAGAGTATACTGCTGGAAGAAACCTATCAACAGCTCACGTTTTTATCATAGCTTTTGGTTTTAAAATTAAATAGTGAATTGCCTACGGCAATTTATCAGATCACTTACTTTGGAAACACACTGTATGTACCAGCCGTGAAAGAAGAAATTTGCTCAAGTATTGTATGAAAAAAATGTTCAAAGCTCGATTTTACAACAATACCCTTATTTTCTTTAAAGATTCAGTTAAAAATTCGGTAAAAATCCATCGTTTCTAACACAATTTGAGTGGGTCGACTTCATCAAGTGAATAGCGCTTTGTCTTTTCATTTGTAGAAGCTCTTAGAAATCGATCAAATAAAAAGGTTTACTATGATGAAAGGTTTTGCATGTAGTGGAAAAGCATATTAACTTGAATCTTTTTTAAAGATCAAGTTTGTAACGGCATCGTCTCTTTTAGAAATCCTATTCGAGAACAATATAAAATCCCTGTTTTATATTTTAGAGAAATATGTTGGTATTCTGGGACAAAATAGCCAATTTATGCTGAAAACCCCAAAAGTGGAGCATAAACTTTTGCATTTTCAGTCATTAGACTAAATAATTTAACAAATTAAATATCTACCTGCTCAAGAAAAAATTTTTCATACTTTTTCTCACATGCCTAGGCCAGTTTGAAGTCGATCTTCTTCAGTGAGTTTGTACTAATGAATATAGTTAACCATTTTGAGTGTTTTTAAGAACTTTTGTGTTACAAATAGAAGTGATTTGGTTTTTCCAAAAATATAGAAACTACCCTTTCAGTTATGTAAATTATCTGAACTAGCAAAAAAATTTTCTACTGTAATAGTGTTTATTCTTATTCCCAAAAATTAACATCGATGTAAAAAACGCCTTTTTTTGTATATAGTCAGTTAGACACATATTTTTAGATCGCGCCATAGTTCGCTAAAATATGAATAAAGATTATTTTATGGTCTTTCAAAAATGTAGTTTTTTTGAAGAACGGCAGAAATTATTTCAGAGGTCAATAGTCGGAATCGTTTATTTTGATATCTTTACATACCTCATTTACCATCAGAATCTCCAAATATAAAGTATTTCCAGAAAATAAAATAAAAAACAAATATACGACATGTTTTTCGAGATACACCTACTCTACCACCCGTGTGAAGTTATTCACGGATTTCTTTTCAACATAAACTGAACTTTTGCGAAAAAATGTAAATAGAGCAGACATATAATAAGTTACATAATTTTACGACCAAAAATTGAAGATTAAGTGGATAAAACATTTTTAAACATGTTTTGTACATACATACAATTAACCAAAACTAATGATGTAAGTATTTTTCATAGCGCAAAAAAAATCATCAGCTTTACGTTTGAGCGCTGACACGCATCGTTCGTTTTGGAGTCGAAGCTCCAAAGTTTCTACAAATTTTCTTTAACTATTAACATTCAACAACGAGCCTATTCACAAAAAATTGTGATGTAAGTATTTTTTATAACTTCATTCATGTTTACGTTAGAACGCTGACGAGCGTCCAATCGTATCGGTTATCTGCTACAAAAAATCTTAGACATCTAAGGAAATTCCACACGGGATAGTGCTAACAGCCAAAATGCAAAAAATAATACAATTTAAAAAATACGCCAAGAACCAATCAAGATATTTTCGTATGAAAAATCTACCTTTATTGTCAGTATCCTCTTCTCAAGAGATTTGGAAGACAGGATATAAATATAAATTTGCTCAAATTTACAATTAACCAGCATTTGGCTATACAATATCAAACATTTATAAAACCGTTTATCTGATAAATTTTTAGAAATAATTACTGAAATTACAAAAACGATATCTACCGTAATGGTTATTAGAGTGCCGTGTTGTAAGAATAATTATATACCATGCCAACAAGTTCAGATACACGGAACTTGGTGTAATTGAGTTAAAAACCCGTAAATGGTGGTTTACCTAATGTTTGGAGACTCAATTTGTGAGCCTTTAATAGTTACAGAGTTATAAGATACAAATTATAGACTTATTTCTGAAACATAATGACAAACTTTAATGACGTTCAATTTCGATCTCTCAAACTTTTTTATTTGTTATATAGTAATATAAAAAATCATCAGAGTAAAGAAATGTAGAAAGGACTATAATAAAAGACCAATTTAATGCAATCATTTTTGAATAAAGAAAATGATAAAATTCACAGACCATTCTACTGACCGCAATATTGTTAATTTTTGTGTATAGAAACAGCTAGTAGATTTTGTCTAGATCTGCTTTTCAAAATATACTACATTTAGCACTTGGGACATTCTGGATATGATTATAACGCACAAAAATGCCCCCCTTCTGGATAGACAAGTAAACCAAATGGTAAATTTAAATAAATTATATAAGTATTTATTAGTGACTTAGTGAATAGTTAAGTCTAAGTGGATAATTTAGTGGATAGTGAATAGTTTAGTGTATTTCATTTTAGTATGTAAATAAAACTATTTAAATAAATAAAGAGAGAAAGAAAGATAATCTTTATTGTCACTAGAAAATTTTTACAATTTTATGGACAAAACTACATAATATAAAAATACAAAATAATGATTTAATTCAATAGTGTATAATGTATATAATATCTTACATCACAAATCGAATTATGCCAGTCTCTAGAGTCTATGGTAAATTGTAGAATTCAGCTTCCGAAAAATAAGAACTCTCAAGCAGAAATGCTTTTGTCAAACCTCGAAACTTATCAAAATTTTTTGCCATTCTTATTTCAGAAGGTAACTGATTGAATAATTTTTTCGCATTGAAAATAATGGAATTTTTCACCAGATCAGAAGTAGGTGTAGTCAAGTAAATATCCAAGCACGGGTCTGTCTGTTGAGTTGAGGAAGTATTTGCGGACCAAACAAACAGATTCTAAAATGAAGAGAGCGGGGAGAGTTAGAATTTTGTGTTTTTTAAAATAGAATTCGCAATATGTTCTACTACTAATGAAAATATTGAAGTATCGATATTCCAGAAATGTGTTGAGAAGTTTGACTAGTTTTGAAATATTTCAAAAACACATGGGATTGACATATTTTTTTGAGCTCTTGAAAAAGGCGATTTTATCATTAATTAGTAAACTATAGTATTTATGCAAAAAACAAAAGTGTTATATCTGCGAGAAATAAAATAAATGCTAGGATATACCAAAAACAACAAAACTACTATAATAATGGGCGATTTCAATGTTGGCAACATTGAAGTAGATAAAATCGTCGGTAAATACGGCTTAAGTAAACGCAATAGTAGGGGAGACAAGCTACTACAATTTTGTCAAGAAGAGGAATTTAGAATTACTAATAACATTGTACAAACTACCAGAAAGACGTATACGGGCAATCTCCACAGCACCGTCCAGATAATATCATTCGCAACCAGATCGACTATGTCCTAATTAAAACAAGATTTAAGAACGGAATAAAAGGTTTAAAAGCTTACTTTGGGACGGACATAGGCTCAGACCATAATCCTGTGGTAGGTAACCTCGATATGATATATATTAAAAGGGCTAAGAAAGAGTAACAAAAAAAGTACTGACATGAAAAAATTTAAAGACAAAGATACACAGACAAAAGTGAAAGAACGAATAAATGAAGAATAAGAAGACATAAGATATGCCAGTCCAAAGATCAAGAAAGAATGGATAGAAGAATAAATTGTACTGATGATGGACAATCGGGGTGTACATAAGCATAAAAACATCGAAAAACACAAACAAATAAATAGAGAAATAAGAAAGAAAATGAAAGAAAGGTGCGAGAAGATTGAAATACTTCAAAATAAACAGGACATGGTAAACATATATACGGAAAACATTCGCTAGCGATACTTCACGAATATTCGACTGGAATAATGAATGGTGAGTGGCGAGGAGTGAAGAGGCTGCAAAAATACTAAAATCAGAGATAATCAAAGCACTTAAATTGAGTAAAAACGGAAACGCAACGGGTACGGACGAAATCCACATAGAAATGATGAAACTAATAGGGAACTACGGAGAGTTCATACAACAGGCAATATTCCAAAAAACTGGTTTACCTCTGTATTTATTTCCAAATCAAAAGCCAAAAAAACTGATGAGATCCTACTAAAAACTATAAACAATTTGGATTTCGCGAAGGTCTAGGAGCAAGGGAAGCACTAGCCAGCTCTTCCAGAAATGTCGAGACATGAGGAAAGAAGTCTATGCCTGTTTCATAGACTACGAGAAAGCCTTCGATCGAGTTAATATGGCATTACTCGAGGATGTATTGATATCTAGTTAGCCTAGACAGGTCCATGCATAAACAAAATATTGCGTTACCATAGCAAGGAACAATAACTTATTAGAAGTGTAAGTGTTAAGTTTGACGTCAAAAAAGTAAACCAGAGTTAAGCAATGAATTAAAAGAAAAAAGATGTCCACCGAAATTGTGAAAATTCGTCTATCGAGCCATCATCAAGTACCTGTATTTAAATGGATTAAGAGGTAAGCAAATTTACGAAAATATGCTTAATACCCTTGGTGATAAATGTCCTTTGAATCCGACCGTGGAAAATTGGACTGCAAGCTTCAAAAGAGGTAATTTTTCCATTGAAGATGGTGACCGATCGGGAGGGCCAGTTTCTGTGTCAAATATCGATGCAGTTCATGACATGATTTTATCAGACCGTCGAATTGGGCTAAAACGGGTATCTGGAACACTGAATACTTCGTACGAAACCATTCATCATATAGTTCACGTCAATTTGTACACGAGAAAAATTTCTGCAAAATGGATCCCCAAATGTTTAAATGTTCACTAAAAGCGTTCGGTCTGTGGTGGATTTGAAAACGATGTAGACTTCTTAAACCGAATTGTTACTATGGATGAGACTTAGGTACCTCCTCTTCCAAAGAGGAGGTAATGAAAGCTGTGGAAGTGTGGTTTGCAGAGCAAGAAGAAACATTTTTTTAAAAGGTCTAGAGACGTTGCAAATTCGCTGTAATAAATGTATCCAATTGAGAGAGAATTGAAATGTTGTTGGGTTCTATAGTAGGCTAAGAATTTTGCTTAAGAATTTGCTTAAATCCCCTATACTCAGCCCTTCTCACTTTTAACTGGAATATCTCAAAAATGAAAGGCATCAAAAAGTAAAATCACATATCTTGTAGCTCTAAAAATTTTCTTCAAAATTATCTTCAGAGGGTTGCAGATAGCTCAAAAATTTGATTACCAATCGTTTTTTGTAGTAATTTTAGAATCACGTTCTCACTATATTTTGAATTATTTATATATAAAATATATAGAATAAGTAGAATATATAGAATTTACAGAAATAATTCGTCTTCACGTATTATACTGTATTTATTTACATTCTTTCTATTCGTGGGGTGAATAAACACTCTATGTTATTGTCAGTATTTCCAATTGAAACTTCTCATAAGATTGTTTTTAACGGAACAAATTTGTTGCCGTCATCGAATTTTAAATTTCAGATGAAGAGCTGGAAGTTTGGGAAGACTGCTGAAGGATGGACTGAATAGTTTTATCGAATTTTTCTATTTACACTACCGGTCAAAAGTTCTTGCCCAACCCATAATACATTCATTCAATTTTAAAATAATACCCTTTAACAAATTTTTATTTGTTGTGTATCAATCAAACTATAGGGTGGGTAAAAACTATTTACCGGTAGTGTATACTGCGGAGCTGTAGGCTATCTTAAAGGGTCATTTCTGGTTGGAGTCCAATAAAAATTATGGGTGTGTGATTTTATCTGGCTCAAGATCAGCAAAGAGACTTATCTCGTAAGAATGAAATATCATTTTTTATGTGACATCAAAACTTTGAATTCCACGCAAACTATAAGGTGGGAAAAAACTTTTGATCGGTAATGTATCTAAACCTTTAATAAAAACTACGAAAACAAAGCGATTGCCGTGATGGTTTCACGGTTGAAAATTTACAGCATTTTCTTTTTTCAATTGTTCGATGTCGCAAATTTTAATACATGCTTTATATACGGAATGTGAGATCAAAAATTTCTCCTGATCTCTGAAATGAATGTTAAAATAGACATAATTGTTCATAGTTTTTTTATATACAAAATTATACCACAACATACTAAATCGAATACTATCAAAAAACTATGCACTCGACTTTAAAATTAGTGAGGATGAGACATGTAAGTCGAAGGAGTCATAGAAATTTTTAATAATTTAGTTAAAAGTAATTTAGAGCATGGGACACATAAAAATAAGTAAATATACAAAAATTACTTGTGGTTTCTTCTAGTCAATTTAAAATAAAATATGCTGAGATTTAGTTGTGAACATAGAATAAATTAATCTACTTGATGTTATAGTCTACATAAAATATGTTAAAATTTGCTTTTCAATCTACGTCGGATGATAGATTCTGACAATAAGTTTGTGGTTAGTTGATTAGGGTGTCTTTAATTGTACTTTTTACAGGTCTCTTCCATTTCTTCTGTACCTAAGAGGACTTTTAGATCTCTTGCAATAATATTATTGGACACATACCATGGATTATTTGTTATTAACCTCAGAACTTGTGACTGAAATCTCTAGGTAATATTCATATTTGACATAGACGCTAAGCACCACATGTCCAAATAAGTTTAAGTATTTTCTTACATACTAATAACTTATTTTTGAGAAATAGTTATGATTTCCCTACAATTATCCAATATAGTTTGATCCCTAGCTGTTTCCTTTTGTGAAGAGGGTCTACCTTCAAGAAAGTCTTTTATCCAAATGGATTCTAAGATATTTGACTTCCCCCTTTTGTGGAATTTCAAGCTCGTTTATTGTAACGGAGAAACAATTTTCTCGTTTATTTGAGAAAGTCACGCGGATGGATTTAGATTCATTAACTGACATTTGCCATATTTTCAACTACCGCCGTAGCTTGTCGAGATTTGTTTGAGGGATTTGTGATGCAGTTAGAGGATCTCCATATGAAGTTAGTAAAGCAGTGCCAATGGCATATATATGTTAATGGAAGATATAGGAGAGGAGACCCAAAATGCTACCTTGGGGAATAACTATGTTGATTAGATGTATCGTTGACTATTTGTTTTGGTACTTAATTATGAAATACCGATAGTATATAGAACAATAAAATTTATCTAATCTGACTCTGAGATGTCCTAAAACTGTCCAATTAGAATTGAATAAACTACAAGTTTCAAAGATAGTCCTCGACAACTGAGTGTAGTAGGGAAATGATCTCATTAAGTACATATATACGTGGAATTAATCAGAGCTGTTAGTTAAATATAAACGTTAGAAACATTTAAATTAAGTTGTTGGTTTGCTGACCATATTTGCCTCTGATTAACATTTATTATTTTCTATATAATTTATGAAAATATGTATCAGTTAGACCCGTAATGTACAAAATTAGAATTTTTATCATTTCCGAATCGCCATAAAATTCCGTTGAAAATATATTAGCTCTACCCTCAATACGTAACTTAACCTTTAACTAAGATCATGAAAAATTCAGAGGAGATGCGGCATCCATAACGAAAAGCGATTTAATACTTCTCACTGCCTTAGAAATCAATCTTCCATGGAATAAATTGATTTCAAGTTACCCAACTATCTCAGAATTAAGCCCATTACTAGGAAGACCCAAAAACAGTAACAAATACCCATCTTCGCTCGTTTCGATCTAATATTCATTGAGATATTCAATTATTAGCGGTCAGTGATAGATTTTACGTTCAATGTTCTCTCGAAGGGGATGACTAAAATTTTAATTAGAAATAAATCTTTTGAATCAATAGAATAATAATATCTTTCTTGATTTTTTTGTAATTCTGTAAAACGAGAGAAGTACTTCAGTTATATGAATAGAGCATTTGTACCAGGAAAGTAATAGCGCTAAATAAAAAAGTGAAACTTGGCGTCCTAAGGTAACTAAAGCAAGAGAAGATCGGTATGTAGCAAGTTTTACGTGACGTAATCCAGCAAGAACAACATCGGCTGTGCAATATCATTTCAAAAAATCTTATGGATGTTTAATTTCCAAAACCACAATACAGCGGAGACTTGCTGGAACGAATTCGCGATCTAGGAAACAACTAAAAGTGCCCAGGTTACTTACCAAATACTACTACTACTCGTCTCAGTGGGCACAGAAATAGAGAAACTGCTTTTAGGTCAGTGGCGAAATACCGGAATTTCTTGACAGAGAAGTCGATCTAATAAAAGAAGGAACAGTAATGTTTTGGGGAGTCAGATATGTTCGAAACATCCTAATGGATACCATTAACTCTTTTATTGTGTCTATGCTCAGCCAAGTTACCTTATTTCTACAGAACAGGGATGGAAAATTAATGCATTTTTGATTTCGCCCTAAAGTACGAGGATGGTCCCAGAAGTACCTGGCCCAACGAAGAAAATTTTGGACTAAAATATATTTTGGACAATAATATATATTTATTTTTCAGCCTATAGCTCCATACACTTTTCCAATCCATGTTCAATAAGTTCGATACCCTTTGTATAATAGGAATCGCCAAGCTCCTCAAAATAACCTACATCACCTCTTCATTGTTGGAAAATCCTTAACGACCAAGCCATGTTTTCAAGTCTGGAAACAGAAAATAATCCGAGGGGGCGAATAGGTAGCAATTAAAACTTTAATTCATCAATTTTGGCTTTTGCAATAACGGATGTGTGAAATGGTGCATTGTCTTGATGAAACAATACTTTCTTCTTAGCCAAATGAGGCTTTTTTGCTTTATTTGTTCACTCAAACATTTCAATGAGTTCGCACAATACTCGCCGTTGATAGTTTTCCTTTTTCCAAGACAGTCTATGAAAATTATCCAAGGCGTATCCCAAAAAAACCGATCTGGACTGCAGATGGAACAGTCTTTGCCTTCTTTGGAGCCATTGTTTTGATTCTTATTTTGTTTCGAGTTTAGAGTGATAGAACTGCGTTTCATCTATGTTTATGACACGGCGCAAAAATTTGGCTTTATTTCTGTAAAACATTGCCAAACACTCGATAGAAACATCTTCACGACGCTGTTTTTGTTCCATTGTGAGCAAATGCGGCACCCACCTTGCGCACGGACTTATGTCCATATTTTTAGTAAATATGCGATGTACGGCTGGTTTTGAAGTGACTACTATGTTTGCTACCTCGCGCACTTTCAGTCAACGATCATCCAGAACCGCTTTGTAGATTTTCTCAAACATTTCTGAAGTCGTTACCTCATTTGGTAGACCACTGCGATGCTGGTCTTCGTAGGTCGTACGACTCCGGTTAAACTCTGCTACCTAATATTTTACTGTTGATATAACGAAAAAGCAGACTCACTCAGAGTAGGATCTAGCTTTTATATTGGTTGAGCTAATGCGATACAAAACTAATAAAAACAAGTTAACGATTTTGATTTTTATTTTATAAAGAGCATATGTAGATAAAAATGTAGTAATAATAAAAGTATAGTCGGTAATTGTTATATGTTTTTCAATGAATCGATGTTACCGCCTTTTGCTTTCATAACTAAGTGCACAATTTTGTCATTTTCTGTAACAATTTCGACAAATAATCGTCGTTTATTTGGTTCCATTCTTTTCTCAGAATATTCCAAATTTGTCCAAATTTGTGAAGTGGAAGAAGGGCATTGCTTTCTGACTCTTTTCACAATTTGTTCTACAACTCAACTAAGTTGAGGTCGGGCGACTGTGGCAGCTAAATAATTGCTTTCAGTACATTCTTTCTTTCCAATTATTTAAAATATTCTTTGTACAACTTTGAGGAATGCTTGGGAACGTTGTTAAGTTAAAAAGAAGAATTATCTAATTATCTAATATCTAAGTATCTAATTAAGAGGAGAATATGTTGAGTGATAAAATATTTTGACATTGAAATTTTGTTGGGTTCTATAGTAGGCTAAGAATTTTTCAATATATCCTCGTATTTGCGGTATTCAGTCAATATGTGTTTTATCATCAGATTGGGACTACAGCTGGTGTAAATGAACCTGGCGGTAGAAGATATTAGATAACCATGGGTGAGTCGAGTGGCCGATTCTTATCCTTTTTAAAATGGTTAAGTCTTGTCTGGAGAGGCCTGCGAAGTGTTTTGCTGCCACGTTATTCTGATTTTTCTTTTAAAATGAGATTTTAAGTCCAAATGGATAGTTATATTATCGGTAATAGTATGAGTTAAAGCACTTTCTGTTTGTTAGTGCGCTAATTGATTAACTACGATTCCAATGTGGGAAGGTAACCAAATGATAGTAGCTGTTTTTTTTTGCGATGTGAGAGATTGGTGGGAGTCATGTATAGATTGGACAATAGGATGATCGGTAAATATATTTTTTTATACTGTACTAAAAATTCGACTTTCCAGTACTAATAACACTTTATGGAATCTTTGTACTTTACAGTACTTTTAAATTCTCCCAATCCCAATATTTCCAAAAATTCATGCCTTTGTTTACAATGTTACCTTAGTGACTTGTCTTCTGGTTAGCTGCCTTGTTTCTTGGTAGCGAATAACAACTCTGGATATGGTGCTTTGTTGAACTCCAATTACCCCGGCGAAGTATCTTTTACTGCGATGATTCTAGTGACTTCTTCATTCGTCACATGTCTTGTTAAACGTTGAGGCATATCCATTAACAAAATAAATTTCAATTTTTACTATACAATTGCTTGATCTCAATGCATTTTCCAAGACAGAAATGATTTACTCGAGCATTTTTGCTTCCAAAAAAATCTGTATGAAATTTTGATATTTTTTTGCCCATGATAAGAAACCAGAAATATCTATTAAGTTGATACATATACAGATTGTCCCAAAAACCTAAAATTAAGTGTTAAAAATATCCTAAAATACCAGTGATGCGATAATTTTTTTGGGGTGGGTAGTTCACGTGTATGAATGCTGCAAGTTAGTGGGATTAGAGATGATTTGATTTTAATTTTTTTCTCATTCTTAGAACCATCCGTATATAAAATTAGATCATAGTTGCTACAAGTTGTTATATCTTTGGGAACATTTTCGATTTCTTGTTTGGGCGCTAAGTGTTTATCGTATCTCGTAAGGGATGTATTGAATTTAGGAAAGTCAATGATCCATTCAGGGAATAGGAAAAGGGCTTATTTGTGACAGGTCTGTGCCGTCTAGAAGCAGTGATAAAATAAATGGGATGGGTGTTATTGGTGTAATGTTTGGAATAAATTTTTAGTGGTGGTTATGAATCGAGGGTAGATAGGATAGGTTTTCTATAGGTCTAGATCGAAAAGCACCTAGGCAAAGACGTAAAGTTATATTATGCACCAAGTTTGAAAGATCAAGGTCAGATATATATAGCTTTCGAATACTTATGTATTCATCGTCTGGGAAAATGTATTGAAGTTAGTCCACTTTGGGGTTTCGCTGCCACGTTCGTTCCTAATAAGTAACTGTTCATAATATAGCTGGCTATATATATATATATATATATATATATATATATATATATATATATATATATATATATATATATATATTTTGAGAAGAGAATTTTCGTCAGCTCCCCAATGGTACTGTAAGAGGATTTGATAACGCCCATGGTATTTTGTTTCCAAGTAAGTCAAATGTTAGGCCCAAAATTTTACAGGGATCTAAAACGGGAAGGGGGATGTTGCCAATAAAGACCCTCCTTTGTCTTTACACAGGGGGATATTGTCGATGATCGTCTCCTAAATTTAATAATTTTGTATTATGTTGCGGATAAAGTTAGTCCTAAGAGGCTTGTATTTTTGTTTAGAGTATATACTGCCGACTGAATTAGACTAGTAGTACTTGTGATGGATGAGCCAAGGCGAAAAGTTATTAAATCGTCTGCATATAAAGCATATTTGATGGGGGAAGGGAGACCAAAGCAGAGATTGTTAATAGCTAGATTAAATAGAGTAGGGCTTAAAACGGACCCCTGGGGACACCGTCATTTTGAATATAAGTCGACGGTAGAGTGCCATTGGCAGAGACTTTGGAAAAGTTGATATGGAGTGAAGTTAGTTTATTTAAAATTGATTGTCTATTTATGGTATCAAAAGCACCAACAATGTAGAATATCGCTACAATGACTTCTTGTTTTTTGTTTAATGCCGCAGATATATGGGATTGTAGAACAACTAGATTGTCTTGAGGTGATCTAGTTCGTCGGAATCCGGATTGCTCTTTAGAAATTACATTATATTATTCAAAAAACCAAAGGAGACGTTTATTCACAATTTTTTACAATAATTTGCACATGGTACAAGTGAGTGATATACGGCGAAAAGAGTTGGGAGAAGTAGCAGCTAGGTTGAGCTTCTTAACTAGGAATTATCGTAAAGGTCAGCCTTAATGCTATTACTATTAATGAAACTTTACGTCCCTAATGAAATTCGATATACCAACAAAGTCTGTTTTGGACTAAGTATTGATGTTTCAATGTTTTGTGGCCAACTATAAACGTTATCAGGGGTAATATGTAATCTTTTAAATAAAATAAAACTCCTTACAATACAGGTTTGTTGAATTGATTATACTTCACACCCAGTACCTCCGCCAAAAAGTAGATAAGCCGCCACCATTTTTTTTAAATATGCGAAAAGTTCAAAAAGCTAATACAGTATTTCTGTTTTCCAGGTAATCGTTAATTAAAAAATAGATAAACAGAGGGAATAAGGGATCCACAAGAAAATGTTTAAGGAAAGAATCACACTAAACTTATTGGTTGATCATTCAATACGTACTTTACCACTATTTATATTGATATAACCATATATTTCTATTTGGATATGTACAGGGATATAAAATAAACTAGCCCCTTGTAGCTCTAATTTTTATTTGAAAATTCAACCCTCAAAGGAATGGAAAGGGATATGAAAGTTTGTTTGTAAGTCAGTCAATTTTGAACTTAGGATCTTCCAATTTTGTGTTTAGGTTGAATATTAAAGGATAATAACTACGTAGTTCAGTATTTTTGGAAACTCGACCCGCAAAGAGGTGAGCATGGGCATGAAAGTTTGTTTAGAAGTCCGACAATTTTGAAGTTAGGCTGGAAATTGAAGAATAACAACTATGAGAGTTGTATGGACTTAACGAAGGAAGAAACGATTTTTTATCCCTTATTCTTATTTTTCAAAATAATAATTGGCGCCTTTCTTCTCCAAATAAGTATGCTATAACGTCCTTGTCCGATAAAAAAAATAAAAATAAAGTTAAATAGTAAGAAAAACTCGGTAGAGATGAGGTGCGGTGAATACGGTTGTTGGTAAACCAATTCAAAGTACAGCTTGTCAATTTTAGCAACGGCGATCACAAAAGTGTGAGTTGTATTGATGTAAAAGCTTTTCCTTTTTTTATAAATGGCCTTTTTTGCAATTCTTTCCTTTACTTTATCATGTCATGATACGTAATAATCTACTGGTATTGTTCTACCTTTTATATAATGAGCACAATGCTAACACTGTCTCAAAAAATTTTTTTTTCGTTTGGATACTGCGTAATTTGACAATGGTTCAAAAATCTCGAGCCAAATCCAACAAAAGTTGCTCATGCAGGAAGCACTTCGAAGCAAATGGTCACCTGTATTTCGGAATAACTAGATATTGAGCCACCGTTCCATTAGAGCAACGTAGAACGGTCAATTCTGATTGGTACACCAGCATTTGTTTGCCAGAAGTGTTCGAAAAAATCAAGAAAACCAATCGCAGAAGTCGAATCATTCTCCACCAAAACAATGCGAGCTATCACACATCAGTTCAAAAAAAAAGTTCTTAAACAGTCAAAACATCGAATTGTTGGATCCTCCGCCGTATACTGCTTGTTGGCACCCAATTTCTTTAGATCATTAGATCAAAAATAAATTCATCGTTTTCCTACACCTGAAGAAGCGGTTGATGATGGTAATATATTTACCAAAACGTCAAATTTCAAGCTGTCTACGAATCTTCTATTTAAAACTTATTGCCAATTAAAAAATCGTTGTAATATAAATCATTTCATAAACTTCAATTTTAATTGAGTTAGTTAGTATACTGAACATTACGTAATATTAGCCAGCATGGCTAATATTAAAGTTGGATTTTGTGGCTTATACACCCAGTATATCGATAATTTTATCAAAACAGTTTTGCTTAATATGTCGATCTTAACCATAAAAATAAAATACAAACAATTAAAAAACTTAAATTCCGGCCGATCTTTGGAATGTTAGTCATAACGATTATATCAACTGAGTTGTTAAGGCCGCTTGACATGATGCAATACAACGTGTAACGCAATGCAAGACGCAATATTTCTTCATCAAAAGCATGCGCAGATGAAGTTTAGCTGATTTTTTCATTCATAATCTCACACTTGCAACAATATCGATTTGGTACCATTTTTATGGTGTGCAAGTTGCAATTCTAGGCATAAATCTAGTTCCTTTTCGCGACACAACCAAATTGCCCATCAGGCTGTAACCTCAATGATCACTTTTTTCTTTTTCATTTCATTTCTTTATTTACATTTTTAAACCGGTCACAAATTATTAAATTAGCTTTTACGTTAGGAATTTGTTTAATTAACTGATGGAGTTTTGATTTTGAAAAAATTGCATGCAATTTCTTACACGATGTCAAGCTGCCTTTAGAAATTTTAATTTGATTCATATGAATACATCAATCTGTCGGTCGTCCGGTACCATTTGATGAACTTTTTCGATGATTTCGCTGGTTGTCGCAGTTTTTGTATGCCCCGAACGGTCATCAGTGAAGCTGATACAGCTACATTTGAATTCATCTACCCAAAATGTTACGGTCGTAAATGATAGTTCAGAGATTTTGTAAACACTGCTTATCTCCTACTCCATTTGCATAGGCGTATAGTCTTTCAAAAACAAATATTTAGCTCGGTAATCAATTATTTCTATTTTTAGAAAAAGAAAAATCTTTACAACAATTCACTTATACGAATGTTAAACAGAAACTAAGCGTCAAAAATGGCTGACATTTTAATGAGAATATCTCGATACATGCGAAAATATATTTCTGAACTTACATCGCTAAGCGTTGATCGTAGTAATATTGAATACTGTAATACGAAGAATTGCTTTTATAACATACAATACGGATACGTTTTCGGGTGCCCCAATAAAATCGATAGAAACCGCATTTGAATCTATTATTATCAGTGGACGTTTTGCTAAAAATAGGTTGAATGGGATTTAAAACGTTACCGACGAAGTTTTTAAACTGGTATTTAAACGTTTTCCGGCTTTTCTGTATTCACTATTGAAATATGCGAATTCGGTACTCGACATAATAATAATAAGAAATAAAAACATGAATGGAAATCTGTTTTCTTCAAGATCACAAATTATCTGATATGATTTTTATCAGCTCTAGTTTCTGAGTTCCAACTATATAAATATAGAACAGAAAAAATTCCGATGAAATTTTTGCATGACAAAGAGTCTCTAAATTGAGTATCTTCGTAAGTTGTCTAATTTGAGGGCTATCAAAAATACCAACCTTTTCCGTAGTGAGCTGAGAAAATTTTTGATAAATTTAATTTTGGTCATTTAACATAATTTTTCATGATGCCCAGTTTTATATGTAATGGTGGAGCTACTAACGAATTTTGGACCAAATTCTTTTTTCCAGACTCCATATGTTCTACCAAGGGCCAGTTTCTTCTCACCCAATGCTTCTGTTCAGCTCTACTGTACCAAAGACATATAAAATAGAGAAATTTGGTGTAACTACTTTATTTGCCGGCAAGAAATTTTACCATTTTTAAATCGGTGTAAATTTGCCATTTATGGTCATTGAATTTTATTGTCTTCAAGACTATCGTCGGTGCTGCAGTTTTTCTGCGGTTTCCCTGAAACCTGGTGAACCAGATCTCCAGCCAAATGGCCGACGATAGGGAATAATGCAGTCGCAGCGGTACACGCCCGACCCCTTTTAAATTTAAAATAAACAAAAAAACACAATATTTTCAAAAAACAAAAAAAAATAATGAAATCCCTCAAAAATTGAAAAAACCCAAACCGTTTTTGCTTACAGCTTCATTTTCGTTTTCTTATGGCCAAAATCTCCTTTCAGAAATAGTTAGACAAACACAACTCAATGCAACTACCACAACCCCAGCCCTGCAGAGGAGATATTTTTATATCAGGGCCTACTCCAAGAAACCCCCATCCTTACAAAAATCCTCCTTATCCTACCAAATTTTAACCAACCAATCTCTCTCTCTCTATCTTCAGGACTAGCCAACAATCTTTTTCCTTCAATTGGGTACGCAAAAGGTACTCTAGCTCATTCATTTCCATTATGTAATAGAAAACATGTTAGGCTACGTTTTGAGCTGTCAACAAATAAAAGTTTGTCATTTGGTTCGAATTGTTTCTAAAAAACTTCATTCTAATGTTCTTCTCTGATGTGTAGATCAGAGATCAACAATTGTCAGACATCATATTCGAGGGACGCTGGTAGCGGTCTTCTATGTCACGTAAGTCCTGATGTATACGCTTTCTCTGATCTTCATTCATATCTCCCAAATTTTCCGAAAACCGTCAGGTGACTATGGAGGAAGTGGGGTTTTATGCTCATACTTCACCTCATATTGCAACTGAACTTCTATAAGCTAAAATTTTAATATTTTTTATTTCCGATGAAAATTTTGCCACTTATGGTCATTGAATTTTATTATCTTCAACACTAGCCAACAATATTTTTTCTTTAATTTCGTACTGTGCGCAAAAGGTAATCTAGATTCATTTCCATTATGTAATGGTTCAAATTGTTTCTAAAAAACCTCATTCTAATTCTCTTCCCTGATGTGTAGATCAGAGATCAACGATTGTCAGACATCATATTCAAATTCCAGAGACACGCTTTCTCTGTTCTTCGCTTATATCTCCTAAATTTAAAAGGTAATACCGGTTTTTTCGAAAAAATGATGCCGTAACTCTTTATCTATTTCAGAATAAAAACTTATTTTAGTGGCTGAGAAACTTAATCTTTTTATTTCAATCTTGATGCTAAAAATTCTTAAGTTTGTTAAGAAAGATTAATATCCCTTACAAGATCATCTAGCAACTGTTGTAAAATGCAATTTTACATACCTTCAAAATCAGCATTATTTTATGATAAGATCTAAGGGTTCAGATATATTTTTTGTCACTGAAGAGTCAGAAGACCGCTGTACTAGACGTTGAACACAACTAGTACTTGAATACTGCCATTTAGCTCGATATTTAGCGTTCCAAGTGTTTACGTACACGCTACAATAATAACAGTTTTCGAGATGGTTTCGTGGATCTTGCCAAATATACGGTGTTCCAATTAAAGGCACTTACAATACTGCACACACGATTTACAAACTCAATTGGGAGCCTAAGAATTTTCATTTTTATCCAATAAAATCTTAATGGTAAGTTTTTTTGGAAAAATTGCAGAAATGAGCCGGCACCTTACGATGCTACGGCTGGGTAGAAAGTTTTAAAATAATAATATGATTATTCAATCCAGTTTGAATATTTATCAACCATCATCTTTTGTAACATCTTTTTCGAATTAGATGAAGGTTATAATCTCGCTATTTGAGTACTACCTGTAAAGTATGAGTTTTCGAACCTCATTTTATCATAATTTAAACGATGAGGCTACTATTAATTAATTAAATAATAGTAGATCCCCTGTATGAACCTGCATAATCCAAAAAAAAACAATTTAGAAAAACTTAATCAACGTTAGAAAAAAATCGCATTTTACTCAATGGACATAATTAAGATGAAATAGACATTTTTATACTTGTTTTACGGCTTAAAGCTTGAAGATATTACACAAACTTCTGTTACGATACTAATATATGAAACCTGAAGGACTCAATAACTATCAATAAAAGGTTTTAATAAACTAATTTTATGATTCTAACGAGTATAACGAGAGGGAATTTTTCAAGATCTTTATCAGGTGGATGTGAAAATAAATAAACCTTTCAAAATAAAAAAAATAGAATTTCTATGTAGGATAATTTAAAATGAACTGTGTTTTACCATCCCTTATAACCTCAGAAGTATCAACCACCATTGTGGTCACAACGGGACAGATTAAAGGGCATAAAACATCAAGTGAAAACACTAACAAGCTTGTCAGGAAGATAACCTACAACAAATTCCTTTTCCCGCATTTCCTGTTTCTCTATAAGGGTAGCAATCTTCTACTTAACTTTATCTATATTTGAATTAATTGGATGTACTCATATTTGTATCAACAATTCACTGTTGGATACATAATTTGATAATATAGAGGGAGTCTTATAAATAATGTCGGTTTCCAATGATTATTTTGTTTATTAAATTCCATCTCCGCTCAAATAAAGTCATAACTCAAAAAATTAGACTAGAATAGAACTTGAAAAACTTCTATCAAATTGCAGTAAGTAACTTTGTCAGTTTTTAAATTATCACCATAAAAGTGAAAAATAAAGTTATAAATAATTATAAACGCTTATATTTCATATTTTTTTTTTGACTTTTGACACAATTTGAACGGAGTTGCGAAATAATCATATAATAAAATCTTAATATTCCAGGTATATCACATCGTATTCTACGTTTAGCAAACTTTTTGAGACCTTGTCGGGCTGCATTTTCAAAATCTCCATTGGATTCAAAAATTATCCCACACAAGAATTCAATTGTGGATGTAAATAAATAATAATCTGACAAGGTGCTAGGTCCGGATCCAATGTTGGATGTTGTTCATTGTTCATTAAACCCACCTCTGCTCAAATAAAGTTATAACTCAAAAATTAGAATATCTCTTCTTTTGTACTATTGGTGCTATAAAACTTGAAAAACTTCTATCAAATTGCAGTAAGTAAATTTGTCAGTATTTAAATTATCACCCGAAAAGTGAAAAATTAAGTTATAAATAATTACAAACGCTTATATTCGATATTTTTTTTCTGATTTTGACACTATTTGAACGTTTAGCAAACTCTTTGAGACCTTGTCGCTCTGCATTTTCAACATCTCCATTGGATTCAAAAATTTTCCCTAATCTGACGAGGTGCAAGCTCCGGACCTAATGCTGGATGTTGTATTTCAATACCACCAAATTCTTCGATCTTAGTTCGCGTAAATTTCGAAGTATGTGGTTTAGGATTGTCTTGTTGTAAAAGAACCCGCTTTCGATTAACTAATACTAATAACTGAATATTTTTTCGATAAAATTCCATATATTCGCATCAGCTACCTACTACATACCTCGTCATTGATAGCTGTACTATGTGAAATTATGTCAAAGTACACTAAACCTAAAGGCCGCTTGATATGATGCAAGACAACGTGCAATGCAATGCAAGGCGCAAATTTCTCTCGATCAAAAGCAGGCGCAGATGATGTTTCGATGATTGTTTCATGCAAGATCTCGCACTTGCAATATTATTGTTTAGTGCCATTTTATTGCGTGCAATTTGAAATTCTAGGAAGAAATGAGTTTCGGATCTCTTGATATTACGTCTCTCTCCAATGATTTCTCAGTTAGCTTATGTCTTATTTTCTTATGAGTTTTTCAAACGTTTCTTCATCCATTCTCGAAAAATTTTTGTATGTTTTCTCATCTAATTCCAGGAGCTTTTTCCACCATTGCCTAGGTGCTCTTTTCTGTCTATGAGACTGAAAAAGCAAACTAGCAGCATGTAATTATTGCGTGTGATGCACTTTTTCATATCCACTTTACCTAGCTTTGTTATTTTCATTTTTATACTGATCACAAAGTATAGAATAAAATTTGAGGTTAGGAAATAACTTTCACTTATGGAATTTTGATTATTGGGAACCATGACACGATGGCACGAGACTTGCATAATGGCAATATTGCAATATTCGTTCATGCAATATTTTGATTTTGCAAGAAATTCCGGCCTTAAATCCATCAGACACACAATAAAACTATCCGCTCGAATCCTTTGTCTTGCCACTGATTTCCCATGTTCGAGTCGTTTAGATAAATTCATTTCTCATCGCAAGTAACAACGCTACTGATAAAACGTTCATCTTTCGCCGGGGCAAGGACTTGTTAACAAACCTCTACTCGACGTTTCGCTACAATCTAACAACTTTTCTAGATCTTGTCTAATGGTTTTAAATAGCGTTGTATGATATATGTAGATGGTCCAAGGGAGTCAGATAAAAGGAGGGTGCTAGAACTAGATTGGTTTTCTACTGCTTCTATTTTTTTCCTGTAGTAAGGCAAATGATATCAGTTCTCGCATTGCTTCGTTATAAAGGCTGTCTTTCGTTATCTCTAGTTCCCACTCTCTTTCTCTTTGGTTTCTATTATAGCCCGTACTGCTTCATAGGTATAATTTCAGGGCTCCCCTGATTCTAACAAGCATTCCATCACGTTGGCAATATTGAAATTTCATCCACTTTTCTGAGTATACAAATTTCTCAGTTCCTCCCACCTGGAGTAGTGGAAGAGTGTATGCTAGGCATCATCTTCCTCACTGCATAAGGTGCATTTAGGAGTGTCAGATCTCGGCCTGGTATAAAGGTACCTGTGAACGCATATATTCCGTGAATGCTTGTGTTGAGAAATAGTCAGTTTCCTCATGCTTCCTGTTCACCCAGACGATAATAGGAATGAATCAGTGGATCGATCGGCCAGATTTTTCGTTGTCCCATTTCACTTGCCAGCTTTGGATAAGATTTGTTTTTGCGTCAGCCTTCGACACTCCTTCTAACCTGTCTCTTCTCTCTTTCACTTGTTGCTGCATAAGAACTAGTCCTGCGATTACCTCTATTCCTTCGGCGGATACAGTCCGCTAGGCGCTGCATATGCAGATAGCACTCTTCCTCTGTAGTTATGTCAGCTTTGCCATAAAAGTTTTTCTTTCTTAGACAGTATGCCATATTGGTGCGCCGTACAAAATCTGGCTATGGAACACGCTCGAAGGGATTGTCCTCTTAGATGCACTAGGACCGCCAATGTTTAGCATTATACTTATACTGCCTTTTCTATTGACTTCTCTACGTACAGCTGAGTTTCGTAGCTAGCCAAACGCTTAGGTACTTTTTTTTCACTTAATTTTCCTTTTATGTGTCAAGAGGACAGCTTCTGTTTTTTTCTAGCGCTTAATCAGGAGTTGTTCTGTTACAACTGTTGTTACTAAGGCGACGTCGTTTGGAAACCCAGTTAGGGTAACTCCTTTTGGTATCTCTATTCTAAACAGCTCATCTTACAAGATGTTCTACAGAGTTGGGCCCAGTACTGATCCCTGTGGTACATCATTCTACTGCTTTCCTTGTAAGTTCAATATCCTACGTAGGTAGACCACCTGATCACGAACGATCATAAAACGTCAAATCTCCAATACAAAGTAAATTTGATATTTTCCGTACTCCATACTATTTATTACAAAACACATATGAAAACTGTAAATTCACGACTTACCTGATTAGCTTTGTTTATCTGTTTCTTCAACCCCGCAAACGCCATGATTAGTACTGTCTTCTACCTGGAATAATATTATTATTGAGTATATTTATAATAATTTTTGTTAAAAATAAAATGACAATCGGAAAATTTAAAGTATGTTGTGATATTAATAGAACATTCACCTCTGTCTAGACGAAATCGATTCTTATAAATCAATATCGAAGATTAAATGGAATTAAATCATGCAATTTCCATTATCCAGAATTCATGTTTAAACTTCGATAGAAAATTTATACATCAGAACGTGGGTCATGTCAAACATTCTGAGACCAAATAAAAATATTATCATCAATTTAAACATTATGACTTTCTTTATATAACCACGAAATAAATGTTTATCCATGTGTCAAACTACATTTCTTAACACGTTAACAGCAAATGGTATTCGACAGTGGCGCTCCTTCCCAAATGGCGGCCGTCGACGACCCTTCGACACCTGTTAGTGCTGTTTCGATTCATTCTGTATAAATCTATCGAACTGGAAACAACTCTAAACTTTCTCCACGCCTTTTCGAACAGTTCTAATTTATACCTGTGCCACACGTCAACAGTTTTTTTTTTATTTTTGTTTATGCAAAAAGAATCCGATACACAAACGACTTTTTCAAAGAAATCAAAAAAATCTAGTTTACCGTTGAATCTAGAAATGTGAAAAAAACTGGAAATTTTTCCGTGTAACAAAACTATGCCCATATATTTTTTATCAAGATTTACTTTATTTCTACTATCCAGATATCCAAAAAATGTTTCCTTCTAGCCTCTTCAACAAAAATATTGCGAATTGACTTTTTGAAAATAATGAATACTTTTATAAATTTAAATATTTTAATTCGTTCAATTTTAATCAGATTTGAATGAAACTTGAGTCTAAGAAGAGTTGCGATCAGTGCACGAGTTTCAACTGATAGTTTCTTGATTTCACCCATTTTAAACTTACAAGTCTGAATTTGCGAGAATGAAAACAATTCGTATACAAACTTGGTCCAAAAAGTATAAACCACAACACATTCTTGCGCCTCGCAGGTTTAACTGGGACTAAACTACAATCATAAACAACGAATAATTTACAATTAAAGAATAATAAACAAATCAGCCGGTAGTTGCACTCACCGACAAAAATGCCGTATAAAGTAAAAAAATAACGGACACGGACTTTTATTTGTGATTTGTGAGTTACCGTTTCGACCTTTGCTTGACAATATGATAAGAAATCTTTTAGAGTGTATTAATTTGATCTTTAATGTAAAGTTTTCTAAAATCCAATGGCCAGATTTCAGGAATACGGCAGACAAGATGGCTACCACTTGGACGATAAGAAATAAATTTCCATTTAATATTCTTTAATTTAAATAAACAAATGTTTGGATACAATGAATTTTTATGGCAAAAAGTAAAAATCGACCTTGTATATTCAGGTGTAATTCTAGGTACAATACAGGTCAAAGGTTTTGCATAATCCATTCATTAAACTACAAAATAATATACTTTAACAAATTTCTCTTTCATATTATTAGCGAAGGCGGAAACAAACCAAAAATAATAGACTCCATTATGTTTTAACTTTACACTAGAGCACTTTTGCATTTTGTCGGTGAAAGCGACAAGTTAAAACTTGGAAGTATCGCGGATTTGTTTATTATTCTTCAACTGTAAATTATTTCTTCGGCATTTATGATTTTAAAGTCAATCTAACGATTGTTGAGCACTGTAACGATATGGTTGAAGTCGGCCGAGTTTTTTACCAGTGGCGGCGATGGAGTTTAATGATTAAATTTTAAAGTATTTGTTTGGCACCCATCAATAGTGAACGTTTTCAATGAATTTGTAAGCAAGGAAAAATTGGTAACAGAGTTTAAACGGACCTGCGAAGATCAGCATCGCAGTGGTCGCAGGTGACGACAGAAATGAGAAAGAGAAAATCTACAAAGCGGTACCGGATGATCGTTGACTGAAAGTGCGCAAGCTAGCAGACATAGTAGGCATTTCAAAAAGAGTCGTACATCGCATATTAATTGAAAATTTGGACATGAGAAAGTTGTGCGGTGGGGAACCACATTTGTTCACAATGGAAGAAAAACAGCATCGTGGAAATGTTTCCATCGAGTGTTTGGCAATATTTCACAGAAATAAAGCCAAATTTTTGCGCCGTGTCATAACCATGGATGAAACGCAGTTCCATCACTCGGCTCCAAAGAAGGCAAAGACCGTACCATCTGCAGGCAAGGTCATGGCGTCGGTTTTTTGAGATGCGCGTGGGATAACTTTCATTGACTATCTTAAAAAAGGAAAACTATGAAGGACGAGTATCATGCAAGCTTATTGTAACGTTTGGGCGAAGAAATAAAGCAAAAATGGCGCATTTGGCTACGAAGAAGTGTTTCATCACGACAATGCACCAGTTCAAACATCCCTTATTGTGATGACCAAAATTAATTAATTGAAGTTCGAAATGCTACCTCATGCATCCTATTCGCCAGATTTAGCCCCCTCGGATTATTTTCTGTTCCCAGACTTGAAAAAATTGATCGGTGGTCAAAGATTTTCTAACAATGAAGAGGTGATGTCGGTAACTAATGGCGAATTTGAGGAGCTTGACAGTTTATTTTAATTAGAAGCCGCTCATTATATAGCTGAAAAATAATATATATATATATATATATATATATATATATATATATATATATATATATATATATATAGATAGGAAAAAGTACATAAGATTTGGGTGGTGAAACATTGCAACAAAACGTAATCATACAAACATAATCGTGTCAAACAGGAGGTCAAATAAAGAGATAAAACAAATCGATTCAATGTCAACTTCTCCCATCTCCGGAAGGACACACTTCCTTTCAAATCCCACAAACATTTTAAAGTAAAATTTACAATAAATGATCTAGAAAAATAAGATGTAGACTTTTTATTTAAATATGTCGTTATTTTTGGCATTAATTAGGTTTGTGGCATCAGGCTACGGAAAACATACAGTCACTATGTTCATTCACGTAATGGGAAATCCAAAATATTGAGTATGCACTAGGTCTTTCTTTAACATCAAAACTTTTTTATTTTCTACTCGACATTTTAATTGAATTTGAATCGAGTTATTCGATGTTGAGTAAGAGCAGAAAGACTGGAAAGAAGAGCAAAAGACAGAGTTGGGGTTTCCGAAAGAAAAGTAGCGCCTGAATACTATACTTCAAAGAGTACCGTATCGCGGGAATGAGCAAGAAATGGTCAAATATACCAAAAAAAAAACGGAATCCTTCTAATTATACCCTAAAACAATCAGCACGAACACCTAAATGCTGTTGTCTAAAGCGGATATATTTTGCGAATGAGAGAGGCATTGTTATATAATATATACGAAAAATACTTTTCACTTGTCAATTCGGAAATCAGAAGAAACATTGATTTTTTACAGTCAATATAAAAGAGTGCCCTAACAATGTAGAATATGAGGAAAAGCAAAATTCGCCGATTAAGCTCTGGTCTGGTGTGCGATTTCGACAAGAGGGATATAAAGATCTTATGTGTGTCGAGTAAGGGGGGGAAGCTAAAGCTTCTGAAAGGTATATAACAACCGCCTCACTAGATTAGTTGATTTTGTTCGTCTACATCACGTTGAAGACGATATACCTTTTGTACTGAAAGAAGAGAACCCCCCAATTTACAGGTCCGTCAAATTGATGATTTTTGGGCACTTTTATGTGTATGACAATAATTACAGCGTTGAATCTTTAGCAAAATACGCGAAATAGATGTTCAAGTTGTCCAAAACCTGATGAGAAATATTCGCAAAAAATTACTTCTAGTTGAGGAGCATGGGCTTCTCCATTTAGTTCAAGTTATTTACCATATATGTAATAGTCCTATATAGACAATTGGTAAGGGAAAAAACGTCCCTACGTTACGGTGCGACAATATTCATTTTCTCTCTCGTTCGAGACACTTTATCTATACTGCGCATGCTTGAGAATGCGCAGAACTGAGCTGGAACCTCGGGGGATAGAGAAATCGTTGCTATTCTGTCTTCCTTAGTCGGAACAGCTTCCACTAATAGACACTATCCATATAGAAGTATTACATATATGTTATTTACTTTGTTAGCTACTAAGCCGTTAAATATGTTAATAAATGAGAAAAGTTTTATTGAAGATATTATTACGAAAATGTATGTTTAACTATTTCGGGCCAAAACTATTAGAGACATAAATATGTTTTAAACGTTTGTTTCTGAGCATATAAAAAGGCCAAAATGTGTTCAGTTGTACTATCAATACCTTGAAATGAGCGATGAATTAAAGGAAATGGTGACTGCAAATCATCGTTTACGTATATTAACATTCAGTCTAATTCAATGAATAAATAATAGTTGTTTCTTATTCCACTCCCAACATAGGATTTCAAAAAATATAACTATAAATGATACACAGATTGCTATACCTGTCCAAGATATATAATTTCAGGTATATCAATAATCTCTAGACTAAAAAATAGTTATTTATGTATCAGTGTATAAAGTAGCCTTTTTCCAACGAATACGACAATCACATGAATCGAAAAAAGTCCTTTACACACGAATTGGATACAATATTTTTTCTACTAGCGAGAATTTGATCAAAATACAGGAGTTTAATGGTAATTTTCTTTATAAAATAAATTTTATATATTAATTAATATTTTGATCAAGATTTGAACAAATTAAAAAACAGACGAATTTGTGTTATTAAATATGTCAACTCTTCTCTTCGGCATGTTAAAAATTCCACCTAAAAAAATTATTACTACATAAGTAGAGAAATAAAAAAATGCATTATTGCGACTTGAACCTGGGACCACCCGCATGTGAGCCTCGTTCTATAGCCTCCACGGTCTCTACGGAGACCTTTATAATACGTTTTTTACGCAATACTGTTACATGATGTTTTTTTACGCACTAGTACGTAAAGTTTTACGCACTCGAAAGTGTGTCTAAATTACGTACCTTACGCACGGCAGTAGAAAAAAAGTTGTTTTTGATAAAATAATCTCAAACATCACACATAGTTGAATTTTCGCAAATATACGAGGATAATTAAATATACAAATAATAAAAATCAGATCCCCATAGTTATTTATCAAATTTTCATTGTATTTAATATACAGAGCAATAAATTCAGCAAACCATCCACTGTTTATTATAAATAGAAAACTTTACTTAATAAAAAGAATCAAAAATATGTCCAATGAATTACTTTCCTACGATAACCCATATAACACAGTTCACTAATTACAAAATTTGGATTGCCGTTCCTATTTCTATGTGATCTAATTAAAAATATACGGCTTTCAATTCCAAACAAATTAGTGAAAAAATATCTACAAAAAGATAAGGTCACCCATGAAATTATGACTTTAATATTAAATAAAGACTATTTTTTATGATAAAATACAAATGCATAGTTTTCAAATTTTCCCCTGAACTTGTAGTATAAAATGATATTACTTGCCAAATTTAATGGTTCTAGGTCAACAAAATTTTGAGTGTCGAAATATACGTTTTTAACGGCAGAAACGGCTGTATCTTTTTTTACGTTTAAATAGAAGTTCAAGTTCAAAGGACTGTATACCTGAGTGTATGATTTTAATTTAAATGTGACGTTACTTACAACGCACTCATCGACAAAATATAAACATGCGATTGTAAAAAATAACGGACACTATTATTTTTGGGTTGATTTCGACAAGTAAAGTTTCCATTTAGGAGATCTTGAACTATCAATCGTGATATTTATTGTTGAAATTTTTAGAGATTCTTTAACGGTTCAATAGAACGTTTAGAAACTTTTAGATTTCTCAACCTGAATTAACCTAATTTTACTTAATCTAACCCAATCCTGGTCTGACATAACCTAATCTTAACCTACCTAATCTAATCTCATCCTCATCTAACCTAATATTATCCTAACCTAACTCTAATCATAATCTAACCCAATATTAACCAAACTAACCTAATCTTAACCAAATTTATTTTTTTTACTTAGACGAACATCTTAGCCTAACTTTATCTAATGTTTTTTGACCTAACCTACCCTAAGCAAATCTTAATCTAACCCAACCAAATCTTGACCTAACGTTACATAATATTGTCCTAACTTAACCTAAACATGAACTAGCCTAACCTAACCTGTCTCTGAACCTTATCTAACCAAATCTTGACTAACCTAGGATAGGCTGGGTTGAGATCAGATTAGGTTAGGTTAAATTAGTTTTAGATTTCTACAACTTCTAAATGCTCAAGAGAACATAAAAATGCTAAATGGTAAATAAACTTTTAAAATTCTAGCTACTTAAGAAAATCTAAAACTACTAAAGTTGAAGGAAAATTTAAAAGTTCTAAACGCTACAGATGGTCTGAAAATTCTAACAGACATTTTTTTAAATGACCATAAAGTTGTGTTATTTTTGTTAATCCTTCCTTCTATAAAATTCCAGTTACCCTTCTAAGTACGATGAGCCTGCCTTACATAAATTCTGTCTTCTCACAATAAAACTTTCAAATGTTCCAAATTACTATCCAATTTTTAACTCTGTTAAGGTATTTTTATTTGTTTCATTCATGGTCTAAATTAGAGTGAAGATATTTGACAGACACGGGAAGATTGATGCGAGACCCAGTATACCAACCTAGTTGTTTCCAGACAAATTTTTGAACTTCACTTTTTAAAACAGGTGCTTATAAGGTATTTTTTTGCTATAGACAAAGTTTGTTGTAAGAGATGTTTTTACATATTTCAGTGTACAGCACTCATAGGTACTAAAGGGCGATAGGGTGATGATTGCACCTGGGCGTTACGTGAGTTAGAGACGCCGCTGGAAGCAGTATAAATACATTATGTATTTACTACATTAATCTACGTTTATAATTTATAGGACTTCTTACATACGTATATAAACATTGTTTTAAATAATGTACATAGGCAACCACAATTAAGTTTTGAACTGAGCCAAGTGGAAACTAGCCAAATTTAATGACATCAACAGTAATACAACCCAATGTATGTAATTAGTCGCCGCGTTCGTTAACATCCGGATTGATGTAACTTAGTTAATCCTTGGCTAGCTCTCAAAGGTACATAGAGAGAGAAAGAGGGAGAGAGAACCAAAATAATAGACATTAGTAGAGTAATGTCTTCTAAAATTTAGAATTATAATTTTTACTGAAAAAATTTATAAAACAAGAACAAATTATAAATAGTGTAAAAACTGAAATTTTGACTACTAGATATATAATATTATATAAGTGAGCTTTCGCTCTATGTCGTCTGATGTCACCACATGTAACACCTAATTTTTCACTACGGTAGTTTCCTAGATGTCACAAGATGTAATATAGTAAATATTAATTGTCAAAACTTCAATTGAAGTCATCCCTATTAAACCCAGTAAGATTTTTAGTGGAAACCACGTGGAATCCACCAATGGAAAAACTTGAACATGTATCGCCACTACTGGTTACCACGTAATAGCCATGTAGCTACGAAGGAAATGGCCCCCACGTTCCAATCACGTTTGAGAAACTTATCCCGTAACAATACAGCTACGTATCACTCGCGTGAGTGATACTATATGAGCCGCCTCTTCTTGATTTCTTCTTTTTGTGTGAAAAAAAAATAAATGGTGCGTATACAGTTATTTTCGTTGGTTGATGTTGTCGTGCCTGTGTTAATATGTCATACACCTTCAAGGTTGTTTCTAAGAGAAAAAAGAAAGAGATATATTTTACTGCATCAACGGGAGCAGAGCGAGTTTTGTCAGGACACTACGCAAATACTGTTAATTTAAAATAATCTCTTTAGAGTGGTTATCACTTTGGAGTAAATTTTAACGGTGATAATAACTTTATAGTGAATTTAATTTTATATCAGTAGCACAGTCTGGGGATCGCCACAAACATTTTCCACTTAAAAGTTAAAAGCACTTACGGGTGATGGTATCAAGCCAAAATAACGTTTGTATTCACGTAACAACCCCTTCCAGCATAAGTTATACTACTTCTGATGCTATTCCTTTCAAAAACTGGAAAGGCAGCTACTATCACCAGTGCTACAATTGGCGAAAATCACGTGTCATTAGATGACATTGAATTTGGCTTATATAGCAGTGAACAACAATGCAACCTGTAAGGGTGTGTTTTTAGCAATTTTGGTAGAATTTTCTCTATTTTTGTGATTTCCGTTATTTCCTAAACGTGTATGTGTGGTTTTAATTAATAATCGGTCTAAAAATGACGAATATTGAAGTAACCCTTTTCACATCAAGGAATATATTGGAGTCAGAAGCAGACCACAGAAAGCAAAGCGGGACATACAAGGATGTATTGACATCTAGTTAGCCTAGACCAGTTCCTCATGCATAAACAAAATATTGCGTTGCCATAGCAACGAACAATAACTTATTAGAAGTGTCAGTGTAAAGTTTGACGTCAAAAAAGTAAACCAGAGTAACGCAATAAATTGAAAGAAAAAAGATGTACACCTAAATTGTGAAAATCGGAAAATTGGAGTATCGAGCCATCATCAAGTATCTGTATTTAAAAGGGTTAAGAGGTAAGCAGATTTACGAAGATATGCTTAATACCCTTGGTGATCAATGTCCTTCGTATGCGACCGTGTAAAAATTGGACTGCAATTTCCAAAAGAGGTAAATTTTCCATTGAAGATGATTACCGATCGAGAAGGCTAGTTTCTGTGTCAGCCCCCTAAAATATCGATGCAGTTTATGACATTATTTTATCAGACCGTCGAATTGGACTAAAACGGAAATCTTGAGCACTGAATATTTCATACGAACGCGTTCATCATATAGTTCACGTCAATTTGGACATGAGAAAAATTGCTGCAAAATGGATCCCCAAATGTTTGAATGTTGACCAAAAGCGTGCAAGGGTAGAAGCATTGCGATCGATCTATGCTCGATTTGAAAACGATGTAGAATTCTTAAACCTAATTGTTACTATGGATGAAACTTGTGTACATTTCTTCGATCCAGAAACAAAGCAATAATCGATGGAATGGCGACACTCTGGTTCTCCAAGACCTAAGAAGTTTCGTGTTCAAAAAGGGTAGAACAATAACTGAAGATTACTATTCGACATTACTGACCACTCTATGGGAAAAATTAAAGAGAAAACACGCGGAAAGCTCTCCAAAGGTGTTTTGTTTTTGCAGGACAACGTCCCCGCCCACAAATCTCATGTTGCCATGCAAAAAATTCGTGATTTAGGGTGTGAATTACTAGAACACCCCCCTTATTCAGCAGATTTGGCTCCGTCCGACTATCATCTCTTTCCTCAACTGAAAAAAAGTCTAAAATTTTCTTCCAACAAGGAGGTAATAAAAGCTGTAGAGGTCTGGTCTAGAGACGTTGCAGGTTCGCTGTAATAAATGTATCCAATTAAGAGGAGAATATGCTGAGTAATAAAATATTTTGACATTGAAATATTGTTTGGTTCTATAGTAGGCTAAGAATTTTTCAAAATATCCTCGTAGAGTATTTTGTGGCCTAAAAGGAACAAATTCAAAAACCATTAAAATTTTGTATCTAAAAACGTCAGGTCTAACTTCCTAGACTCATGAGATAACAATTAATCGAAATGATGAAGTTAAAGATTCGAAATGCATTTGTTCGTGTAAGTACTGTAGGAAGAGACTCGAATATCTTCACGAGACTACTAAAAAAGTTTCATTGGCCACCATTTGTAACACTACAACTTTTACCACGTTTTTATTGTTTTCGAAGTTTACGTGTGGATGTTGTCTATCTCAGAAAAGTGCTTTAAAGAGGTATATTGTGTTATTATTTAGATTAAAATTTCAACAACAACACTTTCTATTGTTTATAAAACAATAAAAATAGTTCTGGCTTTATTGTTCATCTCTATTGATGTTTGAAAGAAAATCAATAGATGTCGCCCCCTTCGAAATTTTCTCGAGTAACACAAGGAGTGGGCCGTCGGTCCGAGCGCAAAGGGAGTTGTTAGGGGTTTACTATACTCCCCACAAAAAACGCTGTGGTCTGGCCGAGGCGCTATTTGAATGTGGCCCTATTTGAACAAACAACTAACTATGCTCAATATTTTATTTTGTTTGTTTTATTGTAATTTTTTGTTTCTTAAACGCTAGGAAGAATTTTATAGTTACAGAGTGTTATATAAATTAGTTGAATAATAAATTTTTTGTAAATACGATTTCAATAACATTTAACGAATTCTAATTATGCAGTATCATAAACGTTTAATTGTTCCAACATTACTTTATGTATTTACATTTTATCGTTACATCAGAATGCCACATCAGTGACATCCATTCGATATGTATCACCATAAGTTGTTTGGAAAAATAAAAATAACTGTATTATTACATAACAAATGCAATATTACGGGGATTGTTTTTTAAGTTTTGAGATATGCCAACACTGATGTGAATATGTCAAATCTGACATTGTCATCTTAAAATTTGTCATTTTTAATATTGAAACTACTCAGAACGTATTATCCTACGAGTGCTATTTGAGTTGTTTACAGATGATTTCCTACTACTTTCCACGTGGATTAAACCAACAGCTATGTACCGATCACCTCGCTTCGACTTTGTTTCGCTGGTTTTCCGAATTGAATCGTGGTCGCCCTTTGCTACAGGATTAATTTCGCGAAGGTCGTCGAAAATCGGCCGTTGTGCCAGAAAACATCGATGCTGTTAATTAATTGATATTGCCTTATCTTCATATGATATACTGTAAGATTTAGGCGTACTTGGTAAGCAATTCCATTCGCATACATTCAGTATTAGCTGACAAAAATATTAGTTTCCGTTAGATACCGCAATCAATCACTCAAAAAATAGCTCATGTCGAATGGTGCGAAGAAATTCAACAAGTGACTATACGGGTCTTTCAAGACGAGCAAAATCTATCAGAAGTTTTTCACGCACGTAGCACTTCGGAGCAAATGTTCGCCTGTTTTTCCGGAATAACTGTACATTAGAGCAACGTAGACCGGTAAATTCTGATTAATACATATATCAGCATTTATTTGCTAGAAGTGCTCGAAAACGTTTTTGAACAATCGAAACATCGAATTGTTAGGTTGCCCGCCGTACAACATTTGTTTGGCATAATAAAGCCATATAGAATCATAAATATTTGTTTTTATTTGTCTATCTCAAAACTGAAGCAGAAACCCTACTATAAAATATGAGAGCAGATGTTTATAAAATAATCATTAAGAAGTTTTCAGATACGCCGATACCTCATAACAAAATATCCTCAAATTTCTATAAATAAAATAATCCCTGAGGTAAGTATTACGAAATAATATAAATAATAATGGATTATAGAAGTTGTGTACGAACTCACAATCCCTTAAACAATTAGAACATGATATCTCTGGTATCAATTACCAGAGAAGTTTCCCTATAATAGGGGTTTTATTGAATTCTTCGAATGGAGTAGTGGGTCGATTAATTTCATCAAAAACTTGAGAATAAATAAATCAGAATTCTTTGCCATAATAAGTGAATTAAGGAATAAACATTTTTGAAGAAAAATGTAACAGGCCTAATGGCATGTTACCTTTCGAAAACAAATATTAAATGACAGCTCAATAGTCAATTTTTTTATTTTATTGTGAAATATTTTCTCGTGTCATAAAAACTAAAATATCAGGTAATAAGTATGCAATTATATTATATCTATTTCAAAATTATCGACTTCGTTATTGACGCCTTCTAAAGCACTTTGCCATTTTGATCGTTGCTATTATTTTTATGGTGAAATAATTTTTCGTGTTAAAAGAAAATCATTTGAATTTATGTATCTAAGTAATGTAAAAGGCTTAATATCTAACCTCAAAAGTATGTATTTATGCAAAAAATATTTATTTTCACGTGGAAATTACGTTTTTTCCTTCAATTTGGTTTTTGGTTTTTTTGATTGAATCGGCAAACTCGTGACACATTTCTAATATTCTCTTGTGATTAAAAAAGCTGATGTTGGCCAAAATTTTAGGTAAGTGTTCTAGACTGCCGGTCAAAAGTTTTGCATAATCCAAGCGAAGGTCGAAACGGTGTCTCACAAACCAAACATAATAGTGTTTATATTTTCCTGATCAACTGTAAATCATTTCTTCGGCGTTTATGATAGTAGTTTAGTCCCAGTTAGACCTGTGAGACGCAAAAACGTGCTGTGGTTTATACTTTTTGGACCAAGGCATCTTTTTGTGGAGTAGTATACGAATTGTTTTCGTTCTCGCGAATTCTGACTTGTAAGTTTGAAACTTTGTTGACAAAAACTTTGAACTATCGTTTGAAACTCGTGCATTAATCGCAAGTCATCATAGTCTAGGCGAAAATAACCGTACCTTTGCTGCTGAATTGAAAATACCTCGTGCCGTAGACTACAACGTGAAAAATCATGCAATTACAGGAGCTTTGGCGATCGAATACGTTCATTGTTTCAGGTCAAATGAAGAACGGATGTTAGATGAAGTGTAAACCCGACTGTAGAATACGGCGGAGGCTCGGTGATGGTTTAAGGATATTTTCAACGAAGGGCGGCAGGAGACCTGGTAAAAATTGAAGAGATTTTGTAGAAAGGAGGCTATAAAAAATGGTAAAATGTAATACGTTCCAGCAAACGCCCGATCGGTAGAAAATTTACCTTCCAGCATGACAACGATCGCAAACATTCCTCGAAGCTATACAATGAGTATTTGAAAGAATTGGAAGGAAGAATTTACTGAAAGCCTTCGAACCGATTGAGTTTTTGCGATGTCCCACTTTCACTTCACATCTTTTGGAATATTCTGAAAACCAAATGTAAACAAATAGACGACGATTATTTGTCGAAATTGTTTCAGAAAATGCCAAACTTTTGAGTGGGTAAACATTTTTAACCGGTTAGTTTGAAAAGGATTTGAATACCTCAAGATTGTATCGCAAAATTGCAGAGTCACTCACAAACAAATAAATAAAAGAAACAAAAAAGCAAAATTAAAAAAACAATGTATCCAGATATCGTCAATAGCTGTTTTAATCAGGTTTCTAGGAATATATCCATCAATCAGCGATATTTATGTAAATTGAATGTAGTTTCATCGCCAAAACCCAATACATCTATTAATGTTTTACATGCTGAAATAAAACCACTTTAAAGCACAGAATCGATAACTTCTATATCGAAACCCTAACGAATACTGAATTCTATCGTGGGATAAACATAAAATACAATGAACAGCTGAAGAGAGAGCATTTAATGGGAAAATTATTGCCTAATTCTCAGCATTATGGTAGAAGTGTTACTTCATATACAGTGTGATTGATTGCTGTAAATATTTTACAAAGAAAATTCTGGAATTCTAGCAATAAAGAGACAGATACAAAAATGCTCTATGCGGGCACATTAAAATTATTAATCTTGTAAAACATATGCAGTTTTCGTTTCAAAATATGCAGGATTTATCGCCTAAGAACCGATACAGAGCAGTGTCGTATAGGGGAGACCAAAATATGACGATTGGAGGCAATATACCTTTATACCAAGTCTACTTGGATCCTTGAGGACTTACAGAACCTCAATTTGGGTCCAAAATTCGAAAAAAATTTCTTTCTTTCCAATCTTAAAAATTGCAAGTTGGTATACTGTATGAGACTGTAAAAGGCATTCAGTAATTGTAATAATTAGAAGACGATCGAACCAGTCTGAAGGATTAATTAGGGATTAATTAGTCGGACAACCAAAAACATTATTTCAATGTCGGTTTCATAATCATGTGGTACTATTTATAGAAGGTAGACAAATTGGACAACCAAAACATATTTCTGTTGGAAAGAAAGAAGAAAGAAAGTTGAAATCCTCAATGCAGCACTCGACAATTAACAGCAATTACAACTCTTCAGAATTTAATACCAAATGATCTTAGTAAAGCCTTTGTACATAGAAAATAAACATGAAAATGCTCACTTTCTTTGCCGATGAGGCTACTTCACTCGTGAAGGAGTGTTCAATTGGAAAAATCTTCATTTACTCCATGAGTCTTAATTTCAACCTTGTTGTTTAGGAAATTCACCCGAGGCACTTCATACGAACAGTGGAGATTATTCCTACATCAGAGCCACCCCAAATACACAAAACCTTAGATAAAATATCTTCCATCTACCAATAAAATCAAGTCCAACAAGCATATCTCTTCTTTTCTGAAATATTAGTATGGTGGGTAACTTTTGGAAATAGTTTTTAGGGGTTTTTAAAATTGCCATATATTGGATTGGTCATTATTATTTGTACTATTTACAACTTCTAGATGAGATCATTTCCACTTCATGTGATCGTTGGTATTGCAGGTTTTCTGTGGCTTTCCTGTAACCTGGTGAACGGGTTCACCAGCTATGGCCGACGACAGGGAATAATTCAGCCGCTTCTACCCACTTACTCAAATTAACAAAAAACGTATATTAAGTTGCTGCAGCCATTTTAGGGGTTGACGAGTTCGAGTTTTGGAGGTGGTTTTCGGCATCCAGAACTCGTGATATCTTTTAACAATTAATTACTCCGGAGAGCTCGAGTCCGTAACTATTTATTCGCAGATATAGCCTTTCAAGGCTACCGCATCTTAATACCGCCGATGGTTTGTTATATTCAAGACTTGAGGGTGGTTTTCGGGATCCGGGACTCATTTAGCAATTTATTACTCCAAAAAGCGCGTATCCGTAACTATTTTTGTCGTCGAGATAGCGTTTCCAGGCTGGCGCAGCTTTACACTGTCGAGGGATTGTCGAGTTCGAGTCTTGAGGATGTGTTTGAAGATCTGTGACTCATGCTTTATTTTAGCAATTACTTACTCCAAAAAGCGCGTATACGTAACTATTTTTGTCGTCGAAATAGCGTTTCCAGGCTGACGCAGCTTTACACTGGCGAGGGATTGTCGAGTTCGAGCCTTCTGGGTTGCTTTCGGAATTTGAGACTGGTGCTATCATTCAGCAATCGATAGGTTGACGTAGGTTAATATTAAGATAGGGGGAAACGAGTTTCTTGCAACAGCGTAAGCAATAAAATCAGTTTTTCTATGAAACACTCTCTCTACCTCTCTCTCTCTCCAATTGATCTGAGAAGCGATATGTGGTTCAAGCAAGATGGGGTACCATATCATTATCCTAATAAATTTCCACACCCTTGGATTAGAAGAAGGGAGTTAACATCCAGAGTGTAATACTTAAGATTTCTATTTTTGGAAATCCCTCGTATGCTTCCCAGAAATTAATAACCGCCAGAAGTTGTTAAATCAAGTCAATGATTTCTTGGCTAATTGGCCACAAATATTTGTTAATCAGAATATTTTTAAATAAAATAATAAACAAACTAATGGGGTCGAATAGGGACCACATTGAACATTGGTTGAAAGCAATTTCGTGGTATTGAAGTCTGATTCTATCAAAATCATGTTTATTATATTTTCAACTTAATATACTAAATATGTGCACATTACAATTTTATTGACAAAATATTATGTTTTAAATGGTCTTTATTGATATTAAACCGTAAACAGCATATAAAATGTTTTATTCACTTAATAAATGCAATCTCATGATGACAAAGGAAAAAAAAAAGAAATATCACAGAGACTTATGTTGAATATTTCGGTTTCAAAATGGACAGTCCCTAATAAAGTATTTGAGTTCTGTGTTGAGTCTTTACGATTATGGAAAAAAGGAGAATTGTTCTTTGGGATTCCTATGATCTGGATGGAGCTTTCGAATTATTTAAATGATTGTTACTTTTGCGTAGTAGATGTTAAAGGTTTTAATCGAAATCAAACGTGGATATATCCAGACTTACACTCTACGAAATGTCCGGTTCTACACCGTAAAAAACTCTCCCTCGGCCTATCAAGCATCAAAAGCAATTCGCATGCCCTCAGAAACAATGTTGTTGCCAAATTCCCAGAAATCGGAACCGGCTACCAGTGAATGGGAGAGTGGAACATCTACGCCAAAATTATTTTCTCAAAATGAATTCAGTGACTTGATACGTGATCTTAATTTATCAAAACAAGGATTAGATTTATTAGCCTCAAGATTGAGAGATATCGCGAAGCTGCTTCTAGACATGACAGTTGCAGAAACGAAGAAGATTATGAAAATGTAAAATTAGTTTCAGAGAAAATTAAATACTCGGAGCATCAATGGCCTATCTGTGTGAATTTAAGAATGGTTAATTTTTTACTTGGTCAACAAAGTGGATACACAAAATAACCTTGCTTTAGTTGTATATGGGTCAGTAGAGCAAATCAACTTCATTAGGATCAAAATGTTTGGCCTGTAAGAAATTATTTGCAGAAAATTTCGGAAGCTTAGTATGAAAAAATTGAAAGGTGGACTATTTGATGTTCTTCCAATACGGCAATTGATGAACGACGAAAAAGTTTCGGTTTTGGTTGTCGAAAATTTCATAGGTAACCATAAAGCATCAAATAATGAAGAAATTGTCAAAATATGCTAACAAACTTTCAGATTTTAGACAGAACGAACGCAGATTCGTAGTTCATAGACAAAATAATTTTTTCTGATGAAGCGACGTTTCAATTAAACGGAAAGGTTAACAACCAGAACTGTAGTTATTGGAGCATAGACAATCCTCGCTGGATGTGTAAGGCTCACACTCAATATCCTAAAAAAATGAACGTGTGGGCTGGTTCATTAATAATAAAATTATTGGCCCTTATTTTTTTAAGGGGAAAGTTAATGGTGAAGTTTATCTAGATTTTTTGATTAACTTCTTAGTGCCTTCATTACAAGACTTTTTCCTGATGAGAATCATCCAAATGAGATTGATCAATCAAGTTATAACTGTTTCGGAAACGGAAGCTAGGAAAAGTTTAGGTTTTGGTTGTCGAAAATTTCCTAGGTAACCACAAAGCATCAAATTATGAAGAAGTTGTGCAAAATATGCTAACAAACTTTCACTTTTTAGAGCAAAATATGAGTATGAAGTTATAATATATCCGCAATGATCTAGATAAATTTTCGCCCAATTTAGGAAATTACTGTGAGATAAGAGGGAGAGCGATTCCACCAAGATCTAAAAGTGATGAAGGAAACGTATCAGGATCGATGGGATTGTCACATGATCGCAGACATTGTTGGAGATTCTCCCCTGTAAACTGATGAGAGAAAAACTCATAATTTGCGTTTTATGAAAATACAGAATATATTTTCGACATTTTCCTCTTTAATTACTTCCATGTATCCTAATTTCTTAAAACATAGCTGACATTATAAATATATCTGTTATTTGGTTGTCGTTTTTTGCTTTTTATCATGTGGAATGGAGATAAAGATTAAAAAAATCAGAACGAATCTTACAAAATCATTTATAGTTTCATGAATTGTGTAATAAGATCCAAAATCATTTTCATATCTGGTATAACAAAACCACTGTAGACAATTTTAGTAGTACATATCGGCAGTTGAAACGGATTTGTTAAAAGTTGGTTTATTGACTTTTGAATCTACTATAAGAACATGAATGCTGATGTCTTTAAAGAATGGTTCGAAAAAATGATGGATCTTCTTCCTCAGAACCGTATAATAGTAATGGATAATGCAAGGTATCACTCGAGACTTTTAGGAAAATTGCCACAACCATGCCGTTAAAAAGAAATCACAGAATTGGCTAGAATCGAAGAATATTAAGTTCCATTACGGGTCTGAGAGAAAAGAACTGTATTCTTTACAAAAAATCGTGGAATGACTGTGGATGGATCACCACCACATCATTGGGAACTCAACCTGATTGAGATAGTACGGGCACATATGAACGGAGAAGTTCCAAGAAAAGATAATTCTTTAACCAGAAAACTTGGAAAAACCAGATATTATACAATTGAAGGAGAAGGGAAATGCGGAAGATGGACAATATTACTGATGAAATAATCTAACCTTTCACTGTAATTATTGATTGCGATAGTTCATCTTCTCATTTCGACCAGTAAACCACAATGTTGTTAACATACCTTGTCCAAAAATAATAATTTAGGGAAAGTTGCCCTTTCTCACATTTAGCTGTTTAGAAGTTATAAGGAGGTTAATTAGGTGAAAATATAAGTGTACACCCGATATATTCATTATACGGGGTCTTTCAAAACGTTCAAATACGAGTTATATCACTGCATTAAGCGAAAAAAATCTATTAAAAATCACCAAACAAGCACATGTCTATAACGCATACATTAATCGCAAATTAACAATAAGGTTTAGCCAATCAAAGCGCGTGGAACGTTTAAGTTCCTCCCCATCGAGCGGTCTAGAGAGCCATAAAAGTATTTAGCTGCTGCCGCATTTTTGAACTTTGCGTTATCGATATGTGATTGTTTGGTGATTTTTAATCGATTTTTTTCACTTAATGCAGTGATATAGCTCGCATGCAAACGTTTTGAAAGACCCCGTATTTATACAATCCATATGTATGAAATAAAATCAATTTTAGCGTTATTATGTACTATGTGAAAAAATCCTAAAAAAGACGATTTTTATTCTCAAATTGACAATTTACACTAAGGAAACATTATCCCCCGCAGCACCCTTCTGAATTATAATCACACCCTCGAAAATTATGAATAAGAAAGGGGGTCGTGTAGCACTTTGTTGGAAAGGGATTTTAGTTCTCTGTTCAGCAATATAAAGTTTTGTTAATTGCATGGTGCAATTATAACTACGAAAATTGATTTTTCAGATGTAAAATTTTGATAATGTCTATCACAATACTTTATGTAGAATGAAGATAGAAATACTTTACAATTAAATTGAATGTTCCAAATGACCACCATTCACTTCTTGGCCATAACCGAGGCGATTTTGGAATTCTTGTACAACATTGAGTATGACCTCAGGGGTTATTTTGTTAATTTCTTTCGTTATCCTAACTTTTAACTCAGCAATATTCTGGTCTATTGAGAAATTCTTTAGAAATAATCAGGTATTTTCGTATCTGTTCTGCTAAACATCAGGAAAAAATCTTTGAAGACACTAAAATATTAGTCAAAATTTAATATGAATCTAGTAGGTTGCTGTCTTTTAGTTATTTAGAGTTACTAAAAGACGTCAGTATAATATTTGTGCGCGTATTAAATTTAATTATGGCTCATTTGTTCGAGACGCAGAGAATAGACATTTTAATTATGATTGGTTGTGGTAATAAAACAAGAACTCAAAGGAGGTTTGTGAAATTTTCAATAATAAATACCTTGGTCAACAAGTTTCGCAGTCTACAGTTAACAAAATTAAAAAATAGTTTCGTGTAAAAAATATTGAAACAACCAGAACTGTAGATATTGGAGCACAGACATTCCTGGCTGGGTGTGTGAGGCTCAAATTCGATATCCTAAAAAAGTGAAGGTTTGGGCTGGTATCATTAACAATAAAATTATTAGCCATTATTTTTTTAAAGAGAAAGTTTGTGGTGAGATTTATCTAGATTTTTTTATTAACTTCTTAGTGTCTACATTACAAAGACTTTTTCCTGATGATAATCATCCAAATCGATAGATCGATCTATTTACTACCAAAAGTACAGTTAGAAATTATTCAAACGAGGTTTTTCCCAATAAGTGGATTGGAAGAAATGGAGGGATCGAATGGCTCTAAAATATATTTTAATAGACCAGACAATATAACTGTTTCAAAAGTTAGTATAACAGAAGAAATTAACAAAAATACCCCTGAGGTTATACATAATGTTGTACGAGGATTCCAAAATCGTTTCGGTCAATGTCAAGAAGTGAATGGTGGTCATTTTGGACATTTAATCTAATTGTAAAGTCGAAAAATACATTCTAAATATTATGCGACAATATTATCTTCATTCTACGTAAAGTTTTGTGATAGACATTATCAAATATCACATCCTAAAAATTAATTTTCGCTCTTATGATCATCAAATTAAAAAAAAAAGACTTTATATTGCTTAACAGAAGACTAGAATCATGTGTTAAATACCACCCGCAGTTGGGGTACGTTTACAGTTTTTTGATTTTTCAGAACAAATTGATATATTACAAGAATTTTATACAAATATAATGAATACATTTTTATATGGTCAAATCCCCACCAATTTTTGTATTTTGATCCAAATAATATATTTAATCTGAGATGAAAAATTCACTTTATCTGAATCTGTAATAGAAAAAATATTTGTATATTAAAGGTGGTTATTATAGAAAATAGACTAAGAGAAAAACTTTGAAGTATAGAACAAATAATTATCTCTAAATTTGTTTTATAATCCTTAATTATACCAATCACTAAATGATAAAATAATGTAAGTAATAACAAACTTTGTTATATATAATATCAATTGGCAAAAACACGTTTGAAAAACCAAAAACATTTCCAGACGTGTAGTCTCCTTTATTGGAATTTTGACAGCCCTTTCGTATTACTTGACCTATATTCCATTGCCTTGACACAGATTATCAAATTCAATAAATGGGAATTTTCTCTTATACACCCTCTAATAAGGAACATGATAATTTAAACCGAAAAACATTCCGATTTGATTAGAACACAAAACGTATTAACATCTATAATTATAGAAAAGCATGCTTTATCACATGGTGTAATACTATTATTTTTTTTTTCAAAATTCGCGTAATCCATGAAAACAAAAGTGAATTAATTAAAATAATAATAATTTTATTGATTTTTAATAGATATAAAAAGATTACGTACCGGAAAATCAGAGACTAATAGTCCGGCGAAAGACACACAATATAAACACTACTGAGCTAACGTGAAAACTGAAAACGGTGGAAATACAAAATTCATTCGCCTATACTCTAACAGAAAATATCGACTCGAGATGTGAATGAACTGACGCGCATTTCTACTGCGCACTTATCGATACGTATGCTGTAATACACTATACGCGAAAGCGAGACGCAGAAAGCAATGTGCCAAAAATTCAAATTTCCATAGAAACTTGTTATTATCACCAAAATTCAAAAGGATGTTATCTTCCCAAACTCGATACCATACCATAAAGTAATCAGTAACGATAGAAAATTAAAGTGTAACTTTAAAAAATCAATTTCCCACAAATCAGAAAACGACAAATAGACTACAGGGGCAGCAACAAGTAGACGCCACAGCTGTAATTTAGACAAAGATATCAGTAAAAAAATTAAGAAAACAGCAAAGGTAATTATGAGTTTGGATACCATCTGGAAGCGAAAGAAAGAAAAGTCGCAAAGCAAGAAGATACATGTACATCCTGTTTATTTAGTATTTAATCTACAAGACAAATGCATCGGTTTTAAATATCTGGGTAACTTTATTACCAGCAAACAAGCAATTAATCAGGTACATTCAATTTTCTGGAACAAGTATATCATCAAAACAAAATAGCTCCATCTTCTACAAAATAATGTGTCTAATAGAAACCTGGGAATTGATTCACAGGAGTACTACCGGAATTTTATAATACGGATAAGCATTATCGTGGTGGGACCTTTTATAGTACTTAAGTCTTTTGCTGGACTTTAGATAGTGCCACTAATTACCAGTTCAGTACAGTGATGCCTACTTGGCAATTTTTCCTTAGTTCTAGGTTTTTATTGTGCAATACCGAAAAAGGAGATTACACCCAACTTCCGAAGAACATTCAATTTGGTTCAATTAATATAATTTTACCTAATTTTGATATTAAATATTCTGCATGATTGAATTTGTAACATTGGTTAACGTTTATTTGTAGTACATGAACAACCATTGCCCCCATTTTATTATGTGGAAAGCAAACACAAGAGGATGAACCCTATTACATTCGAGTAGTTTAAGTAGTGCCTGCCGTCTAGAAATGCCTGATCTTGAATTTCTGTAGATTGTAGTGTTCAGAAAAGACGTGCCTTGGTAGCAGATTTCACAGGTCCAAAGAAAGAAATCCCGATAAATTGACGTCCTGGGCGTCTGCAGACGAGCTCGGTGTTCATGAACCACATCTGCCTGTCGAAAAGGTCTCATAGATACTGCTCTAGGTGGAATTATGTTGGACAGCTGCCGTGGTGTTATTAGTAAAACAAGTCAACTCTAGATCGCCTATAAATCGAATAGATCTCTTCTGCATTGAGTCGATACCATACCACAGAGTATGCTTGGGAGTTGACCTCCAAAAGTGAGATCAATACGCCAAATATGGACGAATATGGGCCTTGTAGAGTTTTAGAAGCTGTTGCGGGGTATATAGCTTTTTGGTCTTAAAAAGGGCTTCAAATTTTTGTGAAGCTGCCTTACTTGATTCGGTCACATGACTATACCACGACATATTACTCCCAAACTTAACATCCAAGAGGATTTGCGATGATGGTGGTATTTTATGTCCAAATATTGAGCCGCAAAGCCAGCCTCTTTAGTAAAAGCAGCAGCCTGGGTCTTTGCGGCATTAAGCGCAATTAGACTGCTTTTACCTCACTCCAGAATTTTTTCAATATCAGTATAGTTGGTGGTAGCTGCCTACGGATTTGGGTGTTAGACACTTTATTGGGGCGGCTGATATGAACGAATACACCACTGTGCTATCGTCGGAGAAGCTATAGATCAAGTTTGTGGTTTTGTCAAGTAGATCGTTTATGTACAGAAAAAAAAAGAGTCGTTGAACTGAAACCTTTCTGAGATGTGACCATTGATAACGATCTGAATAGATCGGCCTTGTAAAGCTACTAAATCAGTGATAAGTGAGGATGACAATCCATACGATCTTAATGTATTTAAGAGGTGGGCATGCCAAACCCTGTCAAAAGCCTTCGATTTGTTTAGTGCAATTGCTCGGGATCCTTATATTCCTTTAAAGCTTCACTCCATACTTTGATGACATAACTCCATGTTTACGAGAGCCACAGATGATGTTAACAGACGGAAGATATCTGAAGATTTGCTGTTAAACAGAAAACTAAATAACTCAGCAAAGATAATTTAACTTTCGTGATACAAAGTCATTTCATCTAAATGTGGTATAAAATTTAAATCTTCCCAGTTATTTTCTTCTTGTTCGTCTTCATCTTCCCTATTATTTGTATTCAGCTTTTACATTTGGGTTTCTTTTGGTGTGTCCAAAAGAGCAGAAGTGGTAACCTAACCAGCCTTATAAAATTTGTTACGGAACTCGGATGCTTCTTCGGCGAAATGTCTAATAGGTAATGCCATAATGTCTGTAGAATGAATCAACACTTTATGCACCGAAACAGGCATTGGCTACTACCAATACGTTGGAATTAATGTGGCAATAAAAATTTACGAAAATTTTCTGTTAACACTGTGTCAAGCATCATTTGAATTAAAATTTCCATCTGTTTTGGGTTTGTCAACACGTCATTTAACTTTCACCAAAATCAACTTTGTTTTAACCGTTTCTTCTCGTTGATTGTTGGTTTTTGTTTTATTTGTCACTTTCAAATTGTTAGTCGCACAATAAATTGAAAAAAAATGTATCCAGCAATGCAGAGGGCTTAATCCAAACTGAAGGTTTGCTAGATTAGTTTTAAATTTATCGGAATTAACATTGATTATGTTTGGGAAATCTGTAGATATTGCATTGCAAATGGAGCAAGCTTGAAACGATGTTGTACCAGTTATCGTATTCCACACATTACCACCTCTTATTGTAATAAACAACAACGTTAATTTCTTTTTGAAAATATTTTTAATTTTTTCCTTTTCTAACCTATTTCTTCTTCTCACATGAATTCTTTAGTTTCTTTTGCAAATTCCGGCTACAGCGGTCCGCAAAAACGTATCGAACAAGGAATTGTTCAATAGAAACATGCCATCATATGTTAAAGTCTCAGAGGGAAAATTGTTGTGACAAACAATGAAGTATCTATGTGAAAGTCTGCTTGAAAAAAACCTTGTTTGTAAATTCACTGTTCGCTACTACCATCACATCTACAGCTTAAAGAAATTCATCATGACCATGAGACTCAAATTGTTTGGCTAAAACTTCTTTTTGCAACTATCCTCGAAGTTGTATTTTCTAACTTTGCTAAAACAAACTTTTTGTCTGTAATTGTTACTTTTTCTACTACTTGTCGTGATTTATATTCCGAAATACTTTTCCATGATCGGTAAATGTCACAATTTTCAAGTTGAGCGCCATCTCTAATGCGTCGGTATTGTCTTCTCTTAAAATTGTTTTCTAAAATAAAAGCCATAGCTTCTACTAGGGAATATTTTTCGAGCTGGGATTATGAGTTGCTAAGAAATTTTCTGATTTTTTAAGTCGTATTGCGTCTTTTTGTAGCTTCTTTAGCTAAATCGAATTTTTTTTTGCGAACCCCTAAACAGTATGATTATCGCCAACGGTTCCAAAAATTCCAACTTAATCAAAAAATTAATCACGATGTTTTCTTTATATAAATCTGCAGCTTTTTTCCTTTTTGATAGATCAGATTTTAATTGGAAATCATTTCTAGGACGAGCAGGAGTAAATGTGTTACAATTCAGACACTACCTTGGATAATTATTATTATACTGGAGAAATATTTTTATTTCAGGTTTTTGCAAAAAATTTAAGGCTTTGGCCATAGTGCAATATTGTATTACAACTACTAAAAACTATCAAATTTCTTAAACTTGTTAGGTTCCTTGTTGCACTTATTCATTTATCTTGAAACTTGTACGTTTGAAACCTTTTGTTTATTGGTACTTCAATTTACTTTGTTTTTCAATCCGATTAACCAAGAGTTTCAGTAACAAAGCGCTGGAAATAAAGTTGCTAATGAAGATAATATTTTCTCCCGAAAATTTGCAAGTTTGTTCAAGCATATATTTATCTAAAAATGATTTTCTACTTCAAATAATTGTTACGAAACGTAGTATACTTCCAATTTACTCAAATTATCCAAATAAAAAGCATATTAATGATGATGAAAAAACTTTATGTGTAGGTGCTTTATTTTGCTTGAAAATTTGTTCTGAACATAATAATATCTCCGATACCCTACGTACCTTGTTTTAGCTTTTATTCAGATTTGATTTTTTGTTCGTTTATTAACTTTGTATACAACGTATAAATATTTTTTCAGTATACCAAAGAAAATATGAGGAAATGTAAATTAACGCAAAATTTACTCATTTATGTTAAGAAATTATTTCTGTGTGTAGTTTTTTCCAATAAACGTGGGAAGACCAATTACGTTGATGATAGAAATAGCATGAAAGATGATAGAAGATGGGATGTCAACTCTGCCTCTTAATACCGTTAACTAACAATGAATCGAACATACATTCAATTAGTGAAAATGGATAAATCAAAGTATGAAAAATCGGATTTACCTACAAAGTTGAAAGGATTAAAAATGTAACTATTTGAAATTATAAAACTTTTTTGTGATGTAATGGATGGTATACAATTAAAAAACTGGAGTTACTTAACCATGTGTATGAATATCATTGAGGCTTTAGGGACGGGCGAAGCACCAGATTTTTACCTTGAAAATAATATCTACTTTTCATAGATTATAAACAAGTTCACGATATTATAGAGAGGACACAGTTGTAAGAGGTTTATGATGGTATAGCTGTAGCTGCTAAAGATCTTCGTCTTCTATTTCATACAGTTACAGTTTTTCAGGAGAGTCTTTGTCTGTCTTAGCCTCTGGAGATTATACCTGTAACTGAATTTACCCTTATCTACCTTCTTTTCCAATGCTCTCTATTGTTCTGTAGCATATACCACAATTTTCAAATTCTATGAAGGGGTTTTTCTGCCCCTACTTTAGCGAGTCTGTCTACTATTGCTTTACTTCAGTGTGTCCTGGAATTCATTGAGAGTAACTTTTTTTTGTCTAGCTGGTTTACCTTTTCGAGGCATTTCCCAGCTAATTTGAATTTTTATGTTGGAGCTTATAGATTTAATGGCTAGTCTCCCAAACTACTGTCCCATATGTGATGATTAGTCTCACGATTGCCGTGAACATCTACAATAGGATCTTTAGATTACAATCCCAATTCTTTCCTACATGTTTGTTCCAGAGGAGCTCACTATCTAGTTCAATTCCCAGATAATTCCCCTCTGCAGACGATAATCCATTACTAGCCAGATTTCGATGTAAATTAGAAAAACTATATAGTAAATCGGAAGAGGTATCAAGAATATTCGGGCTCAGAGTAAATGGCGAAAAGACTAAATTTATGGAAATACAACAGCAAAGCAAAAATCAGATGGAAAATAGACTCATATACGAGGGATGAGGAATAAAGCTTATCAACTGGATTTTTCTTTATAGGTTTATGAAAGAATCACAAACGTATATGTGCTATGATAGCGGGTAGTAGCACATCGAGGGCTGTAACCCTACTAGCGTCCATCGTTTGTCTTCATCCATAAGCTACACATACCACGTCGTATACTGACCGGTCTTCACTCATAACTGGTTGACATACGTCCTTGCTGACACTTTCCTCCTGCTACTGTACGATATGTCACAGTAGATAAAATTTGAGAACACTTCAGAAACAAAGATACGTCGGAACAATGGACTCCATCCTAAGAATGTGCTCCCAACAAAGCCAATAAGGTTATAGTTATAGAGTTTACGTGTTACAAATAATTTTTATTGATTGTTTAGAAAACACGTCCAAAGCCGAGCCAAGGGAAAAACGATTGAATTTGTAGGAAAAAAGAGTATTGCGCCTGCCCATTCATCTATTGTTGTTCCAAAAAAATAGGTAAACTAGCTACAGATTGTTTTTTGTTCAAGAAAAAGCTTAATAGAAAGTAATTTCAAACAATACTGAAGAGTATGTGGTGTAAGTAATTGTGCAATCACTATTACGTCGTATTTTTGTTTTTCGCTATTATATATTTTTAATGTAATTGTAGACTAGACTCGAATACTGAAAATGGTTTTTTCACGTAAAACTTAGTAGACAATACAAAAAAAAAATTGAAATAATATATTTTTGTACAATTGGAAAACGCTGTAAAAATTGGAGAGATGTTGAATAATGAAGGCTATAAAAATATTAAAAGAAAATACGTTTTGGCTAGCGCCTGATCCTATTCCTTGAAGACTATTTGAAAGCATTGAGAAGGAATATTGTACTGAACGTAATGATTTAGCCGACATAGTCACCCAACCTCGAGCCGATTAGTTGGTGTGGGACAAATTGGACATGGAAATTAGTAAGCAGAACTTCCCCTTCACATCTTTGGAACATCCTAAAAAATTAATGGAAGCAAATAGACGGCGATTATTTGTCGAAATTGTCACAGAAAATGCCAAAATTGTGCACGAACATTATAAAATCAAAAGAAGGTTACATGGATGTATCAAAATTTAAATGTGTAACAGTTATAGACTGTAGTTATTATTATTACTATATGCTTACATCACTACACAATAAATCGTGCGACTGACACATAGATAGTGCTGGTATTGTCAAATCCATATGACGTTTAGGAAGTAATAACTTTCAAAAGACTATACGTGAAATTTAATGATTTAATGAATGAACAATGGATTCAAAACAATTTCGTGTCTGAGTTTATCATTGCTTCTTGGTGAGGAAAAAATACTGTACCAACTCAGCACTGACTTCAAAAGTGTTATCCGGAACCTGCTCCATCCAAATAAACCATATGTTTTTAGTCTGCTGAATTTAAACATGGTCGTACAGACATCGAAGATGGTTTCTCCAGAAAATATCAAAAACACAGTGTGTTTGATATTTGACCATACATGACCTTTTTTAAAAGTTGGTGCCACGTTTACTCACATTCGATCAAAAGCAACAACGTGTTGATGATTCACAGTAGTGTTTGGCCATGTTCACACGTAATAAATCAGATTTTACACGTTGATATATGACAATATATGAAACATGAATCAATCATTTCACTCCGGAATCAAAACGATCATCATCTGAGGGGACTGCAGTCGGTGAACCACGTCCAAAGACATAACAGTCAGCTGGAAAGGTTATTGCATCAGTATTTTGGGATGCGCATGGAATATTGTTCACCGACTATCTGCAAGTGAGAGAAATAATCAAAAGCGAATACTACATATAGTTGTTGGATCGTTTGAATGCAAAAATCAAGGAAGAACGGTCTAATGTTTCTAAAAAAAAAACACTTTACCCAGACAATGCACTGATTCACAAGTCGGTGGCAACGATGGTTAAACTGAACGAATTACCCTTCCTCATCCACCGTATAGTGCATATTTAGCCCCCAGTGACAATTACTGAAGCTGAAGCCTATTTTGAGGTAAAATCCATTTACAAGCACGGCATCTAGAAGTTGGAGAAGCGTTGTAATGATTGTATTGCTTTTGGCAAAAAATGTGTTTTTCTTAGTTAGTAACACGACTTATTGAGTGATGTGTTATATATGTTATTGAAAGGACAAATATCAAAATCGATAGTATTCTTTTTAACTGTTGAGTATTACTTAAACTATAGGGTGATGGGCAAAAACTTTTGACCGATAGTGTACAAGAAGTACAGAAATGGACACAATGTCGCACACCAGCTTTAATTCATTTTAGTTCTGAATATGCTTCTTGTTCTTGTTCTGAAATATATCTTATAGATGTATGATTGTAAACTTTCAGAGTATTATTTCGGTAAGTATAATTTTAGTTTATAATTCAACCCCTAGTGCCTTTCCGTGTCAAAGGTTCGTGTTACATACAGAAATATTGTAGAGGGCTCTAGAGATTCTTCTGTAATAACCGTTACTCTGTGGACTTGGTCCATTGTAGAATGTTCATTTCTGAATTCAAATTGGTAGTAAGGGATCAATCCCTTGAGTATGTTGTTGAGTAGAATTGTAAAATAAACTGAGCGGCTAAATACATGATTACAACTTTTAAAAAAAATTGAAATGATTGGACAAAAAAATATTTAGTAAGTTGTTTTTGGTTCAAACCAGGTGACGAATATTTGAAACGCAATTCAGAGAAACGATAATATAAAACAACCTGGGTTACAAAAAGAAATAGTCAAATTCCAATGTAAAAATAGAAGGACGGCTTCTATTTGAAAAATTAGCAGAGCACAATGTTTTGTAGGATTCAATTTAAACGGTTGTATTTGATACTTTTATGTTTTAAGAAACGTAAATAAACAAAATATAATTTCAAAATAACACTTTTCACGAGAACATTTTTCACTTTAAATAGAAGATTATACAAAACTGGATTCTCAAACAACTATTTAAAACATTACGTTCGTTAGCTACTAACTTTTTATACAGTTGACCCTGTATATTTGTAACTTACTGTTTTGCCCTACTTTGAGCGAGGAGATTCAATTTATACTGAGCCCGTTTGTTAAAGACTGACGAAAATGCAATGATTCCATAGAAATATCTGATTATCCTGATTAGATTCGCTAGAATTCATAAATTGCTTTTTGTATATTTTGCATGAGAATAAGAAAGATAAAGCTAGTGGACGAATTACGTAAGCGCGCACTCCCAGACTTACAAAATCGAGATGCAATCATCAACACATCTATACATACTTAAGACGGATCTAAAATAGTAAATTGAGCTGAAAAGGAAAGAAATAAAATAAGTGAGAAACACGCTTTAGTTAGTTATACTAAAAAGTGAAAAATAAATTATAGTTTGGAAAAAACACGTTTTTAGCAATAATCAAACTGAAAAATAAATTACTCTTGGCAAATTAATGTTTAACTATATGAACCAAATACTTGCGCTCTTTGACGTTGTCTTCAATTTGGATATCTACTCGATCGAGAGTTTATTATACTACCATTATCAGTGATGCAAATCATTGGGAATGTTGATATCGACAGAAATGTCGATGAACATCACCCGAGATGTAATTCAATATCAGTCGAGGCATTAGGCAGGAAAGTAGTTGTTTTCTCCTTTGAAGAACGAAGGAATACATTTCTGAAATAATTTTATAAGTTTCTATTCTATTCAACTCTGAAATCATTTCGAAATTTAATATTTCAAAAATATATTCTGCCTTTCTTCAAACGAGAAAAAAACTACTTTCCTAGCTAATGCCTCGGAGAACATTGAATTACATCTCCTCTGAAGATCGTGACGTCAATAGACAATATTGTCGATTTCTCAATGGCTCACAGTTGCCACGAAGGATTTGTAACCACTTGTATTACGTCTCATCAGAGTAATTTAACAACTCTCGTTCGGGCTTGAGACCCGAACTGAAGACAACGTCAAAGAGCGATGCTATTTAGTTCATTTAGTTAAACCTTCCCCAGTGAACGCTAACTGGCGTCATCTTCACTTCCAACTGTGAACTTCTGGTCAGGTAGAAATCTAGCGTAGTCGCCGATAATATAGATTACGATGGTAAATCATATTCCTATTATTTACCCCTGAAATAATTTCGAAAATGTATTCTACCGTTATTCAAAGGAGGAAACAACTACTTTCCTGGCCAATGACTCGGCGAATATTGAATTACATCTCCTCTGAAGAGCATGATGTCAATCGACCTTTTTGTTGATTTGTTCCCAATAAATCGTAATTGCAAGGAGAGGTTTGTAGGCTACGGAATAGTTTCGACGTTATCAAAGTGATTTAACAACTCTTGTCTAATTAAATTTGACATAACTATTGGATAATGCATATATTTTCACAAAATACCTCGTGATGTCAATGATTCAAATCGATAATTTGAAATTTACATGTGTGAAATTTTTGTCAATTTATCACGTGGCTGGGTTGGATAGCAAATAATCGGCCGGAAATCTATTAGTTGGCATTCGACCATCTATGGTGGAACTTATGATAACTAATGTGAGACAATAAGTTATGTATGACTGAATTGAATCGGTAGTTGTCATAGCCGATACGGGGTAACAAACTAGTCGTGTTTGAAGTAAGGGATTCCATAACGGTCAGATAGCAGTATTTGTCAATGTGCACCAGTATATCATAAGAACACCATTAATGAAATCTAATGAAATCAACCTAAACAGGTGTTCGTCCAGAGACCGTAACTGTTTCCGTGTTGTTGATTGTATGACTGTTCAACCGTGTATAAATATGAGAGTATATAATTTTGTAAATATATAAAAATTATTGTAATTAGAATATGTAAGATATATATAAAAGTTAGGTATTTGTAAGGTCTTATAGACGAACAAGTCACTGTGGCCTCAGCCCGTGGAAAACCTCATTCTGGTTCAGAGCATAAGAGGATCTGAGTTGACGTATTTATGAGTTTTCAACAAATTTAAAATTACAACATATTCAATGTGAATCGTAATTCATAAACCTTAACTTCTACCGTAGCTTACTTCGATATGAAAACACAAAAATTCATCCTGGAATTGAACGTAATTGAACACTTCCCGAAAGCTTGGATTTATAGTTTAGAATTCCACTTGTGGCTCAGCTGATTGATTACAAATAGTACTAGAAGACAACAATTTTTATTTGGTAATAACTTTTTTATCAGTTTTCGGTTTAAATTTATAATTTTTCAGAATATCAACCATTTTCCTTGACACTATGAATGTAATATACGTAAGAGCAACATAATACGATAGATATTCGCTACATTAAGTATGTTTAAGATCCTCCTATAGGACACGTTGTAATTAACAGAGCGAAGGATATGCTTTTTCATTCAAAAAGCACGTACAATTATTAATATTTATTATCAGAAATATGTTAAATCTTTACAGACGTGGATAAATTTCGAATAATTCCTCACGTAAGGTTAAAACATGAATAATTTCATTGCAGAAACAAACTATTAGCATCGGCACAGATAAAATTATTTAAATATAACTGAACCCTTTGGTGTGTAAATGTAAATTATTAGCATCTCTTACGAAAAATTATAACTAAATAGATTACAAATATTACAATCCCCTACGGATCTATAAACTTTTTGATAATATACAATTCTCTAAATACGTTGTTGCGTCACGAAATTTTTTAGCAAACCTTCGGATTAAGCAACACAAAAAAACATATAAAACCAAAAAAATCAGAATTCACCCCAATACTTGCCTACAAAAAACCCATATTAACTGGATTCAAACGAAAATATTTCATACCATCATTAAAGTCCAAGGAACATCCAAATTGTAATCTATTCCTATTTTGATACCAATATAAGAAAACTATAGAATGAACGAATTCAAAATTATACATGGAAAACAACTTTGTATCAATTCGTTAAAATTGCCAAAATAAGGAAAACGCCTTTCTATTGCGAAAATTTCTTTCGGTTGGCACCAAGGCTTTAACACATTGAGCCCCTACCAAACTTTATAAACTTTCCCTTGGGTCTGGTTTTACACTCCATATGAAGTGTGGATCTAAGGAAAAATGAAGGAAAAATTTATTTGAAATGAAAAGTGTGAGAAATTGATGTTTTTTTGTGGGCCCGTTGAAGCTAAAGCTTTCCCCAGTGCCCAAAGCGGTTCTATAGACCGTACACAGAAAACATCATATTTTGTACCTTCTATTCGAAATTGTGTTCTTTTTTATCCTTTCAACAATGTTTTATGTTTTTACATGTAAAGGGCACAAAAATATGCGATGTGTTTTGAAAAATATTATTTGAGATCAAGGTAACATGAAGGTTTCACAAATTGAAATATTACTCAAATATTATTTGAACTATGTTGAAAAAAGAGAAAAAAGTATGAAAAGTAAAGTTTTTTGTATTACAATGGAGTTGATCATGCAAAATAAATCGAATGGACTAAGTGTAGAGTAATGTTTCTGGAACCCAGGACGGTCCAACCAAATATAAATACGGTACCTTGGGCCGAGTTGACGGTTTGAAATAAAATACGTCATGCAGTCCCTATGATAGCTCCGGACTGAAGGAAAAGTTTATTTGCGGGCCTATGGACCGCACCGGGGCTAAACAGGTTAAGATAGTAGTGAATTTACCGCATCTCGTTTTTCTACGACTGCGCGCTTACGTAGTTCGCCCATTAGTACTTAAACGTTAAGGATACAAAAAGAAATTTATGAATCCTGGCGAATTTGATCAAGATAATCAGATATTTTGATTGAAATATTGCATTGTCGTCAGTCCATGATTTCTCAAAGTAGAGCAAAATCTAGGCAGTTACACACAGGTCTAGTAAAAATTGAAAATCAAATTCCAGTATTTCTCCCGGTTTTTACAGGTTGATTTCTATATTTTCCCGGTTGAAATTTCGTAAATTTATTACAATTTGATTAAGATGAATAACTTTTCTAAAAAATACAAGTATAATAAAACAAACAAGTTATTTTTTTAATGTAACTAATAATTACTCCACTGCTGCAATCTGTTTTTGAGTGTCTTCAAGTATGTATTCCTCATAGAGTGTATCGTAGATTTTGAAATATCTACATTTTTTATTCCACCAATTTTTTGTACAAAATCGTACACTAATATTTGGCCTATATGTGATTCTTCTTTTAAACTTTCAACCAAAATCTTATTATTGATAGAAAATCGTTGTCAGTCTTAGATTGAGAAACTAATTTGAATGCAAAGGGGCATTTTTCCATAAGTTTGTAAACCTTATACATCAAATAGTTTCTAAAATCCTTGCAAAGATCAACATGTCCTTGTCTTTGACCCCAATGTATTTTTTCAAAGCCGCTCTTGCGACAAACCCTAAATCGATATCTTGCACTTTTTTGAGGTTGCAGAATAAACCGATAGTATCTTTTTGGAAAATGTCTAATTTATAAATAAAGGTGCTTTGAAATAATTAGCCTACAGCAAACCGCATCATTAAGTTATTCAGAACCGAAATCAAGTCTTCATAAATAAATGGTCTCTTGCTTTATATAGAGTGCCATCCTCATTATATTTTTCTGTCACATTTGAAGTTCTTTTTGATGTGTTTTTAATCGAGAAAAACCTCTTTATATGCCGCTGAAATTGGCATCGGTAAATTCATATTTTTTCCAAATATATCAATTTTTGAAAAAAAAAATCGGAAATTTAGGTTTGTGTGTTCTAAATATGTTTTAACAACATGAGACCCTAAAAGCTGCTTCAGGGGGATCCCAAAACCGGTGTCAAACCGATAAAAGCGCGTTAATTAGGCAACCATAGATACGCGAGCCCGTAAGAGCGCAGTTACGATGGAGGTTCAACATGTTGTTTCTATGGAAAATACGATTTTCGAGATAAATAAAGATTTAATGTTGAGTCGAAATTCAATGAGCTATACTAACTCCAACTTGGTATGCCTGATTGGCCCATGGAATTTCCGATTCTTTCTAGCTCTGAAAAATTCCCGTATTTTTCCCGATTTTCAAGGTAGTTTTTATTTTGAAATAATTAAATGTTGCTTCAAAAGAGTTACTGCAACTTCCACGTTGATTTCCTAGTAGGTTACAGGCGCAAACATGTTGACCCACGAACTGACGTGAGTGTGGAAAAGGACAACTTCGCCTTAATTCACGCCGGCCTTCTATAAAGGCCAATGTTGCTTTTCATTGTTTTGTCACTTTTTTGACCTGCATTGTACATAGTTTGCAAGACATTCCTTTTTGTTTTTGTGTTGTTTTTTCTGAACAAAAATAAATTGTTCTACTAATTATTTCTAGTCTTATAGTCGACTCGGAGATTATCATATCCCGTAAAGATTTACTGTATAACCAAGGCCAAGTTATGCAATAATACGAAAGCAATTAAGTGTGTTTTTTTATAAATTAATTACAATTACGTCAATTATTATAAACGCAAAATACAGTGGAATAGCTGACGACCTTCTAAAACATTTTTATATTAAAAGATAAAATTGACCTACGATACCATACATTAATAGTAAGTCTTACTACTTTTAGAAACATAACGGAATTCCTTAAACGGCTTCTTAGTCATGTTTTATAATAGTCAACGCACAGTTATCAACTCTCGAATTTCTGTGAAAGAGTTTCATAGAAATCAATTATGTTCAAAAATACATCGAATTCAGGTAGTTTGGTTTGAGTTCCGAAAACGAGAACCCACCGATTGAAAGTACTGGTAAAATTACTTCAGTGTTTTTTGTTATAAAAATATCATAAGCTGAAAATTCGTGGATAAGTTAGGTTAAGACAACTTTTTTCTTAACCCCTTTCCTTGCGAGACGCCAAAAATCCTTAATAATTGTCAACGATCGTAATTGACAAATGACATGTATAAAGTTATGTTAACCTTTTAAAAAAATGGAAACAACTAATATTTTCTATTAAACATAAATATTGAATTAAAAAAAGTCAAGATGATTTAAATAATAAATAAGTGACTTTTGTTTTTTTGCTACCTTTATGTGTAATTTTGTGAAAAATCAATGATTTTCTTATTATGGTCGATTATACCTATCACGAATAACTAATTTTTTATGATGAAAAGAACACTAGTAGGTATAGAACAATGAGAGAAGTCAGTGGAGTTCGTAAATTCAAAACTATAAAAAGAATAATTAAAATTTTTTACCCCCTTCGAGACGGCAAAAGTCCTTTTAAGGTACAATCATCTAGTGTGTTATAGAGTATCTAATACGAAATTTCAAATTATCATCCAAAAGGTAAACCTGCATTTTTGAAAATAAGTTCATTTTAAGGATATATAGTTGAAAATATCGAATTTCAGTTGGAATCTATTCAGTTATATCTATTCAATTTTATAACGAATATTAGGGGCCATCCATAAATTACATCACACAAATTTCAGGACTTTTTAACCCCTCCCCCCCTCCTTGTCACAGGTTGTCACAATTTCAAAACCCCCTCCCCCCCTGATGTGACGTCACACATTTTTCAAATTTATATATTTATTCAAAAATAATCAAAAGAAAACGGTTATTTTTATTTTTTTCTTACTTTTATTATATAATCTTTGATAAAATTAACATAAAGAAGTCAAATATTTTAGACAACTTTCGTGAATTAGAGTCTAACTTGCATTACAGCACCGTTCTAGATTTAAACTGCTATTGCTTGAGAGATAATCTTATAACGAGAGTGCTAAATTATTAATAAATATATATGGTCAAGTTTGTAAATTTTTTATTCACACATAAATTTTGCGTGATGAATTTTGAATTTTAACATGTGATGTCACAAAGTTTTTGACCCCCCCTGCCCCTTGTCACCCCCCCTATGTCACATTCCGATGATACCCTCCCCCCATTAACATGTGACGTAATTTATGGATGACCCCTTAATAGAAAATAGAAAAAACATACAATTCGAAGGAGGAATTTTTGAGATCGTATATATTTTTCATTAGTTTGCTCAAAAGTTATAAGCCCATTTTATATCATAAAGAATATGTTTTTAAACCAAACTTTGGAAAAAAATTGTTGAGAAATTTTAAAAAAATCTTTTTTTATTTTAATTTCTCCTAAAAAAGGTAAATTTTGGGTTTACAAAAACGGAAAATCAATATTTTCTATATTTTTTTCAATTTATTATGTTTTCGATGCATTTGAAAAAGTTTAATAACTAAAACTTTTCTAATTAATAAAAAAAGATCATATTATTAATAGTACTTTTACTTTTCTAACAAGAATTAAATCATCGTAGTGAATAAATTAAACAATATCAGGGAATATAAATATGGCGAAATGGGTCCTTAGGCCGGCTCTCTCCAGCTACAATGGAATTTTAAAATTCGGCGAATACAAACGACGTTTTTTTATAAATTTTTTCAAAATAATTTCTAGGAAAGTCTATTCATCTATTTCTTGTGTTTCTTTTTCTTCTAGAACTTTGTAGAATTCTATTTGTGGTATATAAATTTTATGTAGTTTATGTAGCATAGTAAGTTTAGTTTTTAATAAATAGTCTTAGTGAAAACAACGAATTAGTGAAAGTAATCCCAGAAATTATTTGATTATTATTTTTAAGTAAATTATTATAAGTTAAGTGTATTGTATAGTGTGTAAATAAATTAAGAACGCAAGAGACAGTGTTTACTAATTCACCCCACAAATAGAAATCGTATAAATAAATATGAAAAACGTTACGATATAAATTTGAATATATAAATGCAAGGGCAGTATAAACAATACCATTCGAAGTAAAAATAAGCAAAGATAAGACAAAAATACATGAAAATGAAATGCTCAAGACGAATAGACAAAAAAATCTAAAAAGACCGAGAAACAAATTTCTATTTCTTGATAAATCGTGTTGATTTTAGTCCTTTTTCAATTGAAATTTAGTTTCAAAAATCAGATGAGAAATTGACGTTTCGACCTATTCAAACCAAAATAATAGAAAAATAAATAGGTACACCAAATGAAGTAACTGAGAACAAAGAGGAGAAACTTTAGAAGCATAGAAGAATATGGAAAAAGAAAGAAGAAGAAATCGTTCAAGATGGTGATGGGGATTGAAAATGAAGTCTCGGACAGCTGTTAGCATCTCACACATCAGACACTTTGTACTTCAAGAAGACTAAAACCAAAGCTATACGGCGAGATCGACACCGGTCTACTCCAAAACGATGCTCCGAAATTTCTCACGAGGCGGGTCGGGTGTTCGCTATATATATAACGATTCATTCATTCATAATCTAACCGATGTTTAAAATTTCCAAAATTTGCTGCAAGCTCCAATATATTGTTTTTTGTTCTAACTAGTCAGCAAAGACTATCCGCCTTGGTACGTTTACAGAAAAGGGATTTTTTGAAAACATAATATCGAACTACGGAGAAAACACTCGATGATGGGAAGAACAATTCCCGAAAGCTTGGATTTTCAGTTCAATAAAGAATTCACAATTTCCAAAATTTGCTGCAAGATCCAATATATTGGTATTTGTATATACATATATCAAAAAGGTGTAAGTAAGGATATGAAGAAGAAACGTTTCATAAAATTTCCATTTACATATCTTGTAAATGTTTGCTAACATAAATAATAGTTCAAAAGTGGGGGCTTGCCTCTAGGGTCATAATTTCAGTCTTCATTTTATTGTACTATAAATAACGAAAATACTTTTGAAACGTTGTAGTTCAATATACAAGTTATAAATATTGTGTTTGTCATTGAATGGCAACATTGGAATTAAGTAGGCGTGTGCAACAAACGATTAATTTATCGCAAATTTCATATGTATCATGTTTGTTTAAATCGTACCGATTGAAAGGATATACCCCACATGTTTATGTGTGATATAAAAAATATTTTTGTGTCATTAACATTTGATAATCCATCCGTTTAAGGCTGAAATAACTATGGAAGTCGGTTCAAAGTGCTAAAAGTAATCATTGAAACGATAACAGACTAAGGACCGTAATTGCAGTCACAAACTAAAAGTTCCGGTTTTTAAATAAATATTTAACAAAAACAATACTTTGTTGATAAATTATTTCATAATAATCATTACTATAATATTTGTTTCATATAGTCCATTTTTATGTAAGGGAGAGTAATACAACCTAGTGACTAATCCAACGGTCAATTTTAATATTATAAGGGTTTCTACTTCAGTTTTGAGACAAATAAAAATAAATATTTATAATTGGATAGGAATGTATTAGTTACCAAATATTCTCCTTTAAGATAAATACATTTCTGCATGCGTTTGAAACAATTTTCGAAGCATTTCCTCCATTCCGTTCAACCGCTTCTTCAGGTGTAGAAAAATGTTGACATTGCAATTTATTTTTGATCTGCGGAAATAAGAAGAAATAATTGGGTGCCAAACAAAGATTGTACCTGGAATGACTCATCCATTCGATGTTTTGACTGTTCAAAAAAGTTTTTGTATAAACTTATGTGTGAGAGCTCGCGTTGTCGTGGAGGAGAATGATTCGTCTTCTGCGATTGGTATTCCTGATTTTTTCGAACACCTCTGGCAAATAAATGCTGGTGTACCATCAGAAATGACCATTCTATGCTGATCTAATGGAACAGTGGCAACATGTCTAGTTACTTCAAAAAACGATAGACCATTTGCTTCGAAGTGCTTCTGCGCGAACAACTTGGCTCGTCTTTAAAGATCCATGCAGTTGTTTAGTTTCGGGTTCATATGCATAGATCCATTATTCGTGACCTTTCACGATATTATAGACGTCTTTTGAACTACCATGATTGAAATTTTTCAGCATTCCGTTGCGCCAATCGACACGAGCTTTTGTTTGAGCGACTGTCAAATTATGCGGAAGCCAATACGGACAAACTAATGCCTTAGTATGTCTCAATCTCACGGTATGGCATATGACGATCTTGCAATTTCAGTTTACGCACAACATCGATATTTTCTGGCACAACCGATTTGACGATTTGGAACGACCTTAACGAAACTCTACGACCTTGATTGAATTCGGAATACCAGCGAAACACGGTGGCTCGAGATGGTGCTTCTTTATCAAAAGTTGGACCGAGTTCATTCGCACACTGCTGTGTCATACAAAATCATCGCACGTAAATTTAAATCCATTTTGTTTACCAAGATAAATGTTTCAAGTATCTGTGAACAACTTAAATAGCACTCGTATGAAAATACGTTCAGATTATGTCCACCATTAATAATGTTAAACTTCATGGCAATGTCAGATTTGATTCACATCATTGTTGCCATATCTCAAAACTTAAATAGCAACACTCGAATTACATAATAATCAAAATTTCCCATAATTTTCATGAATGTATCTAAACTAATACAAGTTTTCGGTCTCCTATATCCACAAGCTCTTATAGAAGGATAGAAAAAGGTTTGGACTGATCCAAGGCCCTGTGTATTAAAAATTAGAAAGCCATATCATAAGATTTGTTTGAATAGGTAGATTCCTATTTTCCAATAAAAGTTAAAAATTTTGTTTTATTTTGATTTCAAGAATCTCTTCCCGACAAATTTCACCGAAAATACGACTTTAGGTTTTTCCATATAGTAATGAGGCCCAATTTGTATATTCTTGACAGTTTAGTTTAGTTACAACTTGCAAGGTGCAGTATGCAATATATTGTGAATTCTAGAAAGATTATAGAAAAACAGCTCTATATCAATTAATGAAAAAACATTAATATTCAATTGTTTTAAATCATTTACAGGATGTTTCTAAATTCAGGGGGTTATTGCTCGTATGAAATTAAGATGAGTTTTTACTATTTCTAAATGTCCTCATTTTTCCTGTTAGGTTGTACAAGGGTAAGATTAGCAACCCTCACTTTATTTCATATCAAAACTTTTTTTCAAGATAAAGTTTTATAAAATAAAATTATAACTTGAAATCATTGTTTTATTTAAAGATATTTCTTATTCCTAAATTTTCTTCCCAAAACCAATCGCTTCAGAGAAACAAATAAGCACCATAATTTATATATTTTTTTAATAAATTGAGTGAAAAACAGTAAATATCTAAAATGTAATACAATTCATAATAAATATTGGAAATAACTACATTTAGCCACAATACCTAAACGTATGGATTGGTATTGTAGGGGATAACTTAATTGGGACATTTTCTGCCTCAGCTATTGAATGGAATTTCTTACACCAGTTTTCTCGAACATGATCTTTCTGAACTACTTGAAGACATCGCACTCAATATCAGACAAAACATGTGGTTTATGCACGATGGTGCTCCAGTACACTTCAGTCGGATTGATAAGCAACATTTAGATGCAACATATCCTGATTGGCTGAACTCCATGTAACCTCACCTCGGCCATCCCATATTCACCCAACCCCGGCTGAACTCTGGGTAACCCGACCTCGGCCATCCTATAGTCAACCGGGCTTGGCAGAATTCTGAGTAGCCCGACCCTGGCCATCCTTTAGTCACCCAAGCCGGGCTGGGCTGATCTCTGGGTAATCCGACCTCGGCCATCCTATAGTCACCCAGAACTTTGAATAACTATATAAAGTTTTGTTCTAATATCTTATAGATAAAATTAAATAAAATTCTGTTATGCATAAAAGACAATAAAAAATAGTATCATTTCTTTATATGTTTCAGGCGAGGGACATTGTTATCATCTCAGATTCCCACCAAGTCTGGGCCAATAACGGCTTCTAAGTTAGAGCCAGAGTTGTACATACTTGCCCCGAATCTGGACCTATACTAGGCCTATCGTGAAATCCTATATGGGTTAGTTAGTGGTACGCTTGGAGTTGGGAAATCTACGATTTACGATGGAAAGTACATGTATTCTTTCTTTAGAAAAGACTTTTCGACAGTATGAAAATTTTGTGTCACGGTTCGAGAAAAAAATGATGATTTGATGAAATATGAATCAATGAGGGCCATACACCACATAAAATTTTTCAAGATGACACTGAATCTGAAGACAGACTTTTTTGAATTTAAATTTAAATCCACCAACAGAAAAAGGGCACAAACTAATAATAGTACACATCGGCGGTTCAAACGGTTTAGTTAAAGGTGGTTTATTGACTTTTAAATCTATTCGTTCCGGTGACTACCATGAAGCCATAAATGCAAGTTATCACTTAGGACTTTTAGAAAAATTGTCCGAAACCAAATGTTTAGGTTAGTTCTAAAAAATATTTATATTGTGAGAAGTAGCTTTACTTATACTGGTGAGTTTTCATATTAAAATTATTGTTTATGAACGTAACGTTGTTTCAAAAACAAAGTTTAAGCCCTTATACCTATATAATCTGTATGACACAATGTTCTTCATACCTTGTGGAAAAATTAAATATTTAAAAAAAATGCACTTTTTTACCTTCAATTGTTTGGAAATTATAAGCAGTGTTAATTGAAAACCATATATATTCATTATATTTATACAAATGTTATTTCGTACGAAAATACCTTCTAATAAAAGAAGTGGTACGCCTATGGATTACGAATACATTTTATTACTCTCTCATTCATAAAAATAGACTATACACATCAGACTTCTAATAAAAGTAACAAAAAATATTCCAAATGGAAACATTTTAGTAAAATCGTTGGAAAGGTAAAATCTTTGAGTAAAGTAAATGAATTTATTCTTCTTTTTTGTGCCTTCTCCTTATCGGCTATCAAAACTTCGCTACGCTCGGTTGTTCTTATCAACTCTCAGTTTTGCTATTACGTTGATGGGACTTCATTATTTTTTTCATTACTCCTTATAGGAGCAATAAAAAACAAATTATGTAATTCTAGGCGCCTCGTCATTCCGTTACGGTCCCAAACATCTCGAAAAACCACATAAAATAAAATACGCGTGTTGTGTTCTAAAAATATCTACTCCGAATTAACATTTGTGTATCTCGTTCGACTAATTGCGTTTAAAAAAAAGGTTACTGAGTATGTAATTTTAATGGTCGATAGACACATGTTGTTCCAAAGAATTTACCATTGTATAACACAAATTTTATCTTATCTTACATACATATCCTTACGATGCTACTGATATTTGGAGAGACGGTTTGAAATAAACTAATATGGGAGGGTGAGAACGTTTAGTATACTTTTATTTTATTTGATCTGCAATTTTGGAAACAATTTGTTAATTAAAAAATAAAATAAATATATATAATTTTACAGTTTCGAAATCAGTCACCAACTAGATTTTCAATTTTGTTCCCATTCACACTTGGTTCATAACTACTAGCTTAGCCATAATTAGGGTTGTTTTTTTTTAACTTTCGATGGGATGAATATACAAAAAATATTTTATTGCCAAAAGTAAGGTACAATACAACTTATTCCTCTACATAATCACCTTGACAGTTAAGGTGAACAAGCTTTGGAAGTAGGTTGTGAAGGTTTCTTTGATCTCACATCAGTTAAATGAAGAAATGGAAATCACTCGGTGATAGGTCAGGAGTGTATGGTGAGGATTCGAAAATGCCCTATTTAAATAGCTGAAAGAATCATTAAGTTACATGAGAGCTGTGGGGACGGACTTTGTTGTGAATAAAAACAATTCCATTCTTCTTCGTTTGTTTTCAATACCTCTCCGTAAACGCCGCAATATTTCACAATTTGAATCTGCATTAATTGTTATTCCAGGCTGCATAATCTCCACAAGCAACACACCTTTTTGGTTCCAAAAAAATAGTTGCCATAATCTTACATATGTTAAGGGTTTGTTTGAATTTTGTGGCTCTCGTTGGAGGATTCGTGTGCATTCATTGTAGTGATAGTTGTTTCGTTTCGGACGAGTCATAGAGAATCCATGTATCCTCACCTGTCACAATGGATTTCAAAAAATCTTCTCCATCAGTATTGTCACGGTCAAGAAACTTTGAGGCTACACCCATTCGCGAGTTTTTTGGTTGTAAGTCAACATCATTGGGTCCTAGCGAGCGTAAACTTTTCTGTAGCGCCACTTTTTAGTAATGATAGAGTGCGGGGCAGATCATAGAATTTCTGGTAGTTACATCGATAATTCACCTATAGTGATACTTCGAGTATCCCTAACCGCTTGGTCAACTCGCTGAAAAATGTCTGTAGCGACAGATTTGTGTCTTTGACCCTCTTCGTCATCGACATCAATGCGACCATCTTTAAATTTTCGATACCATTCACGCACAAGGATGAAGGATGAAAAAAAAACAACCTTCGTAATTTAAAACCCTCAAGATTAAATGTTAGGCTCCACTAATATCTTCCTATATTTGCCCATTTTCCAATTTGTTTCAAGAATTGGGCAGGAACTGCCTGTTCTTTCTCATTCGGAATTAGTCCTTAATAAAATATTTGTTTTTTGTAAGTGCTGGGGATGTAACATGTCACACTCACTCTCCCAAACCATCTTTCACCAAACTAATTATCTAGCTAATCAGTAATCCTTTGTGTAGAATCAGTAGGGCAGCCTTCATGTAGCAATAAATGAGTCGAATGTGGAATGGAGGAAGTTCATTGATAAATATTAACAGAATTTTTGAATACGCTGATTTAACTTTTCGATGATTCCTAGCTCGTATGACACAGCACACTAAACATTCATACAAACAATATTGTTTCCCAGTTCTTTTCAACAGATTAATATTGTTATTGATACAACTTTCTTTTTGCTATGGAAGTCTTTGTTACAAATATTGGATTTTCAAAATAAACATAAAAAATTATAGGTGACCAATGATTTTGGAGTTTGATATAGGGATCTAAATGTTGATTCTAAACAACCTATTTCAATATAATAACTTTTTGTCTTATTTGCTACACAAAAGGTAATTGTGGAGAAACATAGATTTTTTGAAAATTTCCAAATACTTAATTTTGGGAAACTAAAATAGTTTTAGAAATAAGTCTTCAACTAAGCAGGGCTGGACTCTAAAAATTGAAAATTTAAATTGAGAAGTTTGTATCTGTTACAAAAGTCGTTTCACCTATCTATCGAAATTTAACAATAATTTTTATTATAAATAAATATCTAGAAAATTTATAAGACTCTCTCCCGATAAAATTTCCGTTAAATTTTCCAATAAGGTCTCAATTTGTGATGCTTAATTTTTTTATACCAACTTGTCCACTGAAATAGATTGCAAAACCGGCCCTGTTGTATTAATGTATTACAAAGTTTGGCAGGTGCGACGGGTAGAATTCCCAGAATGACCAATTATATATTTTTATTTTTCATATGCCAGTAATTTCACTCCATTGTTAAAAACTGTTTGAATGAATAAAAAAAATACGATTTAAAGGAATTTTTGAAGTCGATTTTGGGAACTTAAAAACGTCGGGTTATTTGAAATTCCGCACACTTATTGAGGACAATAGGATAATTTAATAAATTATCAGTTTATCAGGATACTTATTGTCTGATTTCTGGTAGTACTTCCAACTACTAAGAGACGTGTTTAGACATTTCATAATCAAGAAAAAAAACCGTTATTTCTAGAAAAGAAACTTAAGAACCACTTATCTGATCAAAGAAAGTTAGTTGGCGCGAATATTAGCCACATCTTGGATAATTTATCGACTTGGATTATAAAAAATGATAATTTGACACATTAAAAAACACGCGACAATAGCAAACCAAACTTTAAATTGGAAAAATAATTTTTTAACACTTCTAATAAGAGCAGAGTGATTGATAAAAGATTTCAATGTAAAAAATCGTGGGGTGCTTTTAAGATATTTTATCATGTCTACTACTATCAGTATCCATCAACATTATTTATATAAATATACATTCAACGCTTTGTTATATTAAAGTATTTTATTAATCACTGTACCTTTATTTAAGGCGATAAAAAAATTATTTATGAATAATATACATTGGATTCGCTATAATTTTTTGACATGTGTTTTTAAATATAATAGGTAAGCTGTGTATACTTTATTTTCTCAATGTTCGCTACGTTTTATGGCTTCCTATCTTATCTGTAACTTGATATAGAATATAAATGTTGATTAAATATAAATTAAACTGTATCTCATCAAATTTTAATTTTTATACATCTATATATCTGTTAAAAAAGTACGAGTCTTACTACTGGTAATCTAATTTCTAAATACACAATCAATTTAATTTTTTATCAATTGTTCAAATGAAACTAATGATTCTATTTCAATCTCATGCATTGCCCTATATTAACGAAAATAATTTTTGATTAAAGTCATCAGTGCGAAATATTAATTAATTTATTAGATACGTCAACATTTTATTTCGTTGAATGCTTTTATTGTGAATATTTTCGGACTCTGAAAACTCGATAAAAACTTTTATTATTTAAACTTGAATATTTTTACTTACATTCAACTATTGATATTTTGTTCAAATATTTGAATACCTTTAGATAATACTTAAATTATGTAAAGTTATGTGAGTATTCTTTATAAAAGTATCGAAGAAACCGTAATCTACTAATTATGAAATAGATGTAATTGTAGGTAGAAAGTGTTGGTAGCAGTTTCACTTTCATTGAAATATACACTCTGTAATAAATTAAGCTTCAAGATCAACTAGATAGATAATTCCTTCAACTGAACCAAGAACCTTCTTTTCCTAATTTATCAATAAAACACGTAGGATTTGTTTATATAAATATCACCTTCATTAACGATATGATCGAGAGAATTGTTTTATAAGTGAGTCGAAATTTACCAATGACAATGAAAATGATTTCTCAATTAGTATATATCAAAATATTACAATGAAGTTGTGGAAAAAAAGTGAATATTAAACAATTAAAGTCTTAACATAATAATATTTCTCATTCTAGACTTTTGGACCCACGGGAAGACCGTACGAAAAATTTATTAATTAAAGATATCTTACCTTGAACTGATGGAATATGATAAATCTTCTGTCGGTAATAATCTGCAAGCATTAACTAGTTATTTATATTTTTTCAGTCACCACTGTAATTCGATTCACTTTGATAAACTCAATAAAAACGATTAAAAAGGTCCGAATGAAACAAACATCTGTCAGAAACTGACAAATGTCAAACTTTAATTAACAAAACTGCTGAAAAGTGAAAACTGCATAGATGATGTACCAATTTCTGCGGTAAATACTTCCAAAATAATTATAATTAATCCATTGTCCTACAGATGTCCTATCTAAACAATTTAGGTTATGGTCACAGCAACTGAGATCTATTGAATTCTTTAAAAGAAGAAATTTATTATAACCAACAAATTTGACAGTTTGTCGGGTTGTCGGTTTATCAAAATTTGATAAACGTATACATCGTATTCAGATTTACTTTTTTTTGTCCTATAGCGGATTATATTAAAATGGGTATTTCTTCTGTGATATTCAATCACGAAAATATTTGATTAAATATTTTTCAGCTGTGGCGACTGGAACCTCGTTGATATTGGCTTCGATAAGCTCTGTACTAATATTTTCTGGAATGCAGATGTTCAAACCTTGGTTCAGTTCATCACAATTGCATACACTTTTTGGTGGATATTTGGGTTCACTTTTCTTTGTACTTCTTCTCACGGCAATAGGAAACTTGGAAACCTACCTCTTTGGAAAGTCATTTCAAGTAAAATTGTTTCCTGAAGGTAAGATATTCTCTACACTTTCGGAATTACTGAGGAAAAGTGTGTTATTAATAAATAAGTGTACTATTTGATATATATTAATTTCATATTGCTGTATTTGTTTGCTAATAATTTGTGGAGTACAACATAGTTTGAAGGTTAACAGAATTAAAACTTAGATACTTTTACTACTACTAACATGGACCCAAAAAAATTGAGTGTCTTATTTAATTGTCTTTGTAATTATTCTGGATATTTTCTCTAAAACCCCACTCTGTAAGTTTTTATAAAGACTAATATAATAAATGGTGTCAAAATGTCTATTGTTGACTTTCTATTACATTGGAATACTTGTTGAATTATCACTTAATGTTTTAGTGTCCTTATCCTTGTTGATCTCTATATTGGCTTCAGCAACTATTCACAGAGTTTGTGGAACATCTTGGTGAGTGTAAAAATAATAATAAAACATTGAATTACTATTATTTTGTTTATCATCAGAAAAAGCAATAATTGAATTCATAATACAATGAACTAGCATTTCTCAACTGTCAATTAATGGATATTTATGTTTACCTGTAAAATTAACAAAATTTGATGAAATCTAAAATTTTTTTAAATTCCATATAATTTCAGAATAGCTCAAAATTCTGATCTTTTTGAAATTATTTTCTTCTTTTTTTATTTTATGTAAATCTGTGTAAATTTTTTAGCTTGTTGCTGTCATTGTGTGCTCTCTACTATTTGAACAAGTTTTCCCAGAGGGTCTACACAGTTCAAACTGCCCCTCCTGTCGTACAAACTGGGAAGAAGAAAAAAAATAATTCTTAAGTTTCTGCAATCACTCTCAATATAAGAAATTAGTATTAAATGCCTTTTGATGTTTAAATGTAAAAAGTTTTCATAAATTACATAACTTTTTGATTAATATAAAAATTTTTATATTAACATCATTGCAAAGCAACTGGAATTATCTTGAAAATAACCTAGCTTCTGAAAAGATACTGCATTGATGGACAAAGGCAGTTTTAGGAGAACTTGTTAAAAATATCTGTGGTTGCTTCCTTTCGTTGTATGTGTTTTTTAATTAGCATCAAAATTCAAATTTTTACAAATAAAATTATGTGTATATACAGCTTAGAAATTTCTTTATATAAGACTATATCCTAGAAAATAATATTTATATTGACCACATCGTTGACCATAGCAGCACCAAGAACTAAATATTAGGTCCTACCTGCCTTTCAAAGGTTCATATCTTTCTCAAAAAACAAGACATTTAGTCCAGTGAACAACGCTTTTTACCTCAGATTTTCATAAAGACGCATCGATTTGCTTGAAATTTCAACAGTACATAGTTCATAGTTAATTGTGGGAGGCCAAGAGGCCGTTGAGCACATATACCTTCAGATAGGTCTGTTATACCCCACTTGACATTACCAAAGGCCAATATACTTTGGGAAGCCAGTCAGGCGCTTTAGCTTGAATCCTGTGATGTCATTGGGCAAGTTTTAATGCTTGCCCAAGTGTTTAAAGCACGGTCGTTTGAGTGCAGGGCGGACGTGGTCCGCGGTTTCGTCCTTCTTCATGCACCAACGGCACTCCAAATCCTACGAGATTGCGTCTTAGATGACAGTGTCCAGTTAAAGTCCGGTCACTAGTCTAATTTCGCGCCTGTTTAGTTGTTTGGTGTGGTAGGCATGAGGTCCATCTATATGTGCCTTCTGGGCTCACCGGTGAGTTTGCCAATCCCAATCTGGCGAGTGAGTCTGCCTTTGTTGCTCTAGTGACAAGGCAGCCAAATGAGTTGGATCTTGCAGCCATCACTCACCGATTCTGAAAGACTCTTGCACTCCAGCTCTAGCCTTTTCAGCTGTTATGGCTTCTATGGTAGTTATACTGTCTGAGCAGATTGAGATTACTGTGTGCCTGTGGTAACGAAAAAGATTCGCTTATTTTGGGGTGTCCACCACAGAAGTCTGCCCCAACCAAGCCATTCCTTCTGGAGCCGTCTGTGTACCAGGTTTTGAAAAATTTGATAAGTGGAAAATGGTCAATTTTATGAAAAAAATGTATAGATTCATTTTTAAAGAACTTTAAAAATTCGAATGAGACTTTGTAATACATAAAATAAGGGAGTTATAACGAAAAGAAGATAGAATCCCCTTAATTCATGGAAAAAGAACGTTATTTCTACCTTTGATAATGCCACCCTAATTGAAATAGAGAGTTATAAATTTGCGAATCACTTTAATTGAATACAAATAATAGAATCAAGAAGTTTGAATTGTTTAGTGAGCTTGATTCTAAAATAAATTATAGTTGCAATGCATAAAACATTTATTAATTTTTTTATAAAATAGTTTTTTACTAAAAATAACAATATTGAAGATTCGTTAAAACTGCTAGAAAACGAAAAGTTAGGTTTTAAAAAAAAATGATTCCTTTTTTAATTTTTTTCCTTACTTCAGAATTAACAGATATAAACTTTTAAAGTTCACAGTAGCATGTGATTGATACCGTTTTGGAACCCTTTGAACATTTCCCTTTTATAAAGGGTTTAATGTATTCCAAACCGTTTTAGCCTAATAGATCATAAATTTCACTACAAAATAGTTTTTTAAACGGCTACCTAGTTCGAAAATTAAAAAGAGTTATACTCAACTTTTTGCAATTTTTAAGAGAGAAAAATTTGGGATTTGATGAAGAAACATTTGTTGTTGAATACAATAAAAAAACATTTAATATAAATTAACTAAATAGTGTTATAAAGTATCATGTGATCTTTATTTTAAACCTACAAATGTTTTTTTAACTTTCTAAATGCTTTAACTTTTATTTCATTGTATTTTGACAATATTATATTTTACCCTTTACATTAATTTGCACATATTGGCATAGGTAGATTTTGAAGTGATGGTTTAATAGAACTTAATTCCAAAATTTCAGCAAATTCATGCGTCTTGATGGAATTCTCAGATCACACCATATTTTTAATGTACTTCACTGGACTAAGTGTAATTGTGGGTATAACTAGTGTATTCAGTAATAGTATTGGTAAAGGATTACAGGTTGGGAGAAATCAGAAATTATTTAGGTGGACAATATTCTTTATAAAAATTAATCAACTTGTATAAATACTCATTTATTGAAAAAATTGTATAATAAATCATATTTTTCTCCTATTGGATGTTAGTGCTTATTATTTTTTAGAACATCCTGTAGGAATAACATGAATATTACATGGATTAATATAACTTAACCATTAATTTAAAATATTTGACATGCATATTTGGACTACTTTACATTCAGTTAATAATACTATATTAAATTTGTTATTAAAAAGGAATATCCACAATATCAATAGAAAAAATATTTTTATGATATATCCATATTAAAAATATTCAAATTTTGTCTAGTTTTGGAAGACACAAGATATACAACATGGTCGGGAATTATGTAATCTGTTTTCTTAACCTGAATAATAAGGGAAATATAGGGGGGTGAATTGAGATCCCTATTTTATTCAAATATCTATCAAACAGCTTTGATTTTGGATGTGAGGATATTTTATTTCAATTTATCACGTCTACCTTGTAGTTGTGGAAGGTAACATCACGCCACATCTTATTTTAATTTGAAAAAATTATAAAAAATGTTTTCTCAGACTAAACTACCATTTATTTAAAATTTTATTATACCATAGTTAAATAATCACTGCTAATAAATGAACTTTTAAGTTGGTTTCTCCTTTTTTTAAGTTTTAGAAATTAATTTGCATAAAGAAGTATAACATATCGCTGTTCCGGGAAAACAAGGACAAAAATGTAATTTTTTCCAAATTTAACTTTATTGCAGAAAAATACTTGAAACTGTATCTCGAATTCCCTATTTATATCTTCAGGATGCAACAATTGTAGTTTGTATGGGTTTCTGTGAAGTTGTAAGGGTATATCTTTAGTGAAAAAATAACATAAGTGTAAATTGTATCAATCTACCTCCAACTTTATTGGGTTTTAGTTCCATAAACATACTTTGTGTCAATATTTGTCAGAATTTTGGGTTTTTGTTTTTACGTAAGTGTATTTTGCGTCAATATTGGTTGAAAATTTTATTTAAAAGGCCCTTTTTGTGTCTTGATAAAGTTCAACTGTTTTTCCCAAAAGTTATTTAAATAAAAATATTTTAATGTTAAATAACCCTAGAAATGACTATTTTTATAACAGACTACGGCAATTTAGAAAAAAGCCCAGAATGAATGAGAGGACAAAGACAATTTTGCAGCTTTCTAGTTATCGAAATGCAACTCAAGAGTGTAAGCAAAAAGATGGTAACATAAATGTGTTCCAATTTGTTCAAAGGACATCTCAAAGGGTTGCCTCCCAAAATTTAAAACGGGGTATTATCAATAATCATGAGAATAGAAATGAGGACCTGCTGTGTAGTTTATATTAGTATTTTCCTGAAAAGTTGGAGCCACTGAAACTTAACATTGTATTGTAAAAAAATGCTGTAAAGGAAGAAGAGCATCTGGGAGTTTTTTCGATTTTTTGCCAGGGTCTAACGACAATTATACACCCTCTTCAACTATATCGGTAAGTTCGGAAAGATCAGGAAAACGCTGCCTCTGAAAACAGTATTCGACAAGAAAATACGACTAGCTCTCATATTCCTAAAATAGTAAAAAAGAGTGAGGAATGAGGATAATTGGGCAAAAAATAAAATAAATTAGAAAATTCGGTGGAAAGTTATTACACAAAGTCCTGAAAAATGTATTGAGGCCCGAAAAATAGAGGCACCATGTTCAGACAAATGTGTTCAGAAATGTTCTACGAAAATCTCCGACGAACAAAGTAACACAATTTTTGATGAATTCTGGGCACTATCATCATTTCAGAGACAAAGCAATTTTCTTAGTTCGTGTGTAGAACAGTTGGTTTTAAAATATCGTAGAACTAAGAAGACTAAATTCTGCTTTTTATTTTCATGTCAATGGTCAGAAAGTACGAGTATGTGAAATATATCTTATAAATACCCTCGGTATTGCCGAAAAAATTCTTTGAATGGTAATTCAATCCAAAGCAACTGGTACCGGAATTATTGCAGAAAGACGGGAGGGGAAAACATGGGAAACATGTAATGTTGGATAAAGACTTGAAAAAAGTCTGTATCGGACCATATTAATTCAAACCCCCAAGTTTAAAGTGATTATGTACTAATTCCAAGTTTGGAGAAATAAAGAGGCAAATACATAAAAACTCAATTTTAATTTTATCAGTTAAGCCTTTGTTTTACCGGAACAGAGATATAACAAACTGAAAAATTAATTCTAATATTATATAATGTTTTGACTTTGATAGTATAGAAAACATTTAGAAAAAATTGTCGATTCTTGAATATATTTATACTGATTAGGATAACATAAAAATTGAAAACTAGGAAAATAAAAAGTAAACTAAAGGCAAACGACGAATAATGTGGCAAAATGATAGTTCAAGCTGGTTTTATTCATTGAAATAATGAAAAGCTTCAAATGAATAGTTAAATGTATACTGAAGATGAGAAAAACAATAAATATTTAGATACAAAACATTTTTAGTGAAGGGAAAGAAAACGAATTCTGTTTTGAAAGCCTTTTTCTTTCAAAATAAGCTGTGTCAACTATTTAAATACTAATAAGAATGATCATTTGCAAATTGTTTTAAAATAAATCTGAATTAATTTGGATTTATTAACTTATAGCCAGACCATGTACTTTGTAACTTTGTTCATTAAAGAAAGAACGAGATTTCAATAACTGCACCCCAATCTACAAACACATAAAAAAGAAAGATGGTAGGGATTGAATATGAGAAAATTTAGAAAAATTGTAGTGAGAAGATACCACGTAGGGGGAGATGGGGTACATTGATACATGGGGACATAGATACAGTCAATATTCATAAAAAAAAACGCTTTAGACGAGCCATCCACCACAAATAAGGTTGTAATACACGCACACTAGCGCAGAACAACGTTCACTCGACGACTACCGGCTGGCACGTATAAACCTGTTTCTGATGTTCGCAACAAAATTTTCATAGTTTTCTTTCTGATGTGATTCTTCCAATTTATTTAGTGTGTTATATTAAGACATTTGATAAGTATCTGTAATTACAATACATAGACTTGAATTTTTTTATTATTAATTGCTTTAATGTTTATAAAATATTTATTTCGATTGTAGTAAGCAGAGGCATATTGTTGCAAGTGCTCTCGGGTCACATTGATACTTATCAATTAAATGTATGTGTATGTAAGAATTAATATATTTTTATTTTCTTTTTAAAAAATTGGTTCGAACATTTAAACGCAAAATGAAGAGAACTTACATCGATGAAATTTCTGTGGCTTCTGCGATATCTGACGTGTTAGAAGGAAAATTATCAATAAGAACATCAGTCGATGGATTTAATTTGAAACCTGCAACTCTACAGCATAGAATAGAAAAAAAGAAGAATAAAGATAGCGAAGGCTTGAGTTTTTCATCTAAGTGTACCTTCCAGCAGATATTTACTACCGAACAATAAGACCACCTAAATGCTTATATAATAAAATTCAGTAAAATGCATTATGAGCTTACATTAACTAGTGCGGCAGCTTGCGTACGAATACGTTAAAAAATTGAATTGGAGTTCTCCACCATTTTGGATGTCAATAACAGTGCTGACTTAGATTGGATCTTTTCATTTAATGAGACTACCATTGAAAACTTTTTTAATAATTTAGAAGATGTTCTCCCAAGATATAATTTTGCAGCCTACATGTATTATTTATTTCGATGAAACCGGCATTACAACGATTATGAATACTTCAAAAATATTGGCAGAGAAAACTCAACGTCAAATCGGCCGAAATGTTTCAGCGGAGAGAGGCGAGTTAGTGACATTAGGAGGAATGGTTAAGATATATAAAAAATTTCACATTCAACATATCAGTACTTTCTTAATTAATTGAATTCCATAATAAAACAAAAGTTTTATCATGAAATTAACCTTTTTACTGTGAATATTCCTAAATATGTAACAATACTTGAATTGTTTATTATTTGTCATATAATAATAAATAAGTAAAATAACAAAATGATTAAAAACAATAAAAATAACAGCAGTTTAGTAGCATTAACAGATGTAATTACATGAAAACTATTTACAAACATGTACTGAAATATGTTGTCATTGTTTGGAGAGTTATCTTCACCGGATGAAACTCTGACTTCATGGATCATCAGGAATTCAACCTGTACATATAATAATACTATTAGGAAGAAAACGCAAAGATTATCATAATTTTAGATTTTTTAAATGATAGTATTTCAAATAAAAAATTTCTGTATTTGTGACAATAGAACTTGTATAGAATTTTTCATAACATAAACTAGTTTACATTAATATACCTTCCGCCAAAAAAGTATCGGATCACTCATAAAAATGGCAACATTACTTACAAAATCATCGTTAGTAGAGTTTTTTTATTGTTACACTACTAGAAACAACAAAAATGCTAAAAAGAGACAAGAACATATTTTCCCATCACTACACTGCAACAACTTTTTGTGATTTTTCTAGGGCTTTCGATTGTGTTGATCATAATATATTAATCAACAAATTGCAGTAATACAGTTTCAGGGGAACACCTCTCGCATGGTTTAAGTCATACCTCACCAACAGAAGTCAGTTTTTAAGAGTTGATGTCTTTTTGCAAGCCAATAGAATGTGGATTGCCCCAAGGCTCGATACTAGGCCCTATTTTGTTTATTCTGTTTATAAACGACATCGTCTACCTAGACATCAGTGATAAAATATGTCTTTTTGCAGACGATACTAGTTTTTCTTGAAGCAACCATGATATCACGGCACTTCAAGGACCATATCTAGTGACCTAATCACACTTAAATCATGGTGCGATTCTAATCTTCTGTGTTTCAACCTTTCTAAAACTTAAGTTTTATCATATAAAAATACATTGCAGCCTTTTTTATTAAATAACAACACAATTGACGTCGATGAATCTGTAAAATTCTTAGGGCTTATTGTAGACAATTCCTTGAAATAGGAGCTACATATTTCCGCCTTATTATGCCCTTATTGAGTCGCATCTCCGATATGCCCTTCCCTTCTGGGGCACGTGTGGTGCGACTCAATTTGAGCGAATCTTCAAACTACAAACAGAGCTGTTAGATATTTACTCAGACTAAACAGCCAGGCTCACTGCAGGGACTTCTTTAAAAGATTGAAAATTCTCACTCTTCCTTTCTTATTCATCTTTAAATTCGTTTGCCTAAATCGTAAGCATGCTTCTCCAATTTCAGAAAGATCATTGCACTTAGGAACGCTGAGCATGACCTCTACCTACCTACTTTTCGTTCAGAATTAGTTAAGGGCTCTATATTTTACAATGCAAAAAAATGCACAATCACTTGCCAATTGAAATCAAATTTATATCATCTTTTCTCGAATTTTGCAACAATCTGAGGGCATATTTACTGGAAAGTGCCTTCTATTCTGTAAACGACTTTTATTCTAATAATAATATTAAATTCCGGGCATGCCGCATACTGGTTTAATTTTGCTACGGACTTATATACTATGTATTACCTATAATTTTGTTACTCATTGTGGTTTTCTTCTGTATATTGAAATTTTATTTTATTTGTATCTTAATTTAGTTATTTTTTTGTTTGTTTTGTAGTTTTTACAAGCTTTTGTCCACAAATTCTAACATTTTTTTGACAATAAAGCTTTTCTCTCTCTCTTTCTAGTATAATTTATTTTAGATGTATATGAGATAAATTAGTCTAAAGTGGATTTTCAAATTTGGTTTACATTTATACCCATCAAATCGTTATTTGGATTAAATAGTCGTTTGCCAAAGTTTTTTTTGTTTCAATCATCATTCCATCATCCATTTCCCAATTATCAAATTAACAATTCAACGCGAATTCTATTTGAAAAATAAACGATTATTCAACTTCCTACCTGAACATTTTGTGTGTAGTTTCTCTTAAATATCCTTCCTAGCCTACTACATTGCCAATTCGTATATTCTGTATTTTAATTAGCAAGTACTACTCTTTCATTGTCTATTCATAGTTTTCATTTTATCTTATTAGATCACTATTGAAATAATTATTTTCAATAATTTAAAAAATTACTATTAAATGAACTATATTAAGCTCGAGAAATAAACACTTAATAAAAGGTTTTAATGTTTCTACTGTAGGTACTGTTTCACATAGATCAAAAAAAAACGTAATGTCATACAAATTGTACTAAAGTACTTTCTCCGAATCTTTACAAAAATAAAACTGAAAATGAATGATTAAATTGTATCTTCTTTGTTATAATTGTATCAGAATTAACTGTATTGGTTTCTATTTGTATAAATAATAAAAATCGTTTAAAAAGTCACTAACTTAAGAGTTCCTGGAACGCTCGGCACTCTTTGTATACCATAATCCAATCTGAGAGTAGAAGCATCCTGGGAATGGGTCATATCCAGATGAGTTTGTAAACCAAATAACATTTCAGCAGGTTGTGCGGTTCGTCTTCGAATTTTGGATCTCGATTGTAATTGCGATTGGGATGATTGAGATTCTGGGACTGATAAACTAAAAAAATATAATAAGCATATGAAAAATATCATAGACATATTCTTTGTAACAGGTGAGCTGAATAGTACGTTAGATAGCATAAAAATATCTATTTTTTTTTATAGAATGTTATTTTATTATTTAATATCGTTACTTTCGAGGTCGATACAAGGCTTATAGCGGTCATACAATTTTTTGATACCACCAGCACCAAATTTTTGTTCACCAAGCATCCTCTTGGGGTCTGAGAACAGGGAAAAGTCGCTGGAGGCCAGGTCTGCAGAATATAGTGGATGCGGAAGCAATTCGAAGCATAATTATAGGAATTTTGCCACCTTTTTTATCGATTGTTATATGGTGCATTGTTTTGATGAAATAACACTTTCTTTTTCTTCAAATGGTGCCGATTTTTCGCGATTTCGTCCTTCAAACCCTACGTAAAAGTAGCTTCTTATGATTTTTCCCTTTTTAAGATAATCGATGAATGTTATTCCAGGCGTATCCCAAAATACTGATGCCATAACGTTGCTAGTCTACTTTGCGTCTTTCCTCGCTTTCGAGTCGGTTCATCACGTGTAGTCCACTCGGCAGACTGTCGATGGACTCCTGTATTAAATAATAGAGCCATGTTTTATCTATTGTCACATTCATGCAAAAATTCGAGTTTATTGCAATTGAACATCTTCAAATACTACTCTGAATTTTTAATTAGTTGTTGTTTTTGTTCTGTTGTAAGCTCGCCCGGTACCCAATTTAAACATAAGTTTCGAATATCCAAATATTCATCCACGATATGTCCAGCACAATCCTTTGATACCTTTAGGGTCTCAGCTATCTCCACCATATTCACTTTGAGGTTATCCGAAATACTTTTGTGGACGACTTTGATATTTTCGTCGGTGACAGCATCTTTGGGACAGCTGGTAAATATATACAGGAATCTGAAAAGGTTATGGCTAACTGAAAATAATAGAGATTTACTACTAGTAGCGCTATCTACGAACTTTACTGCCCACCTAATATGTAAAATTAATTTTAACTTAGTGATAAAATGATACTTACTGCATTTCTGTAGGCGCAGGGGAAGAAGATCGAGACGAATTTGAACTTGTTGTATCATTAGTATTACTAGATATACTAGTAATGAGTTCCTTGGAGAAAATAGGAATTTCATTATGGAGTACATGATCTAATAATTGTCCTTTAACTTTGTTTTCTTGTTGTAACTACAAAATACATAAAACAATACTGTTACTTATACATATTCTATTGACCGTTTAGTCAATTCTATAGCCTTAAATCCTTTTTGATGCGAACATAGGACTTACCTCTGACAAAGTTGCTTCGTTTTCTTTCAACTTTGCATCTCTTTGGGCAACTGCGTGATTTTGACTCAATGTCATGTTATACAATTTATGTATAATGTATTTGGCCTCATCGATATCGTAAATAGTAGTTACTAGTTGTTGCAAATCGTGATTTTCACTCGCGTCTTCAGTTTCTTCAATAGCCATAACATTATGTTGTGTTTCACTAATAGTTTCTTGAACATAATTGATATTTTCTTTTATGTCTTCAATATAGCTGTCTAATTGTGTTACATCTTGGTTTTTTTCAACTGCTTGTTTTCTTCTTTCCTCCAAAGCTTCTAACTCTTTGCCTATAAACAAAATATGCTATAAAACTAGTGGTTTAATCCGCGTATTTAAAACAGTTAAGCAAAATCATGGTATAAACAGTTTCTACTAAGTATTATTTTTGTTCGTTTATACTTAGATTATAAGAAGGCAATCATACTATTTTGATTACTTACCTAGAACTTCTCTTTTTTCCAAGAAATGTTCCATTCTAACCTCTTGTTCCACCAATCCTCTCTTGCTCATGGCAATATTATTAATGACTTTCTCCACTTTAAGCCATTTCTGTTTAGCAACTTTTTCAGAGAATCCTTTAGTAACTCTCCCATATGCTTTAAGACTAAGTCTTCCTCGTTGATTTTTCCTTAGTACAGATACCTCTTCTTGTTTCCTTTTTAACACTTGATCCTTAATTTTCCGTTCATTTTGCATAGTTTTAATTACATTAGCATTTTTTCTGGATTCTTTACGCAATTGGGCAATTTCTCGTAATCTCCTTAATTCTACTTCTTTATGTTTCTGAGATTCTTCTTTCATTTTGTTTATCAATCTTACTTTAGCTCTTTTCATTTCTAATACTTCGTTTTTGTATGATTTAAGTTGATTTTCGTATTGGCTTTGGCTTCTTACTAGCCTAGCATGTTCTTTGTGGGCAGCTTGGAGCCGTTTTAATTCCTTTTGCATGTCTGATAATTTTTTAGTGTATTCATCTTTGACTTTCTTTATTTTATCTGATGGTTCTGCTTGTGCGCTATAGTTTTGTAGAATTTTGTCTCTCTCTTCTTGTGTTGCTTGAATTTTAACTTGCAACTGTAAAAGTTTATCTTCATAATGCTGCCTCATCGTCTGCATTCGTCGTTGTGAATGTTCTAGCTCATCTATCAATTTTTGTTTCATATCTATATCATTGGTTAATGTGATAAGTTCATCTTTGAGTTCATTATTTAATTCCTTTTCATCGCTTTCTGTTTCACTGTCGTTATCACCACTTTCCCCATCTGTTTCGTTTTCGAGCTCTAACGATCTTCGGTTTAACTCTTCTTTTTCTTTTTGAAGATCTTTCTTAGCTTTCTCGATAAGAGTTGCATTTTCTTTGATACTTGAATCCAAATATGCTATTTGATTTGAACGGCTAATTTGCTTTCTCAGCTGTTCACAAGTATTGGTCGATTCCATTAACTTCGCTCTCAACTCTTCTATTTCTTTCAAGTATCCTTGGATCATGTATGAAACATCTTGCTCATTCCCGGTGGACGCACCAATCCATGCTCCTGTAGCTTTTTCTGCTAACAGACTCGTATTTTTGAGTGTTAATGTATCAATGGTTTCCTGCATTGCTTTAACTCTCGTTCTTAGATTATTTACTTCGCCTTGAAGCATATTATTTTCATAGAACATATCATTAACGGTTTCAGCACCATCTTCTCCAACCATTCTTTTACCCTGTTTATATTCAACTAATTCTAATTGTAATTGAGCAATTTGCTGCTTCAATTGCGCTATAGTCTTCGAACTCTTATCTTGATTAACAAAGATTTTATTTTTAATATTTCGTGCTCTATTGGCATATTTCAAAGTATTTAACGTTTCCATAAAGTCTCTGTCACTAGGACTAACACAAGCAATCATCACAGTCTGACTATTACCTCCAAGACTGTCTTGTAACAGCCTTGTAAGTTTTGAATCTCTATATGGTATATGTAGAGCTTTCTTTGATTTATCTCCTAAAGCTGAAATTACATTACCTAAAGCTAACAAACCGCAGTTAATCGAAATGCCTTCTTTTTGTCTTTCCCCAGTTGCACCTGTTCTCTTAAGTCTTTCGGAACCGGCAAGATCAACAAAATGAAATTTGGCACTAAGCGTTTCAAACTCATTGGTTTCATCTTCAGAAGGAACCAATCGTTGCTGCTTTATATGTAAAGTAAATATGGCATGCGAACGTGAGGACTGAGTATTCATCTGCGTGCTGGCAGTGGTCCTGGAAAGGGCTCCTAGTCTCAAACATTGGAGAGCATCCTCTGCTGATAGAACAGTCTTAAAAGTTACCCCCTTTACTTGAATACCACCATATGGGTCTTCGTGAATTTTGTAGACTTTATCCTAAAAAATAATTAATAGATGAAACCATTTTTAAAAAACTCAACATTTTGTTTTGTAAAATCGATTAATATTTTTCATAAAAAATGCATTATTATCAAACCTTTAAACCGGAAAACATGATAAGTAATCTATAAGGTCTGATAGGTAAGTAAGAAGACTATTTGTAGATAACATGATCACCTTCAAAGCAATAACTTTCCACAATAATATATGCGATTTTCCCAGTTTTATTCGAATCTTCGATTCAGTTCGTTCGTCATCCTTCGATCCATTAACCGATAATATTAGTTGATTAGGCCGCGTACAAGCCGCGCGTTAGTGATGGTGCACATCTTGACTACATCTTCCACCCTTTAACGGCCTTCTTTAAATATTTTATGTCAACGAAATACATATGCACGGTTCATAGAATCATCAATAAACATTTTTAACACTTTAGTTTCAGTTTGTACAATTTCGTACCGCGTTTTGCTCGAGATTTGTATTTCGTTATTTATGTAACGAGCACCACAAAGACAACTTATATGGATATAGTAGGGTTACCACATTATGCAGTAGAAGTTTTGTTGTCCAGGGCTACCACAACTGGAGGTAAATTCGACCAAATTAATTACTTGCTCTATCTACGGTTTCACAAAAGTAGTTTTAAATCCACTAGTAAATTCGGCCAAAAAGTATTACAGGTTAGGTTTCAATTCGTAAAATCGGTTGCTTACTTTCATGCTAGCTAAATAAATAATCTGTACTGTTTAGTTTTTATTTAATATCTTTCATTACCTATTTTAAACTTTTTAAATTTTGTTGTATGAATTTGCAATCTTTTGAAAATATGAGTATCTGATACTATCTGATAGTTGTATACAATTTTCTTTACTCAATTAAATTATTTTCATAATATCTAATTGAGTTTTTTGGTTTGAAAATAGAACACTGAAATCTGGTCGAGTTTACATGTAAAAATATTGCATTTCAAATTTCTGGCCGAATTTACCACACCAAAAGTTCATCTGTCTACTATCTAGCCAAATTTACTACCGCCCACCACAAGCGCGGCATAAACTCAGTTCATTACTTAATTAGCTGCTTTCCATTTACACCAAAACTCAGATTATTCTCTTTTACTTCATAAATCAGTTCAATGCACGTTCCTTTTCACTCTCCCAAATTAGACCTAAATGAGTTTTTACCAGTAATCTTCACAAGCCGTGTGCTTTAGTGGGTTTTGTGAATTCATATTGAAGGTGTGGTTGAAGACATCACGTTGTCAGAATTTTTATAAAAATAAGCAAGCAGTTACACAATACTAAATTATTGCAAACAGTCATTGAAGTAAATAATCTTCTAAATTATATTTTAGTTACGTCGTTTCTTTTGCTGTGAGCAACAGACGGTTGGATCACCAATGATAATGGTGAATTTTTTGAAGTTATTGTGTATATTAACGCACATTACACGTCCCTTTTATTCACTGAGCAATGACGTCATTATCTGAGTATAAGATACTCACATAACTGTGTGTCTCAGATGACTTAAATGTAAATGAAAAGCAGCTATTGTCAAACGTGGCATGAGTTTAGGAATCGCCGGTTTGATTGGGCAATGTTGTTTTCATATAATATAAATGAAAACATTTTTAATATAAGAGTAGTAGTTTACAAAATTGATTCATCTATATTGAGGTGAAGGTTTGTATTATCCAAGATTATAATTCTTGCGAAAGTCACGCAATATCGTTATTATAAATCTAAACAAGTGCTTTGTGCGAAGTAAGTCATGCAAATATGCAGTATACAGTTTGTAAAATATACATATGAGATTCCTGTAATAATTCAAAAGATCTTGTTAAAACATACAGCAAATTACACTGTGGTTACAAATACTTGTGGATGAAACAAGTATTTGAATGTGTTATAATAGATATCGAAATATTATTATATTATATAAGCATATAAATAAAAAGGAATGTGATTAGTATTTAAAAATATTAGCTTTTTAAGAACTTACAGTGATTTGACAATGTTTGATTTGTGAGAGGGTGTGTGAGCAGTGTTTCTTGCATCGCTCGTTGTGTACGACAGTTGGTGTTTGAATATTACAGAGAAATAATGTCTTTCATATCATTTTTCACTTTATGAATTTGTGCAAAATGGCTATAAGAAGTTGTAAACGAGATGCTGACTCGTATTGTTATATTTGCGGGCAATTTATTAAAGTGAGAGAAAAAACGTATGATTTAAGTACAAATTCAAAGATTTGTGAGGCATATCAAGCTCACTGTAATCTACCAGTCAAAAAAACAAGACAAAAAATGGGCTCCACATGTTTCATGCAACTCTTGCAGATACAATCTTTGCGGTAAGTTCATTTTCTCTTTTTTATTCTGTTAACTATCTTATAATATCATGAACTAGGTTTAAGTTACGTTACGTTTTATTGTAGGTTGATACCGAGGTGAGAAAAAAGCAATGAGGTTTGCAGTGCAGAGAATTTGGAGGTAACCCAGTGATCATTACACTGATTGTTGTTTTTGTATTGTGAATCCACAGAGTGAATCAGAGGTAGAAATTCAAAGAATACAACTTATCCTGACCTACCATTCACATCTGCTTCAACACCACATACAGAAGAAAATCCTGTACTTGCTCTGCCCTTGTTGGTGATTTCAAGATGGTGTGCTTTTTGACAGGAATGCAAGGTGGTTATACTGAACTGAACTATCCTTTGGGATAGTAGAAATGATGCCGCTCACCACCGACAAAACCATTGGCCTGCACGTACTGAGGACGAAGTAGGAAAATACAATGTCAAACGGGAAGCAATTGTCGATCTCAAAACTATATTAATGCCACTTTTGCATATTAAATTGGGTCTTATTTAACAATTTGTAAAGGCTCTTAATCATAAGTCTAAAGCTTCCAAATATTTGAAAAATTTTTGTCCAAAACTTTCAGAAGCGAAAACTAAAGCTGGAATCTTTGTTGGCCCTCAAATAAAAAAATTATGTTATGTGATATTTTTGTAGAGTTACTCAACATCAAAAAAAAAACAGATCAGTTTTAAGGCAGTAGTTTTTGGTTTTCTTGGAAACCATAGATCTGAACAGTACGAAGAGCTGATCACTGACATGATGACGATTTTTTCTATCATGGAGTGTATAATATCTCATATGGATAAATTTGAAGATAATATGGGAGCTTATTCAGAAGAACAAGGGGAACGCTTCCATCAAGACATAGTGGTATTTGAGAGACGTTACCAAGGCCAGTATACTGAAAGCATGATGGGAGAGTAAATTTGGGGGTTAACAAGAAAAATTTTTACCAAACATGACAGAAAGTGTGAAAAAAATTCATTTTTAACTCTCTTTACTCCATTTTAAAACTGTTAATTTTAGAAATGTTTTAATAAACTATCTCTTTGGGGATTTTCTTTGTACGTTCATTGATTTTATACTCATAAAAACAAATTCAGAAGTATTTTTTGTTCTAATTCTTATTTTTATGTATAAAAGCAATAAAAATAAGTAACGTATAATCCATGCGCAAAAATGTTCTAGACAGGTGTAATCGAATTATATCTTTCTCGAAACTGAGAAATTATGTTTTCCAAGGAAAACATTAGTAACAATATATTAATATATGTAAAAGGACTCGCATCTAAATTTGGAGTTAACACCAATCTTTTTATATGGTTAAATAAGTGTGGGCGATTAGTGAGCGTTAATATGAAATCAGATCATTGCTTTTGCTATGTAGGAAGAAAATTTGACTTTATAGCGTTTATGATTATCTCAATGTACTATGAAAAATGAACAAGAAAATAATATATATATATATATATATATATATATATATATATATATATATATATATATATATATATATATATATATAGCATAGTTCAAAGCAATCCCTGATTTGCAATGTTCACTTTGTTTATTGAATAATTACTAAAATAAAGCTTTAGTATTCAAAGAACAGCTCATCGTATTCTAGTTTTAATCCAACGTCAGCAAGCTCTTTGAGACCTTGGTCAAACCATTGTAATCTGACTGTGCAAGGTCCGCTTTCGATTAATTGAACCTGGATCTTTCTCCATAAAACTTCATACATTAGCTCGATCATCTGTAATAATTTCGAAGTTCACTAAACCTTCATAATTCGACCAGATAGACTGATTGATTGATAGAAATATAACGTCAATTTGAATATTAATATTAATACTATCAAAAATCACCGAAAATCTTAATCAATTATTTCCCAGACGATGAAACATAAGTATTCGAAAGCTCGAAAATATATTAATATATTGGATCCACATAAACCATATGGTGTGGTTTTATTTTTTGGTTAATTGCTGTTATTTTTACTTCTCTCCATGTTGTGCCTCTTGTATTTGTACCATGTCGTTTTAGGTCTCCCTCTTTTTTGTTTTTGCCTACTTTTGCTTCCCATACTCTCTTTACTGATCTTGCATCTTCCTTTTTTTATAAATAACCCCACCAACTCAACTGTCGTTGCTCAATCAATTCCATAAGTGACAAAATTTCCAGATCTTTCCGTATTTGTTAATTTGTTAACGTAACATTTTTTCTTACACCTCTCATACGCCTTAAATATTTCATCTCTGTTGCTTGCGATACACTTTTTTGTCTATTAATAAGAGTCCATGTTTCGCAGCTATAGGTTAATATTGATCTGTAAAGACTTCTTTTTTATTCATAAGGCAGTTGCTTATGCTGTAATATGTGCTTAAAACATTTTTAATTATCTTCTCAATTTCTGCGTTTTAATTGCCTGTATTTTCTATTTGCGTTTCAAAACATTTTCAACGTTTTAATCCCATGTCTCTGTTTTTATCGTTTTTTGTTTGAGTGCCATTACTGCAGTCTTTTCTACATTTATTCTGAAACCAAATTGCTTGTTACCATCGCAAGTAACAATGCATCTAATAACACGATCATTTTACGGCAGTCATGAGCTGTTTACATACTTCTCGACGTTTCGCTTGTATCTCGTTTAATGCGTATGACATTATTCAACAACTTTTTCATATCTTACCTAATAATTTCTATGATGTCCTTGACCACGTGATTCCGAATAAAAGTCTAAGTCGAGAATGTTAAATGGTTCATTCGGATTTTAAGAGAAGGAACGAATTATAACATGATACAATGCTTACCTGCGCTTGTACCGGAAATAGTAATATATATATATATATATATATATATATATATATATATATATATATATATATATATATATATGAATTGTAAAGGAGTCTTTGCCAGCTATATTATGAGCAGTTTCTTATTGGGAATGTGGCAAGGAAACACCAAAGTGGACTAACTATAATATATTTTCCGAGCTTTCGAATACTTATGTATTCATCGTATGGGAAATAATTGATGAAGATTTCCTGTGATTTTTGATATTATTAATGTTTGTAAAAGTTTTTAAACTCATGAATATTGAATTTTGAATTCCATGAATCCGGAAAATATATTAAAGTTAGTCCACTTTGGTATTTCATTGCCACGTTCTCAATAAGAAACCGCTATATATATATATATATATATATATATATATATTTATTAAAACTAAAGCAAAATATTTGAATAATATTATTTCTATACAATACTACAATGCTCCCATCCGAAAATATTTTAAACCAAAATTTATAATAAAATAAATGATTCTAAACCAAATACCAAAATATTATCACTTTTAAAAAATTTTATAAAATTAGGCAATACTAAAATTCTAACTGTTTTACTTATATCCAAGTCATAGTCAATAGGTTTTATAACCATTTCTGGTCTTCTGCAACAATTTCATTTCTCTTTAAATTTTGATTATACTCAGATATTGTTTGTTCCGTATTTATTTTCATTTTCTTATTCTATATCGCTACTACTAATTTCATTACTTATATATACACTTAGTACATTAAATTCCGTATCAATTTGTAAATTAAGCTCATTTGTACAAACACTAGAATTGATACTGAACACACTGTTTACACTATCATACACCAACACTCACAATTAGACTAACTGACGCGCGTTTCGATAAGTTATCGTCTTCATTGTCTGAAGGTAAAAAGTCTCTAAAAAAGGATAACTTGGTTATCGAAACGCGCATCAGACAGTATAATTGTAGTTTAAACAGTGTGTTCAGTATGAATATCACCAACGTTTTCAAAAATTTCAACTTATTAGAATTGAGGCAAGTTGGGATTAAGATTAAAATATGAAATATTTTTTTTCTTCAAACGTATAATAATATCTATATTCGTTTCTTAGAAATAACCTATTCTTTTACTAATGAAATAATGAACGCTCATTATTGTACTAGTAACAAAATAATGAGAAACAATAGCAACTTTTTATTATGGGCGTTATAACCAAGTATGCAGGAACTGTCATTTAATTTTTATTTAATTCGATGGTTGTCAGTTTTGAAAAGTATATTGTAAGAATGTCTCCAAGGAGAAGAATTTCGATGTACACCTCCGCTTGAATAAAAAATAGTATATGTCACTCGGAGCAGAAGACCCATTATATGTTTGGCCCAGTTTGCCTCGGCTAACGTCTCGGCAGTGCGAGAGTCGGCGCTCAACAATAATGATAGCTTTCTACTCAGTAACATAATTTTCAATGGATTAGCGTATCGCTGTTTTTTCCAATTCTGGTATGCCCACCATATACGACCTTAAGCGCCATTTTTTGATAATAACTTCTTTAATAAAAGTTGGTTTGTGAACACATTTGTAATTTTTAACTAATACAGTTACACGTATGTTGAAATTCACAACTTTACTTTGTCTACTATTATTAATTTGAATTTGAGCTTCTTCTACCTTTTTCTACACATTTCTATTTACGTTTTCTTTTAGAATTGCGATATTATCAGCAGGTAAAAGCGTTGACAATTAAGTTGTGGTACGATGCGAAATGATCCTATAATCTAAGAGGAACCCGCATAATACTGAATTAGTACGGAATTTGATCCTAAAGCTTTGTTAAGAGATGATTTCAAGGTTTTTTCATTTCAGCGTCTTCTGTTGCACCATTAGATGCTGGAGAGTAAGGAGGACTCGTTATGTATTTGATATTGTTTTTTGCTAAAAAGTTTTCGAACTCCTCTGCCATTACCTGTAACTAAACTAAACGGCAATACAAAAGTAGAAAAAATTTTTCGGAGAACATCTTGAACAGTTAAGGTAGAGCTAATGTTTGACATAAAAAAATTCCAACCATTTTAAATAAGTACTACAATATACTTTTTGTTCCAAAATCAAAAAATCTATATGAATGACAATGTATGATATCTTTAGAAGGTCCAAGGGAGTCCGATAATCAGCGAGTGCTGATACTGGGTTGGTTTTCTATTGCTTTACTTGTAACCTCAAGATCCCATTCAGATGAACGACCTGAATGGAAAACATCTTAAAGCGTCATATATTCAGTATTAATACAATTAAACCAACGTGCTGATCGGCTGCTTTAAACTTTTGCTTCCAATAATGTAGCTGTACATATTTATCGACCTCCATAAAATTTATTATAAACACGTCTAAGTCGTCAAAAAACAGAGACAGAATGATTGAATAAAAGAAAATAAAGCAACTGTACTCTTAATAGAAATAGAAACTACCGTTAACAAGTTATCACATGTTTAAATTGAGGAGAAGGGATTTTCACATATGAACCGACATTCTTACGAGACACCCCTGTAAATTTAAAAAATGCAGTAGTGAAATTGTTCTATTAAAATTCATTCCAATTTTCGCAAGAAGTTATTCACCAATCTCTTATTCATTTTTTTAGTTATACATAATTATAGTCTACTTTTTCGCAACTTACTTTACTATATGAAGGATTGAATAAATCAATGACTTCTTCATTATAAAGTTCCATAAATTGTGCGGATACTTTAAATTCAGGTGGTAAAATTCCAGCTGATTGTGCCTTCTGAATTCTGGAATGGATCCCATCGAAAAGATGGTGAATGGCTCTTGGAATGATTCCTTTTTGTTCTTCTTTCACTTCGACATCGAATCCTGAGCCCATTGTGTAAGTTTTTCCCGATCCTGTCTGACCATATGCAAGAACAGTGGCATTATACCTACGATTTAATAAAGGTATATTAATAAGATACCAAGAAAACATTACTCTTATTTATTTCCTCCACATTGATATTTCCTATTTTAAAATTTTGCTAGGAGTATAGTATTTTATCCATTACTAAATTGAGGAGCATAATTATAGCCGCATCTATCTTATTCACAAAAATTTTATATTTTTCTCCAATTGAAAATGAAACTGAAATAGACAAATACACCTTTTTCCTGTCCATTCATATATAATTTCTATTGAACTGAAATGGCATGTGATAAACTATTTTTGAAACATCATTATCTTACTTCTCGGCTCTACAGTCAATGCAGGACCTTGATCTCCTTCATCACACAACTCCACTTCTCCCCATCGCTGGCCTTGTTTTCCCAATTCTTAACTTCCAATCTTTTTAGTTTTAACTTATGCAACCACATTTTCTTTGGCTCCGATTCCTCTTTTTCCTTCTAATGTTCTTCTATAGATGTTCTTCGATGCCCTTTTTTATTCATTCGCTCTAGATACCCGAGCCATCGTATTCGTTTAGTTTGTATAGTGTTCCTTGTGTCTTTTTTTTGAAAGCTTATTAACTCTTAATTACTTTTAATTCCTCAAATATCTTCGTCCTTTTTTGGTCCATACTTGTTTATCAGGATCTCCTTTTCGAAAGTAATAAGTAGTTTTTCCTAATTTTGAGTGACAGTCCTAGCTCTTATCTTCTTACAATAATGATGGGCACAAAATACTTAAACTCCGTCACCAAAACCATACTGTTTCCACTTTCCATCACAATATATTTAGTTTCTTTCTTGTTAATTCCCACAGTCCTTGCCTCTTAAATATCCGTGCAGCTTCCAAATAGGCATTTTCCTATTTTTGACATTATTAGCGAGTGCAAAAATTTGTAACGTTGGGTATAGAATTATCCTTCCTCAACTAGAATACATTCCCCTCATTATGCCTTCCAAACAAAAGTTAAATTGATATTACGAAATTCTGTATTTTCTAATTTTCAGTAGTGCGACATCTAGCTATACTATTTTCTGCGAGAAAATTTAAAGGGTACTAATTTTAAACACGAGTTTAATGAACCAATGGATTTCTAAAAAACATAAATACGTTTCCACACCTACATAATCTATTCATTAATGTTGTATCTCAAATTTAATGAACTGCTATCTAAAGTGAAGACCAAGTGCTACATGCAGGTAATTAATTCTAGCCATACTTCAAAAACCCTCGTATAATTTTGTAACAATTTCATAATGTTGAAAATTATGATGTGTTCCACATGAATGAAGCATTTCAGGAAATCTGGATAATAACAGTCATAATTAGTCAAATCTGCTTGGCAAGCGACCTGACATGACGTTTAATTTTAACTTCTACATCGCTAATTAACTAAAACTGGTCTTTGAACTTCTCAAAATACTGAAAAGAATCCTACACCGAAAATATGAAATTGTAAAATTTATGTTCTTAATGTAAATAACGTAACTTTTTAATAATGAATTAAAACTAAGGGTTGATCTTTTCTATTCTTGTTTTTAATAAGGGTTTGGAAGCTATCAAATTTACTGTCATTCTAGTGGTACTCAGAAGAAATTGGACCGTCTGTTCATTCAATTTTCTCCTATTGTAGAAGGAAACTTATTACTACCATATATTTTCTTTTTGACAAAACTTCTTGGTTTTAGATTTCTTTTAGTTAAAAATGAATATACAAAATAGTTGAAAATATTGACGTTTCGACCCTTTTCGGTCTTTGAAAAATATAATTTGACAGTGACAATTTGCATAATTATATATAAATATATATATATATATATATATATATATATATATATATATATATATTAGTCATACAACATGAAAATCACACTAAATATTTTTTTTATCTTTGTCATTTTTCTATAAAGTATAGTATAAAATTTTTCACGATCTAAGCTCCCATTTAATATATAAGATGCAATAGAAAAGACTCTGCCCTTATATTTATACCTTACCCTTATAAAGTAGGATTATGTATAGTCCCAACACCTTTGTCTGTGCCAGTTTATTTCGAGCTATGAAACTGTGTATGAAGATAGTGTTTTTCAAAACGTCTAACAAACAACGCAAATGTTTGCCCTTTTAAGCAAAAATGATATTTAAAAGTATTTACTGAAAGTTAGTAGAGTGAAGCCACGAAAAATACTTTTCACTGGAAAAAACTTTAACTCCTACAATAATCCCTGAAAGTACAGTTTGAAAAATTGTGAATAATTCGATAGATCTTAAAAAAAACACGAAAAGACAAGTGCATTGGTTTCTCCCAAGAAGACTTGATTCACTGATATATTTATGGTATGTATGCAGAACAAAAAGTGCCAACGTTGTCTCTTTCACAGGACTGTTCCAAGAAAGTGATAGTGAGATTAATTGTTCTACTACAACTTTGTGGAGTACTCTACGTCGTTTGGGTTTTTTTTTTCGAAGGAATATACAAATTCAAATTATAATAAAGTCATAGGGCTTGCAAAAACTTCATGATACACTGAAGGATGGGATGATAGTTCAAAAAAAATTGCTGCGTTTAATAAAAGTAGAAGAATAACTATTCTGCATGCGGGATCAGAAGAATGATGGGTACCAGAATGTCTGTTTTTAGCAGCCAAGAATTTTTCGGATTTCAGTATGGATAGTTTTCAAAGATTGGTTTCAAAATAAATGCCGAATATACCACCGAATAACTGTTGTGGTAGATAATGCATACTGCCATAGTCGCCAAATGAAAAATATACCAAGGTCCAGTGAAGTACAAGATTTTTTTTGCGAAAACAACCCGAAGAAAACTAACCATTGATATAAAAGATAGTAACGATAGCGAAATTTTAATAGATAATATCTAATAATAATATTTAATAGCAATAAATAAATATATATATATATATATATATATATATATATGTACTCATGTATTAATATATTGTTTATCATTAAGTATATTGAAGATTGAAATTCAACAATCCCATAATATTAAAATTTCAAACCCAACAATGATACAACAATGTTAACCAAATACACCCTGTATTAAAATCAAATAAATAAAATTCAAATTTCTCTTCAAATTATAAGGAAAATGCAAGGTATTATAATATAATATTGCAACCTTGCACAATGCCTCCTCAATAAATAGCCATAAATCTACGACTTTGGATATTAAATAAGTTTCGTTAGTAAAGACACTTTATTGTGAAAAATACTATGGCACCATTAGTTATATTGAAATTCATAAAATAATAAAAATAAAAACATATAAGAAGGTCTTATAAGTAAGAAGTTATAGAAATTTGAAAATATTCACCCTAACAAAAATATATACATATTAACATAGTTACCCTTCAAGAGAAGATTCGATTAGAGATGCCACACACGTTTCGTAAACCTCAGTTTGGTTGGATTCCATATCAAAAACATAGTTATAGGTAAAGGCCTTATCACTTCCTAGAGTAACTTGTGGTTCCCCGGGTGTAACCGTGGTGCAAATATGACACATGTCGATTATTTCGCGAGGTGTCTGAGGACGAATCCTAAAATCAAAAGTTTATAAATATATCATCATTACATGGAATTATAAACATAAGTAGTGAAAAAAGTATACGAAGATTGATAGAAAAAAGCAATCTCCCCCAAAATAGGGAATCTTTCATAAATAACAACTTTGAACACGTGATTAAACTTTTTTATGGAAGGGTTTCAAACATCATCAAGTAAAGTTTCAATAACACTTTTTTATACATAGTTTAAATTTTTAATAATTACAGCTCGATTCAAAATTTTACGACCAGTGATTAGGCAAGTTCATTGGATAAAATCAAAAGATACTTATGTTCCATTGTATCGAATTCTTCTTATATTTTTTTGTTTACCCTAACTACTGAAAATAGAAATAAACTAGTGGCTTGTACAATCTTGCAATTCAATTCAATTTTATACTAATGTAAGCGCATTCATATTTCAGCTGATTACGTTGCACCCAACAACAATAGAAATTAACACTGTGATTGAGAGAAAAATGTCTGTTGATTACCATGCGTTAATAATAAATACTTGCAAGGTTTCTGCATTTAAATGAAGAGTTTATTGGGTTGGCGACCAAGTAATTTCAGTTTTGTAGTATAAAATATTTTTAGCATTTTTAGCCCTCATAAAATTTCTGGTCCTTATCAGCAAAAAACTGAACCAGGCGAGATTGAAGGTCATCGTCATTTGTGAAAGTTTAACTATTCAAAGAATTCTGCAAACATTGAAATAAATGGTAATCAGATGGTGCTAGATCAGTACTGTATAGGGGATGTGGCATCACCTCTCAGCCAAGTTCCAATAGTTTCTAAACCTTTCTGATTAGAAAATTCTGGTTTTTCTTTGATTGCTTCATCGAGTTTCATTAATTAATGACAGTAAAAATCAGAATTTATCGTAGTGAAAATATTAATATTCAAATAGACTAAAAATTGAAAAAAGTATACGAAAATTGATAGAAAAATCTCCCCCAAAATAAGGAGTCTTTCATAAATAACAACTTTGAACACGTGGCTCAAACATTTTTATAGAAGGGTTTCAAACATCATCAAGTAAAGTTTCAATAACACTTTTTTATACATAGTTTTAAATGAATACGGTCCTTTGAAAATTCGTGCAAAAATCGTTGACACTACTTGATTGGACTGAATAAGAAATAGTATTCCGTCTTAAAAACATGAGCGTAAATTTTACATATTTTGCTTATTATAAAGGGTGAGGGAGAGAGGGAGAAACGCTTTATTGTCAAAAAATTGTTTACAATTTCCATACAAAAGCTTGTAAAAAATTATAAAGCAAACATACAAATAACTAAATAAAAAATATAAAGTATACACAAAAAAACTACAATGAATAACGAAATTAACTTTGAAAATTTGTAGTAGATTTTTAAATAGTTTCAAGATAAAAATAATTTTATAGTTACTTTAATTGCAAGGCTTAAAAATATAATCTCACAGTAGATAATTAATAGATATTCAATTCAAAGAAAATGTATGGGTATTCCCAGTCTGAAATTCAAAATAAGTCGTTTTAAACCGTTAACCCGGAGTTCTGTTGGGCGGTCTGCATAAGGTGTAGGCCAATGTGTGTCAACTCTCATTTATTTTGTGCTTTGAAACAGATTTTTCTTAGTAAAAAGCTAAACGAATAAGATTTATTTAACCGAGACTTATGTCTCGCAATGATGACAAAAAATTCTATAGTCAAAGCTACGTAATCAAAACTTCACATCTTTTTTCTAAAACTATTGCAAATTGAATGTGAATAAACCCTACTAAGAAACTTTATATTCTAGGGGACGTTATACTGCTCAATTATTGATAGGTGTTCTTTTCGAGAACATACTGCCAAAATCTTACCACGCTGATTCTGATGAGTTACAAAAAACAAATGCGTTGACAGTGGCTAGATTTGTACTGTTTCAACATTTTTTCTACCTACGCCTGTTCCCGGAGATATTTTTTTGTTGTCAAATGCGGCACCATAAAAGTTCAGTTCTATAAAGAAAATTTACTGAACACCTCACCTATTGTTACAAGAGGTCACTTGGTTGGAAGCCGCTTTTTTTGTCAACTAAAAGATTTAATCTCAGAATTGTCTAAGGAATTAACCTTTTCGTTTATTAAAACGAATTATAGCTTTGTTTCTAGAACAATAACACAAATAGAGGAATCTAAATTTTCATTAACCCGAAGTAAAAAGCTACTAAAACAATTTGATGCAGCTTTTCAAAATGTCACCGGCAAAACAGAGGCATAGTTTTTAAGAAATTCAAAAATGTGATTGAAAAATTTTGTGGATCCTGCAATAATCAGCAATTATAAAAACGCTCCTATGACACCAGTTGATGTGGAAAGGAGTTTTTCCATTTATAAATTATTATATTCAGACACGAGAAAAATTTAATGTTGGACAACTGAAAATACAGGCCTTTTTTCAAAATATAATAGCTTAGTTCGTGGTAATGATCCTGAGCATGTTCTGTTATCAGATTCATGCACAGTTTTGAATAGTACTTTCGCTAATAAAACAAGTTCCGAATTGAAAATTCTTGGAGCACAAATTTCTTATTTCTAACGTGTTCTGATTACGTCCGTTGTATCCTCGGACCTGGGTAAGGATGTTTATTTCGACGCTTGTGCAGTCATCGTACTTGCCATTTTTGTGATATTTAGATATGCCACAGAGCATATCAATGTCAAACTAGATGTTCATAAATCGTTCGTGGAGAATTGCATGTTCAGAACATATTCTAAGCAAAACGATTCAAATGCGCATTTGAATCTTTCAGAAAATATTCAGAATTTATTATCTCGTGTTTCAAACCGCCTACCACGCACTGGCTCTCAACTTTGCCAAAGAGATCAAAGTCAAAGTGTGAATTTCGGTTGGTGCTCCAATTCTTCCCATACCCAATGTCGCAGGGTTATTACCATCTCGCACGACACATCAGCTATCATAAAGCCATATGATGTTCTACATAGAAACTATTCCTGCAAAACTTCCAGACGACATACATATGTTTGTATGTGTCACATATTAACCAAAAAAATTACTTTTGCCCTAAACGTCGTATTTTGTTAATTCTAAATAATTGAGAGAATATTGTGATGTGAGCAACAATAAAAATCTAACAATTACTAGCAATTCAAATTTAACCATAATATCAATATTTCAATAAATGAAAATATATCAAATAGTATAAGTTGGTACGTCAGGTTTCGATAAAGCCAACAGTGCTAGTAGATTTTTTCCACTGTATATTCTGTACCAGCCCTCGTAATTGTATTCGCTTCGCTTTATGTTGGGCTAATTTCGTTTACAGTCTATGACAAAGAATCCATTAAACATTTTATGAACAGTTTGTCTAGTTATGAAGTTTCCTTTATCGCCGTTGATGGTAAACGACAAATAAATCGTTTAAAAATTATTAAATCATCAACATTTTCAATGAAGTATATAATCATTTATATATATTTCATATTTTGTTAATATTGTCATGTAATTTTGTATTTTTAAATCAATTAGTACTAATGATATTTACTACGGTAATTTTTATTTTAATGTTTCCATTTGAAACACCAAAAACTTTTTAGAAATAATCACAAATTATTGATGACAAACTAGTAATTACAGCTCGAAACTTTCGTTTTAAAATTTTACGACCAGTGATTAAACAAGTTCATTGGATAAAATCAAAAGATATGTTCCATTGTATCGAATTCTTGTTGTATTTTTTGTTTACCCTAACTACTAAAAATAGAAATAAACTAGGGGCTTTTAAGTTCTTGTGGTTCAATTTGATTATATTCAGATTTAACAACACTGAGATTGAGAGAAAAATGTCTTTAATGTATTACAATCAATAGATACTTCAACCATTTCCAAAGTTCGAATTTCTATTTCAGTTGATTACCATGCGTTAATAATAAATACTTGCAAACTTTCCGCATTTAAATGAAGAGTTTATTGGGTTGGCGACCAAGTAATTTCGGTTTTGTAGTATAAAATATTTTTAGCAAAGATTAATTTTGAATCATGTATATATTTCCTATTTTGCTCAATAACATTTCGCCCTCATAAAATTTCTGGTCCTTATCAGCAAAAAACTGAACCAGGTGAGATTGAAGGTCAACGTCATTTGTGAAAATTTGACTATTCAAAGAATTCTGAAAACTTTGAAATAAATGGTAATCAGATGGTGCCAGATCACTACTGTATAGGGGATGTGGCATCACCTCTCAGCCAAGCTTCAATAGTTTGCCACGAGTTACCAAAGATGTGTGAGATCTTGCATTATCATGGTAGAACACTAAACCTTTCCGATTAGAAAATTTTGGTTTTTCTTTGATTGATTCATCCAGTTTCATTGATTATTGACAGTAAACATCAGAATTGAATGTAGTGACAAAATTAACATTCAAATAGACTAAAAATTGAAAAAACTATACGAAAATTGATAGAAAAAAGAAATCTCCCCCAAAATAGGTAGTCTTTTCCTATGATTATTTCATCCAGTTTCATTCATTGTTGACAGTAACCATCAGAATTGATCGTTTGGTTCCTTAAAGCAGCTCAAAAAACACAACACCTTTGTAATCCCACCAAACTGACAGCACGAGGTTTTTTGTTGTTTTTTAGCTTTCGATGTGGTTTGTGCTGGTTCAGCGTATTTGTTCCATGATCGTTTTCGAACTATGTTACTGTACAGGACCCATTTTTTATCACCAGTGATGATTCTTTTCGAGAAAAGGTCGGTTTCATTTAGTTTGAGGTGCATATCTCTCGCAACCTCTCGAACAGTTATATGACGATCTTCTTCAATTTTGACTTTGATTTGGTCATCATTAACTTCAGTAGGCTGACCAGAACGTTGCTTATCTTTGAGGCAAATATCTCCAGAACGGAATTTTTTATACCAATTCTGATAAGTGAGCTGTGTTAAGCAATCAGCAACATAAACTTCACATATTTATTTGTGAGCCGCCGCAGCTTTCCTTCTTCTACAGAAATAGAAAAGTAAAATATGCCGAAAATGTTCGTTTCTGCACTCCATTTAAAGTTAAACCGCAACTGATAGCTTTAATGAAAATCACGCACTACTTGCTTCTATAGTTACGTCAATGTGACTAGTATCACGTGACAAACGGCAAAGTACAGCACTAAGTTATTCAAAAAATAAAGCAAGGCTCTCTATCAGTAAAAAGCGAAAGTATTTAGTTGCCAACCTTATATATATATATATATCCGAAAAGATAAAAAAACTACTTATAGTCCTAGTGACGATCATTCAATATAGACATTCAGACGTCCTTGTTGTTATTCTATACAAGGAACAACCTTAAAAGTCATCAATTATCTAAATTAAACAATTAAACAATTAAACATTTGTCTACTTCATTTGCGTATATCATGTAACACGAAATGCGAAATATTCGCTCGATGCTATTTGGAACATGCAAATTAATGTGTTCACTGACCTGCATACACGAAGAAAAATATTACACCAAAGAATTGGTTAATATGAATACGAATTTTGTAATGAAGACGAGTATCTCAGCAATAACTTTTACATCAGATTCAGCACAAATTTAGATTAGATAAATTAACAATTTAAGGGGCACATAACCTGTGATATAAAAAGATATATTATGTCATTCCTTGTGCTTAAGAGTGGTTAAATCGCAGTATTCGAATCAGTCAACTTGAATATGCGGCCTGGTACATCCAGAAATTAAGTTCTCCGATTTTTTAACCTCTTTTTTCGATTTCGTTGCATTTATTAGACTTATTGCGACCATAACAGTCTTGATATAGACTTCCATTCGATTATTCAACTGAAGTTTTCCATTTTTCTTAGGTTTTTTTTAAGATCCTCTACTCTTTCTCGCCAGATAATTGGCTTTAATTCCTCTTTATTCCCCCTATTGCGCACAACTTCTATGGTTAGGAATTTCGCTTGGAAGGTTTCCATCAAATTGGAATATTTCTCCTTCTTCTACATTAGTCTACTTTGAAGTAGGTCTTGGGGAACAGGTACTAGATAATATTCTTGTAGCTGGACTATTTTTGTATAACTCCTGTATTAGATGTTGAATGGAGCGTTCATTATACGATGTCGTGGCTCGATAGATGATGGAAGGTATGTTCAAATGATGGTAAAGCGTCTAATTAGTTTCATTCCATCTGCAATCGATGGTATCACTTTTCATTGAAATCTTTTGCACATCCCAATAAACGGAGTCCGTAGTTCAAAAAGAGTTTTATTATTGTAGTCGTCAAAAAAAAAAAGAAAGAATTATTAAAGGAAAACAAACAAGGTTGTACTCATGGAATTAGAGACTAGTTTTAACAAGTTATGACTTATTTGAATTGGGGCGTAGGAATTTTCACTTATGAAAACGAATTAATTTTTGATAAAAATTAGGTATCAGATGTGAAAGGCATAATATTCATTTATTCTGACTAAAGTGAGCTTCTTAATCAAAACAGAACATTAACAACTGAAAATACATTTTATTTAGAAATAGTTTGAAAATGATTCGAGGTGTACAGCAACATTAAAAAAAATTGTGTAGTGAGATTGCGGATTCATTAACAAACAATGAAACAAAGTTAAGAAAAAAATGTAATGATATATCAGTTAATTTTAAGAAGTCTTATTTCTATTTGAAACGATTCCTATTAATTAATCTTTCAAGCAATTTCCAGTTCTGCATAAATATTGTTATGGCTCATAGTTTGTTTTTAATATATACTCAATGCCTTCAAAAGTATTCAGCTTCCGCATGTTTACCTAAAGGTAATTGACTAACCTTATAATAATAAATAAACTGTAGATATTACTATTGAACTGCTAATTTAAAAAAAAATAAGGACAATCTAAACTTGCAATTTTAAAATATGACTTCTCTTGACTCTAAATAACTTTTTTTCTGTTATTATTATATAAGAAAATGTATGTAAGTGTTTGTTTATTTTAGGTAATCGAGTATAACAGGTAGATTTATTTTAGTTTATTCTAGTACCGAAAACACCAGCTGAAGTAGGCGGCTTTAATCTGAACTGTCAGCACCTCTTAAAGTTTTTTATTTATATTTATATTGTCAAGAAAACATTAACGCTCTAAAGAACTGAAAATAACCGAACAAAGACGTATATACACAATAATTTTAACGACCCAATATGAAAATTATTTACTAGAAGATTTCATAATTAACGTAAATCTGTATAAATGCAATAATCAAAAGATGAAACAGTTTTACTGCTTCTTTTATTTTTGCTAAGTGAAAGTAAAATAAATTATAGCTTTTTCAAGAATCAAGGGATAGAAGCACCTAGTCAGCACCGTGCCCATGTAAGACTAGAGCCGATACCTTTCTGATCTGCACGAGCCTTAATTAGATTAGAGGACAGGCGATGAGACGATACAAACCTCTCAAACACGAGCCAAGGCAAGGCAACAGTGGTTTCTTGGCAGAAGAGACAGGTATAATTTGAAACGACTTCCATGTTCCGCAGATGATAATCTTTTTTGTACCAGTCCGTTAAGTGGGAGAGGAATAATCTAAATTATCTTCATCCCTCGACCATTAGTCAGAATCTAATCTTCCCCTTTTGTTCCCATTACTCAACTGCAATCGCTTGATGGCTAGCTGGGGAACCAAAGAATGGCTTTAATCCAATGAAGGGGATTATTCCTTCCTCTCTTACCAGCTAATCTGCCAATAAATAGCTATGTACTCCAGAATGGCCACGTACCTATATAAAATTGATCTAATTATTTAGTCAGAGTGTGCTGATTGATATCTTTATTCACTCATTAACGGGGAGTCACGTGCTTGTAGCGCCGCTTTACTGTCAATTAGTATTTCAACTTATGGGGTTTTCTCTCCACTTGTAGTTTTCGAGGCATCGGTATTATAGATATAGACCCTACAGGGAAAACCATTTTGTTATCAGTTTTTTGATCGCGATTTATGAATCAGGATGATCGATGATGCAAAATCACGCACCTGCTTCTTTTATTGGCATACCGTGTCCAGTTAAAAAATAATTTATTCTAACCCGACACGTTGTGTGATGTTGGTGTGGTGTTGTTGTGAAAATTTGAAGAATTCAGGCTACCTTTTGTGTATTTCTCTCTCCGCACGATGGCACTGACATTTACGCGGTGATGTTTTAGCTTTTAGAAGAAAGAGATGAATAATTCTTAAAATGTGATACGTTAACCTGTTTTTTAAGGTAATAGTTTCCCCAGTTTTTCTTATCATTAGACCAACCAAAAATATTATTTGTTACTCAAAAATCTATCATAATTAAATCAAAATTTGTCTGAAATTCGTATGTTATAGAGTTCTGCCCATGGTATAAAAATACAATACTGAATGATAGGTTCTTGTTTGTGAGTTGAAATGTAATCATGTAGCGATGTACTTGCACGGTATTCCCATAAGAATAAGGTAGCTAATATGGAAAGTAATTTAAAAGATTTTAATTAAATTACTTCCACACCCAAAATTATATTATGAGTAAACTAATGAATATTCATATCCTAGACAAATAATGAAAATATTATGCTACAAAATGTCAAATCTTATGGCTTGTATTTCTATAATTTTACTTTTACTGTCGTGCAATGAAGTATATATATATAGAGATATTTTAGGTAAAATTCCTTTTAGACGAAAAATAACTACACCTTTGGTTTGGTCACATTCTAATTTCGGGAGTAGTAAATTCCAAGGAATAAGATCAATATTAGACTTTTACTATTTTGATGGACGAAGCTTGGCAAGTGTGAACCATAAACTGAAGAAAACATTTGACATAAATTTTGAAAAGAGCCAAGCCCATCTGCTATTAATTGATCTATAATTTCTTGTGAGAGACGCTTTTATTCTTTGCCACACAGGATTTATTGAAATTCTAGCCTATAGTGTTTTTAAAGAAGTAAAATTTGATATAATATGAGAAAAAAATTTTATAAACACCCCGAAAGGAATAAAATAATTACTTAATTTATATATTTATATATACTTAGCTGGATTATTCTAAACAAATATAAAACCTCTTTTTTGTGATTACTTATTGCATTCAAATTTACAAGCTTTTTGAAATATGCACTTAATTTTATTTTCAAAAGCCAAACCCAAATTCCCCCTATGGTGTTGCATATGCTTGTCTAGACATTTAAATATAATGTGTAGTAATTTAACTGTTATAATTAGTAATGACTCTATAAATTGTATAAATTAATATCTCTACAGAAAAATACTTTTGATCTATATCAGTAATTGGTTTTTATTGAAAATGCTGCTCCTGCCTTATCCGATAATTATGACATACCATTATAAAATACTTGATAAGTCATAACAGCATATGGCATTATTTCTGAGATCAACAAAGGCCACTTCAATAAATCATTCGGTTCCTAATAAGCCCGTACTACGTTGGAATCTTGTGGATTGTATCTTGATCTGCTTGAACACTATAATAAAGATAATTACTGAAATCTTTCTTTGTTTGAACTTAAAAGAATTACTTTTATTGATATTTTATAACAACGAATTCTAAGTAGAAAGATATTTATCGCTTAAATGGAATTTGTTACAACTAAGATTAGTTTATAAAAGTTTTCAAATATTTAAAAATTAACGAAATGCTCGTAATAAGAGTATTTGACTTGCTTAATATAATTTATATGGACTATAACTCGCACACTCTACAAATTTACGTCTTGACCGTAGGGTAAAATCTATATGTTAAGTTATAGTACAGGCACATTGAGTGTAAATTAGTTGGTCAGTTACATAGGTTTACAATATATAACTATAAAAAGTATCATTTAAGTAAAGTAATTTAATAATTTTGCCTTGCTAAATAGAAAGAAAAGTCGGAAAATAATTTAAAATCTTATAATTCTTCTTAGTAATAAACAAGAGATAGTGGCTTAGATGGAGTATTACTACTGTTAAAAGTATAATTAATGAAGTTCAAAACTACCTACTTCTACATTAAACTTTAAACACCAAAATATTAATTAATACATTTGAAGAGGAAATAATTGAAAAAATCATTCACTCTTGTGCAGCTGTTAATAAAAAGACACCTATTATAAAATTAATATTTGGAACTGGTAAAAATGGACAGAGAATTAATTTTTCAAGCGAAATGAATTTTTCAGACACTCATTTATAAACATAAAAATTCTTTGGAGGGAAGTAAGAAATAGTAAAAGTAAAAGTGTTGATTGAAAAATGTGACATTTAATCTAAAACCATTGAATTATCATGGAAATTAAAAAAATAGTAAGTAGGAAGGAGGAGATACAATATATAGCGATGAAACATATTTAAAGGGTTCCCTAAGGCCTGGAAAATATTTGATGATGTCAAAAAATGATTGTTTGCACTTTTCAGTGTCCAAAAGAAGATGTCTCATCTTGCACGCTAGAGGTGCTTTAGGGAACTGAAACACCTGATTACCACCAAGAAATATAATGATTGAAAGATAAATTGATAAATTTGCGTCCATGTAGACAGAATAGTAGAACAATAAATATTGGAGTCAAACCAGTCAATCAGAACTGTGTAATAATAAAATACGATCATTTAGTGCTTACCATTGAAGCATTCTAATTTCCTATTACCAAATTTTCATACCAACGCTGTGAACTTTGACAGGACTATTACAAGGTCAACAATTAAATACTTCTACAATTATAATAAAATGTGATTAATATCTAATTCTGTCTATCGTTTGTTTCTATTAATTTTCTTAAATCTTTTGAAAATATAGAAATAATTATATTTGGGAGGAAAAAAATTACTAAAGGGACTATTTGGAACTTTGATAAAATTATTTTAACTTCTGCTTGAAGCTGTATTTGAAAATAATAAGAATAACTTTATTAATGACAATATATGGTTTTTGACTTTTTGTTATATCTTCCTAACTTATTCGGTTCCATTACAATAAATGAGTTCGTATTTAAATTATTGGACATATAGCCATAGGACACCCTGTATACGTCTCAATAAAAATAAAACTTGTATCAGTTGTAAATATGTTAAAAAAAATACTTGGTGTTCAGATTACTTTATCTGAACTGATTGAGCATTGGAAAGTGATATTATTATTACTAAAATTTTAAATTAATATCTCAATATTCCTAGAAGGTTTTTATTAGTTGTTCTTTTCCAATTTTGAATAGAGTTTGTCCGACACACATTTATTCAAGTTAAATGTAACCTTCAGTTCGTCTTGAAGATAATGAACTATAGAGCAGTTACCACAATGGTAAATATTTAGAAGTGCTCTAAAAGTACTTTAAAGGTGGAAGAGACACATATTTTCCGTCATAACACTCATTACCTTATGCATATTGAATGCCAATAAATATCCACCAAATAGGCGGTCATCCGTAGTGATAGCACATGAGGTTATGTTAAGTTAGGTTAGGTTTGGTTTATTATATCAATCGTTGAAAGCTTATTGACAGTTGATCAAACTTATAATTCGTGGATCTTGATTCCGGTGCATACACCCAAAACTTGGAGCGAGTGTGGCGTGATGCACGTGATATTATGCCAAAATATGGCCGCCTTGATTATCATGGAAATTTGTGTTTAGAGTGATTCGCGATTTTCATATTGAATGTAACTGTTAATTATTTTGTAATTGTTGATAATTTATAATAATAAATAAAAGAACTTTTTAAAAAGTAAACTAAAATTATATTAAAAATGAAAAATAATTTTTTTTCCGATCAGCCCTCGAAAAAATGTTTCCGCACCTCGACATAACTTATTTTACCTCCTAAAAGGAAGTGCAGAAAAAAGTATTTACCACTATAATTACTGTATATACATAGATATGCGTACATATCAACGAATAACCATATTGAATCGATGTTTTTACAATAGGGAGGGAAAATAATGATCGATATATTGTTCGATCGATATGTTCTAACTTTTGGATAAAAGGGTTACTAAATAATCGGAATATTTCTATTCAAATTGTTGATTATTTTATTTAAACAAAAAACTTTTTAATATGGACCCGATATATACATATTTTCTATAATTTGTTCTCTAGGGGAATCTACCGCGATGTAGCTAAAATTATTATGAAAATACTCATACTATAGTCTAGCCAAATAAAACTGAAATGAGTGATTCCAAATCACGCACAGAAGTTGTAAAAGTGTTAAATAGTTATTTAAGTATCTACTCTATGTTAGTCCAATATAATCAAATCCATCGATACCCATTTGAAAAATAAGAAATGAACGCGTTGGTGTACGCGTCTGGGCACGCTTCCGCATACTGCAAATGATATCACGTCAATAAGTCCCAAGAAATAGAAGATTTTTTTAAATTTTTTATTTCATATTATTAAAAATCAGAAGAGTTTCAATGCGGGGAACAAATCATTTATATTTTATAATATCTATGATATTATAGAAAATAATCTACAAGAATTATTGAAAACGAACAGAAAAAGATATATTTATGATGTTTTTATATTACAGTTGAACAAAAAATATGTTTTATTACTATTGCGAATACCAAAAATATCCAATCATAAATGTGGTTCGTTCACCATCATTTATGGATCTTCAATAATTTGTTTTGTGCTATAATGAATACTTTATTTACAATCTACATCACTACAGAATATTAAGTACCTATATATGCAAGTGAGTTTTGAACATGAAAGGAAAACATTTTACGATGTTTCACCTTCTTCTATATTACTCTCTTTTTGAAGTAGGTCTTGTTCCAAGTTCTAGAAAGTATTTTTGTTGCAGGACTATTGTTGTATAGCTCCTGTATTAAATGTTGAATGGAGCGTTCATTATGTGATGTCGTGGCTGGTTATATTTCGTCCTTGATAAAAAGTATGTTCAAATGATGATAAAGTGTCTAATTACTCAAGTTGCATCTACAATCGATGGTAACGCTTTGGATTGAAATCTTTTGATGATATTCAGCGATGATGGTTTTGCACATCCCCATAAGCGGAGTCCGTAGTTCCAAAAGGGTTTTAATATAGTTTTGTATGAAATATTACATTTTAAATATCAAACTTTGATTAAAAAACTAAGAGTCAGTACACTTATTGGTATTTTAAGGCGTATTTTAAGGCGAACTATTTTTTTTATTTTAAACGTGTTTCTTCCAGGTAGATTTTTGCGTCTGTTTCTGTTGGTAAGGTAGGTACATTATCCATTATTACAGATGGGCAGATTGGTAAAAGTCGATTCTACCTTGTTTACTTTTGCTTTCCATCGCATGCGCTAGTCATTGAGTATATTAAGGTGACGTTGCATGTCTAGAGAGATTTTTATAGGCTCTACATCATCAGCAAACAGCAACTGAGGCAATTGTTGTGTTATTAGTTTCATGTAAACCAGCTGTGTAGAGTAAGAAAAGCAGTCCTTCACTACTTAAAACATATTTGTTACATTCGGTTTTCCAACAATGACGAGGTCTGGCAATGCTCTAATATTTAGTAAGGAAAAACTACCAAAGCTCCACATCAACTATGGTGGTAAACAGCATATCAATCAAATCTCAAAACAAACAATTCAGAACATAAAATCAACGAATTCCTTATCATTGAACTTCATAACATTCGTCAACTGAAACGTCCCTATCATGACTGTGTTTTGAAATACATAGAAACAATGTTTTATTAATGATTACACCAAAATTTACTTAAATTAATAATTAGAAATTGCTGAGAAAATAAAAAACAAACTAAGAACTTATGCTAATATATCCTACAAAGAAAAATAGTTCAAAACTGACTTTAACCCTTAAAAGAAATAACAAATTTCTTTATTTATTAATATATATATATATATATATATATATATATATATATATAATTTTGTTCCAGCTCAAAAAGTTTTCTGATTTAAGCTTATATTCCAAAAAAATAAAAAATTATCAGAACAAGAGATCTATCGGACGTTCTTTGAAGATTGTCTGTGAATTGACGGGACTATAGAAATTAATAGATATATTCTACCATAGAGGCCGCTGAGTATGATTAATATTTTTGACAAATATTTGGATATATTTTTGAATTTTTATATATGCAACACGAAAATTTGCTTTTCTTTAACGGCTACATTATAGTTACCCCTATTGTAACAACTTATTAGAGGGGATGAATTATGTACATTAGCCAGGAAATATCATGACTAAACTTCTAATTGCACATAATATTCAGTTTTTAATAGAAGAGGGTACATCGCTGGTATTTATGCAAGAGATTTCTGAATATAATTATAGTCCATTCCTCACCAACCATAACCGTCCCTTTCAATTATATTTGATTAATTGATATTCTAAATATATTGTTTTAAAAAACTATGATTCTAGAATAGCATTGAAACGTTATCCCATATCCCACACGTGCTTAATCGGATTAATATTCGGTGAGTTTGCTTACCAATCAACTTGTTGCATAGTTATTGAGTATATGTATAGTATATAGTATATACACACATATATATATATATATATATATATATATATATATATATATATATATATAGTATATAGTACCCCCCAAAACATTTCGGTACCTCTTGAAATTGAATAACTTTGCTATTAAGACCTATCCGCGCTCCACGTCTTGGTTCTCTCCATACCCTTCTTTGTCTCCTGCCACTCAATACAAACTTGGGCTCTAAAGGTCGGTTGACATGAAGCAAGGCAACGTGCAATGCAATGCAAGGCGCAATATTTCTTTATCAAAAACATACGCAGATGAAGTTCAGTTAATTGTAACATACAAAATCTCGCAACATTATCCATTTGGTGTCATTTTTATTACGTGCAAGTTGCAATTCTAGAGAGAAATGACTTTCTAATTTGCCGATATTACGTCTCCCGCCAATAATTTTAGTTATGTTTCATTTTCATTGAAGCCGCTTGACATGATGCAAGACAACGTGCAATGCAATCGCGCTCTTGCAATATTATCGGTTTAGAGGCATTTATTATTGCGCGCAAGTTGCAATTTCTTGCACATTGTCTTGCTTCATGACAAGCGGCCTTTAAGAAAAAAGAACGTTTATCCATTGCTCTGAAAGTCAATGTATGTGCCCTCTCGTCCACACTTAGCTGGCTGTTACGTATTTTCTAATGAGTCGAGGCACTCTTAAAGGTATTCTAGTTCTTAAATTGGCAGCACTGAAATATACGTCTCGAAATCAACGTTTCATAAGTTCATTTCACTAAAATTATTGCCAAGTAATTATTCTTGGCGTATTAAAAGCCGAGATTGACCACCCAAACAGTTTTTTATGAATAAAAATTTTAAACTGTTTATTTTGAAATTTAAAACAAGCAGACGATAATTTTTTGCTCGACAAACGTTTATTTCTCAATGATGTTCAAAGAAATGAGTGATATAAATTTTGTATTATGTTCAAGAATTTTGCTCGTGTGTGTAGAATAACCTTCAATAACTAATTATAAATATGTATAAATTACTTTATTCGTTTTTGTTGACATTTCGATTTTGTATAATATTCAAATGTTTAAAAATCATTTTCACTAATAAATTAGTAAACATTGACAGATAGATAGAATACAAATTTCAAAGTTTAAGCCTCTTTCATATTCTATAATTGTATTTTATGTAACAGGTGGGCTGGAATACTTGTAGTATATTGTAGAAAAAAATTTTTATAGAAATTGATTTAATTATTCAATATAGGTGCCTAGAGAGCAATACAATCATTATAGCAGTCACCAAACTTTTTGATACCATTTTTATATTATGATTTTTCTTATAACATCAAAATAGGTTTCACTTTTAGCGATAAACTCTTCATCTGGGCAAAATTTCTAGTCGCTGGGGGCCCGATCTGAAGAATACGGTGGACGCATAAGAATTATGAAGCTCAATTTTTTCGTTTCGTTCTTCAAATGATACAACAACGATACGTAATAATCCACGTTTATATATTTTTTTAAGATGGTCGATTACTATTATACTGATTCGTTAACCTTACTAGATGCGTCTTTCCATCCTTCGAAGTCAGTTCATCACGAGCAGTCTACTTGGCTGACTGTGTATTAGACTACAGTGTGAAATGATGTTTCATCTATTGTCACATATCGATGCACAAATTCGGTTATCACGCTCCAAATACTGGTCAGAGAGTTCTCAATTGATATTTTTAGGGCTTCAGCTACCTCAATCAGCTTCACTTCACGGTTATCCAAAATTATATTGTGGACTTTTTTTATGTTTTCGTTGGTGACATTTTTTTGGGGCCTTCCACTGTGTGCATGCTTCGTCTCGTTTAAACATAGCAAGCCATTTCTCAGCGCTTGGTTTTTCTGGGAATATTTATCTAGTCAAGCCTTGGCCGCAATAGTATTACTTTACCAAAAAGTAATTGTTGATGAACACATAAGATTCCTCTTTATCCATTTTGTCAAAATAACAAAAGATACTTCACTCAAAATGCTAAAGCTCACAAACTAATAATACGACAGCTGTCACATTTATACACGTGTTTTTTCAAGGTTAGGTCAAACTGAAAATAATATGAATTTAATACTAGTAACGACATCCATGTGTTAGTTTATGAACTTCTCAGTCCACCTAATACAAATATGCAAGACAGATTTGTGGAGATCCAAAGTGTTTAAGTTGAAATACGAAATAAGCTTGTATGTATATTATTTTTTATTTGAAGAGATCCGAATTAGTGGTTTTCAGAAAACATAATAATCTAAATTCTATCTGCCGAAGAGGAAAACAATATATTTCGTTAATTACTATAGTTTGATTTGGTATAAGAAAAGCGAAAGGAACATACTAATTTGACATTTACGAAGCGTTGTTCCTGAACTTATCTACTATCATTGTTCCTTTTCTTTCTATAAATAGAGTTAATTCAAGTTGATATTTGGAAAACCTTCAGCAATGAAATAGAAGGTTATTTATATTCGATTTAGATATTTTCTTCTATACATCCGTTATAAATGTATCTTAAAATCGAGTTTTTTATAGTTATTCTTTACAGAGTTCACTTCAGTTACCCCGCTTATTGTCAGTTAAGAATCTCTTTGTTAAATTTTTTTCTTGAGATTTTGTGTACATTTGACATTTATTTTTTTATTCTTAACGTACTCGGCTACTCTGGTGTAACGTATTGTCTTATTGTCTTGTTATATTTTTATGAATAAAACATAGTCTCACTTGTTGAGCACATTTTTATTAATCTTCACTCATTGAGTTTTATGACAGGAAAGAGAGAAAATTTTACATATGTCCCACTATTTATACTTCATACAATAAAGTCATTGTCAATATTCAATGGTACCAACTTATAACTATAAATTAATAGAGTACAATATATATATATATGGTTGCATATGCTTAATACCTATTTAGGTACAATCATTAAATAAAGTAGGTATCATAAACACTAAAAATAATCATAATACATGAAGACATGTAGATTATGTTACATCCCCTCCTATAAGCCTAAAAAAAAATATATATACAAATTTTATAAACATAGATCTAACCATCATTAATAATCATTTAAAATAGTCAACCTAATTAAACTAATTGATATACAATAACGCTATATTTTACAAATTATTATAATTTTATGCACTCTACAAAAGTGAATTTTATCAATAATACCCAACACCATTTATTTACATTTTAATTGTTTTGAACTGAACTACGTAAAAAATAAGGTTCACGTACAAATTTATCAGAGTCTTCCTTTGGAGGAGGATCATTAACAAAAGATTCATCTTTTATAATTAAATGTTGCCTGTTACGCCTATAAAAATTTCCATACCCATCCTTAATGATATGTGACCTAGGATAAATCGTATCATCGACTATCGTCCCTTTTTCCCAAGATTTCTTATTTTTAAACATAACTCTGTCATTAGTTTTTCCCTCTGCCAAATTTTTTGAATGTTTATCATAATACTTTTTTTGTTTTTGTCGCCTGATTTCAAACTTTTTCATTAATTTACTCTTAACAGCTAATGTAGGTTCAAGCAAGGAATCCACACAGGGTAAACTATCTTTTAAACGACGATTGAATATCATTTGTGCTGGTGATAGACCTATATCAGGAATTGGCGTATTTCTATACTTCAAAAGATAAAAATCTAAAGTGCCTCTTTCATAATTACATTTTTTTAGCATATTTTTGCAAATGCCAACGGCCTTCTCAGCTAAACCATTGCTTCTTGGATAATTTGGACTAGATGTTTTCAATGATATATTAATTTCGTTCAAAAAGTTTTTAAAATAAAATGAATTAAAAGGATTGTTATCAGAAATTATTGTTTCTGGAAATCCATGCACAGAAAAAATATTCTTCAATGCTTTCACTACCTCAACAGAATCCTTATTTTTTATGTCTTTTAATTCAATCCATCTCGAAAAATAGTCTATAACTACCAAAAAAAAATTTCCTTGAAACTCACAAATATCCATGGCAATTTCTTGCCAAGGTCTTTCTGGAATATTGTGCTGTAAAAGAGGCAATTTCGGATTGTTATTCCTGAATTTAAGGCAAACCTCACAATTTAAAATAAAATTGTTAATATCATTACTAATATTTGGCCAAAAAATACTTTCCCTAGCCCTTGCTCTACATTTATTTATGCCTAAGTGTCCTTCATGTAATTTAGACAACATTAAAATTCTAAGGTTTTTTGGGATGACAACTCTATCACCAAATAATATCAGATCATTTTCAATAGAAAGTTCGCTTCTTATTTGAAATAAATTTTTAAGCTCTGGAGATAAACTCTTATTATTTTTTGGCCAACCTTGTACAATAAATTTTTTTACTAATGCTAGAGTTGTATCATTATTTGTTTCACCTACAATTTCTGATATTTTATTCGCACTCATAGGTATTTTCTTGTCAATATTGTGTACAATAAAATTATTTTCTGTATCATTTTTTACTGGCCCCTTCAAAAAAGCCCTAGAAAGCATATCAGCTATAAACATTTGTTTACCAGGTAAATAGGAAACTTCTAACTGATATTTCATAAGTCTAAGACGCATTCTCTGCAATCTGCTTGAAATCTTATTAATATCTTTTTTAAAAATATTTACCAGGGGTTTATGATCTGTGTGAACGTTAATTTTTTTTCCATATATATAAAAATTATACCTTTCAGCCGCAAATAATATTGCAGACATTTCCCTTTCTATACATGCATATCTCTTTTCACAGTCCGTCAAAGCTCGACTTGCAAATGCAACAGGCTGTCCCTTTTGTAACAAACATGCACCCATTCCCTCTGAAGAAGCATCACATTGAATTGTTAAAGGTTCATTAGCATTGTAATGTACTAAACATGGGGGCGAGGTTAATAAATTTTTTAATGTTTGAACACTTTCTGAGTGACTTTTTTCCCAATTCCAAACCACGTTAGAACAAGTCAAATTTCTTAGTGGAGCTGTTATTTGTGATAAATTAGGTATAAACTTAGCTAAGTATTTTACTAAACCTAAAAATCTTAGAAGTTCCTTTTTATTTTTAGGATCTTCTAGTTTTAGAATTGCTTCAATCCTACCAGGATCTATTTCTATTCCTTTTTCTGAAACTTTAAAACCCAGAATTTTCACTTCTTTTCTTTTAAATTGAAATTTTTCTCTGTTAAAAGTTATACCATTTATTCTAGCTGTATTTAAAACTTTATCTAATATTTCATCATGCTCATGTTCTGTAGTTCCTGAGATAATTAAATCATCGATAAAAACTTTGTTACCCAATATGGCCCCAAAAATTATATTATTTTTTCTTTGGAAAACCTCAGCCGCAGTGTTTATGCCAAAAGGAAGCCTCAAAAACCTGTATCTACCCAAAGGTGTTGCAAATGTAGTGAGCTTTGATGTTTCTTTATCTAATTTAATTTGATAGTAAGAGTCTTTAAGATCCAATACCGAGAAATATTTTTTATTGTTTAAATCACATAGAATTTCATCAGCTGATGGTATTTGAAAATGTTCTCTTTTAATGTACTGATTTAAAACTGATGGATCTAGGCAAATTCTTAATTTTTTATTTGGCTTTTCTGTAACGACAATATTATTAACCCAATCAGTGGGTTCTGTTTGTTTACTAATAACTCCTTGTTTTTCTAATCTATTTAATGAATTTTGAAATTCAGGCAATAAACTTTTTGGGATTCTCCTTGCAGGAAAAACACAAGGATTTGCATCTGGTTTTAAAGTAAATTTATAAGGTTCCCCTGGAAATGTTCCTAAACCCTCGAATACAGTCTTATACTTGTTTATTGCATCTTCTTTTGACGAAAATAATGGTAAATTATTTGAGTAATTTATGCTATTAACAGTTTGTATTAGATTTAAGTTTAAACTCGACTTTAAGCCTAAAATAGGTCTACCTTTGAGTATACAATTCTCACCACGAATCTTACAATTAAGCTCTGTAGATCCCTTGACATCAATCCTAGCACCGCCGTAAGCTGTTAGATCGATCTGTTGTGGTTTGATGAGGGCTGATGGGGCAACCATTCTTAAAATCTTGGCAGGGAGAATATTACATTGTGCACCCGTATCAATCTTAAAACAGATAATATTTTCATTAATTAAAATATTTTCTATAATTTCGTTATTATTTTCATTTTTACCCCTGTATAATTCAGAATTTAAAGATTCTATTTTCAAACAGTCAATGAAAAATTCATCATTGGAGGAACTATCATCATATTCAATATTATTTACAAACTTTTTGTTAATACTACCTTTATGGAGTTTCTTAGATTTATTTTCACAACAAGATTCAAAATGATTATGTTTTTTACATATAGAACAGAATTTACCAAAGGCTGGACATTGCCCATATTTATGTTTGTTTTTGCATTTTCTACACAAAAATACATTATTTTGATTATTTTGGGTTTTAAATGGAGAATGCTTGTTTTTATTATAAAAATTACCATTATTTTTCTTATTAAAATTATTATTATTAGATGAAAAAGTACTCATCTTATTTTTTTTTTGTATTCCAACGGTATCCACAGCACTGGTTGATGATGTACTATCCATATCCGCCATCTGGATTCTGCTTTGTTCGTGTATTCTGCACAAATCTTCTGTCTTACTAAGCGTCAAATTTTCTATTTGTAGGAGCTTCTCTCTGAGTCCGTGGTCCAGGATACCCATTATCACTCTGTCTCTTATCATGTTATTATTTTCTTGATATTCGCACGATGCAGCCAATGTTTTCAGCTCTGTGATATACTGGCTGATGGATTGATTTGCTTTTTGTGTGCATTGCAAAAACTTATATCGCTCGTAAACTACATTCTTCTTCGGCTCACAATATTTTTTAAATTGTTTCTTCACATCTTCTATTTTTGCTTTTTCTAGCTTTATATCCAATGTATTGAAAATTTCCATACCTTTATCACCAATTAAATTTAGAAAAATTGCTACCTTCTTTTCTTCAGTATCATCCGCGTGTCCTGAAGCCAGCAAATAAATTTCAAACTTTTGAATCCATGTGGTCCAATTCTTCGCCACATTTCCATTTTCAAAGTCCATGGCTGGGATTAATCTTAGAGAATCCATCGCCATCCAGTTTTCTACTGCTTATTTTTTTTTTTCTTTTTTCGCCCTGGATACTACCTGACACCATGTAACGTATTGTCTTATTGTCTTGTTATATTTTTATGAATAAAACATAGTCTCACTTGTTGAGCACATTTTTATTAATCTTCACTCATTGAGTTTTATGACAGGAAAGAGAGAAAATTTTACATATGTCCCACTATTTATACTTCATACAATAAAGTCATTGTCAATATTCAATGGTACCAACTTATAACTATAAATTAATAGAGTACAATATATATATATATGGTTGCATATGCTTAATACCTATTTAGGTACAATCATTAAATAAAGTAGGTATCATAAACACTAAAAATAATCATAATACATGAAGACATGTAGATTATGTTACACTGGTCAATTGCACAGCTGTAGTTACAATATATTATTACATACATACATTAACACACTATGAATCCTTGGAGTGCACGAGGCCCCAACAGGGAAACGGGACGCAAGCGTCATCTATTGAGTAGTCATGACAACAAGGCGTCAGCCATGTTGTTGATGCGCTTGGAGGAAAGAGTACATACCGGAGCATATAGTGAGAAATTGACTTATCATAACCGCTATCAGAAGAAAGTTCAGGAGTGAGGTTGTGACCAGTTTGAGTTGCGGTACGAAGATATAGAGGAATATAAGGACCAGTGGCCACGCGTGACCGAATTAGACAGACCTAGTACCTAGTTTTCCGCCACGAACTTTATGACCAAAGAAGCTATGAAGAATTACAAGAGTTTAGAAGCTCACAATTTCCTCACCTGTAACCTTTATATCCCCCCTGATAGTGCTTGGCTAGGTTTGTATTCCACTTGTTGTACATACGGCACTACGGTGCTCTTATTTCCTCTGGTTCATCTGGAATCAGTATTCAAGTCTCATCACATTTTGTATGTCCGAATAACTTTTCTTCTCACTTTCATTGCTTTCGATTCTCCTAAATCATTTTATGTGTGTTCCTAGTATCTTTCCATTCGATGAAACAATACACAATTGAATAGTGTTTATTTCTTTCCACTTGATTTCAATTTCATTGCTGAAATTTATGTCTTGCGTCTAGAAGAGTACTTGAGATTTTTTTCAACTATTTATATATCAAACTAATAAATTCAGCGTCTCAGATCATCTTTGACATTTCGATATTTCCAGTCTTTTTCGGAGTCTTGTTCAGTCTAATTATTTCCTGTCCGATGAACCCAAAATTTTGTCTAGCATGAAGTTAATCAGAGTGTTTATTTCTGACTGATTCAGATTGCTAGTAGGCTAGAGGCCATACTATTACAACAACACAAATGAATTTCGAAGAAAAATTCAATGTAGAAAAAGTCCCAGAAGTAGAGGAATATAATTGAGATAACTTCGGCCAAACTGCACACTAGATATATGGTTTTAATGTATTTTTTAGGTCTTTTGGTTGAGTCTGTTTTTAGATTGTATGCTGGGACTTTTTCCTCCAGAAAGCGTTGTAGTCTATTTTTGATAAATGGTAGAAGTAAGGGGGCATCCATTAATTACGTGAGGTCGGAATGGGGAGGAGGGGTTCAATGGAATCTCACCAAATCTCATATAAACCAAGGGGAAAATTATCGAAAATCTTTTATTAACTTCAAAGAATAAAAAGTATTACATGTAATAAAGAAAAATTATTTCAAAAATTCATTTTGCCAGCTAAAATAAATCTCATGGCTATTAAAATCATTCAGTTTGGGAGTAATAAAGAAAATAATATTGATAATCTATTGATAATAGATGTTGTAAAACGTGTCATTTATTTCTCTTCGTGTGTAAAGCTGCAGAAGTACAGATTAGCTTTTCATACGTTTCAATGAGAAACTGTAGTTAGGATTCAACCAATGCGTGTAGTCAAGCGTCGTGCTAAAGAGCTGCTGTGCGTTGTGGATGACAGTTTAAAATTGATAGATGGAGAAAACATAGACATTTCCCATAACTGTCTTTCAGCACTACCAGAAATCCTAGATGACATGTGTCCAAATATTTCAATCGAAAAAGTACACGAATCTCTATGGATTGAGTAAAAATTTTAAAAAAGTTTTGTTTTTCTCTGTTTTTACGGTGAATTTTATTTAATTATAGTATACCTGAACGCTGTAATATTTTAACGAGAATTTATTTTAAAATATTTTTAGCGTCAATCTCACGTAAATTGGGGTGGAGTCCAGGCAAATCTCACCTAGGGGGCAGTCTAAACTTATCAAAAAATTGCTCCCGTAACTGATGGATGCTCCATAAGGCTCATCAAAAGGCATTGTAAAAAATTTTAATCAATACCAATTTCCAAACAGTAGTATAGATAGATATGTAGTTGAAGATATTTGCAATTGATGCTGCATTATTTACTTAATTAAAAAATATGGCTTAGCGAGTTCAACAATGTTACAAAGAAGCCCGAGCAACATCAACACGTTACTGCACTACACTACATACATATGATTATAAACAAGGTTCCCCAACCTTTTTTGGGCCATGCCACACCCAAGCTCTTCTTAAATTCTTATGGCCCTTTATTTTACATAGACATAATTTTTAATATTGAAAAATTGTTTAATTAATAAACTTATATGATAGGTTCTAGGAAGAAATTGTTAACGAAACAGTAAGTAATAAAACATATAATGAAAAACTAAAATTCAAATTCCAAATAATTTTAATAAAGATTTTTCCTATAATAATTTAATATTTTGAATTTAGTAAGATCCTTGCGCTTGATGCTTGCTGCATAGAGATTTTATGTTAGGTTCCAATTTGCTTAGCTTCAGTCTTAAGTCTCCTTATTCTGTTATATACAGGCGATTTCCTTTTTTATCAGTAAATCCACATTCAGATAATTATGAAGATGGGAACGGTAATAAAAGTTTTCTTGCATATTTGGTAAAATTTGGGGATTTGATGTCTGTTTCTTCATAAAGCCATATCATCGCTCCTTATATATTAAATGAATTTGCAACTATTTCATGATTTTACATTTCTGCGAGTTCTTCTCCATACTGCATGTTTGATATATCAGACAAAACCCTGTATATTAGCGTAACATCGTTACGAGTTTCTTTTATTGCTAGGCATAGATACTTTACGAGTCGCCTCAGCTTTCCTTATTAAGTTTTTTTATTCAGTTGCGAACAACTGTGTTGTTTAGTGAAATTTTAAAATATCTTTGGGTCCACTTGGAGCTTGCAGTCTCGTGTCGAGTCCATTTTCGAATTGCCCCCCTTTACAATCAAATTGACCCCCCGTAGGACCCCACGTTGGGAAACAGGGAGTTAAAAGGTGATAATAAGTGTTGACTACATGATAGAACGGACAAATTAACTGCAGTCATTCTTAGAGTGGTTCCAAGATAACTTTTACAGTAGAAGTGACTAGAATTTCAAGATAGAAAAGATATTAACGCATATTTTCGTCAATATGTAACTATTTACAAAGTGATTATTTACATGATTATTAAGTTCGTGTAAGAAGCAATTATTAGGAGCACTGTGATCTGAATAACCAGAATATACTGATGGTAACGTTACTGATTTAGCTTCGAGCTCTGATTCGAAGGCTATTTTCATCACATTTTTCGTTGATGTCTTGTGTTGTCTATTATGGATCATGGTGTTCTTATATATATATATATATATATATATGGACTGAATTATTATTTGATGATTCAGACTTGTACCAGTAAATATCTTTTAATGGTATACTAAATCTAAGAGCCAGTGAATAGCAGAAACCACATATTTCATTAAACTCTTAATATCAATACGTGCGTCGAGCGAACGTGAGTCGGCTGCACGGTGGTTCGAGCGCGCAGATTATATAGGAGGGTGCATCGAGCACACATTTGCAAGTATAAAGACGGAATCTTCAAACCCTGTATTTAGCTTGAAATGTTTATTACCGTAAATAAAAGAAGAAAAATTATAAAAAAGTTAACAAAAGAGTAACAAAAAGTTAATACTTTCTCAGCAATGCAATTATAGTAATAGTCTTCTAGCCTAACGATTCTTAAATTAAAAGGTTTTTTTGCGGAAAATTCAAAATACGAAATTTTTTAATTATTTTGAACCTAATACCAAAAATGCACTCATTCTTTGAAAAAAAAATTATTTTTCTATTAATTTTTGTTCAATATTTTATATAATATTAAACATTTGCTCATTTTGGGAAATCTTAAATGTTGCTGCTTAGTTGCACGAAATGTTTTCTAAATGTGCCTGTGCGCTCTATGCACATACGCTCTTCGCACCCCACCCTTAATTTAAATCAATGATTCTATCATGTTTATTGTTTATGAGGTACATTCTTACAATATCCTTCATTTTCTAGTAATAAATTTCCCGGTTATCGTTTTCCATGAATGTAAAATAGAGGTATTTTTCTACTATCAGTATAATTCAATTTCTGCTTTTGTTTTAGATACTGTTTGTTTTATCGTTTAAAATAAGTAAATACTTGATAAATACAACGGTATTTTTATGTGATAATAATAAAGAACGGGGAGAACTTTCTGTGATTAAACTGACTTTTTTGAGATACATAACATGTAGCATATTCTCAACAGTTTACTGTAAAATTTCTGAACATTTGTACTTTGAGTCATACATTACAAACATAAATACATGTCATTAGAATTCTATAAATAAAACATAATCACGTATATAAGCCCGTTTTTATGTGTAAACAGGAACACGGCCTTTATATTCTGAAATACGAGTATGTACACCTCTTGTACTAATTAATAGACGTGATTTATTACTAGATTTTCGAATAAATCTTTATAGCGAAGATGAGGTGAAAAGAAAATGACAAGTTAGAATAAACGTGAGAGGATGAAATATGTACTATATCTATAAGAACAGTACCATTATGAGCGTTTATGGATATAGGCTTATCTCTTTTCTCCTTTCTGTCTGTTTTTTACTATTAAATAGCAGTTACGGCATGTTGTCGTAAGGAGGAACAGATACATATTTTATGTAGCTTCCTCCCTCAAATGGCGAATTTCCCATAATATACAGAAGGTGTCTCATACTTAGTTAGTTTAGACTAGCCTCTAATTCTATGAGGAGTACAATTGCTTTCCTTCAATTTTCTCTTTGTTATTTAGTAATTGAAAGCAACCATTGTAGCAAAGAAAATATGTGAAATTAAAGGGGAAGACACAGTAGATTAGCGAACGGTACTGCGTTGGTTTAATCGTTTTAACAGTGGATATTAGATCGTTCGCGTTCAGCTTGAGATATTGAGGTTACAAGAGAAGCAACAGAAAATTAAACTAGTACCAGCACTCGTCGATTATCCGACTCCCCTGGACCGTTTAAAGATAACATACATCGCGATTTTATTAGGTTAGGATCAATGAGTAAGATTCAAGCGAAAAGTTGCATCGAGTAGAGGAGTATAAACGCAGAAAGATTCTCATTTTTTTAGGTGCATTGTTACTTGAAAAATGAATTTATCAAAACAACCCGAAAATGCAAAATCAGTGGTAAGACAAAGGATAATTACCAGAACCCGTCACAAAGAGAAGTCGATTCGAGCGGAAAGTCTTGTTGTGTGTCTGATGGTTGACCTATTAATGCCGATGTATATAGTGATTAGGTTTATCGAAGATATATCCTGGTTTAGTTGCCGACAGTGGGTTCTCTTACAAAAACACAATGCTAAACCACATACTGCGAAAGATACGCAGTGTGATTATTTTTTGCATCTAACCCTCTCAGAGAGCTTGCTGAGTATTGGGTTAAAACAATAGAATACGATGGGCTATACTTCGGAAATAATCAATAAATTTAATGGAATTCTCTACTTAGAAATTTATTAGAGAAGCCCAGATAAAGTAACGTAAATATCATCGTTAAAATGCTTCGTTCCTCGAAAATGATTTGTGAGTGTTTCTCTCTTTTGAATGGCTATTTGAACGCAGATGATGTTGAACGTCCATAATCTACTATAACATGGTTAGTGAAATAGTACCCTTATTGTCAGTAATCGTCAAATAATAACTCATAAAGTATATATTTCACTCGATCGGGTTTTTTACATGAAAGGTTGCATATGAAAAAACTTTATGCAAGATGGGTAAGTACTGCGATTCCTTAATGCTGATTAAAAACTATCACGCATTAAAAATTCATAAATCATAAATCAAGTTAATTTTTCCATAGATAGATCAACAATAGATCAACTTTGGGTACACCATTGTACCCTAGAAATAAAAACACAGTCGAAGCAATAGATCCCATTCAAGGAACGTATTTCTAAGAAAGAAAAAAATAGATTTGAGAAAGGTTATGGCAGAGACAAACGCGTGTATGTTGTAGAATTTTCGATGTATTTTTTTTGATGGTTTGAAAAATTTGTGAGCTCGCTGTAACAAATGTCTAGGTATAAGTATGTTGCAAATTAAATACTTATAATCTCCCCTGGAGCTTGTATTTTTTGCTAAAATATTTGTTCAAAGTGCGAGTTTTTTGGGAATAGGAAATTGAAATTTTTGTAAAAAATTCGTAATCGAGAAATAATTTCAAAGAAATTTCATACTAAAAATAATAAATAAAAAAGAGAATTTTTGACATATGAAAAAGCATTTATTTTGTTTTGATGTTTCGTGTCTTAATAAATTAAGGTGGACTAGATGTTGCATTTTGGAAATGATAGTTTGGAAGAAATAAAAGTTGAGTTTAACTCAATTACTTAAGAAAGTACACAATTGGAGTAGATATAAATATGTATAAAAAATAATTCATGCACTAGTATAACATTTGCGCGTCACAGCTGTCAAACCACAAAAATTATCGGTCATTAATTTCGCAGCTAGGTGACAGGACCCAAAAAATTTTCGAAAAATTCAGGTTATTGTTATAGCAACATGTCAAATTGAATTGACATATATAAAACTTTCTTTCATCCAAGCTACCTCGTATACTGATGAAATACCACACATCCATACATTTTTGAAAATATTACGATTTAAAATCTACCTATTACTTTTCATTAAACATTATTACTTATAGCAAAGAAATAAGATACATTATTTAAAGAGGTCATAACCTTCGAAAGAAAGGAATCCAAACGAAAAATTATCGTCTAGGCAATACCTATGATACAGCACACCACTGGCCTACAACAAATGAAGGTTGAGATTTTTTCAGGGTAACAATATGATCATTCATCAAACTGCGTGACTCATACTACCGATAGTTGTAAACTCTATTTGGAAGTTTAAAAGAAATTATTGGGCAGCCGGAATCTTTGATTTCGGTCCATGTTTACGACTTTAAGCAAGTTGTTAATTACTGTTAACTACTCAGATATATATCCTGACAGGATTACAATTTATTAACACTTATTCTACCGTTCCTTTTCGGTAAAAGGTAAATAAATGTATCAGTTTTTTATACTCTTCAATGACTCATGACGTATTGATGATCTTATAATATTGAATATTCTACCGAACACAACGAAAAGCTGTGACATATATGATATAAAAATTAGATAATAAAGCTAGAAAGTAGTATTGAACAGTCGATTGCACGAGCATTTATGTATTAGTTTATAAAACAAGCAACAACAATCATTGTAACATCATTCATTTCTCAAACAACTCGTTTATTGTCTGAGTAGTGAGAACGGAAACGTAAACATTTCATTTAAAAAAACAGCCAGTCAGGCTTAAAATGAAAAGTTAACACTTGAGTGCAATCAAACCAATTTTATTAGGTAAAACAAAAAAATACACTATTAATTATGAGAGTTTAACAATCTCTCACATATAAGGATTATTTTCTGTTCAAGTGAGATAAAAAAAGTATTGGTTCATTAATCACCTCATCTCATCTTGATGATGAGGTACATACATACTTTAAAATATTCTAGAGACCCAATTTTATTGACATGGAAATCGTAATTTTACACACAATGCCAAACAATCTTCTCGACGATTCAAGAAAATCATCAAGGACTGAGAAAACTGTTGGTGTTAGGTTTAAGCCTCAGAATATGTGACTTCATATTTTACTAAACAGTGGTCTGGTTACCCTATCCGACACTAGAACACAGAAGTTGTACCGAAACTCGGATCAGAAGGAAATCCTATAAATAACTACTAGGAGACGAATTGAAAAGAGAAGAACCCATTCTAATATCTAGATGATTACATTAGAAATGACTACGCTAAATATCCACAGTCAGGGAAACAGTGAGACTGTGTCTAGCAAAGATGACCCTTATTGAGTGGCTGCTGCAGTACCTTGAGTAATGACAAAGTTAGGAAGTAGATACACCCTATAAAGTTGTTTGCATATTTATATGTAGGCTAAGAATTTGTCCCTTCTAAAAACTGAACAATACTTCAACGAGAATGTCAAAACTTACTTCCAGGAAACCCAGGTAAGTAAAAAAAAGTATACAACAATAAATAATGCTGTTCATATCGAACGTGAAGACAGGAGTGGGTTTAGTATATGTTTTGTTCCTAAAATTGGAATTGCAATCAGAACCGGTACAAAAAAGCCAAAAAAATTATAAAACCAAAAAAGGGGGGGTTTCATCTTTGAACTATCAAGGTTTGATCTGTAAAAAAATAGAAATAAATAAATTCAATCAACTATTTTATTTACCAACATGTTTATCAACAAACTTGTTTTTAGAACCTGCTTTTTTAGAATATTTAACAAAATATAATAATATAATAAATTTTTTAATAAAACTAATTTCATGATGGTATTTAAGCATTCTTTTTCTGGTGAAAGGTTATCATTGCGGATATATTACATCGCGAGCGACATTGAATTTAATGTAAGCATGAAAGTAGCGAGATTTTTGTTATTTTACAACAATCATCATCAATAGCTATCAAGGTTGCTTAGGCAACAAGTTAGAGGACAGTGTTGTAAGTAAACCACTGGCAAAGAAAACTAGGACAATGTTTATTTGTGAATCGGTCTTTGTATTTAAAAATAAACTAGCGAATAATAATATTATTAGTAGATATACTTTAGGATGTCTGTTAAGTACTAGGAAATATTATAAAAGGTGTTGCAGCATTTGAAACATGGATTTTGCTTTTCCGTAGAGGAGACATGTGGCACTAATTTTTATACAGCTTGTGTACGAATAGATAGTGCTAAAAGGTTCAAGATTTCTGAAATGATAGAGATCCCTTTTAGGGAAAATGAATGTATATGCATAAGAAATTAACAGTCAATTTGACAAAGTTTATTGTACAGAAGCAATGAGCGAACGTAGCGGAATGGCGACCGCAATATAGCATGGAGTGGCAGATTAGGTATGTCATTTCCGATACGTCGCGATATTTCAAGGTATATACCTTATTCGATAAGCTCGAATCCACACGAGTGATTTGCAGTTTCACATTTCTTCAGCGTTACCAGTTTAACGACCCATATTTTATTGATGACAGCGTTATAGTGACGAAACTTATCTTCATCACTAAGTCTCCATAACTAATTAGACAACTCTTAATCATTAATGATAAACAAATTAAATATTACACCCTCTGGGATTCATGCGTGGATATTCTGTTTGATTACCTGTAGCGTGGTCAGAACATTAACACAGATCGTTATTTTGCCAAGGTTGTGAGAAGCCATATGAAGTAAACTGTCAGGAATTTTAAGTGAACCAATGAGAACCCATAGTGCTTAATCAATTCAGGAATTACTGCGACGATTCAGGAGTCACTCGCGATATTATGTACGTAACGTAGACTTTCCACTTGCCAAGGTATTAGCCCTATTCCTTCGAGGTACCTAACGGTTTTGATGAGATGGGCAGGAAATTCGCAAAGTAGATCCTCAGTTGTTTCCAATGCTTGTTAGCAGAATCTGCAGTTGTCGTTCTCGGCCATGCCTATCGTCTTAAGGTGGTATTTGACGGGGAAGTGACCTGTCAAGTTCTTTTAAATATGATGGAAATATTCGCCAAAACTTGATACAGTGGACACCGGCATGATCTTATTTTTTCCAAGATGGGTTTAATTAGGTTATTTGGGTAATAATGCTGTTCCTTCTACAAGGTTGTGAGGAGCTATATGAAGTGAGCTGTCGGAAATTTTGAGTGAAGTGAACCCAATGAGAACCATAATGCTAAGTCAATCAGGAATTATTGAGACGATTCAGGAGTCCCTCCCTATACTTATATATATACATATTTAGCAGCTGACTATTACTTATTGCAGAGGTTGGAAAAGCCCTCCAGCCACTCTGCATATATACCTTAAATGATATTAAGTACGTGACATAGTTGCTAGCCCTTCGTGGTAACTAACAGTTTTGATGAGGTGGGCAGGACATGCGCTAAGAAGAATCGGCCATGCCTATCGTCTTAAGGTGGTATTTGACTTAAAAGTGACCCGTCAAGTTCTTTTAAAAGTGTGATAATATGTTGAAAATATTCGCCAAAACTTAGAATTAAATATATATCCCTAATAATTATATTGTATGTATTTAAATTATTTCGAAACATTATTATAAATTTTACAGTAGAAACTGTGGAAAGATTATGAGATAATTAAATTTGAGCGCAATCTACCAAATTGAAAATATACATAAATAAAAAAAACTCTTTTGTCAACTCTTGTAAAAACAAGAGATTTTCTTCTACACGATTTTTCGTACACAAGTAGGCGTAAGATTAATAAGTTGTCATTTAGACAAAATTGATTCTCGTTTTGGTAGGTGAGCTCCTCCACTTTCAATCATCGGCGCCGGGTATCTCGCGACGGGATATTTTCAAAATTTCAGATGTACAATAATGAGTTTCAATTTTTTTTCAGCATTTTAACATTCGAACCCCTAAAAATTTACAAGCCTGACCCATTTTTGGCTTCCAAAAACAAAACAAAACATAGATACGTACGGTATTTTCATAATTCAATCTACTATGATTTTAAAATTATATTTTAATTTAAATCGTCCAGTATCATTAAAAGAATAAAACGAAATATTGCTAGAATATAAATAGTTTTTCTTGACGTGAGCGCAAACCGAACGCAACGCAAAGAAATATGTTCTGAGGAAAGTCTAACTGTGGTCAAGTACAAAACACCGGTTAATTCAAGCTTAAGTTTTCATCTGTTGTAAACAATAGGTATTTAATTTTGATTATTTTGATGTCTAAACCGTAACTTTGCGGTCTTTTACAGATGGATAATTTATATTCAAAATGGGTGTCTTTAGAGTCTAGATATCCTAATATTCTGGTTTAAATTATTAGGGGGATTCGTCCCTCGAATGAAGTAATGAGAGGGCTCCAAACCTCTCAAGTTCTAAGGAGTCGGCGCCTATGCTTTTGAAAAAAAAAACACAGAACAGTACTAATATGTATTTTTGTTGCGCTTTGAAAATACTGTTATTCGGATAACCCCTTTTACCATATTAGAAAATTGTTATTAACACCCAACTCAAAAAAATTTTATTCGAAATCTTATGAGATAATGTAAATAAACCATATGTTTCGATAGAAAATAATTTCTTTTTCCTCAATATTACAGAACTTTCAAAACTAAAAATATCTACCGTCATAACAAACGGATATCCTTTTTATTGTTAGAGCATATGCATGGATGAATCAAAGATAATTTAACTTTTTTCGCCTAAATATACATGGAACTGAATTTACTTGGTAATAACATAATTTTTCATTGGCTATGTCTTCTCGTAAAAATGTTCATGAAATAATTATACAAATTGTTTGTTAAGTAATCCTAAATAATGATATCAATTTTGTTAATATTACTGAATTTGTTCATCATCTTTCGCTACGGTGATTATTTTGTTAGATTCCATCATGTTTCTGTCAATGTAAATGAATCTAAATGAAAAGATTTGTTCTAATCCTCATATAATGAAAACTATAAACCATTAATGAAGCCTATGAAAAGTTATGGAAATATTATTCTAAGTAATCTGTTCAATAGAATTATTTCTAAGTGATTGTTTGCTTTGAAAAGTGGCCATATGAACACGGATTATGCTGAACGACCTAGACCGTCATTAACTATAATTAATCTAGGAATAGTTAATAAAAACCCTGTCCTTCTACTTAACAGTTGTCGAATGGAAGTACGTGTAATAACTAATGGAAATCAATCGAAAAAGTTACATATGGAATGCAATATTGCAATGTTATCAATGGTCTTGGTCTTGCAGGGTCCAGTCTTGGTCTCTTCTTTTCGAACATGCCAACCTTCTAAATAAATTAAGATCGTACAATTTGTCGCCCTCGTTCATCGACTGACTTAGTAGCTTTCTCAAGATAGATCCATCCAAGTCGCTATTGATGGACACACTTAGAAAGGTTTGAGGTCAACGTTGGTGTTCCCCAGGGATGTCACCTCTTTCTACCGTACAATCACCATTAATACCGATAGTGAAAGTATTCTGGAGTTGGGTTGTAGCTCATTAAGTTTAATGCAGCAAAGACCTGCTGTTTATAGAAAGAAGGCTGGCACTGTAGCCCAGGATTTCGTGCTGTTTGGACATAAAATATCATCATTGTTGTAAATTTGCTTGTTGGGTGTTGAGGAGAGAGAGAGAGAAAGAGAAAAATTCTCTATTTTCAAAAAATCGTTACAATTTATAGACAAAAGCTTGTAAAAACTAAAAAACAAACATAAAAATAACTAAATAAAGATATAAATGAAATTTCAATATATAGAAGAAAACCACAAAATTATACTAGGTTAGGAGCAATATGTCATGACATAGTCACGTGGCCGAATTAGCTAAGGCAGCTTCACAAAAACTTGGAGCCGTCTTTAAGACCATAAAACTATACACTCCGAAACATCATAAGGCATGCTCGACCTTGGTCTTACGAGATTCTTGCATTACTAGGTGTTGTTGTTGCATAAGTCTGACACTGCTCGGTCGTGGTCTTATTGATCTAAAGCTGGTTTTTGTCTTGATCTTGATTTTTCTCCAAGATCTATGGTTGCAGGAAAATCACTTACGTAAACTGTTTTCGTTTTTTCTCAATTATCTCACAATTGTGTCAGTTTGATTTCTTGATTGTCCTTACATTTTACTATATTTTCGCCTTATCGTGTTGTTTGTGTTTTTTTCCTGACGTTATTACTATCTTCAATATTATAAAAAATCAATAATAACTAGAATTGAATTTCGCCGTAATCTCTCCTCATATCGATAACAAAAAGATAACGTATATATTTATTGATTAAATTACATACTGATGGTTATAATTATGAAAAAAAAATGAAATTTCTGTATTCCATTGAATTTCAATTTTATTTTGTTTAAAATGCACTTTTATAACATATAAAAAAAATCAAATTGACTTATGTGTGTAAGGTAGTTAGGAATTTGAATAACTAATAGACAGAAATAGCTCAATGTACAGTAAAATCGAGGAAATGAAGAAACCTCAGCCAATTCTTCATTATAAACATTTCAGATAACATTTTCTTTTTAGTTAACATGATGAATTTTGTCAAAAACTATTCTATTTCCTTTATCAATGTACAGTAATTATTAATGCAATAAAAGTTAAAACTGTAGCTCATCCGGTTTTAGTTCAAATAAAATCGTCTGATGTATTTTTGAGCATTTAAGTCTAAAATCTGGGTAGAGCTTTTTTCAGTAAGACGAAACTACAGGTGCCATCATTTGTTGTTGAGAGATAATTTTAGTTCTATATTTCTCAAGTTCGAATGAATAATGATGTAATGTTATTTGGTTTCTTTTCGACAAATTTTAACGAGTGGTCGTTTGATTTATCTTCTCTTTTGATGACATTTTGAAAGACACCAATAATATATTAAGTGAAGCTGTTTGCATCTAAACTAAATGATTTAAATGTTTGTTATAGACATACAGTGTAGTAAAAACAGGAAATTGACTCGAGTGTAACGAATTATGTAACAATTAACTATTGGAAAAAGGTGCTAAATCAGTTTCACGCTATTTTTTATCAGTGGGAGACTAATTTTATATAGTTTTACTTGTATCTTTATTTCCGCTGGTATATAACTTCTAAAACAAATCATTTCCAAATGCCTACATCATTCTTCAAGTAATATGTCTTCAAAAAGAATTTCTACCTACTGAATATGTTACTATTTTAACCTCATTTGTAGTTATCACCAATAGAATCATTACATTTGAGAAGTATATTTATCCAATGCGATAACCATCTATAAATTCCTGCGATAAAAATTATCCTTGACGAAGGTGGAGATACTCTCTACATAGCATCGCATCACTAGTTTTGTATTAAATGCCTCATAAGTAATGTCGGTCTTCAAATATTATGTGAAAATTTCTACGCCTTAATTAAAATACGTCGCAACCTGTTAAGACTAGTCTCTAATTCTATGAAGAGTCCAATTGCTGCACATTCTTCCAATCTATGCAGTACGTTTCTATAATAAATAGTATAAAGTGCGATAAATATGAAAATCGTTTATTGTTAAGAAATTAGTGAAAAAAAAGTTTAAAGCAGCCGTGGCAGCGAGATTAATATGTGAAACAGAAGGTCGTTGGTGCTCAGGTTGTCCACCTGCGTAGGGTTTTGAGGTTATAAGGAGACTAGTATAAAACCAACCCAGTCCCAGCATTAATTTATTATCGGACTCAAATAAGATCGAAGAACTTGGTGGTATTGAACTCCTACCACATCCATCATTTAGTGCGAACCTTGCATCGTCATATTACTATTTATATGCTAACCGTTGGGTTAAAACCATAGAAACCGACAATTAAACGTATCTACCAACTATACGCTGCGAAAATTTCCCACTTTCTCTTTACTTAATCCCACATTTTCGTTTTCATTGTAAATGAGTACTACGGAGAGAAAGGAGCAATTTTCGATGACAATATGAACAAGAAAAGTATCAAGAGTGTATCTTCGACGGTTTTCCCTCTTGTAGCAAGAGCTATCTTATTATTTTTCTGAAGTTATTGCTCTGTTATCTTTATTTTTTCCTCTACATTAACCACGACTGCTTTGTACTATTATTTCATGAAAATTTGTAATGTTTGTAATATCTTCTCATGTTTCGAAATAAGTGCAACGCCTCTGTTCTATATTGGGACTAATTAAAAACGCGTGCAGAGCAACGACGTTATTTTTATTACATGTACCTTTTTTCAGAAAGTTCTATTATTGTACTGCGACGCATCCGGTACCGAAAATATGAGTTAATGTTAAAAAAAAGAATCATGTACGTTTTGTCCCTGTCATGTACCTCTTACAAATTGTACCATTTTTTAAGAGGTTCTAATGCCGCACGATACATTCATTTATTTTGATTTTATGCAAGTATAATAAATAAGAGATTAATTAGAAACTTTACAAAGCTGCTAAATAGACGTACGTCAAATTTACACATAAACTACGTGGAAGTTATTGCTACACATCTAGCTTTTGTTTTGAAAATAGAAAGAATAAACAAATGAATTTATTCATAATATTTATTTTACTTTTTCAAATATCCGCCTTATACTACCTTTCGAAGTACTTTGTCCAGCAAGAGAATTATGGTGTTGAAACAGGTTTCTTGAAAACCTCCCATATTATCTTTCATAAGGTGGAACGAGAACCATTGCATGTCAAGTCCAAGCTGTAAGATAGACAACTTTTTTTTGTATGTCTAAATACTTGTTTCTTGGGATTTTTTTCAAATCGTGCTGTGGTGCAAAATTATTCGGAAGCCTTTTGCAAATATATAATTATGCACCACGCTGAATTATTGATTTTATTTGCTACATAACCGGTTTTTACTAAGAATGTTACCTTGTGTTTTCGTATTGACATACCTATATTGCCGATTGCCTGAGAACTATCTATCTATCTGTTACCATGCTGTGCACGAGTTTGAATCAAAATACAGGTGTATTCTTAATCAGATCAAGGCAGCAATCGACAGAAGCATCTATTAACAAATTTGTAATCCTTTTGCAATTGTCCTGAACTGACTCCAATTGGATTTAATTCATCTAAACTTCTCTAAACCATTATTATTTAAAAAATCCTTTTCGATTGAGTTGATCTGTACTGCAATGGACTTGCCACCTACTTACTGTCAGCAAATACTTATTTATTTAATTAATCTGGAAAATATTCAGGTTTTCATCGCTTTGCCTCCATTTCTTGAAATCTTCTATCATCGTCGTATACAATTCAAGCATTATTTATTTACTTAGTTTCTTCGAAAAGCGCTTAGTGTTTCAATTTACATGAGAGAATATGGACATTCGAATAAGTTTCAGTAATAGTATCACATTTGATATAAAAAAATTATAAGAAATAATTTTCAAGACTTGTGTGTCTCTTATAATTTAATATTTGTTCATAACTTTTTTTGTCCTCGCCTTATTATGTGTATCTACTTATATAAAATTCAAACTTCTTGTTTAATATTCCTAATACTTTATCCCTATGATACTTCCCAAAATATAACTGTCTATTATATAATGATCATCCCTATACTTATGTATGTATAGTTAAGGATGTCATTTACCCTGCAACCTGAAAGATCTATTGTACCTTTTTTTGTTGTGGTACTGGGATACTCAGCTGATGTATTATTCTCATTACTTTCAAAAGTGTTCAAGATATGGGGCAATTCTAAATGCTAAAGTTGTTCATTTTCTATTTCCTCTCACACGAATCTGTACGTTGCTAAACCTAGTGTCTTTAGACATCTCTTGAGTCGACGATGCCCCAACAAGACTCATGTTAATATTCGTAGATTGTTCTTACTTTGGTCGATACATTTAATAGACCAACTTTGATTATAGGCTCTCAAGAGTCTCAATATCTGCACCTACATGAGTATACAATGATCAGCCATCTAATATTTAGTAAAATATTTACCAATAATGCAATATAATAGAATTCTGGGAAAATACTAATGAAAGTGAAAGAAGGAAACAGATGGGAATGTACGAAAGCAAATCTACCATTTACACGACCAGTTTGCTGTTCAATAAAGTTCCAGTTGACGAGTGAAGAAATCATAGTGCTAAATCGCTAGTTATAACGTGAGAATGTGTGCTGTCATGTGAAAATGTGAGTTGTCATTTCTTTGGCCTAAAAAAGTGTTAGCAGGGTATATCCAATGTAAATTGTGTGGGACATAAAACAAATCATTACGTCATCAAAGATATCAATGAAAAGTTTTGTACATTCAAAAATTTCTAACTTACAGAAAACTTTACATTATTATGAGAGAGTCACCTCAATGCCCAGAAAAAAATTCGAATTTCTGTTGTCTTTCTTTCTCGATACCACACGGATGAGAAGAACTTAAACAGAATGATGACTGTTGAAGCGTAGCACATGTCATGCCAAGAAAGAACAGTCTATAGCATGAAGTCACACCGATTCTTCAGCCCGACTGTAGAAACTTTCTCAGAGAGAAAAATAATTGTCGCTGTCTTTTAGGATGCTCAAGGATCTTGCTATTGAATTCCCGTGTTATAACAATCGGTTCCGAAAATTACTGACTTACATTGAAGAAACTAAAAGATCCACCCAAACATTACGTCCTGTTAAGTTCTGGGGTGCTTCTGCAGGAAAAGCGCACCCTCACACTATTGTAATAACAGGAGAGGTTTTACGTAAATTCAAATCCAGCATCCTCGCTACTGATTAGACTAGACTCCTTCTGATTATCATGTACTCAACGCATTGAAAAAGTGTCTTAAAGGCAGCATAAAAAATGTAAAAACGTTGTGGCAGGTGGCCGATTTTTATGTATAAAAAATTGATAAAACAGTGTCTAAACAATGGGAAGAATAAATAACTTTGTTGCCACATTCTTAAACTGTGTGACTCTACCATTGTGTAACTGTTAGTATTTAAAATTCATCTGTAAAAGAATTCTCCACAGCATTGGATATTAGTTTAATCAAACGACTGCAATATGTAATGCCGGTCATCAAGCGAAAATCATGTTCTCATTTTGTAAAACTATAAACGGCTTACAAACGTAGATAAGGAACCCATCAATTGTACAGAGTTGTACTTAATATAACAAGTGAATTGAATCTCAGTAAAATTAAATACATAGATAAAAATGAAAGTAATAGAACTAAAAATATTTGGCAAATATACATATTGAGACCATGTTTTATGTTTTTGTTGCCATAATATAGAGAGAATACAGTGAATATTTTATAACAGTAAAATCATACTGGGGAATAACTTTTTAACTTCATAGCTATAACAATTTCCTTGCAAATTCTGAAGTTGGGACTTACCCAACTTTTTCCCTGTCTTCATTTATAATACATATACTACAATACAATTATTCTAAATCACTAGCATCACAGTAATCTTCCTGATAATCACTGTCGTTTGAATCAATGATAACTCTATTTAAAACTGGTACATGTTGCACATATTGGTTTTCAACTCTTTTTATATGTTTATGGCTTTTCTTCAATTCTCGGTGCTAATGTACATTCACTAATTTTCGTCATTATCAGCTCAACAACAGAGGACGAATTTTTGGGTGAAGTGTTATTAGTTCTTGCCTAGTCTTTTTGGTCGGGAACATATTAATTCGATTGGATTCAAAACACAGTAGTACGTATGTAATCTTAGACAATTCTTCTTAGCCATTTCTTCTATAGTACATTCTTTGGCAACTATTTTTGTTCCTAAAACCTCTATGAGTTGCTTCTGTGTATAATGCTTTTCGACATATACATCTTGTTCAAGTAGAAACTCCTGCATGTCGGCATTGGAAGAATATTTACTTGGAATTTCACGAATTTGTCGTGAATGATACGAGGCGTTATCTACCCCGAGTACACTGTTTGCTTATTGTAAGTAATACCAGTTTTTCTTTGTCCCAAGACCTGAGATGGATCAATATCTTGACGGTAATCTAAAGAGCAATCCTTAACATACTTAAAAATTAATAATAATGCACCATTCACCCAACCTTGCTACATACCGCGATATAATATGCATATGCGTTTACTTCTGAAATGGAGTGCCTTAGTTTTACATTTCTATTTATCATTTGTTCAGGCTTTACGAACTATATCCTGGCTGTGAAACCATGTTTCATCCAACATCTACTTTACATTACTGTTTTTTGTTTTTTTGATAAATCTTTCCTGTGTTCGTACCGAACATACTTAACAGATATGCTTCTATTTTAGTTCTACAAGAATATCTTGAAATTTGGCATTATATTTGATACGAACATACTGAAAATTATTTCGCATACTAGAGTTAACCTATCAGGTTAAGTCCTGAAACATTCCTTTTTCGTGTCATTTTCACATTTTGCTTTACAATTTTGTAGAATGTATTCGGAGAAGTATTAGTCAGAAACATTTTTCCTGGATAGCATCTCCTTTGGACATTCCTCGACTACAAAGTCGATTAAAAACAGATAAAATCACTTTTTGATCATCTATTGATAAATGTTGCCGTCTCTTTTGAACTGTTTGGCCTCTCTTTGTGCAACGCTATAGTTCTCTAGTAGGACATTTACCCAAGCTGCAAATCGACTTGTTGTTGGTTGATCTTGAAATCACAGTTGCCATATACTTTCACGTTCACAAAACTGTTATTTAAGAATAATTTGAACGTTAATATTTCGAATTATGTATAACACACTATTTACGTCATTATTTTCTCAGTACTATTCGTAGTAATAGTATTCAGTGACCGGTTTTATTTAGAGATTCCAAGGGATCAATGTTTTGTGTTATGTTGTTTATCTATACTTTTAAATGATTGACTGATTCTGAAAATTAAATATTGTAATGCGGACCTGGACAAATTGGTTACTATTCAGGGAGTCTCTTATCTCTTTTTGTAAAGATAAAGATTTTCACTATTTGATGACCGGCATTATACTATTATTTGGCATGAACAATATCTACGTAAGTACTAAGTACTTACCTGTACTAGTTGTTTGGGTTCATCAACTACCTACCTACTACTATTGGAGTAGAGCGAACTATGTATAACAGGAAATTATCAGTCATTGAATAAATTGTTAATTGAAATATCATTAATTAGACCATTACAGACAACAATATGTGCTCTTAAACAAAACATTCAATCGATAAGCTATTAACGAAGTCTGTCTATATTAAATTTGTCTTATTTAAAGCTTTGATTGCTTTCCTATGTGTGGTCCGAAGAAGCCAGTGCCGAATAAGAAAACATCAAATACGATCACATATTTATGTTCTTTTTGATATTGTTTTAACAGTTTGTTCAAATAAACGTTTTATAATTATAAATGTAAATTTCACCACTGAATCTAAAGTATCTAATAATGGATAGTAAGAATAAAACATATACAAATCACGTTAGTTATGACCAAAATAATTCAGTTTTCAGTAACAAATTTTTAGAAACCCAATTCAATTTGATTTATTTTTAACGTGCTCAAAATGTTAATTAAATTTTGTCATAAAACACGAAAACTACATTAGCGAAATGAAATTCGATCAAATTCGCTTTTGTCAAAGAAAAATCAATAAATAAATCATAGCCTACGCTATCCCGATTACTCATGAGATTTTTCTGTACAAAAATTTCATTCAAATCTTTTACGTGGCGTTAACTTATCGTTTCTCAACCCCTCAGAATAATTTCAGTTTTATTTTTTCTCAAGTTATTGTTTCTAGTAATAAAATACTAACTTGGTCGAATAAGCAGACGTTTCATTATTGATAGCTTAAGGATCGGCTACAATAAAGCCTGACAAAGTGAAAATTTAAGTAATAAATAAATTGTAACTTTAAATATATACTCACGTAAGCGAGCGAGCTTTTCGACCAGTAGAAAATAAGTCATCCTCATCGATAACTTAGTCTTAGATAACTTAGAATTAGTGGCGACCACGCCATATGCCCTAGCATTTAAAAACACTTTATACATGTACACATTTCCCCCAACAATAATTCTTCAGCCCCGACTGACCCAGGGTATTCTAAGTTACCTTCTCTTGGGAATTCCAAGTCACCTTTCTTCTATAACCTCCTTAATGTCCTAACAGCATGTAATTAATTTAATTATCTCCTATAAACCCGGTACACGTTTTAGGGCACGCGCGACTTGATTTAGTTTTGTATATATTTTTGGGATACTTATTCGTTATACCACCACCACGGAAATTGCGAAGTATGAATAATAAAAGCATCTGGTTGGGGAGGAAGACTATTTTACATAAAAAAATGGCTACGTTAGGTTAGGTTAGGTAAGGTTAGGTTAGGTTTGTGAAAAATATTATATACTTTTATTAACATATATGTTTCATAAATGAATTTTATGATTTTCACGTGATGTTTTTTGGGATTATGTATGTAGAATTTTTTGAAAATATAATTTTTTTTTTGCGTTTTCCGCCTTAATTTTAATTGCATTTATTCTAAAACACTGTATTTCGTCGTTATTATTATTATTAATATTATTATTATGTGATAGACTTATGCACTACTCAGCTTAGAGCCGGTATTATTCACCTATCCTGGATACAAAGTATTAAAAGGATTTGACGATCAGTTAACACAATAAACTTTGGCACTGTGTGTCAAGTATTCAATATTACAGCCTTCTTGATGTCGGCGAAGGTGTTTTTTGAAAATCCCAGTTTGGCGACGCTATCTTGCAGGGTATTAGGCACGACGTCAGTTGCTGACATAATAACTGGGACTATTTCCACACATTAGCCGTGCCACATCTGTTTAATCTCAATTGCGAGATCCGCATATTTCGCCAATTCCTCCTGGTATTTGTTGAGAACGTTATGAGTGTTCGGTATAGCTACGTCGACAAGAAGGACTGAATTGACTCTTCTATCAACCACCACGATGTCAGGTATGTTATTCGTCACCTGTCTATCGGTGATAATGGACCTATCGTAGTAGAGTCTAAAATTATCATTTTCGAGCACCTTCTGCGGCTGTTGTAATACGGTGTATACATATTAAGAAGACCGAACTTGTTGGCCAGTTTCTGGTGGATGATGTTGCCGGTGTAGATAGTCGGTATTAGCTTATACACTACAAGCAGATGTTATATGTTGGATTGTCTCTGATGTTTGTTGGCACTTTCTGCATTTGTCAGATTGAGTGTTCGGATCCTCAATACTATTTTTCTTGTAGTTATTCGTGTTAATAACTTGCTCCTGGGTAGCCATCATGAAGCCTTCGGTCTCTGGAAAGAGATTGCCGCTAGTAAGCCATTTTTTTGAAGCTTCCTTGTCAACATGCCGTTGGTTGAGGTCATGATGATGTCTACAGTGTAGTACCTTTCGTTACCGCTGTTCCAGCTTCTCGGTGTCCAATACTATGTTTAAGTCAGATTCTGGCGATGCGAGGTTGAGAAGTGAATAATTCGTACCCGCTTTGGATATAATCCGGTGCAGAGTTGAGACTTCCGATTTAATATGAAAGAATTCAAGTAGTTTCATTACCTGTCGAGAGGGCAGGTTGATAAGGTCGATCAAGCCTCTTATTATTACTATTATTATTATTATTAATATTTTGGTGGTGGTGGTGTAACGAAGAAGACTTATTTTTGGGTATATTGTTTTGTTGGTATTTATATATATATAAAGTAAGTTTAAGTAGTTATCGAAGTTTGATTATTATTTCTCGACCCTAAGACTAGCCTCCATAAAATTATGCAGATAAGGCCTAAATAACAACACTCTAACAACTTTTAGTTGAAAAAAATTACAATATTAGGTAATATCCAGGGATACAAACGAACTTTTCACATGGTGGGAAATTAGTCATTATCATCGACTGGTTAATAATTTAATCCGATAACGCTTAACTAACTACTCTCTAGCAACTTTTAAATAAATTGTAGCTTTGAAAATATACCCAGGAATGCAAGAGAGCTTTTCACCAGGTATGAAATTAGTCACTTTTATTGACAATTTTCAATTGAAAGAGACCTAAAATCTATAAGATTTATCTTCAAAAACTAACTGCATTCTAACAAATTTCTGGTGAAGGTCAAATTAGAAGCTTAATTAATTCATCAATTGCACCTTTTAAAGTATACTCAAGAATTAGTCATAATCATAGATACAGTCCTCAAATGACCCAGAAGTAACCTCATTGGAATTTAGATAACAGTTGGTTCTAAATTTTTTTTATTTCGACCACACTACACCTTCGCATGTAGAAATCAATTTTAAATCTAAAATTTATGAATCCCAACCCAATTAATTGCGTCACATGAAATAAACTTCGGTTAGTTGAATTGTCATGTAGATAGTAGATATTAATTTCTATTTCAGGTTACTAGAAAATGGAATAAACGAAATTTACTACAATTTATTCGAAAATATAACCAATAATTACTTTATAAGGCGGTTCGAACAATTCGAGGTCAATGTAACATTACGTGTTTTATGTAACAGTGATTATTTTTTATTTTATTTCTGTCACTTTTCCGGTTCCAAACTAAGCGAATAAAAAACACATCAAATGTGTGTTCCTTCGGATAAAAATAAACTTGAGAGTAATTATCGAACTAAAAATACTTTGTCGCTTTATTTTAAAAGCACAAATTTATTATTGTTTTTTACTGAACACTATACGATTAAACACGTCACGATAACTATTATTGAATTCAGTTCTAATAGACGACTAATCCTTTGAGATGAGTCTCTGGAGACGATAATTTGATAATTGAAATTTTGAAAATTTTAATTAGCAAGCAAATCTTTTACAGTCTTATTTCCACCACTGAAGCGTTCAAATCAGTTTCGTACGATACGATCAGTTACAAAATTCTCAACGAAAGCAGCACAAATTTGTTTGCACTATACTCTTTTCTATAATGGAAAACCATTAAATAGCGTTTATTTTCAAAAATTTCACTCATTTCACAAAAATATAACCTCAAATACCACCTGCAAAACGTGCATAAAATTTGCTCAATTGAACAAATAGTTTTTGCCATCAACACCATCTACTAATAAAATCGGGAAATATTCTTTAGATAACCTATTGTTTAAGACTTTAACCATCATTTACAGTTAATTTATTGAATGTCCCGCCTCCGTAATAAAACGGATATATATTTTATTTTAGAGGGAGCCACCCTGTGCCACCATTGTTATCGCTTTTGGTATAGCAAATTGCTTCGCCTACCAAATGAATGGACATAAGTGACTGAAACCTGAGTGATATCTACAATTAATTACAAAGTGATCATTATTCTATTACCTTAATTAGATACGCAATTAACTGAAAACACTTCTTGTACAAATAGTAAACAAGCTATAAACTTTGTTATCAGTGGAAATAGTAATAACGTCGACTTAATATTTACCATAAGATATTTGCTTTCTGTAGAGGAAAATTATGCTGGAGTAAGGATCATAAAGATTCAATATCGCTCTATTTACCAACAAATATTACAACATTTGATAATTTCAATATCATCATATTAAAATTGCCGATCAAGAGATGAATATTTTTGTGATATGGGAGCATGAGGTTAAAAGCTATTTCTTAGAAATTGCAAGTCTTCTGATTTAAGTTAATTTTTTTATAGCAACTATATGTTTCACTTTTATCTATTCATCTGATGTTATATTTACCTAAACGTTATCTATTATATTACCTACATTGGAAAACTAATAAACATTGGTTGCTAAGGAATAATAGAATGAAACAGTGATGAAAACAATGAAAATAACATAAATAATAGTGACGACGCTATTAAAGGCAAAAGTGAACAGGATTGGAAAGAAAACACACAAGTTATAATGACTAAATAATGGAAAAAGAGAAGTGATTAAAAGACAAAATCACTTTGGAGAAATACTACTGAAGATATCCAATTCGTGTTAGTTCATTCCATTATCTCTATAGGTAATCAAAAAATCATCTTTTAATATGATTCAACTAATACTAGAAATGAAAAAATATTGTCGGTTCTAATTCCACAGAACCGGTGGGCTATCCGGGTTAGCAGACCAGCCGCAGTTTCATCCATGATACCCGACATCCGCGTGCCCTGTGATTACAACTACAAAAAATCTTTCCTTCCCTTTTGCTTAATAGTATTTCCGCCCCCAATCTGAAGGGTTTGTTTCCCCTATAAAGGTTTTAAGCCAGAATACATATGAGCTGAAGCTATGATTGGTTTCTCCTTTTCCACAGCTCAATTTGTTCCTTTTATTGGTTGGATGGCTCCAAGCTTGGCCTTACCCCTGAGTTCCCTATGTTTAGAGATCCAACGGAGCTTTAACATCCTTTCGCTAACCAGCTCATTGAGTGCCTTCGTATGTTAAAAGTGAAGTGAAGCTGAGCGGTCAATCTCTCTCGGTCATATCTCAGGAACGGATTATATTAAAGTTTTAGGGAAAATTTGTGGTCAAAAAAAAGTGGCCACGAGAAACACATGGAAATTATGTTCAGATTTTAGGTCCACCATTAGACGGCGTAAACTTAAAAAGGCAGAATTTGTAAAATTTTGTTTTAATCTATCTCTTCAAAATGAAGGTGGGGGAGAGTAGGAACTTTGTTATGAAAAAATGCCTGTAAGTGCAATTCTGCTTAGCCGATTTTTATAAATTTGATGTTGTGAAAGAAATATACAATTTTTTTCAGCAACATGAAAGTTAGAATGCTTTGTTTCATATATTTTAGATATTGTGATTTCTTTTGACAAATCTAAATAGAAGTATAAAAGTTTAATTAAGTCGTTTAAAACTAAATTAACATCAAAATAGCAAAAACCGCATGTTGATATCTTTTTTCTGTTCCGAGATATGTTACGAAATGTGTAATAGGCGAAAATTTTTCGTATAATATATAAAGTGCTACTTAATTACTTAATTGATGCTTTTTTAATTTAAAATTTTCAAAAAAACGCCCTCTAGTGGTAGAACTAAAATTCTGAACATTATTTCTACGTGTTTTTCGGGGCAACTTTTGGTTATATTTTTTTCCCCTGGAGATGTAATATAATTCGCTCCTAAGATATGACGAGGCGCCTGCCATCTGGTATATGTAATTAAAATACATTGTTGTAGAAAAGTTATTAATAAATATTTTATTTTAATTCAATTTTTTTCATTATAAATTATTTTATTCTCACGAAATCTGCTCTAACCCATATTGTATCTATCTCAACCGAAAACCATAACCAATTTTAAAAATCAGATAATGTTCAATAATAATAATAATAACCAACGACTACTGAAAACGTATATTAAAAATTACCTTGAGAGAAAGAATATTGGTTTATTGATTACTTCGTTAGAGCATGTCTCCATCTAAAATCCCATTAAAATAAATTATTCTAGTCCAATTTCAGCTACGAGATTGAAAAAAAACCAACGAAAAATATTTTAAATTTAATATGGTGCTTTTTGCGTGAGACATTGTTTAATCAAAACGAAATAATATCATTTGAATTAAAAAAAATTGATTTATTCTATTATATATCTATTATAAGCAAAATTAACCTTTGAAATAATAATGAAACAAGTTCGTAGCCAGAAAAGGCATTATCAGGTTTGACTCGTCTTTTTATTATGCTTTATCAGTAACTTTAGTGCACGTAATACACTCAAGATTCGATATTAAGTTTCAAATTCCAATAATTCAGAGCGAACCATGACCTTAAACCGTTTTGTCAACAAAATCTCGACCAGAGTATTGTATTTCTGAAACTCTACGAGTATTAGCGATTTTGCTCTTTACTGACCGAAATAAAACAAATATGTCGACGACTTATTAGACAGAGTGTTATATCTCAGAGTAGAATCCTATTTTTTCGTTTACCAGATTAACAAAATCTTTAAATTACGACTTGTGTATTTTTATTAGAGGTGTATTTTTCCCGGAAGTTTACAGTGTTCGCTTGAAACAAAATAATACACTATTACACGCACCGCCTTTTTAAACTGAAAATTATTATTTACATGTTTATAACTCAACAAGAATACTTAATGTTTAATTATAAGTAAACTAAAAAAATCGACAACTTATTATTTTGTATTACGTGATAGTGTTGAAGCGCTATATCTAGCTATTACCGATTTGAAATACTTTTCTTTAATTGACATCCTACGTATCTTGAAAACCTGTTTGCTATGTTTAAAAATTGTGTAATCATATTCGAAGCCTTGATTACTTAGAATATGTTTGCATTGTCATCATTTAATTTGAAAGAAAAATCCAATTTTCGTCAGCAAATACTACTAACATATTGAAATTATTGAGGCAGTCAATATTTATATGTTTGATTAACATATTTGTTGTTAATTTGAAATAATGAAAACGCTACGCCATGAAATATTATAACATGAAATATTATTAACAATTACGCAATATATAATCATTAATTAGTTATAAAATAGCAATAAGTAGAATTCTTGAAATCATCAAAGAATGACAAACTACTTTATTTATTACATAAAAGTATTTAAATAGTATTTTAAATGTTTCCAATGATCATAGTTTCTGTTCATTTTGGTTCTGCAAATGGCCTTTCAAAAACCTTTTAATACAATGTATTTAATCTTTTGATGGTCCACCATCAGACGCATTATTGAAAAATCTCTTTCTACAAGGAGCTATACGAACATATGGTGAAAACGTATATCGGATTAGTGATGCTTTATATTTTCCTTCTTTCAATAGTGAAGAAATTAATTTTCATTTCAAAGTAAGACAGTTTAAAAGATTTCTCATCATCCATTATATTCAAGATACACGAGGTTAGTTTTTAACACGTTGAGCCCCAACTAACATTGATAAGCTTTCCGCTGTGACCATATTTTTTTTTTATTTTTACACTCCATATAAGGTGTGGATCCAAGGAAGAATAAAGGAAAAATGTATTTGAAAGTACGAAAAATTAATGTTTTTCGTGTGCAATCCGCTTTGGGCTCGAGGGAAAGTTTACCGCTAAAACTTTCCCCAGGGCCCAGAGAGGTCCTGTGGACCGCACACAAAAAACTTCATTTTTTGCACTTTTTATTGGGAATAAATCTTTTCATTATATTTCTGTGAAGTGTACAAAAACGTACGATGTTTTTTGAAAAGTCTTATATAAAATCAAAGTTATGTAAAGGTAGCACAAATTAAAAATATGAAAAGTAATATTTTTTGTTTTACAATGGATTTGAAGATCATGAAAAAAAATGGTCCAAGTATAGGTTCAACTAAATACAGTCCCTTGGGCCGTGGAGTAGGTTTGGATATGTTAGGTTAAAATAACTAGTGTTCTGGGCTGTGGAGAAAGTTCCGTTGCGGGCCTAAGGACCGCACCGGAACTCATCGTGTTAAAGGTAAGATAGCAAGTTGGAAAAATATATTACTATCCTAGCTTATAACATGCTAGAGTTGATTACATGCCAGCTATTTGTAATACTTAATTTAACTTTGGGTTTACATTCATTTTGAGAACATAATCCAGATCTAGTTGATTTAAGTATAGATTTTATACGCCATTACTAATCATGAAGCCAGCATAGTAAAAACATCACATTACACAGATCTAGCTCGATATGTTAGCTTACTAGCCTTGAACAGAAGATAGTTTTGTATATACAAAGTCAAATTTACTAGCTTTCAATACTAGTTTACTATTTTACATCGGAAATTCTTCTCATGCAAATATAGAGTTTTCCAAAAAATTTTATAGTAGACTCCAAAATAGCTCGCTTAAACATTTACAGCTGGCTTTTCAGTACTAATGAACTTCAGTATTTGAGATAGCTTTAAGGAAATCACTTCCACGCTTCTACAAGTTTCACGTATAAAATAGTTTCTGCATTAGCTTATGATTCACAATGTCTACGTTAACAATATTACATATCAAATAATGTATTGAGCTTCACGGTTTGATTATTTGCACCGTCAAACTTACACTCTTTTGAACATAATGACATTCTTAAATATGGGCTCTGAATTGATGCATTCTTCTCTCATTTTTCGCAGATTTATTTTATTTATTCAATAATAGTGAGTAATGTGAGTATCATTTCTCCATGCGTAAGTTTTCTGAAAATTACTCCTATACTTTCATTGTACGATTATTGTAGGTTTTTAAATCTTACGATATCAAGACTTTTTTAAAAAACTTTGGCTTTGATCGATATATATTTGTATTTTCAAATGAAGTATTTTTTCTTGTTGACACATACAAATAATGTTCATATGTCAATGGCATAGTTAAAATATATACAATAAATATTTAAATTAAGATAAAGCAAAAAATAAATCGAAACAATGGAACCTATCTATATTGTTATATTTTGTGCTCCATATAAATTTTTCTAAAAGCGTCTTCATATCTCAATATAATACCTGATCGCAGATGTATTTTAATAATTAAACGGTAGCGTGTTAATGGAACCATTCACGTAATGCCTTAATCCTTAAGTATTAAAATGACCTTGACCATATATCTATTTAACGTCGGGATTTAAGAACTGATCAATGGTATAATATTCATAACGAATTCAAGTAAACAATTTTTAAAAAAACATATCCGTAGATTATACAAGTTGTTTATTGTTTATGCACAATTTCAGATTCTTCATTCTTGTGAAAATTTTTCATTATCAACGAAATCATTATAACTTTTTCTAAACATGAATTTTTTGCAGATTTTTTGTTTCCTGTAATGTGAGAAAATAAATACATTGCTTTCGGTTGTTTTTTTCTCCGTAAATAATGAAAGCAAGAAATGTGAAAACTAGATTTTTTAAAATTATATAGCTTCGTTTCACTCAGTGAAAATAATAAGGGGTTGTTTGTTGAAATGTGTCATGCATCACTGAGGTAAATATACTGAATTACAACTATCTTGCAACAACTATAGCCATTATTCTATAAAATAACGGATTATAATTTGAGTTAAACAACAAAAGTTCATAGACCGTGAGGGAATGGAAAGTGTATTCTGAAACTTGTCCTTTTGTAGTTAGAACAACTGTATCTCGCCATTCACGAAGAAAGAATTATTTCTCAGCGAACACTATAACGTTTTCAATCCTATAAAATAGTGGGAAATTGTAAAAAAATATTCATAATACAGCATGGTATTTTTTTGAGGTTCTGGGACAATATTACATTGTCAGTGAAAGAGAGAAAAATTTGTTTTTTAAATATGTTCCATATTGCGACAAATTATGAGCACATTCTTCTTTGAAGTAGTTCTGAAGAGTCACAATAAAGTTTGTTGATTTTAGCATACCACTTATTAAAACTTTATATACCCTACTATTTGACATCTTCATTTTAATCGGTATTGCAGATTTTTTGTGGTCTTCGTATAACTTGCTGAACTCGCCTAATGTCCGACGACAGGGAATAATACAGATGCACCTGTAACCGATCCACAACCACCTTGTCCTAAAGTCTTTTAGTTAGTACAGCCATTTTATTGTCTTAATTATCACTTCAAAATTAATTTAATGCGTTAGAGTAGGCGAATATATAAATAGTGAGCTCATGTCAACGAATGCGTTTTTCACCAAGAAAGTACTTCCTAAGTAAAATTTTCCAATTACATTGAAGCACATAGCCATAGTCTTTGTGTAAGGGCGCCATTATGAATCAAAAAAATCTTTAATTGAAATTCAATCAAATATAAGAGTGATCAATAGCTATTACTATTACATGATTATTACAAACACTTTCACTATAAAAACAATACAAAAGCTCTTAAATGAATTAAACAAATTTACTTGGAATTCCAAATTTAAAATGAAAATGTACTAGCTTCCACATATTCAAATTTCTATTATCAGAGAACGTGGGTATTGCCAGAAGATCTGAATTTTAAATGCCGCTTGACATGGTGCAAGACAACGTGCAATGCAATGCTAGACGCAATATTTCTCAAAATCTCGTACTTGCAACATTATCGATTTGATAACATTTTTTTTGCGTGAAAGTTGCAATTCTGTCCATCAGGCTCCAAAAGCGAGGTAGCAGCAGACATAATTATTACCAGTTATTCACTGACCACTTTTATATTGTTTATTTCACTTGAGGCTGCTAATATGATGCTAGACAACATTCAATGCACTGCAAGACGCAATATTTCTTAATAAAAAACATGCGCAGATAAAGTTCAGCGTGGAAACGTGAAGCCGAGCGCGCCTAAGCTTCAAGCACGTTTCATAGTATTTACTGACAATCTTCTTGACAAACAGTCTAACAGAAGAACGCCTTTTCTTTCTCAAAAAACCGATGCCTAATTTTTCGTATTAAATTTTCTTGTTTGAATTTTTGTGGTCATGCCCAGTTTGAATTTTACTCTATGGATTGTAGTACATCACCCACGTTTCATCACCGGTCTCGATGTGACTAAAAAGCTCGTCACCATCCTTTTTGTGTCTTCTTTTATCAAAATTTTTAGCAAACATTTCGTCAATAATGGAGCGCATGTTTAGGTGGTATTCCTAAACAACTTTTTGTATCACGTCATCATCCTGAGCATTTGTCCTTCCCTACAACATTTACACATTTGCATCCGTCATCACACTTTCACAATAGACTTTAGCAAACTGCAAATGAATTTCAGCAGGACGAGAATTTAAAAACTGAATTTCAAAGTTTACGAGATCACTGAATGACACAAGGTGATAACGAAACAGTTTTACCATATATCTAACACTGGCTAAGAATAGACGACCTTGAACTGTCATTTTTCAGGATGTGCGATAGAGATGTGCAATTTGTTTTTACTTTAAACATGAGTCTCGTATAACACTATCAAGTTGAGAGTATAACTGAAATGTTTATACTTTTTTAACCGCGTACTTATACTTTTTAATGATTATCATTGCAACCTAAGGGGAAATACCAAGAAACGATTTAAGCTATCTTTAATAGTAGATAGTTTATACCTTAATTTACAACAGCACGAAATGGTTAAACCATTAAGTTCAATTTGTAATAGTGATAAACTAACACTTCATATTTACATCACCATGTTTCCTTTATTTTCATTTGAATGGATTTTAACCAAGTAATAATATTGTGGCTGAACTCTGAACAATGTAAAATTATAAAAGAAAACTTCTCACAAAAGCTTAAAGTATAAGTTTAAGTAGTATAACATAGCGAAGACAAATGATGATATTTTCAAGAATCAAGTTGCTGCAGAAGTTACAGAAGTAACTGGTAAACCATCATTGGTATTACATGCGAAGATTAACGAAAATTCACAGCTAGAATTCAATGCAGAAATGTACTTTTTAATGTAAATCCCATGTTATACGGGATGACATTTACCAGTCATGAACGATGACATTCCCCTTCTAGAATTAACTTTTGGATTTCTATTAATTTAATTTGATTCTTTTCGCACGAAATTATGGACATTTTTGATTAGTTGCTGTAGAATCATAAGTATTGTTATTTTATCAACAACGTCAAGCTGACAGCATATTATCAGAAATTGAGAAAAACTCAAATTCTTGATATATGTATCAATAAAATGGATATTTTATTTTATACAATATAACAATAGAGAAATTGTGGAGCCAGAGCATTCCATACGAATACAGAGAAAACGAGAAAACATTCATCCAAATGTTTGTGAATAATGTTTCTATCAATATTCAGATTATTTAATATTATCTACGAAGTTTTTATGAATCATTGTTAGTTGAACGTTATTGATACTTCCTATGTTTGTAGTAGAAACTTAATGAATAAAGGGTATTTTTTAAGTAAACAATAAACACGTGTTATATGGTATAAATTATTACGAACCAAGGACGATAGCAGAAAAACGGACACTTCATATTTCTCTTATATTAAAAGCTAATTTTTAGCAATGTGTTTTTTTGTGGGTATTCTAGTTATTACAGAGAATGTAGGGTCTAAGTCCATTGAATTAATCCCTTCAGGACCTATTCAAAACTATAAGTAGTTTTTCGCACATTTAAACATCTTTAATTTATTAACCAAACCATTTCTGTGATTAATAAATATGTTCTTCCAAATTTTGACATAGCCCGAGCTGTTACCTCGGCCAGAGAAGGCCGGATCTTACGGTATATTGCCCGAAACGCTTGGAGTGGCGAAGTGTGCTCAGTACTGACAGTAAGAGAGACCGACATTTAACGGCTCATGAGGTTCGGGAAAGACTTGAAGTTGCTCCTAAAAAAACGTTTAAGTGCAGACACAGTGCGGTGGAGACTGAGGGAGCATGAAATCCTATCAAGGTGACCCGCGACAGAGCCCCAACTCCTGGAAAGGCATCAAAGAGAAAGTCGATTATTTGCCGATCTGTATTCTCATTGGACTCTGAAGCAATGGGGAACTGTTTTACCTAGCCTAACCAGGGGAGCGATTTGCTCAATGTTCCATTCGTGAATCACTACCTTTTGAAAGGAGATCAGTTATGGTTTGGTGTGAAATAATTTCCACGCCCCGATTTTCTGACTGATCTGATTTTCATAAATAATGGGACTCTAACTGCTTGGATGTACATTGAGGAAGTCCTTCTAGTCGCTGTAATCCCATTTGCTCCATTTATTGGTGAGCGATTCATTTTAATGCCGAATAATGCTCGTCCACATATCGCCAGAATTGTTACCAAATACTTGAAGTAAGTGGGAATGACAGTTTTGGACTGGCCTGCACGATCTCCCGATATGAATTCCGTAGAGCATTTGTGGGATAACTTAGGGAGGAATGTTAGACATCGTCATCCTCCTCCTAGTGCTAGTCCTAGTCCAGAATTTAATTTCTTCTATGCCCTTCGTCATAGTAAAGGGAGTAATACCCGCTATTAGAATTACATGAATTGTTAGAAAACCTTATAAAACTGAAGAATAAATTAGTCTTCTGGTATCTCCCATGCAACTCGTTTCAATAGTCTTTTTTATAAACGCGCTGATTGGCGACTCATTGAAAAGTGTGTAAATTTCATGGTTTGATCTTCTCTCCCATCCTAATTCTGTCTGATTTCCTCCAAAAATTCTTCTTAGTATTTTTTTCTACCAGATTTCCAATTTCTCTTTAGTTCTGTTCGACATTATTCAGGTTTCATAGGTGTATGTTATGGTGGGTCTCAAAATTGTCTTCTAAATTCGAACTTTCGTACATATAAATATATCTTTCGATGTTAATATTCTTCTAAGGCTGCCTGTCTACACATGGGAGGTAAGTTGTCTTAAAATCCGTCATCAAGGGTAATCGATAGTTTTTAGGTAATTGTTACTTACATCCTCCGAAACAGTGTCAACATGCGTCATTTACAATACAAGGAGGAGAAAAAATTAATTGCGTCTTTTTGATCATTCAAATATACATTATGATAAAAATGGATCGGGTGAGATACGATTCAGAATTTGATCTACAAATCCAAATAGCTCTGTAATGCTTCCTCTAGTCCTACTGTATAAACTTTCTCGTTCCACTTCAAGCCTAATTACATTTTAACAAGCCAAAACGGCTGTCTGAGTAATACATGTCTGTTATACCTACCACAGGTTTGTTCGTTTTCTGGACAAAACAATCAATTTAAATAAAATAATTTAACTCATTAGCATTATCATAATATTGAATAACGTTTATGAATGTTACAGTTGGTTTAATTATTGAACTGAAATTTAAACCACCTGTTGTGAATATGAAAAAATATGGTTATTAGATATTATTATTTGAAAATTGTATGCTCTAGTAAATATGCTGTGCGTAAGTATTACCGACGTGATAATAATAGATCTAGGTGAATAAACCCAATAAATTTTGTTATTATTGGACGTAACAAGGAAGATGAGCAATAAAAGAAATGATCAATAACAGTAAATTTATCAGCCTAATGTTAATGTGGAGAAACGGGGCTGCAAAGTATTTTAATAATTGAATAAAAAAATTCTTACCTGACACCCACTCGTACAGTAACATCGTCTTCATCCATAGTATTAAATATTTCCAATAAACAAGTAAAAATTACATTCGTCCACTACCACACCTGGCCATAACGCCTACCTTTATTTAAACTATGTTCAAACACCGTTTTTACATAATAGCACGTTGTTTACAACTTTAAGATGAAAAACAATAACTCGATCTAACAAAGAATATATTTTAACATTTTTTTCTAAAATACGCGGGTATTTTTGAATTGAGACTTTTATTATCGGGGTAAAAAACGTGTAAAGACACCAAGTGCTAGTGAAAGTGTTTTGAAACTTAAATTTACAACCCACGGTGAGGCTGTACTGTTCGGAGGACGTATAGATCGAATGAATAGTAGGCGCACTACACAACCGGTCACATACCATGCAAGAGTGAAACTGTTGAACGATTTTCAAAGACTCGACTACCTGTACAAAGTACCTGTGCGGTGCCGCGGGTGCGCTTGTCTTATTTCAAGTGCAAAAGCACACCAAAAACGTGGATGGGGCATCGGTCACTTCAATTGTTTTTTGTACATTTAATTACCAGATAACAGGATTTTGTAATTGGCACCTGAAAAGCCGGAAAAGATTTATTAGCGTGTTAATTTATTTACGTGTAAAGGCGTATATTTGTAAAATCTACTTTAATATGAAAATACGTCAATCAAGAAAAGACTCCAATAAACAATCGTTATTAGGTCGAATCATATTTAAAAAAATAATGGGAGATCCCTTTAAAATGTCATTCTAATAATAGCCTATAATATGGGGTGATTATAGCCTGCATATATTTTAAATTTCAATCCCCAATTGGATAAGTCGATTTGGGTTGATTGTCAAATATATGAGGTGATAAACATCAAATTTCACAAAAGAAAGTAAACAAAAGCGCCCCAATCAAAAGTAATTTTAGTTCATTTAAGGTGATTTTATTAAAGACAGGACCGTATTGAAGAGATTTTTTCATGATTTATTTATTTACATTTTATGAACATTTCAGTAATATACGCAGATGGTTCCATAAATACCTGGCCTAAAAAGAAAACACAAAAATATTGAAAAAAATATATTTAGTTTTCTACATAATCTTTTAGCTCCATACCCTTTTTATAATAAAAATCGTCAAGCTCCTCAAAATAGCCATTGACTACCGACATCACCTCTTCATTGTTTGAAAATCTTTGATCACCGAGTCTTTTTTTCAAGGAACAGAAAATAATCCGAGGGGGTTAAATCTTGCGAATAGGGTGCGTGAGGTTGCAATTCAAACTTTAATTAATTAATTTTGGACATTGCAGTAACGGATATGTAAGCTGGTGTATTGTCTTGGTCAAATGCGGTCGTGATGGACCTATGTTTCATCCATGGTTATGCGAAGGCGGAAGATTTCGACTTTATTTCTGTGAAACATTGCCAAACACTCGATGGAAACATCTCCACGATGCTGTTTTTGTTCCATTGTGAGCATACGCGGCACCCATCTTGTGCACAGCTTTCTCATGTCCAAATTCTCAGTTAACATTTCATTTGGTCGACAAGTGCGATAATGGTCTTCGCAGGTCGTACGTCTTAGTTTAAACTCCGCTACCCAATATTGTACCGTTGATTAAGAAGTAGAAGTCTCACTCAGAGTAGAATCTAGTTCAACTTTTCTATTGGTTGGGCTAACGCTTTTCAAATAAAAGTATTATATCACATAATGACGACCAATTTTTTTCCATGTTCATAAACTCACTGAAAACGTTCTGTATAGAATGTGTACTTTCTAATATAGTGGTATGTTTCAAGCAAATACCGCCATCTCTAGCTCAGGCCAGGTACTTCTGGCACCATCCTCGTATTATAGAAAAGCTGGATAGGGAATGAGCGATATTGATCCAAATCAAAAAAATGCTTGGTTCCTGGTTATATTAACTTGTAGAGTATATGAAAGGTCAAGTATATCATATAATATTAATACCAGGCAAAAGGTATTAAGTAGATTCTAAACAACAAAAATAATAAAGCAAGGATGTATACTAAGCCCATTATTATAAATAATAAAGAACAAAAATACAAATGAAATAGATTAGAGTCAGACACTGGACTTTAAAATATTGTACGCAAATGACATGGTAGTCTGCAAATGTTGAATAAGAAAAGATAGATTATTAACTAATTAATATATAGGTTCTAGCTAAAAAGGCGGTACAAAAACAAAACAGGAATATATAAAAAATAAGCTATGTCCATATTGACATAGATCAGAGATATGGAAACTCAGACAGAAACAGAAAAGCAAAACAAAGTATAAAAATGAGATTTCTAAGAAACAAAGACATTAAATCAATGTATGGAACATTACAAGAGAAAATTTTAACTTAAAATCAATTCAAAACTAAATTGAAGAAGGACAATTAAGATTGTTTTGCCATATTATTAGAACATAGAAAAGAACTATTAATACGAAATATGTAAAGCACGAACTTACAGAGAAAAAAGGAAAGAAGCAGGAGGAGGGGGTGGACAGAAGAAATTAAGATAGCATTAGAATATTAATGAAACAAAACAACAGACACAAGATTGGAAAGAATGGAAACACAGCATCCATCAAGTCTTACATCTGAAAAGGTAGGAAGACATCAGGATTAAGTAAGTAATATTAATATGATGAAAAGAATCTCTGTATACCTTCAGCACTTTTCATCATAATTTGATATAAACTTTGAGTGAGAATATTTAAAAAAACTATCTGCTACTTTTTGCAATTTCGTGTTGTGTAGTAATAACTAAAATAATAATTTTGTTACCATTTAGCTGTCTTTTTCGAAGTTTGTTGCGTATCAGATGTTTAAATATTTGATGATGTTTGTTGTATAACATTTAAGATGAAGCTAAGAAATATATTGATGAATGTTTTCAGGAACATGAATTTTTTGATAGAACATAATAAAAAATACTCTAGAATATTCAAACTCTTGGATGAAAATGTATCATCTGTATATTTTTATTATATGCAATCATAAAAGATTCTCTAGAAACACAAGGTAAACATATAAACATTATCAATCTTTCAAATTAGTCAAAGTCTATGTACAACCTTGGTGTATCGTATATCATATACTGGTACATATCAGTGCCAGATAAGACTAATCATTATTAGATAATATGATGTATCGTTCAAATTTAGTAAGAAGAAATAAAGTAGTTGGCAAAGTAGGGATCCGTCGGGAACTATATATGTATTTATGTGGCAATAAATTAATAAATTAACTCTTAATACTGTTGGAGCAATGACCTAATGCCATATTGGTTTTTTATTATCTATTCAATCTAATATGTAGTTATCATTGAAAAAATATAAAATTAATACTTACTAATTGTATATTCTCACTAATTAACTAATTCCTTGTCACGTATTTATTTCGATATTTCTTTTTAGTCTAACACAACAAGAATTTTACCTTCAACGTCAAAGTTTATGAAAAATACTACCTCACAAAAATATTGCACAAGATTCTATTGAAATGCTTCTATCTCTTTTATAATGTTTAAAAAATAGAACTGAAACGTTATTAAATACATCTGCAAATACATTACATAAATTTTTATTTTGATGTTTTTGAGTGAAATGAATGTATTTATTAACCTTTTTGATAAAATTGTTGATAACGTTTATAAAGATAACAAAATGTATTTAAATTAAGATCTCTTTTTAAATTCTACTTGCATTATAAAAATCAATCATTTTTTTAGACCATTCCCAAAGATGACTGGTTTCAAGCTTTTAAGTTGTGAAAGCTTCCGTTACAAAAGTTCATTGATGTTTTCTCTCAAAATATATAGCGTAAATATATAGCGTCATCTATATGTATATATGTTCATATATATATATATATATATATATATGAATATTAATATAATGAATATATTATCCATAAATTTACCAATCAATATTAAACATCATTCACTAAAACTTATCCTCATCTAACCTATAAAAATTCAACGCCATTCAAAATCTAACCAATGAAAAATTAATGAAAATTCCTATAGTAACCAGAATCAATATTTCAATTAATAAATATTTCTATCAACGTCAATTTTGAGATTAAATTTTGAATTCTATGAGTTTTACAATTTTTAAGTTTAAGTTTTAATAACATCAAAAATCACCAGCAATCTTAATTAATTATTGAAAGTAAAATTTTATTATTGTTATACATTTATACATATCACTAATATTGTATTTGACCATAATTTCAGTCCCAGACGATGAATACATAAGAATTCAAAAGCTCGGAAAATATATTGAAGTTAGTCCATTTTGGTGTTTTCTTGCCACGTTCCCAATTGCGAAGCTCTTTGACGTTATCTTCAGTTTGGGCTCAATCCCGAACGATGGGTGCTGATCTGCTCTGATGAGACGTGATACTGTCGAAGCTAATCAGTAGTTCCACCCTCTCCTTCCAATTGTCAGCCATTGGCATATCGACAAAAAGGTAGATTTACATCATCCCTTATACCTAGCATATAAATCTGACCTATAGAATGATCCTGCCATTATATAAATCTTTTTGTAGATATTAACATCACCAATGGCTCGGAGTTGCAAGGAGAGGTTTGTAACCACTGACTGACGCTATATATTTTGAGACACAAGAAAACATGAACTTTTGTAACCAAACCTTTCACAATTTAAACTCTTGAAACCAGTGATCTGGGAATGGACTAAAAAAATGAATGAACTTCTTCATCTATTTCCTTATCTGCAGTGAAACGTCGACAGTTGAAGAATAACCAGAGATAACAAGTGGCAAAATCAGGGGATTAGGGTGGAGAACATGACTGTTACATCATTTCTACGTGAAATATAAATTTTTTGTTGTGCACTATGTGAAGATGCATTTCTATAAAGTAACAGTAACCGGCGAATATTAATTCAAGAAATGAAAGTATACATTTTGTGGTGTACCAGTTTGCAAGTGACAGTACAACCTTAAATGCTCTCAATAATCCTGTACTACAGAAGTAAACTGCATACTGAAGAAGATTATGTAGAATTGAATTAAATGTTGCGGATTCAAAACCTTAATTGCTTCATAAATGCATGTTGGATTTGGAACCGTAAGTGAAGAACAGAGCCTAGCAGCATGTACCTCATTATCAAGTGATATTCATCCCCTTTTAAATTCGCTATGCAAGCGGAAAATAGTTACTCGTGATGGACTTTCATCACCAAATGCAACTTTGTTGTTCACTTAAACCGACCTTGAAATCATAGTAAATCATAACGCGCCCATGTTCTCTTTCCAGCTCTACCTCCTCAAGTTTCGTGGCATCTAAACGTATATAATGCCTCTTGCATTATAAATATAAGAATTTAAGAATATTTTATACTGTGAAAATAGGTGCGTCGGAAGTAAGTGTTAATTGGAGATCAAAACATTAAGAAGACAGTCCAGAAAAAATTCCTAATGTCGATAGATGCGATCAACTTCCATCAATATTAATTTAAATAGTTCGCTTTGAAATTTTAGGATATGAAAAAATGTTGCTCTTTAACGATTTTATAATTTTTTTATGTATGTTGTCTTAGTGTTTTCTTATAAATTTACTCTTGGAAATCATGTTCTATATAAAAGTAATGAATAATACATATTTTTAAGATTCGAAGTAATTTTCTCATTATCAATGACGATTGTTTTGAAATACTGTCAATTTAAGGTAATTTCATCTGAACAGAAATAAAAACTATGAATTTTTCCGTGACCAAAGTCAATTTGAGTAGCAGAATTTTCGAAGTGAGACGGAGTCATTTCGACGTTTCGCCGACTAATACAAACGTCGACAAATTTTAAAGAAGCCTCAGTGTTCTAGCAAAATGAAGAAATATATGAAAAAGTTGCGAGCTCTTGACATGGACTATATAAACACCAGGTTAAAATGGCTTATAGAACTAAATAAATTTGTGTTTAAAAACATCTAATTCATACTGAAGTAACATATCGCAATCATCTTAAACAAGTGTAGCAGTTTGAAACATATCAACTTCCATCAATATTAATTTAAGTAGTTCGCTTTAAAATTTCAAGATATATACTTTTAGAAATAATTTTTTATAATAAAGTGATAAATAACCCTTTTTTTGAAGATTCAAATGAATTTTCTCACCATCAATAACGATGATTTAGAAATACTATCAATTTAATAATGGTACATAATGTAAATAACAGCTCACTGATCTAGTTCACTTGGATCATATAATTATTATAAACTGTGCTATTAAAATTATAGCTATAGAATTATAATTTATGAATCACATGATGTGTCATTTATATTAATAAATCAAAACAATACCAAGTAAAGTACGATCATTATTACAAGATTGCAAAGTTACTATTGGCATTCAATAGAAGTCATCAACTAAATGTTTTTATACCTGTTAGTTAATTGGTCGATTTGCCAAACAACGTAAAGATGAATCTGAAATTAGTTATCAGAATCTGAAATATGTTAAACTGCATCAAGACGTCTCAGTATTAATTAGTTTTTCGCGTGAAGGGAAACTAAAAATAAGTAATAGCATGAACCTCAAATTCAACTCAAAAGTTACCGGTTGATTTTTAATAAATTGTACCAGGTAAAAGTGCACCTCGCTCTTTGGTTAAGTTGAAATGGTGTCCAGTCATTCTCCAAATCTATGTGATCATATTGAATTGTAAAAAAACCCAAATTATAGAATCAAAGCTTCTTAACGTCATACCCATTTAAATAAAGACCAAAATTACATAAGCCTGACTTACCTCTATAACCTATTAAGTATCGAAACGCCATCTACTCCATTATATATATACTATCAAAAATACATGGGATTTCAAGGCAAAATATGAAAATTGTTCTAATATGCATTTGTTTCAATAGATGTAGTTATTTTATACACAAATATTCCAAATATATCACAATTTTTAATATTATACAAAAAAAATTAAAGTCATAGAAATAACTCTTAATCCGTACTTCACATTTGAGTACTAAACACACTATTCACTACAACATTAAACATTGTCTAACGCTAACTAAGTTATCGTCTTCCGAGATCTTCGATTATCGGAACGCATGGTGGACATTGTTATTATGAGTAAAAATAGTGTGTTCGACATGAATATGACCAACGGTTCCAGAAATTCCAGCTTAATTCTAATTTCAGGATAACATATGAACAAATTAATGATGGTGCGTTGGGACATTCATATCGTGCACAAGTAATAATGGAATGACGAAAATAAAAGGAATGTCTTTAAAAAACTTGACATGTAGATGACTGCCAATATACATTATTTTCTCGTCAAAAACTGACAATTTATCAGTGCTCTTTAGTTCTGTAGAGCTTGAATTGCAATTACAAAAAAGACGAGTATATTACGAATAAATTACAAGAACGAAATAATCAAATCTTATTCACTACAGTATACGAACACGTGTTGATTATCACAATAGGTGTTCGAAATGACCTCCAACTACACATCAATGCATACTTGAAAACGATAATTGAAAGAGTTACTTACATTACGAAGTATTTCTAAAGAAATATTCCGAAATTCATTCCGTATTCTATCCGTCATGTTATCCCTTGTAGTTAAAGGTATTTTGTACACTTTATTCTCAATGTAACTCCAGAAAAATTAGTTCATTTTCTGGTGACCTTGGTGGCTATTGTAATGGACCATTCTTCCGATCCATCTTCCAGGAAGTAGCTCATTCAGTTCACCATTAATTAATTGATTAACATGAGCAGGAGCACCATCATGCTAAAAGCACATCCTTTGACGTGTACGAAGTGGGACTTCTTCCAATAAAAGAATTCGAATGCTTTATACGCAACAGATCCTCATTTATGAATTTTTCTTACATTGTACAGGATATTACGATTTTTATGGAAAATTACTTATAACTTTTTAAATACCCTGTAGAACACATCTTAACCCTTTATTATTTTAATGGGGAAGTCAAGCTGAGTCCAAATATGCAATAAAATATAGGGTATTCAATTTAAATAAATCTAACTTTGATATGACACAGGATTTATCATGTTATTACCATGTATGTATGAATAATTGTTTCTCCTTGTAAATTAAAATTTTCATTTTGTAAATTATGGATTATGTATTCTGCGATTCATATGATCTATTAGTTGATATAATCATCAAAGTGGTCAATTTATATTCAAGAAATAAATTGAACATATACATTACTCACATATGTTGTTTAAAACTTAATTATAATTATAAAACTCAATAAATATTTTGGGAGAAAAGTTGTTAGCCAATTTGCTTAAAAAATAACGAATTCTTATATTATGATCACTATAAACGTCAGCTTTATATTTTCTAATTTGACACTAGTTAACACATGATTATTTTGTAATAAGGAATGCATTTTATTATTTGCTTTTCTTCAGTTGACCGCATCTTTATTTGATCAGCTTAATAAATAAATTAACATCGACTTCAGACACAATACTATTCGTACTGCGTTCAATAAATTGAAACATTATTATTTATCATCTACTTCTTTGAAAAGCACGTTTTATGATTGCGTTTTTGTCTTGATTTATTATCGACTTATTGCAGCTAAACATACCGGTAGTCCCTAAGCAGAGAACAATGTTTTTACAACAGACATTGTTGCATTTTTGTTTGATGTTTCAAAAAATTGTTCGGGTCAAATGTATATAGAATAGAAAATAATAGGCACTACAAATATCTTTGTACTTCTAAAAACACGAGATAATTCCAATTGAACAGAAATAAAAACTATGAATTTTTCCGTGACCAAAGTCAATTTGAGTAGCAGAATTTCGAAAGTGAGACCAAGTCATTTCGACGTTTCGCCTACTAATACAAACGACGACGAATTTTAAAGAAGCCTCAGTGTTCTAGCAAAATGAAGAAACATATGAAAAAGTTGCGAGCTCTTGACATGGACTATATAAACATCAGGTTAGAATGGCTTATACAACTAAATAAATTTGTGTTTGAAAACATCTTATTCATACTGTAATAACATATCGCCGTGTTTAGAATAATTTTAAACAAGTGTAGCAGCTTGAAAGATGTAAGATTTCAGTAAACGAATGAGTGTACCACAATTCCAGATAATATAAGACAAGACAAAATGATACATGATAATATAAAATAATACAAGGCAATACAAGACAATGTAAGATAACACAATCAGTGCAAAACAACACAAGACAATACGAGTCAATACAAGACAAAACAATATAATACAAGATGGAACATGGTTTAACCAAAAGCATGTAAAGATGAAACTACGCTTGGTGCTGGTTTTATTGTATGCAACTTGCAATTCTATGGAGAAATAGACTTACATTTGGTTGCAAAACGAAAAGTCTATCAAGTTAGCTGATCCATTGAAGCATTTTTGGAAAGTTAACTAATTTGTCCTCTGTGGTACGTTCTTGTTGGTCCATTGTCGCTGCTTGCATTTATTTGCATCATTCTTATGATGTTCCAATATTTTAATCTTTCAAGGGATTGTATGCAATTTCTTGCATTATGTAAAGCGGCATTTAGACAAAATATTTTGCAAGGTGCAATATGTCTTAATTGCAACTTTATCAACTTGGTACTATTTTTTTTACTTGTATGTTGTAATTCTAGATATATGTCTAGTTATATATTAAAATCAGATCGGCTGATTAGTTCGAGCAGCGGCTCTCAAACTTTTTTAGTGACGGAACCCTTTTGGAAAGCGAAATACTTGACGGAACCCTACAATAAAGCAATAGTCTCTAAAAGTATATTAATAATAAACGTAGAATGTAACATATACTTATTACTTACTTACATAACAAGTATAAACTGTTTTTTATTTTTATTAATTGGTTGATATCAGGTTTGATAGAAGACAGTTGAAGTCTCATATCAGGTTCGGCGTCCAGTCAATTCCGGTATTTTGTTTTCGTGGCTGCATAGGTTGAGAATCCTGTTTCAATTTTGTATTCTGTTCTTCGGGAAAATACTTCTCAAAAGATGCGCGAAGTGAGATATTGGACCAATTCTTCAAATACATCATCTTGAAACATTTCTGAGTCGTTATCGCTAAAAAACTCACTGAGTAACGTAAAGCTATCTATTTCTCTCTTACTAACGCAAATAATCCAAAAAATTAATTTTCTATTAAAGGCAGTTATTTGTTACAGGCCTGGAACACTGTTGTCTGTTTACCTTGCAATGATGAATTTAATTCGTTCAGTTTTTGAAAGATATCCGCCATGAAAGACAGTCGGAACAACCAAGTTTTATCATACAAACGGTCTTTCAAATTAAAAGAAGTATCTGAAAGAAACATTTGTAGCTCGGCTTTAAGTTCAAATAGCCTTGTTAAAGTTTTACCCCGAGACAGCCATCGCACTTCTGTATGGAGCAGCAGTGTTTTATGTTTGCTACCATAATCTTCACACAATAATGAGAACAATGGGGATTGTAGTGGTCGTGATTTGATAAAATTAATAATTTTTACCGCTTCATCCATTACTAATTTTAGGTTTGACGGCATTTGCTTCATTGCTAGTGTTTGTCTATGCAGGAGACAATGACTGGAACCACAATTAGGTGCTTTTTTTTTGTATTCGTGACACGACTCCTGCTGTTTTACCCGTCATCGCCTTGGCCCCATCTGTACAAATGTCAATGCAATCGTTCCAACTGAGATTATTTTCTTCAAAAAATATATTTATTTCTTCTCCGGTAGTGTTTGTGGGCAACGGTGAACACATAAGCATGTCTTCTTCAAAAGAACTTTCATATGGATATCTCACGATAACCAGCAAGATAGCCACACCAGCGACATCAGTAGACTCATCCATTTGCAAGACGAATCGTGTTTTTTGTAGACGTGTAACTAGCTCTTGTTTGACGTAGCTTGCCAGATCATGAATTCGACGTGAAACAGTATCGTTTGATAGTGGCACAGTAGAAAGATGCTTTGTAGATTTTTCATCGAGCATACATTTTGTTATGTCTAACACACATGGTTTTATTAAAATCTCAGCGATAGTGTGCGCTTCACCTTCTTGTGCAATGCGATAGCTAACTAAATATGATGCCTTTGTGACCTTTTCATTGATAGTTTGGGTTACTTGCATCATAGTTTTTTGACTTTCCAATAACTGTTCTTTTTTACGTACAAAAAATTCTCTATTCTTGTCTTTAGACTGTACAGTTTCTAAATGTCGGCGCAACTTGGCAGGTGCCATGGAACTATGAGGAAGCAGTTTACTACATAACATGCAGAGAGGTGAGCCGTTGGAATCAACAAATCCGAAACTGATATATGATTCATCATACTTCCTTTTTTTCGCCTTTGAAACCGGCTTCGTTAGAAGATGTTATTGCAACACGTTTAACGCCTTTAAGTCAACGTTCCATTCTTCTTTATTAATAATTACTTGTCAGGGTGGTGGGGTCAAATTAACGCACGATCGTTACTGAGTAGAAGATTTTAGTCCAAAGAAGATATGTACAAAACTGATACAATCAGAATACAGCAGTAGAACAAAAAAAACTTCGTTTCTAGCAAATAGGTACGTATCGCTCCGAACGCTAATCGTCGACTGACTCGAGTGTCGAAGCGCGGTTGTCGCTTTTATCGTCCTAGCCTTGATCTCGAACATTCTTAAAAATACTCGAGTCGGCGCCTTTGAAAAATAAAAAGCCGAAATAAAAATAGAAATACAAAAAATGCGGTGTAAACAATCTCGACTTGTTTTGAAGTTATATAGCCGAAAGTCACTTGTTTACAACTATAGCGTCTAATCTCAGCGGCGGCTTTTATCAAAGTGACTGCGCGCTCACAAGTAGATATCGGCGGTCGGTTTTCATCAAGACAAAGGCTAAAGCGGCTTGCGGATCTCATCGGTGAGACATAAAGCATAAATAAATCACCTTAAACTTAAGTATTAAGTCTATTCTTTTTATCTAGGAGCGTGCCGTCCTGAATAAATATTTGGGCTACTGTAGAGATATATTTTTTTAATCTTCTGACTCTCGTATTTTGTATAGGGATCGGTGTAAGTAAAGAACTTGCAATAGGTTTGCCATCAAGTTTTATTGAAGAGCGGCGTGATGTTAAACTCTCCTCGTAAAATGCACTGTTTCAAGTTAGAATGAAATTACTTTACTGTGCTGGGTGGCGACTGAGTTCTAAATTCTTGCGGAACCCCTACAGGGGTCTCGCGGACACCTAGGGTTCCGCGGAACACACTTTGAGTATGGCGGAGTTAGAGCAACTATTCTGTTTCTGTGGTAAAGCTACTTAGTAACAGAAGAGTTAGTTTGCATTGTAACAGCCATGATACAACAGCGCAACGTCAAATAACGTGCAAGGCCCATCGTTTCCATCCCACAAGAAGTTGCATGCAAATTGTCTTTCTCCATATCAAGCGTTTTTTCAATTAGGTCAAGCAAAGCACAAACATAATTGAAGGATGTAGAAGGTTAGAAAAATAATAATGGAGCACATTTTTCCAGTTCTAGAAACAATGCCTACGTATAACCGTGTATTTTTGAACAGATTTTGACCACGGTATCGTTAGAAGGAATTATAGTATTTAAAAATAAAATGCAGTGGGAAAATCTACTTCAACATATAAAAATTATTATTTTAAATCATGATTTTAAAATGCGATATATAGATCTGATCAAATATCCGTCTTTTTGTTAAATATCAATGCTTCAAATACACTAGACGACACAATATAAAGTTAGATTAATCATCCTTGAAGATAACAAAGGGCTGGTAGACATGCCTTTTCAAAATATATAGAACAATCAATCCATTGTATTACCACAAACGGTGATAAGATAACAATATATCATTTATTATTTAAATATACAATGTTATCAATTTGTTAAAAAGTATGTGGGTATAATATGAAAGGTAACATACGTATATTGGACATTTTTTATTCTTGACATTTGAAATCGAAGGGATTATCAGTAGCGCAACTCTTGGTTAGGACTCTGACTCTGAGTGAATCTGACAGTTTCCGAACTAACATTAATTTCAACTATATTTCTGATAGTTTTTGAAATAGTTGTCTCAATAGATGAGAGATAAAAAACGCCAGCGACTACATTCAGGTCTTTTTTCCTCTCAACAAATTTTCAAAGTATTCTTATAACCTCTACTTATTTTGTTTTTGTTTGAAAATCATAAACTACCTATAAATTATTTTTGTTTTTACCCAAAACAAGTATTTTGAAATTAAAAACTATTGACCTATGGACTAGAGTCATGTCTTGAGAAGTTTTTTTCTTACAATTATATAGTTAATGCATAAATCTACACTCGTGAGCAAAAAAGTTAATTGAGGCAACACCCCTGCAATCTCTGGCAGTCACTGGCAAAAAAACTGAACATCAAATTGTATTCTTCCTAGAAAAATTTTAAGACTAATGGAATGATATAAAATATTGTAATGTTTCTTGCTCTCACAGTCCAACAATATGTTATGATGGGTAACCACCCATTTTATGCTTGTTTACAATAATGCTAATTCGGGGCAACTGACTCTTTTAAAAGATTATCTACCCTATACATCACCAAGAGTTAGCCATCAAACGTCAAACTCTGTTAGGATAAGGCCAGAGTCATCGAGAAGTGGCCGTGAGTCAATCTGATGTTTCCAGAGTGTACCGTCTTTTCCACTGGTGTTCATGTCCAACAAGAGCTCTGAAATTATATGACTAACCTTAAGTCAATAAGGCCAGTTACTGGCACCCCTACCGAACAGGCCCATCTACGATTATCTAGAGAACACGTTAATTGGACTGACGGACAATGAGGCTCCATTGTTTTCTCAGACAAAAGCAAAGGGTGTCTGCATGGTAAAAATAGAAGAGGATGAGTCTAAAGAAGATCTAGAGGAAGATTCGCGCACTGTTGCATAAAAAACCTAGCTTTTGGAGTAGACTACTGGGTGGTTTGGGCGGGTATTTCAATGGAAACCAAATCCGAGTTCGTTTTTATTGAAACTGGCGCTGGAGCTGGGGATACATAGAAGAAATTTAAGGGGATCACGTCGTTTCCTAAGTCAGTTTCAGCGGCGAAAACTTCCTCCTAATGCAGAACAATGCCCGTCTAGATACTACAGGTTGTGTACGGTAGTTTTTACAGGATGTCGAAATGGCTGCTTTGCTATTGCGTAGTCTGGACTTAAATCTTATCAAACATCTATGGGATGAACTAAAGAGAAAAGTTCGGGCTAGAAAAACAGCGCTATCTGAGGAATAGGACAGCATCGAACAAGATCGAATAAAGAAACTCATTCGATTCATGAAAAAGCGATTAAATACTTTTACTAGGGATAAGGGAGAAAACACTAAATATTGATAGGTTAATTTCAAATAAATTATTATTTGGACGAATTTAAGCTGATGTTTTCTTTACTGTTAATTCTAATCATTTGTCATTGTTTAAGATTCCTTTTGATTTGATATTTTTTCTTTACCAAAAAATAACTCGATAACAACATAAATCAATCATTATAATGACACTAATGGCTTTAAGATGCTAAAATCAGAAAAAAAAATGAAAACTACAGACTTTTCGCTATAGACTTTTGACAAGCAAGCCTGAGACTGGAGTAGATTTTCTTACTCAAGAGTGTATGTTCATATTATGTGTTTATTTAGAATAGATGTTTTTTCTTGAACTTTCACCTTATATGGTTTGTTCATGTTTACTAATTGTTTCTGGCATTTCTAGCTCGTTAGAGTATTTTATTCTCTGCGCTTAATTAGTCAATTATATAAGCATACACAAATGTTACGATCTTCTTTTTGTGCATTAAAAGGTAATCTACGTAGGTGGCTAAAGCGAATGGTGGCCTTAGACAATTTGATACGCATGGTTTATGATTGGATTTCCTTGGCGAAATATATATACACCAGTACATGAGAAAACATAGACGTACTCATAGTTATCTTTTATCATAGTTGATTCATAAATAAAAATAGTCAATTTCACAATGCAAAAAGTTGAGATAGCACAACAGAATCGATTTCACGAGACGAGGTGTATAGGAAAATTATTTTCGAATCAGTTTTATTTTTCAAAGCAAATATGTTAATTATTCTGTTCAAAGTTCTGTTCTTCAACTGGCATTACTTCTAACTGGTTTCTCACAATGTTTTGAATATTCACCAGAATTGCAAGCAACGCCCTTTTAAGACATGTTCCAATTTCGGGACAAGTCACGAGGGTTCTTGGTCATTACCAATCGTCTCAACAGTATCAACGCCCAGAGATGTTCTATTCACCAGAGACTTTCTTTTTTAAAACAACTTCCAAAGAAATTTAGGTAGCTGTACACTAGCAGGGTAGTTTTAAACTGGTATGGCTTTCAACTGGTTTGTCAAAGTGTTTTGATTCTTCACCACAATTCCATATGACGCTCTGCTAAAACATTTTCCAATTTGCCAAAAGCAATTACTTAGTATTTCTATCATCAAAATCCACCCATACGTTTATCCGATTGTCCTTCTGATATACGATAAAAGTGTTCACTCATCCTTCAGTTTATTAAACTCACAAGTCCAACATTGTTATTATTTTTTTAAATTGAAGATCTCCCTAACCTCTTTATTAGCAATTTTCCTGTTTTTCTTCCTCAAAAGTCATATAACAATGCTCTAAAAACACAACTGGCACTCTCAGATATAATGTGTTATTTTGAGGGAATTAAAACCACAGACTTAATATTAAAGATAGAGAAATCTAGATATGGAACCTTGTTCAGGTGCGATCGAACTGTTTATAATGATAGAAAGAACAATGGTATATCCATGATGTAAAGACTACAAGGTGTGCTATTGCGCACCAGCTGGGAAGCAGCCAATGAGAATTCACTCTCAAAATCACCCGCCAGTTTGGGAGCGAATTTTCATTGGATCTTGAGAGATACGCAGAACGAGTCGAACATGAACCCTCAGGAAGAACACACCTTGTAATCTTTACATCATGGATATATCCCTCTCTATCTCTCTTCCCTTTATTTTGATTGAATCGCCATGACTGGTTAGGAATTACAAGCGAGTCGAGAGAGGTAAACCGATGCTCTTTCTCCCTATTCTAATACTACCATTCCACTTTCATACCGCTCGCTCTATCTTCAATGTTAAGTCTGTGGTTGAAACTTGGACTGAGGAAGAGTAAGGGATAAACAAACCCGTCTATGACAGGTCAGTAGTATCAACGTTCTATTGTTGCCAGGATTATTATTTTTCTCACATCCCTTGTATATAATAAATATATTCAAATATTCTGATATATGAAGAGATTAAACTAAGTTTGCCAAACACAAATGCAGGTCTTGCATTTATAAATATCTGTATGCCAATGTAAACAAATGTAATCATGTGATCGACCAACCTCGACATATTCCGCCGATGAAAGGTGTATTTATATTGAAGCAAAACAAAATAAAGATTTTCAATGAAAAAGTGTTATGGAGAAATCATCACGATTATCATAAACATCAATTACCATTAGATTGTTTATTATTCAATACGAATATTCAACGTAATATGTATTACATAATTGATTATAGTCGAGAACTGAATTTTGCATTTGTGCCGTATCGAATGAATTCACCTGAAGGTAGTAAATATTTATTCAATAACTTAACTGAAGGTTGCCAAACAATATCCCTGTGCTTTACTAGAATATTACATACCTATGATAATGTATTTTGTAAACTGGGTGCCTTCCGGACATGGCCCGACATTGTTAAGATGAAGGACGTGACATGATTTTCTCAGGAAATTAGACATACGTTTCGACATTTGTAAATCAAATATTTTGTAAATATATTTGATCGCATTCAACTTTTTTTTATATACTATAAAATTCGAGATGATTTCGAAAACATGAATCTCCGATTTTGCTGAAATTAAGTTTGTCCTTGATTTGAAAAGAAAATCCCTATATTTAGTGGAATTTTTATCACTTTGAAGGGGGTTGGGATGCAAACGAAGCCTTGCTGGTGAAAATCCATTTAGGAATTACCTTCTCCAATCAAGGACAAGTTATAGCAAAAATTTGGGCAATATCGGGAAGTTCATCTAATCGGACCTTAATACCACGACTCTACTATCTACATTAAGTGCTCAAACACGAAGTTAAAGAAAGAATTTTAATTATCATCATAGGCCTCCCTCTATCTTTGCCATTGTGCACGGTTCTTAACAACTGTCATCCATATGGAACCCACCTTCTTAATATAGTCGGAACAGCATGTCGGAGGACGTTCTCTACTTTTAAAAGAATCTTTTCTCGGTTTTCACTTAATAATTCTTTTGGTCTACCAATTGTCTATTCTTCTAACCACGTGGCCTATCCATTTTAAGCTAGGTATTCTCACTTTCGCATCCGTTAAACCTGCCTTTTTGCGTTATGTTATATTTGTTACTCTGTCCCTCAGAGATAAACCTAGAATAGCTTGTTCCATTCTTCGCTGTATTACCTGGATTTTGTTTATGATAGCTTTTGTTAAGGTTACAGTTTCAGCACCGGTAAAACGCATTCTTGGAACCCTTTTCTCATGAAGCAAAAATGAATTTCGGAACTTAAGACATGATTTAGCTTATCAATGACGGCTCATGTTAAACTTATATTTCTGCTTATTTCACAGGTCTAGTTATCTCTGGTTATCTCTGTCAATACCGATATCGTGTCCTAGGTATTTGTAGGAGATTACTTATTCAATAGACCTTCTATACATGGGGCTTTACTTAACCAAGGTTTATCATGTATTCCGTTTTTGATTTATTTTGTTCAATCATATTTTTTTGGAGGCTCTAAGTAAATCATCAGGCAGAGCGATGGTCTCTCAGCGGTATTGTTTAGCACTGCAGTTGAAGGCATAATAAGGGAATGTAATATCGATAGGAGTATCATTAATAAATCTTATTTTATTCATATGATTTCTATTATTGGGGTTAATTAATAGACACTGTATATCACGTTCTTAATTTATTTAAATACTATACACTACACTAACTTGTAATAATTCATTTATAATTTAACTAACTTAAATAATTTAAATTCTCGATTACTTTGACAATTCGTTCTGTTCACTATTTATTATAAACAGAAACTGTACTACGCTACAGAATCTCCTTTTATATCTAAAAATAATTCTCCAAAGATCTAGAAAAATAAAGAAACAAAACCAAATAAATAGACCTTCCTAGGAATTATTCAAAAGAAGCAATATACATGAAAATCCAGTGCTATAAAAAGTTATATAAAAACAAAGATCAAACGAATTCCGGGGATTTAATGAAAGGCGGCGCGTCCGCCGAATTTAAGAATTCGACTATGCCCAAACAGTTGTTACATACGCCGCTAAAACTATGAGACAATAATTGGGAAAATTCATGCACCAGTGAAAGTTGGAAATAATGAGTATAGGGGACTTATGACTATGAAATTAAAAATATATTAGAAAATGAGGATACAGTAAATACAATTAAAGCGAAAAGAATACAATGATATGGACACATTATACGAAAGGGAAAACGGCAGAGTACAAGAAAAAATATAGAATGGAGGCCGAACGAGAAGATATTGTCAGATAATCCAAAGAATAGATGGAAATATACAAGTTACGCAAAATTTAGGAGTACGTGACTGGAACAATCAGATGTAGGACATGCAGAAATGGACAACAATATTCAACTGTAATTCAGTAGTGTTAAAATGCTTACCGGCAACCTGGAAACACCTTCCACTTCGCTCCAATACTACTTCGCCCAACAATAAAATCTCCTCTAAAACCCCCCGAGAAGCCGATCTCCGTACATTTATTAGCCCTTCCGCCAATAATATACTTTCCATGTGCCTCAAAACCCTAAAACCCGCCAATAGGTCCTCTATAATTACAAGGTCCAGGCGGCTAGCTCACCAAATAGCTCAAGACAAGCAGTGAATGTGATAGTGTCAACAGTTTCTCGATGGTAAGTATATTATTTTTGTTTTCTATTTTTAACATTTCATAATTTTTTGTTTCAGCTTTTCATTTCACCGCGAAATCCACAGGAGTAGGCAGATTGAGGCCTTGGAATTAACCAAAAAAAGGGATGATTCGTTGCGTGGAGTAGACATATCGATACAACGGAATCGTATCACTTCTTACAAATGATAAACGAACAAACACCCTATAACCACCCTTTTCTTGATAATGACTCCAAAGTGAGAGCCGAAACGTCGAGAATCATCACTTCTGACATTGTTGACACAGTCTGAATTAGTATAATGTCGTAGGCGGATCTGAGGTAATTAAGTCTTTCGCCGACTATATTAATACCTTTTTTATATTCAATTTTTCTAGTTTCCTTCAACATATATTCCTGAATGTGATGAATAGTTTTGGTGAGATGACGTTACCTTTGTCGTATAGGTACTGTTTTATAAGTGCTATTCATTCTATAGACGGTCACAGCTGTCAGCATTTTACTATATCAAACGCCTTTTCATAGTCTACGAACACCAGAATGAGGGATTTGTTATATTCTACGCTTTTCTCTATGAGCGTTTTCATGACTTGCAAATGTACCATACCCTGATCTACACCCAGGCTGTTCTTGGGGATAAACCTAACCAAAGGTCCAATTTAGACCTTAACCTGTTAGTGACAATACGCATAAATTATATATATATATATATATATATATATATATATATATATATATATATATATATATATATATATATATATATATAGTCGGTGCCATTGGTAAATTGTTGTACTTTTTTTTATCTTCGCCCTAATACTAAAATTAAACAGAGTGTTATTTCAATACTTCAAGTATAGTATATTTTACACCAGATAAAATTACCCGGTAAAATAAAGCGTATAGGGTTTCATCATGGTTGATTGGCTTCTGTATATATTTCATTATTTATTTTCAAATATGTTGGTCGTAGTAGGTGTTTCCCAACTACCAGTGCCTTTATGAGAGTGTCAGAGTGACTTTTTCCGGATTTCATATTCTTGTGAGTACACAATGTATAAATTTTCTTCATAGTTATACAAAATTTTATCAACATAACATCTTGTCTAAGTCATAAAAACCGTGGAGGTCTAAAAGAAAGTGCTGGAAAAATTATGCGGACATATTCAAAACAGATGAGAGGCACTAAAAACATGTTTTTCGAGGAAAAAAATAGTAATATTAGATAAAAAATGCGAGAATTTCAATGCACTGCGATTGTTTATCATATCTTCTTCACGTTTTAGGTCCAGAGCATATTTTTTTTCCATTGAACTACAATTTTATTATTTAGTGGCTAGACTCCAATGTCAATTTGTACTACTAGAAAACGATTGGGGTTTAATTGGAAAAAAATTATTTAACCACTCCATAATGTCCTAATAAGTGTTTTTCATCTTCGAAAAAATTGTGAGATTTTTAAGCTTTTTTATTTTTGCTTTTATCAAACTTTCAAATAATCATATATTTTTCTGTAAGGTCGATGAACTGTCCAGCTTTGGTGAAGAATCGATATTTCTACAGGGCGTACGATTTCAATAGCAACATTTTTTTTTTTAGATAGAATAATTGCAATAGAAAAAATAATTAGCAGTGTCTTTTAGTTATAGTTGTATTATTCAGATCAAAAAAGTAATTGTATATGTTAAGTTCATTTTCCAGGCTCATTATGAGTCAACCAACCGAACGTAGCAGACTTATAATTCCTGTAACGAATCCTTGTGAGTATTCGTTTAGTTCCAGCATTTCGAGGGAACGGAAAAGAAGAGTGAAACAATTTCAGTGTTGTCTATGTGCCTTATTTTTGTGAGTAATCATTCTATCATTCATTAAAAAAACCAAAAGCTTGTGCTTGTTAAAAAACTCATACAGTTCAGTTTAAAAAATTTTAACAAACAATCGGAGTCGATAACCTCAAAATTTGACAGCTGTCGTTTTAATGAAGGAAAATGTAAAGTACCTGTAAAGGAAAATATGGACACGAGCTATAACGCCTATGTGTAGAACTTTGTCCTTTTCTATTTTCTCCTTTCAAGAAATTAATGGCGCCCGCGCTTGCGTGCGGTATCTGTCTCTCCTGTCATGTCGTCTCGCGAATGTAAAAGAAACAGACCAAACTTGAATTGAACATTGCCATTTGACTCTTCTCTTATTGTAATTTCATTATTTATATCTAAGAATGTTTTCTTCATAAAACTTTGACTATAATGTACCAACATATATGTCCCAATAGTCAATAACATAGTTCGATCATTTGAATAGACCGCTTTTTCAAACGTTTCTCTTATTGAGGCCACCATCAATTTCTTAGTTCAAGGCCAACCAATCGCGTGTCAAGACTCTACTATACAAGAATTTTAGGAAGATCTGATTTGTGATGACCCCTATCCGTCAGACTAGGGACTTTTCATCCAAGTTATATGCTTATGCTTTATCTTCGGTAAAATACAATTCAACTATTTTTCATAGCGAATTTTAACGGTTATCGTAAACTGAATAGGAACTAGTTTGGTATTAAAATTAGATTAGAACTCAGAAATAAAGTATTTAATTTATCTGATTAATTATATTAGTACAAATTACACCAACAAATAATTATCATTCATAGAAACTACAAAATTCCTTTATATTTTTAGATCTATACTTTTGGTAACAATAATCATCACAGTGATATATAGCATAAACGCGAACCGAATCGCTAACTCTACAATTCCTGAAAATGACGGTAATATTACGGTAGAAACGTCAGTTATTTCTTTTATTTCTACGACTTTTCCATTAACGGACAAACAAAAGTCAAACAAAACATTGGAAGATATTGAATTATGGAATGAAGCGATAGAGGAAGGAAAGAGAAATTTACTTGAAAAAGATAAAATTGAAGAAGCTATTCCATCTCTAAATATTCAAAGTCCAAGTTATCGACATCAAAGAGTTACAGCTACCAGTAAACGTGGAAGAGAATTATCTAGAGTTGGATTCGTTGAAGAATTCGCTACAAAACACATATATAGGTAATTAATTAACTATCAATTTGTAACAGCTTTGACCACACATAAATATAACTGTTTTTATTTTCACAGAAACGTAGATAACACAACAATTGATATTATGTGTCAAAACCAAGGTATTCCGTCTGGAGAATATTGCCAAAATAAGACTATACAATGTAATATATTCCACAAATATAGATCTTTCAATGGAACGTGTAATAATTTAAAAAAGCCATTGGATTACGGTACAGCTTATAGACCATTTAGAAGAATGTTACCGCCAAATTACGCAGATGGTCAGTAGATCGATGTTTTTAATAACTTGCTTTACATTGCAAATTATACATCACCTCCTATGCATTATTGATTTCTTGCTTATTCAGACGCATTTTTTTCTAATTTTTACTTTATTATCTGATATTATACATAAAATAAATGTTTTTTAATGTCTATCGAGTTTAACAGATGTAACTCAAAAATGAAAATTGTTATTCTAATACATGTCCTTAGTTTGTATCATTAACACAGCATGAGAAAATTTGTACATATATGAGGCTTTTGATAATTTTTTATAAAATTTCCATAAAAGTGTAAAACTTGCTCGAAGCCTTATAATTTTGTGGCTGTCGCTTGAACCAAAAACAGTATCAACGATCAAAGTGGGAAATTAACTCTGTGTGCCATAATAACCTTTGCAAGTACATACATTACCGGTCAAAAGTTTTTGCTCACACTATAATCAAAATAATACACTTTAACAAATTTCTCTCTCATATTGTCAAGCGAAAGTCGAAACGGTATCTTCTTACAAACCAAAAATAATAGTGTCTGTTATTTGCATGTTTATATTTTGTTAGCTCTGTGAGACTCAAGAGCGTCTCTTTTTGGACCAAGAAAAATTTTTGTGTAGTTCACATTCTAATTGTTTTCATTCCCGATCTGCTTTGAGTACTTCTATAGTGAAAAGGATATTGAGAGAAGCTGGCCTTTGTTTAGACGTCAAAATAAAATTAAGTGGTTGCATTGAGTTGAAGAACATAAAAATTGAACGCATGAACAGTGGGAGAGAGTTTTATGGAGTGATAAGTCGAAGCTTGAGGTTTTTGGGTCTAAGAGAAGAGTGTTTTTGCACAGATCAAAGGAAGAATGGATGTTAGATCCATGTGTAATCCCGATTGTAAGGCACTCTCGATGATGGTTTGGGGATGTTTGGGAGTAACGACGACTGGAGACTTGGTAAATATTGAAGGGATTTTTAAGAAAGAAGGCTACAAAAATATTTAAAAATGTAGTACGTTTTAACCAGCGCCTGGTCAGTAGAAAATTTATCTTCCGGCATGAAAACGATCCTTGAAGCTGTGCAAATAGTATTTCAAAGAATTGGAAAGAAAGAATGCACTGGAACTATAGATTTAGCCGTCACAATCGCACAACCGCAACCCGATTGAGTTGTGGGACAAATTGAACAGAGAAGTCAGAAATGCCAAAATTGTGCAACGAAATAATAAACATCGATTAATTGAAAATTTAAACATATAACAATTACAGACTATAGTTTCACTATTACTATATTCTAATCTTTATATGATCTTTACAATATAAATATCAGAATCTATCGTATTGTTTTTATTTGTTGTGTATCACACAAAGTATAAGGTGGGCAAAAACTTTTAACCGGTAGTTTATTTCTAATGCAGCATAAGTGTAATTTTAAGAGGTATAGTTCTTCCAACATCAATTGCAGACTATAAAAACCCTTGCCGACAATTTTGTTTGATCTACCATAGGCGTAGATACCTCATTTTATAAATTTATTATTTTTATAAATACTTTTGAAAATATGTATATCTTATGCGAGAAAGTATTCATTAAAAGGCAATTGAATCAATATAAATTGGACGGCATTACACGCTGTTATTTAGACAGATGCACTTAATTGTAGTTCTATTAGGAACTTAGAAAAAAATCATTATTATACCTCGTTAACTTGCTACAACTGAATACCAAACGATAAAACGTAAATAAACGTGTAAAATCTACCTGCCTGTATGGGCGTTTGGTTTGGTTTGAATCGTCAGAACTAGAGTCATCATTTGATTGAATTATGATGGGTTGTAAAGAGGGTGATACCACATACTCATATTCTTCTTTGATAACATGTTCAACACAGTTTTCCAAAGCTTTTGGCGGTATGCTGATAGAACTTTCTTAACGGATTCTCCAATCTGTTTACTCAGTTCTGGTTCAGGTTCTCAGTACTACATTTTCGTAATCCTGATTTTACGTTTTTCCATATTAATCCCATAGTGTTAAATATCCAATAATAAGGAGGTATTCTGACAATATTATGACCCTGCTTTTTGCACAACTTGTCAATATAATAATTTTTTTCTAACTTTAGACCTTTAATAACAGTAAGCAATTCTTTGTTTGTTACTACCAATAGGTATCTTAAGGAGTAGCTGTCATATCTTCATGATAATCAGCTGCACAGTTTTTAATTTTTTTAACAGATATTAATAAAACATTAAGGAGGAAACCGTCTTTGCTTCAAATGTGTACTATTATAATGCGTTTCAACTGTCAAATCATGTTTCATCTAGATAAATTATGTGTCTATTAGAACTGGTATAATTGTATTTTGATTAATCTGCTACCTTTTGCTGTATTACTTCTAATGTTGCAGCCCTGTTCTCCTTATATAAACTATAAATTGTCCTACGTATAAAATCTTGAGTAGCTTTGTCAACTGATTTTAGTTTTTCTTTACATGTTTTTCGGTTCTGTGAATGATCCACAGCAACCCTTTCCATGACTACTCGATAAATAAAAAATTTATTTACTCTAGTTAATTCAGCAATTCTTATCATGATTGCATTATAAGATTTCTGAGTATTATCCTTTTTTAAACATTCGAATATATTTAAAATAACTTGCTGAGTTTGTATATCTAAATCTTTATTATTAAATTCATATCTGTCTTTATTCTTACCACACTGAGCAATTTCATTGTCTTCATTTGCCCAGTCTGAAGAACACCATATATCTATTTATTTAAAAAAGTTTATGAAATAAATAAATCTCACCAAACGAAGCCAATGTTAATCGCAGACTGTCTCTTGCAGAAAGATTTCGAAGATATTGTGTACACATGCCTTCCGACAGCTTCGGCCAAACAATTTGATGTTTTCATTGGTAAAAAGTGGAGATGATGAGTCCCCGTGGACTGACGATTTGCTAGATGTTTTATAGGGGAAGTAAAAATTATTTTTCATTTTTAAATTTGGTGCCATGCGTATTTATGACAAATTGATTGTTCCTCGCATAACTGTCGTCTGCAATTGACATTGGAAGAGCTATTACAATTTCCTATAATCTTCAGTCATTATTAATAACAATGTAACTTCCTTAAATAATCAAACTTTTAGATAATATGATGAAGAAATAATTTTACGAAAAAAATTACGTTACTCATATCTTAGGAAGTTTTAATCATTATCAAATTGATAAATATATTGCAGCAATTAGCAAACCGAGAATATCTGAAACCGGAGAACCTTTACCATCGGCTAGGACAGTTAGTTTAGTTATACACCGACCTTATTACAGAGATGATCCCAAATTTACGGTTATGTTAGCAGTATGGGGTCAATTTCTGGATCACGACATAACTGCCACAGCTTTGAGTCAAAAAGTGGATGGAAGTACAATATCTTGTTGCGGTCAAAACAGTACAACCTCTCCAGAATGTTTTCCAGTGTATATGGACGAAAATGATCCTTTCAGGTATATGATATAATCAATAATCTTAACAACAAGATTCTAAGTGTAAGTTTTAGAGAATACAATGTGAGTTGCATGGAGTTCGTTAGATCTGCTCCGGCTCCTACTTGTTGTCTCGGACCTCGAGAACAAATGAATCAAGTAACTTCTTATATCGATGGTTCTGTTGTATACAGTGTTGACGAAGATTTTGCGAAAAAGTTACGTACTCTGAAAAATGGGATGTTGAAAGTCTTGGTTACATCAGATGAGAGAACACTTCTACCAGTTTCTGATGATTTAAATGACGGATGTAATCGTGAAGAATATGAGATAAATGGAAAATATTGTTTTTTAACAGGTCTGATATTGTTTGTTCCTAATTCTTGCAATAAAACAATTTTAAATGTAGGTGATGCTAGGGCGAATGAAAACTTACATCTAACTACTATGCATTTATTATGGGTCCGTCAACATAACTCGATTGCATCGAATTTATCTAAACTCAACTCACATTGGGATGACGAAAGGATTTTTCAGGAAACCAGAAGAATTATTGCAGCTCAGATACAGCATATTACTTATAACGAGTTTTTACCAATTTTATTGGGTTAGTAGTTTTAGAACTCCACAAGAATGAATCAAAATATTATTCTTTTATTTTACTAATTAAAAAAAAAACAATAAACTGAAATTTAATTTACAGGCAAGAGCCTAATGAAGAAATTCAATTTATACCCGAAGAAGAAAGAATATTTTAAAATGTATAATGACAGTTTAGATCCCAGTATAGCTAATAATTTTGCAACTGCTGCATTTAGGTTTGCACACTCCATCATTCCTGGTCTAATGAAACTTTTGGCTAATGATACATCTTCTCCTGATTATATTCAAATGCATAAAATGTTATTTAATCCTTTTGATTTGTACGAGCCGGGTGGTTTGGATAAGACCTTGAGAGGTGCGATGAATACCAATATACAAGCTTCAGATTCCTATTTTACCAATGAGGTAAGTTATTTCCAAGTACTTTGCACCAAATTGTTATCTATATCAAATGAATACCTGAAATGATAATTATGGTACTAAATGTTCTATTTCAATAACCATTATCAATTATTTGAAGATTTTTTTGTATTAAATGCAAGCATATGTTGTTTATCATTGTTTATTATCGGTGACATGTATATTATTGAAGGTAATAAATTTGGACATGATGGAAATGAACAATTTTTCTCTTTTAAATGTGTGTTTTAGTTAAAATCTCACATGTTTGAAAGAACCGTTGAACAAACCAAACAACCAAAATTGTGTGGACTCGACCTTGTATCTTTAAATATTCAAAGAGGTAGAGATCATGGATTACCTGGTTACACAAAATGGAGACAACATTGTGGTTTGAAAAAACCCTCGAATTTCAAAGATTTACAAGATGAAATGGATCCAGATTCTTTACATAATATGGAAATGATTTACAAGTAGGTTGAAAAATCACAAACAAAATTGATTCAATTGTTCATAAACATTTGATACATTTAAAAAAATTTATGTTGATAGTATCTGGTAAAAGAAAAATGCACGATATCCACAAGAGATGTTCTCAATTAATAATAATGGAGAGCTTTTTAAGTAAACTAAGTAAAATTTGTTCACCACAGCCTCTTTCGTATTTAAAACAAAATATACATCAAATTTTTATGAAAAAGTTGTTTCGTAAACCATTGTTCAGTTTCTTCTCCTACTTTAATAATATTTGGCATTTATGTAAAATTTACAAAATTGTTTACATCACACATAACCAAAATATCGTCTTCAGACTGAATGTGAAACTGTTTTACCTTCAGTCTCTGAAGACGATAACTTGGTTGTCGAAATGCGCGTCAGACAGTGTAATTGTGAGTGTTGGTGTAAATAGTGTTGAATATCACCAACGGTTCCAGAAATTCCAACTTGTCCGATTCATAAACTTGACTTTCCGTTTGCTGTCTATTGACTCTATTCATAAACTTAGCCGACGTTGCTGCCGTTAACAAAAAATTGTATTCTTTTTGACATGTGTACTTACTGCTTTTTGTTTTTGTAATATTTTTGTTTGTTATCCAGTATTTATGGACGATATTATGGGAAATAACGAGGAGTTTTTTTATTGGGAGCATTAGGCAAAATCACGTGACAAGCGAAAATGGATGTGATTGTTTTTTCCTATTGCCACGAACGGCACCAATAGCAGACCGATCGACAAACAGCAACTATGAATGGTCTCATACATTTCAATGTTTTTAATTTTGTAACAGCAAATGTCAACAGTACCGGCAAACTGAAAGTCAAGTTTCCTTTATTCACATACAAAGATGTGTTAAATTTATTGTTGTTATTGGGGGCTGGGAACAATAAATAACATTATATTTCAATCTATACACTTTATTAGAACTGGCGAATACAGAAGTAATAAAACGTGCTTTCTTATTTATTACTAACAGCTTGACAACTAAAAGTTAGGTTAAGTATACTGATTTGAACTCTCCTTATTTACAGAATTTGATACAGAACTATAATATCTTAATTAGATGCTTCTTCTTACCTCCACCCTCCATACTAAATATAACTTACCAATTAAATTGTTTTTTTTTTCTTTTTATTTAAGCAATATCGATGACGTAGATCTATACACTGGCGCACTTAGTGAAAAACCGATAAAAGAAAGCATTTTAGGACCAACTATAACGTGTTTGATCTTGGATCAGTTTTATAGATTAAAACATGGGGACCGGTTTTGGTACGAAAATCCTCATCCACCTCAAGGATTCGCAATGGATCAACTCAACGAATTACGTAAAACAACTTTGGCGAATATAATTTGCGACAACGCGGACAATTTAGAAACTATTCAAAGAAAAGTAATACAAAAAGTTGGAAAAAACAATATTTATGTCAGTTGTAAGGACATCGAAAGAACAAACCTTGAATTATGGAAAGAAAATCTAACTCGCTTGGATTTTGTTACAGATGAAACTAAAATTATTGTTAAGAAATCTATAGTTTAAATTATTTTTTTTTCTAATGTTCGTATTAATGAATTCCAATAAATTTTGTTCTGTATATTATTCCAATAACTAAAGTTTTTATGGCAATATAATGTTTTTTTGTTAAAGTAGGTAATACATCAGAAGGCCCATTTCACATCACAGTTTAAGTTTCCCAGATATTAGTACTTTTATATTTACTCACAATAAAAATTGTTTGGGAAATAGGATATTTCAAAGTAATAGCTGATAAAAATGAAAAGAAAACTAATTGAAAAATATGAAGTTTATTCATTGTAAATATAAAATTATTCATTGTAAAATTAATAACATTATGAACACAAAGCAAAATCTCATTTTGTTCTACTCTTTTTTGATAAAAGTTACAATGCAGGTACTGGCTGTGCTACAGACTTTGCTTAGTGTTGAAATTATATAAAAACAATACATCTATTGGACGGAATCGATAGCACGATACAGTAAAAAATACAGAATGTTTAAAAAATATATATAAAAAATCAGATCTGATACAATCGAATACTGAATCAAATCGTTTTTGATTCGAGGTGCCTTCGTTTAATAACCCCTATATAACAATAAAAAATAGACAAAATTCATATAAAAATATAGTATTGTCACGACTGTTTATAAACGAACTGTACCGCTAATGAGATAGTAATGCTTAATATACTAATTTGTATATCACTAGCTGCGCTGCGAAAATATTGTGGTTCCCCTGAAACATACAAATTATTAGACAAATTGTCCAATAGATATCTCCTAAAAAAAAAAAAAAAACGCCAAAATAACAACAACTAATGTCCTAATACGCCAACTATAGTGCAATTGAGTGCTGTAAGTTATTACAAATATGTACTTTGAATAATGCTATGTTAATTAGACAGTTTCAGATAACAACTAACTATAAACTACATGTGTTACTAAAAAAGCAAAACCAGGTATTAAAAATAAACAATCCTCCACCAACAATAACAAAGTTTCTAAAGTCTTAACCCACCCATTTGGAACTGCTTTTCTGGCGAACTCATTCTCCCATCTCCACCATTTGAGTACGCTAGAACTCTTAACTTATAAACCTTTCCAGGAGAAAGATTGGTAACATAACCTTCTAAATTTCCTCCAAAAGGTATGATCGTATCATTTGCTGTGCTTAAATCTTGATCACTCTCCCAAACTCGAATCTAAAAAAAGGTGAATACATTTATTTTAAGAATTATTCACAATTTTTACTAATTTATTATTTCAATAAATAATTGTAGAACTTGGAATATACTTCTAAAGCCAAAATTGATAAGTTGTCCATCATAGTCTAGTATATTACATGACAATGTGAATGTGTAAAAACTAAGAAATTTAAAAATGTATCAAAGTATTAGATAATGGTATAAGTAGATCTACCTTGTAACCTTGCAATGGTTCTTCCTCCAATGAAGGTTGAACATAACGCCAAACAACTTTAACTGTGGAAGGATTAATACCATAGACCATAACAGAAGAAGGAGGCTTTTGAGGGGCCTTTCTATAAGTACGTTCTGAAAAATAAATAAAAAATTGTTAAGAACCTCACAGGTAAATTGAAATTACTGAATTTCTTACCAATGAAACGTTCACTTTCAGGTCCTTCTCCAGCTGAATTATAAACCATGGCTTTAACAAAATAATATGTATCTGGTTGAAGACCAACGATAAGAGCCCATGGTCTTGTTTTTCTGGACAAGTAGTAGACAGCATCTTGTTCATTGGAACCTTTTTTCCAATACTTTATCTACATCAAAGCAAAGTATTATCTATTATATGCTGGATCTATTTGGATTATTATTATATTTTATCAAATTTACAAAAATATTTAAGGAAAGCATGTGAAAATTTTATAAATTACTTACTCTATGGCCAATAAGTTTTCCTCTGATACTTTCTCTACTTTGATCAACTGGTACCCAACTGACATTAAGAGCAGTCGAGTTGAAGGATTTAGCCACAACCAATTGAGGAGCAACTTGTGGCATGTCTTCGGCAGAATAAATAACTACTTCATGACTAATTGGTCCTGCACCTTCACTATTAAATGCCTGTACTTTAACTACATATTCGGTATAGTAATATTGAGAGTCAATGTAAACAACAGCTTCTCCAACATTACCATATTCTTCTAACTTCTGGCTCTTAAACTCAACTTCACCATCTTTTCTTTTCCAGAATATTTTATAATGAATTCCAGGTGCATTCTGTTCATCTGCTTTAAGAGGATCCCATCTTATTGTGAGATCACCAATTTTTCCACCACCTCCACCTATATTTCGAGGTGCAATATATGGTCTATCTGGTGGACTAGGGTATTTGGGACTAGGCTGAGATGGAGCTCCCATTCCTAAATTATTCCACGCTGCTACTCTAAATTCATGTACAGCCCAAGGTATTAAATTATTGTCGATAACAGCTTCCTTTCTTCTTGTGTATCTATCTATTTCAGAAGCCCTTACACCATGAGTTATGTTTACCCAAGTTTGATTCCAATTGGTTCTACTGCTGATAGTGTAACTATGAATTGGAGAACCGTTACTAGCACCATCTGTCCACTGTAAAGTAACTGATGTTTTTTTGATGTCCAATACTTTAACACCACCTGGAGGCCCAGGCGGGCCTTCTACAATTACCAAAGCTCTTGAAAATATTCGACCCACTGCAGATTTTACGACACATTCATAATCGCCGGTATCAGAGAATGTTGAGTTTATTATTCTTAAATAACCTCCATCAATTTTCTAAAAGAGAGATGAAGTTGAATATTTATAAACTGTAATGAAAAAAAAATAGAACAGAGGGAACAATTACATATTGGTTAGCAATTTAAAAGTACTATTCAACTCACTAGATGGAAAAATAGTATGGGAAAGTGTGAGGAAAATAAGAATCCCCTGAAAAAACATTGAAAAAGAAAAGCTATAAAATGATGGCCATCATTGGCTAGATAAACCTAGAACCAATAAAAATAGATTAATATATACAGACAATAAGGTAATAGTATTAGATATTTTTAAGAAAATAGAAGTAGATATGGATAAATACAAGACCTGAGAATGAAAATAAATAAAAATATATAAAAGGAAAGTAATAAATAAAAATGGAAACATGAGAAAGATTTAATGAAAGGACAAAGAGTAAAGTTATCTTATTTGAATATCTGGAAGTGGGTAATTTTAATAGAAGATGGAAAAATAGATATAGAGATAGCAAACAGTGTAATAAAATCCAATCAAATATACTATAAGAAATGAAGTAATCATAGAAAAGCTGGAAAAGGAGCCAATAAGAAACAAGATAGTTAAAAGATGATTAAACTGGTACAGACACACGAATGAGAAAATAAACTGAAGAAAACATAAGGACAGAAGGGTACCCTGGAAAACTTGGGTAAAGACGTTACATTAGAACTTAACCATTTATTTTTAGCCTTGATAAAGATCAAATAAAAGATCAAAACGTTGGCATTTTAAAAAACTCTTGGGACAGTTTTATTTTGAGTCCTCAACCTGCAACACTATTTGAAATTACATACTAGGAAGGACAATAATATTAACAATAACATGAACTGTAATAATTTTTACTTACTATACGGTTGTAGGAGTTTCTGACATCAATATCACGTATTATCATACCATTATGTTTCCATATGTAGGCAATATCTAACATTTCATCAGTCACTGCATAACAACGCAAGTCAATATTTCTACCGACAGATGTTACTATGGTTTCCCTCAAAGGCTCAACAAGGCGGGGACCTCCTATAATTTATATAATATTTTCATATGTATTTATAATGGTGCAAAAAAATGCTGAAAAAAAATCAATTGCGGTGCTTCCACTAACGACTATAATATCGTGACAAGCAACGAATCGACCTTATGAGTCTTTCAAGACGAGCAAAATCTAACAAAAGTTGTTCGCACATGAAGCAAATGGTCGCCTCTTCATTCTGAATAACTGGACATATCCCCACCGTTCCATAAGTGATGTAGAATGGTCTATTCTGATTTGTAAACCAGCATTTATTTACCAGAAGTGCTCAAAAAAATCAAGGAAACGAATCGTCTCCAGAAAGTCTTATTCACGCAGATCAAAAATACATTGCGAAGTCAACGTTTTTCTCCACCTGAAGAAGTGGTTGATGCGTTCAAATCACGTTATGTGTACTAACCGCCAAAGTGTACTAATATCAATGGAGAAAAAAAGCCATATCCAATTATAAGTATTAGTTTTTATTTGTCTATCTCAAAACTTAAGTAGCAACCCTCATATCTTATAGCAGACAAATTAATCAGTCCAACAATGATAAAATATTAGTTCAATTTATTGCAATGTTTCAAATAATCATCATGGTACATAAAATTTTTGTTTATATTGAAATAAAAATTTTATTTGGTTCAAAACAAAAAAATGTGAAACATACATCAATAATGATTTATTTGATATTTTCTGTGTATATGTATATATAACTCATTCTTCAATTTCTTATTTCTTCGATCTTTTGATATGTTTATGCTTCTAAATGTTCTTGATTTTTGGTCTCTTTTGATTTAAAATTAGTTACTTTTATAATTTTTTAAAGATAGATGAAAATAAGACGTTTCGACTTCTTTTAGTTTTTATATAAATATGATATTGACATTAACAGTTTACGTATTTATATTAATCAATAGATCACCTAAATCATGAGTATCAAAATAAGAATAAAATCAAAATAAAAATTTGTTTTAACAAGAAAGATTAATTTTTCCTTAGTTTTTCATCTCATAAATATGTAGCAGTTATCAATTAAATTATTTGTAGTTGTATTAGAATTTACAAAATAGAGCTATAAATATTACTTAGACTATTTAGGTCTTTCTTATTATTCATAGCATTTTCTTTCTTATAACTGTGAACATTTATAAAAATTCTCTTTTTCACGTATTAGATTCCGTTCCAAGGTTTTTGAATCTTTATAATTGAATTTATGTTTTTTTTCGTTGTTTGTTAAGGCGGTAATGTATGGCCGACGAATATTTTCGTCGACTGTACAACGAAAGTTCGGAAAGAGATACCGCTCTAAAATGTAAATGAGCGTTGTGTAGCTAAAGACATGAGACGACGTAGAGACACTTTTAACTGAAGTACAGATGTTCGACTCAATTTTGTTGCGGGCGACTGTCCCTTACACTGTTATTAATAATTACTCACAGAAGTGAGTAATTTAGAAATGCTGAAGATTACTCCTTAAATATACTTGAAATATCAGGGTTGTGCCTAAACAGACTGGACAGAAAACAAAAATTAATATTTACTTAGTTTAAAAATATTATATTTCTAATTACCTAGGCACGTATAGTTTCTCAATAATATGTTTAACGTTTAAAATTTTCTGTTATACACCTTTTGCTAAATTTAATACTATTAAACAGTTTTTCATCTCCCATCGGTGTCCGTTACTATTAACAATATAAACCCGATAAATTGCGAATAAAAGTGGACGTTGAATGTTTGTAAAATCAACGCGAAGGGAAGCGTGGCCGGTTGTTAAGTCTGGATGCACGATTTTGGTGGTAGACCACCCTTAGCTGAGCACTTGGGTGAGAACCAAAGCTATAATGATAAGAGATGAAGTGTTTTACGTAATATAAACAAACTCCCTACATAAAGTAGAGAGATTTTGACCTTGTATTATAAGGGACAGTCGTTTAGTGAACTTTGTCTTGAAAACACGTCTTTTCATTCTCGTATTTTCACGAAATTATCTTACAGTTCAGTGCAGTGCAAAAAATACAAAAGTGAATTTGACTATATTTGTGTGGCGAGACTTATTCAAGCAAATATGCCAAAATACAAAACCAATTTAACTCCTGGCAGTGGACGCAAGCAAAGTATACGTCAGAGAATGAAAAAAATTCGTGATAGCAAAAGGTAGGTGAAAGTGCTTCAAACCAAAATAAAAAAGTGATATCTTACAAACCGAGCGCAAAGTGTTAAAAGCCGAGCCGAAGGCGATGTTTGCAGGTGCACTTGTTTATGAACTTTTGAATATGAGTTTTCATAATCATTTCCGAAAAACTGTAAACGGGGGTCTAAGAACTGAAGAATTGGTTGGTACAGTCACAAAGAGATTAATTCATTATCACTTCAGAAAAGAATTATTATTGTATTGTAATGAACTGCTTTGAATTAGATTACAAAGAATTGAAATGAAGTAAATTTTTATGCAACGGTGGAATTTTTTCGAATTGTTAAACATTGGATTAAAATTAGTAAAGATTTCATTTGAAGTGGTAAAGATTGACTTTGAGTTGGTAAGAATTGAATCTGCATTCTGAAAATTGCATTTGAATTGGTACGAATAAAATCAGATTCCAAATGATTTGGAAAAATGTGTTTGGGATTAATTGAATAATGTTAATTTACATGAATTGAATAATTGTATCAATACTGAATGCAGTTGAAGTAGAATTGAATTGTACACTTTTATTTATGGTACTTGTTAGCACCTTGACTGTAAATTTAATACTTTCACAAAAAATTTTATCGCCAAGTTTGATACATATGTCAGATTTGGTATAACACCTGTCTTATAAGTTTATTTATTCAGTTATACATATAATACCACTTTTCTTGTTATGATGTGTTTACGGAAATGATTCCGAAAAAATATTTACTTGCAGAACAAGGCAGTTACTTTGTGACGAAAATGTAACTCCCAGACCGATAAATGTGGCTACAGAAGAAATAAACATTCCAAGTACTAGTAGTAGTGCTACACCACCACACCAGGATGTACGAGAAGAAGTTGCAGCTACTAGTAGTAGTGCTACACCACTACCTTTTAGAGAGGAAGTACGAGTCGAAGTTGCGGCAACAAGCAACACGTATTTGCAGATAGAAGATGGTGTTCCAAAACAGCGAGAAAGTTTACATACCCCCACCCTACTGCAAGGACCTCAAGAAAAGTTACAATTCAAAGTAACAGGTCGGCGAATTGTGAATGTGAAACATTTTTTCAATGACATTATAAACTTTAAACATGTAGACATCTTCAATTGTGGAAATGAGAATTTAGAAATAGTGAGTGAATATCGTCAGGGATTTCGAAGTGTTTTTACAATTAAGTGCACTAACTGTCTTGAATCTAAGAGGGTGGACACTGATCCCGATCCTACTATGTTAAATATGAATCAAGCGATTGTCTTAGGTGCAATATGCACTGGTGGTGGTTTAGCACAAATAGAGGAACAATTGGGGGTTTTGCGATTTGCCTGTGATGAGTTCACATTTGTACCAAAAAATACAAAATGAATTGGTCGACAGTATCCACGAGTTAGCTTGGGAAATAATAGAACAAGCTGGCGTACAAGAACGCAGAATTGCTATCGAAAAGGGACACATAGGTAAAGATTCCATTCCATACATCACCGTTATAGCTGATGGAGCCTGGAGCAAACGCTCTTATAAAGTAAACTATGATGCAGCATCAGGAGTGGGAGTAATCATTGGTCAAGAAACCAAAAAGGTATTATTCCTAGGAATACGCAACAAATATTGTTGCTTGTGTGCAAGAGCCGAAAACAAGGAAGAACAACCAATTGCACACACGTGTTTTAAAAACTGGTCTGGTCCATCAACAGGCATGGAATCTAACATCATAGTTGAAGGTTTCAAACAGAGCATCGAGATGCATGGTGTTAAATATTTATATCTTGTTGGTGATGGTGATAGTAGCGTGACAAAAAAGCTGGCCGATGCACGTCCCTATGATACACCAGTATCAAAAATCGAATGCCGCAATTACTTATTGCGAAATTATTGTACACGGTTGCGCGCACTAACCCAGAAGAAAACAAGTTCCAAAAATCTGCCTGTCAGTGTTAAAGAAAGGAATATTTTGATGAACAGTATAAAACGTTTACGCAGTGGGATTATTGGAGCGATCAATTATATTACCACTGAAAAAAGCGAAGAGTGCCATGCTGAGAAAGTCCGATTATTGAAAAAAGATATTTACAACGGACCCTACCACGTTTTTGGAAACCACGAAAAATGTGAAACATATTTCTAAAATGACAAACATTGACCAAGATGAACAGAAAAAAGGATATGATTGGGTAACTGAAATTAAAGCTTCCGGGACTGTTCCAGGATATTTTGTATGTCGCAGAACGTGTTACGCGAAATGCCTAAAGTTTGATTTTAAATATGGACAACAATGCTGCAATTATACGGCGCGACGCTCCTATGCAACAAGATGTGAAGCGGCTGCCATATCCTACAACATACCTGCTGGCGAATTTCCGCGCTATATCCATAAAAAATTGTAAGTTTATCCAGTAAGTATATTATAACTAATACTTACCATAATTGTTTTTTTTTAGATATTTCGAGATGACAACTTCTGGCACCAAAAAATGTGTAAGCATCTAGAGGAGTTTTATTTCAAATGTTTGTTACCAGAAATCATCAATCCGCAACATCTTAACAAAAGGCGTATTAAGGATCTTAGAAGATGTGAAAATATTTAAGTATTTGTTCTGTTATAAATCTATTGATACATTATGAAATTTATTTTTCCTGTATCTGATATTTTGTTGTTTAAGATACCTAATATATTTTAGAACCCGCATCCTCTAGCAATGGAGTAATATCCCATACATTATTGTTCACTTAATTGCGTATGCTGAACAATATTTTTTCCGACCATGCATACATTACAGTGTAGCAGACTCCGCCCCGATAATAAACACTTATACTGATACTAATGAAAATTGGGCTCAACGCCTGTGACTAGGCAACCTTCTCTACATAAACATCCGTTCGTAGGGGTTAAATTGTGCCCTCATTCTTCAACATTTCATGTTTTTCAGTTGATGACTGCAAAGTTCAAGATTCAATTCACTCCGAAGCAGAGTGTTTTTATGTACATTCTTTTACATTTCTGTGATGTGCGCGCTCATATTTGAGACATACTGTGCGGTGGTTTGTATATCTGTTTTTTTGTTTTTTGTTAATCGGTCTTTGCTTCGAAGTAGAGCATTGTTTTGGCTACAATATGCAAGTGTTTTTTTTAATTTGGTTAAATACTTTAGCCACAATATTACCTCGCGCATACGGCATTTTCGGACAGTTAACATTACACCCTTAATGCAGTTTTATTTTTTTATCAAACTGATGACCTATTAGTCTATTTTCTTAATACTGAGATGTCTGTCCTATGTAGACAGCGTCAAAATTAGTACAAGGTACTTGTTGGGAAAGTCCTTGTACATATGGTAAGGGGAATATTTTATGTTCTGATGTTTCGTTTCTGTTTTGCTTTTTAGGTAATTGTAGTATCTGTTTATTCTTTTTTTGAATATGTTAATCATTTTTTTCGGGTAATTATTTTCTTTTAATGCAGTTTTTGCTTTTTTTTGAATAGTAGTTGATGATCTGTTGATTAATATAAATACGAAAATTGTGAGTGCCAATATCATATTTTGATAGAAGTCGAAACATCAAATTTTCATCTGACTTTGAGAAAATAAAAAAGAAACTAATTTTAAATCAAAAGAGACCTAAAATCAAGAGCACTTAGAAGCATATAACTCATTCTATATTCTATGAATTCATCTCTGTCAATTAATTGTACAAGTTTGTTGGATAACCTTCAAACAGCAACTAGCATATTGTTTTGTCTTTTTTAGCAGACCTTGATAGGAAATACTTGTATGCATCCCTAAATCACATAAAAATAACAACTTACGCATTACAATGAGTCGTCCTCTAGATTCGTCTATTCCCAATTCATTAGAAGCAGTACAAATATAAATTCCTTCATCGTCTCTAGATACTGGACTTATATACAAATTACCATTCTCAAAAATTCTTCTATGTCCACCAGAACCTATCACATTTCCATCTTTTTTCCAAATAAATTTTGGCCTTGGCGCCGCTTCAGGATTACAGTTTATTGTTACATTACCACCTTCAGCAGCATATGATTCAAATTCTAAGGGATTCTTCTTAAATGATGGTTTAAAAACTAAAATTAAAAAATTGTTCTTGACTGTAAATTTCTATACAGTAAAACATGGTAAATCCGGAATCGCTGGGAAAGGATTGGTTCCGGATTTTAGATTTTTTTGTATTTTTGATCATACAAACATTTCAATGCATTTATTGTTGCGCCATCTATGGCGCTAACAGAAATCATATCGCATTACATAATAATGTGAGCAGAGAGACAGGTATGCATAAAATATAAATAAAAAGATTAAATACTTTATAAACAGCAGTTAAATAATAAAATTATAACTGGAAAGGGAAAAAAAATCTGATTCTTAATATCGTTATGTATGGTGTCGCCATCTAGTGTCAAATACAGAAGCTAAAAATTACGATACGAAGGAATCAATCCGGATTTTAGATATTCCGGATTTACGATGTTCACCTGTATATGTATTTAATAATAAAGCTTATTTACACATAATAGGATTAAAAAATGTTGATTGATGGAATTAAACAATAAAATTAATGAAAATAGATTATTTCAAAGTTGTTGTAAGAAAAATACAAATATCTTATTTCTTTCATAAATTTGGTAATATTTGAGTTCACTTGAAACCATCATCATGCTTACCTAACACTCTCAATTGTGCAGATGAATACGAAGTTTTCAAAGTATTGGAAGCCCTGCATTGATACATTCCAGGATCTCTTTCTTGATCCAAATAAGATATTGTTAAGACATTATCTTGAATTTTAATTCGCCCCCTATCTTCTATATCCAAGTATCCTTGAACTGAAATAAAATATAAATACTTATAGGTGAACAATTTTTTGAAAATATTTACCTAGTTGTCGCCCATTTTTCCACCAAGTGTAGTTTACATCTGGAATACCGAATGCTTCGCATGTCCACACCAACTCACTTTTACTATCCATGTGTCTGTCCTTTAAGGGTATAGTAAATGTAGGTTCAGCTGAAAATATATATAAAACTAAATTTCTATTCTAATTGTGAAACTGAGGTGATTTTATTTACCTTGAATGTTTAAAAATACACTATTTTCAATACTAGCTCTATCATTATAGGCACGGCAAATATATTCTCCTTCATCTTCTACTTGAACTTTTGGTATATTAAGAACTCTATTAAAACTTGTTAAATAGGCACTTCTAGGCAAACTACCACCTTTCCTTGTCCAGTTGTAACTTGGGACTGGACTAGAAGAAAAATGAAATTGTTTCTAGAAATCTAGTCCATTGGGAATAATTATAATCAAAGCTACAGGTCGAAGATATAATTTCAATACTGTAAGACCCTGCTTTTATTTCAACCCGGGATTCCCAGAAATTATGCTAGGTTTCCAAATAACATATTTGAAATCGTGTATGTAGTTGTATTGGTTAGGTAGGTGCAGTGCTGTATGGATGTATTTTTAACATTTGAAACATTTATTGACATTATTGTAAGTGTATAAATTTATAAAATACTATAATGATTAATACAGTGACAAATATTATGATCTATAGTTTTTATCATGGGTGATAATTAAAAACAGGATAAGAAAGAAACCAGAAAAAGCAGTTCACTGAAAACTAAAATGCAAGTGAATAAAATATTAGATTCTAGTCAACGTCATTCTAAAATTAGTGCTGCACTGAATTTGGCAACTTCAACAATAAGGACAATTCTTAAGAATCAAGAAAAAATACTGTAGTCGGCAACTGTAACTACATCAAGCTCTGCAACTAGAATTACCCATTCTAGAAATAACATTAAAGAGGAAATGGAAAAATGTCTGTCCATATGGATTGATGATGAAATTGAACGCAATATGCCATTAAGCTAACCTAACATAATAGAAAAAGCTAGAAGAGTTTTTAATTACATTCAGGCTGAGGTAAGTGACATAAGTGAAACTTATGAGGATGGTTTAGTAAATTTGAATATCGAAATAATCTTCACAACATAAAGATTACTGGAGAAGCAGCAAGTGGTGATAAAAAAGTGGCGGCTGAATTTGCAGCAACATTAAAAACCATAATTGAATAAGAAAACTATACTCCAAGAATCAATTTTTAATGTTGTTTTTGAAAATAATACCAAAACAAACATTTCTATCTAACAAAGAGAAATGAGCATCAGGATTTAAAGCTAAAAACTTCTACTAGTTGGTAATGCAAGCGGAGATTTCAAATTAAAACCACTACTGGTTTACCACTCCAAAAACCTGTAATTTGGGAGTCTAATAAAAATCATAGATAACTATGGAAATTATCCAGGATTGGTTCAATGAACATTTCTGCCCATCTGTTAAACGTTATTGTGAAATTAGAAAACTTGAACAAAGAGCATTACTATTAATTGCTAATGCTTCAAGCCATGCAACACATTTATCGGACTTAACAACATGCACTCCAGTCAAAGTGGTTTTCCTGCCACCTGACACAACTGTCTTAACCCAACAAATGGACTAAGGCGTTATATCCAATTTTAAGGCTTATTTCATGCGGCAAACTTTAAGCATATGTTCAAAAAACAGACGGAGAAGAAAAGCGTATGGAAGAACATTTGGCCAGATTTAAGTAAGAGCAAAGACATTGGACACTATGTTGGTATGGATGAAATAGTGGAATTAGTGAACCGAACCTTTTTAGATGAGGTAAATGTGGAAGATGTCAAAGAAATAGTTCAAGAAACAGCAGCTAGTTTTTCTAATGATGAGCTCAAGGAATTAACTTATATTGATAGTAGTGATTGTGAAGAAGAACAACAAGAACTTTCAATGGTGTTTGTAAAAAGTAGTTTGACCACTATAACTGAAATTATGGATCAATTTGTTGACAATGATCCAAATTTTGATAGGAGTTCAAAAGCAAGACGGAGTGTTACAGATGCTTTATCCACTTATCAACAACTTCTAACAGAAAATTGGAAACACAGAATAGACTGAATGATCTGACTGACTTTTCTGAATTTTCTTTGTTTTTATAATAATATTCATTTATATTATAATAATTTCTGTGAAAAATAAATATTTAGTTTTATTTTTATTAATAGAAACATTATTAAATTAAGTACCTAACCAATTTTCTATCTACTTTGATGGAATGTGCCCCCTTGTCAAGCAAGGTCTTACTGTATATGATATAATACAAAATTGTGAATATTCAACTTACTATCCAAAAGCGACACATTCCAGTCGTACATCTTTTCCTGCAGTGGGTGCTTCTGGAAAAGCTTTGGGGAAGTTGTTTGGGAATTTCAACTGTTGATAATTCGCTAAAATTAAAAAAGAAATTGAGTATGGCAATTTTAAATCACAATAGAGATTAAAGTCACTGAGGCTACTATTTGTATGATCACCAGCTGGCACTACTTCAACTGAGGTATTGAAGTATAGCTATCAAAGTTTGTTATTTTGTGTGAAAAAACAGAGTTTAAATATGAATCATTTCTAAGACAAACTCTAAGAATTATATTAAAGCTGCCAACCAATGATATTTGAAATTTCAAGGCGTCTAATGACATTGTAGGTATTTATTTTTATTATGAGATCTATTAAAATACTTACAGTGTGGATTAACTCTTAACGGGAAAAATGGACCATTTCTTCCAGAATCCGAAAACTCCGAATTAACACTACAACTATAATTAGCTCTATCAATTGTTTCTAAAGCAGAAAAATATAAGGCACCGTCATTAGATGAGAATACTCTCCTGTCCTCTTCTACAAAATTTGGAAAGTAATCACGAGACCAAGAGTATCTTACAGATGGAAAGTGGTTGGGAGGATCACAATATATTGATTTTCCCCAATTTTGGTCACCAGATTCTGGAGAACGTTTCAGTACAAATTCAAGAATAAAACCAAAGTTTAACTGAACACTTTCGGATATTATTGTTCCAAATTTATTTGTTGCTTTGCAGTGATAAGTTGCATGGTCTTTTTGTTGTGGGTTGTGTATTATTAGGGTACCCCCACTGATGGTATAACGAATGTCTAATAAAGGATCTATTTTATGAGCAACAAGCCTGTCATTTTCATAATCCTCACGATACCATTCGTATGTTGGAGTAGGATATCCCCCAGCTAAACAACTGGAATATTAAAAAGTTAGGGAATTAAAATTGAGAATAAAATAATAAATATTTATATATAAAAAATTATTTGTCACTAGTTTTTTCAAATAAATGTAGCTTACCTAATGCTAACATCATTGTAAAGATTTTTTCTAGAAATGTCAAAAGTAGCATCTACAGGTTGTTGAATGAAATAAGGCCCAATTGGTATTTTTTCAGGATCAGTTACATCAACTCCATACATAAAATTTCTGTCCTCTACCACCAGCCTCTGTAAGATTCCAATTTGTGCTTCACAAATAAATAATAAAGGCTCATCTCCTACAACTGGCTCAAATACCCAACGTAAATGGTTTCTTGAAAAATTATAAGCCAAATAATCTTTCCCATAAGAAAATTCAGCATCTGATTTTGCTTTTTCTATATTAGCTAATTGAGAACCATCAATATTTGTATATGTATTTGGAGAGCTTTGGTGGGCGCCAATGTACCAAATGTACCTATGTTGAGAATCAATTAAATTCAGCTGGTTTGTGAGAAATCCATGTTTTTCAGGGCTGTTTAGGGATACTAAATCTGAGCCACTCCCATCTGGACTGTATGTCTAAAACAGTTTGAATCTATGGTAAGTGATAATTTTTTTTTTGAAATACTAAATTATTCAATAATCAATTGCACAGCTAGTATAAATTACAATATAAATAAATATGTATATGTTCAGATACCTGACAAATTTTTCTCGCTTCTTTGTAAGCTTTTCTTGGGGATTTAACAAATTTATAACAGGAATTCTGAAAGCGTAACCAGTTCTCCGGGCATTGTAATTCGTCTGGATTACCATAACCATAATTTCCCCCATACCCATAAGTTGGATAATTAACATCTCTATTATAGTTTGTATTTTGATTATAAGTAGAGCCTGGACTATAGTTAGTTCCTTGATTCAAGTCAGGATAATTAAAACCGGGATTGTAATTTGGATTAGCATTATTTGTGTTATACAATTGATTTTCATTATTTGCATTGGAATTTTCATTCAAATTATTTGTAATATATGGATCTTTTTGTGCTAGACTTATTCCTAGGAGTGAGGTAAGCCAAAATACTATGTACAGCCTCATTTCTGAAAAAAAAAATAAATTAGAAACATTTTTGAGCAATTAGTAATGAAGGGAGTGGCATGCATTTAATGTTTTCACTTAATAAAGTATTCATTTCCCGCAATATTTTAAATAATAAACAGCGGATAATTCAAATTTTATAATCTTATCACTTACCTGAATATCAATAAAGATAATAATAAAAACGTATTCTTTATTTATTTAAGCGTCATATAATAACCATTTTTCACCAGCTCCAATTTAAGGTTGATAACAAACAACTGTCTATTCATATGACATTAGTTACTACAGGACATTGACAGCTGACATTAACATAATTTCAGAAGAGCCAATATGAGCATATAAATTATGAAATAAAGAACAATTCACTATTTCTAAATTTATTTTAGGAATCCGTACGAAACAGTTTTTACCAGTTCTAGATAAATAAATATATGATATTAGACATTTACAAAACTGAGGTTTATTTTTCTCTATTATTTTATAAATTTATCAATACAAATAATATACAGCAATCTTCAACTTCTGATTGATAGATGGCACTCAGATAATTATATTGAAATAACCTTGAATTTTTACTTTAATGATTGATGATAACATGTTTCATAAACAAAGTAGAATAGTTGATTAAATGTTATTCCCTTCGAATTAGATATGTTCTATAAAATAATTATTGAAAATAGTAGTATGAATATGGTTTATATTTTCGATCGATAACAGGGTTGATTATTAAACTATTTATTATATGATAATATTAAAAATATTTAGGAGTATTTAATTTAATTATGTATACCGTTGTACCAAAAAAATAGTTTATTTACGACAAAGTGATCACCTTTACCCTATATGGGTATTTAAAACATAAATTTCAAAATACTGGAAATATCGACTTCGTCAGTTTTTACATTCACTTAAATCTGGTATTTCTGTAATTTTAGTCTCAAATGTTTGAAAGACATAAAGTAAATTTATAAAATGGTTGAATTATTAATTTATATATGTCACGAAAGAACATGCCATTAGGATGAGTTTGACCCACCTTGAGTAGGTACTATTACACCAATTAGAAATATCGTGTTCTCTCTGCTTGCGAGGCCATAAATAGATATGAAACAAAACCTTGTATTCTCGTATACTGCCACCAAGTAAAATTTATATTCATTTATAACTAGTGCTAATCAATTTCCGCTAAGCACGCCCTAAAAGCAGAAATGCTTTTAGTGCTCTAAAGTGCTTGTCTTTTGCTGTTGTGGAATAGTTAGAAAATGCCTTTTATATAGTAAATAGTAATAGCACTAGTTTGTGCTTGATGCGTCAGTCGTTCGGTGACAACAAATTGATTTATCCTCTGGGCATAACTTATACAGTAATGTCATGGGTCGTGAAATTATAAGGAGCGTAGCTTCTTTACGAAATAATAGTCTTTATATAAGCTTAATTTTACCCTGTGCAAGTCTTCCACTGTAAAGTTTCCTACAGGAAAAGTAATTGAACATCAACAAAGCTCATGTGTAGTTCTTTGTTATTACAAATATATTATAACATGTTCGAACCGGGTTTAGGATAACGGAACTGGATTTTTTAAAAGATTTATACACAATATTTTTAATTCGTGAAAAATTCAATGTTATATTATAATTAAGGTTGGAATTTATAAGACAAGAAATTACTTGAAATATGCGCATATATATGCTCGAATTTCTGGCACTAAAATCTCGAAATATGCAATATAAATAATAAAACACAAAAAATCAATAAGTGAAGTCGTTTTTATTTATCTACATAATATTTATATCCATTTCAAAAGATTCATATGTTATTATTAGGTACTTTTAAATACAACTTCGCCAACTACATGTCTTTCTGTATTATCGACTTTTGACTTTATTATGTTTTAATTCGTTAGAAGTTATGTTCCATGTCGACCGACGTAATTTGTGTATATTTTGACGATGACAATAACACAGATTCAATATACAGAGTGTTTCAAGGGTGATCCCGTCTTTAGGGTAGATAGAAAACTCTAAAATATTTGTAGTTTGCTCAGTAACGCCATCCTTATCCAAGATAAAGGGCGTTGAGGAAATTATACACATATTTTACGATTTTGGCGCAACTACCGGTAACATTGTATTAAAATTTTATACGAATATATTTTGGAAGCCCATACATCCAATGAATTTGTCTGACTCTCATAGAGGGCGCTAGTTACACGGTTCGTACCAAGTAGTATTGAACATAACTTTTTCAATATTAGATTTATTGAAGAAAATTTCAAATTAACTTAAGCATTATTTAATTTTACACCGAAAAGATCCTCTTGATAAAACTGTATACCGTTTTCGGAATATTTTGATTTGAAAATATGAAGTAATAACCGATGATGGTATCAAGTATTGATAAATGTATTAAACAAAAAATTACAAGATGAAAATTAAAAAAAAAAAGACTAATAATATAAAATGGAATTCATTTAGAGTAGATGTTCTAAATGCCCTCCGTTTTCACGAATACACAAGTCTATCCTTTTGTCTAAAGAATCATTAATCTTTTAAATGGCTTGGAGTCAGCTATGAGGTCATTAAAGTGATGTTGAATTCTGTCTGTCAAATCTTGAGGTGAATTTTCCTACGTAGCATAAACTTTTTCTTTAAGATACGACCAAATTGTATAATCCAAGGGATTAAAATCGCATGACAGATTCACCAATCCATCGATTCGGAAAATGGTTACTCAACCAATTACGAGATCTTCTATCGAAGTGCCGTGGCGCTCCACCGTGCATAAAAAATGGAGATCTTCACTCATTTAGTATTAAATCTTCTTATATCTTTAATAATTGATTGCTTAAAAAATCCAGCTAAATATCACCATTTAAATTTCCAGGTAGAATGTGATAACCTATTAATTTTTTACCTAAAGTTGCTGGCCAAACATTAACTTCAAATGAATGTTGGTAATGTGATACCCTTTTCACATGTGGATTCTCATCACACTAGTAGTGTGCCTTATGGGAGTTGAACATACCTTGTCGCGTAAAAGTATTCATGTCCGTAAAAAGGATACATTTAAAAAAATTTGAATTGAAGACTGTCCTTTTTTGTAATGTTTGACAAAAATACACTCTAACCGGTAGATTGTCTAGCAAGAGCTCTTGTATTTGTCTGTAATGATAAAGATGTAGCTGTTGCTCTTTAAGTATCCTCCAAGTACTTGAAGAAAACGTATTTGTTTGTTTTGTCACATTCCTTACGTTAAATGTTGGATTTTGATCAATTAAGTTCAATGGCTCTAAATGTATTTTTACTTGGTAAGTTTCTTTGAGGAAACTTTTCTGCATAGAGCGTAACAGCTGCATTACAAGAAACGAAAGTCCCATTTTTTTAAATTGTATCCGTTTTATCTCTGGTGTCTCATTTATACGACAAAAAATTTTCAATTCACATAATGCTTACTATTTAATAATAATAATAATAATAATTAATAACTTTATCAATACTTTATACCAGCATCGGGTATTATTTCATAATTTTCAAATCAAAATGTTTCGAAAACGGTACATAGTATCCAGTTTAATCAAGAGTATCTTTTTGGTGTAAAATTAAATAATGCTTAAGTTAATTTGAAATTTTCTTCAATAAATCTAATATTGAAAAAGTTATGTTCAATACTACTTGGTACGAACCGTGTAACTAGTGCCCTCTATAAGAGTCAGACATAAAAACAAATTCATTGGACGTATCAGCTTCCAAAAAATTTTTATAAAATGTCAATACAATGTTACCAGTAGTTGCGGCAAAATCGTAAGAAATGTGTATAATTTCTTCAACGCCCTTTATCTTGAATACGGATGGCGTTACGAAATTTTTTTACTTACTGAGCAAGTCCTAAATATTTCCCAGTTTTCTATTCAAATTAGGTCAGGATCACCTTTTTTTTGAAACACCCTGTATAATGGTAGATCTATATGATTCTACTAATATTTATAATTCTAATATTGCTTTGGTAATTATAAGTATATAAAAATGATCTTTTGACTAATTCTATCAGTGGTATTTTTATGGGGCACTTGAATATTGGCGTAAAATATTCTTACGAGACACAATAGGTATTATTATGTTGGATAGTTTATAAAACAATTTGTTTCATATATCTGTTATGCCCTTTATGTGCTTGGTCATACATTCCATTAAGTATAATAATAACAAAACCGATAGCTTAGGTCACTTCAGCAAGTAAGTTGTTATACTATTATGAGCACTTAAAAAGATATCTTATCTTAATTGTTATATGTATTAAAATTATACATATTATAAAACAAAGTCCTCTGTTTTTGATAACTCAAAAACTGCTGAACACATTTTATATACGGTTTTCATCAATACGTTGAGTGATTTATGAAAAAGATATATGATCTACTAAATTTTCCTGAAAATTTGATTTAATGTAACAATAATCTTTGGAAGTATCCGAAAAAGTAAATCTGTCTGATAGCTCTCATTAAAAATTCTACCAAATAATACAAGGTGGAATATAGTTCATTTCGTGTAACGTCGGCCATATTGTCGTAGTGGATAAACAAGTATTAATATAGATCTATATTAATCCTTATCAAGAGTAAAACTTCAGCCAAACTAGGTTTACTTACTGTAGGGAATCATGAAATCAGAAATAGTGGGATAGTACTTTGGAATTACTTTAATTGAAAGTATACAGATGTAAACTATGTCAAGTTAGGGTCAAAATCAGCTGTACCGTGAACAAAAAGTTTATTATTAGGTAGCCTTATGATAAATAAACTTTTAAGTGTAAGAAGAAAAAAAAAATGTTGAATGTTATAAATAGGACAGTCTTCATCGAAACCGAAAATAAGTTTTGTTTGCTCTTAACATTTTCTATCAGATATGCAGTGTTTTAATATATATTAATTAATCATTATGGCCATCAATTCTTTGTATGTATCTAATGGCAATTTCCAGGTTCTCTCTGTTTCTAAATTTACAGGATAACTAATCATATTTGAGTCTGAACATTATGCTTTACACACAGAAGCAACAAATTTGAAACACAAAAGTTTTTTCGAAAAAAAAACATTTTCAGACATAAAAATACAAGTTTCAACTTGACTTTTGACGTTGACCAGCCATTGAATTTTTACCTTGACTGGTAGTGGGCTTTCGAACTTGACCAGCTATTGCCCTCATCATCCCACTAAAATTCTACAACCAACCATGACACTAGAAGGTGATGACCTTTTTGAAATTATTAGTTTCTTAATATACTCTGTATAATATGTGGTGTATGTGTCGATTGTCCTACGATTGATCGCAACACCAAATACTATGTTGATTGACCGGTTATTGGCATTCACATTGCCAGATATAAAATTATGAGTATCAACCAGAATACTCTTTTTTGTAACATTAATAGTAATTTGGGGGAGGAAAGTAAAGAGTACCAGTTTCATTAAACTAAATCTAGGACATATTCATGATATAAATTAAGTAAGTTTTTTGTTGGATAATAAAGTATACATTTTGAATCAAAAATGTAACTCTACATCACTCAATTCTTCAAATTTGGAGAGCTTTGATCTTTTTCACGTAAGCAAAATTCTAAATTCAATTAATTTAGTTTTCATACAATTGGTAAAAAGAATCTTATTACAAAGCAAGATCTATTTAAAGTACAATAAATATGTTTTGTGGTGTATACAATGAACAAGTAAACCCATAGAAAATTATTAGCGTTGAGGATCACAATGGACGTAAAAGGGAGCTATTATGCCATTAAATTCATGATACAATATTAACAAAACGACAATTTGCCACCCAACGGCGTAATATTCCGACTGAAACATTTGTGATACGAAGATATAAAGCAATTGTAGAAGTGATCAAGAATCAATTAATCTAATTCGCACTGACAAAATTTATGGATTTCAAAAATTATTTACTCACATATTACAAGTAAATAGAAGTAACTGGAACCAGAACTTTAAAAAAAATATGCTAAACGCAACGCGGTTGTAAGTTAAGGTATTCACAGTTTTCGTATGAAAAGAGTTGTGAAAAACGACGTTTTTAAGTCAAGTAATACAAACAAATTGGGAACATCTGATAACTTGATGAAGAAGCTAGCATAGAAAGTCATACAGAAAATCACTCATAAAAACATAAAGGGAAGCGACTAGCAATATTATAAAAATTGAAAACGCGAATACATTATTTACCTACAGTTATACCTATAATTCAATTTTTTCCTAGAAGTCTGTAAAGCAATATAGATAACTAATTGTTTGTAACATTAACAAAAGTGATTCATAGTTTAGTTAAAGATACTTTTTAGGACTTCAGAATGTATATTAGATCTTGCGAATGACATATATATTATTTCTTCCTGATGTGTGGATATTGAGAATATGATCGCGCTGAGTATTGAGCTTTGATAAACTGGTACGGACTAGAAACTGCAATCTCTTTTGCCTTATTATATAATATTTTTTCTGGATTATGCATCTTAAGAGGCAGAAATATTTGTCTTGCAAATATATCAACTTCATAATTAGTGTTTTTTTACGTAACATGCCATTCGGCTTGTTACGTTTTTCTTTAAACATTTTTCTTTAAACATTTTGAATATTCCTTTGTTCACGTAACGTGGCACAGTAGTCACTTCGGATTTATATATTCAAGTTTTTGAAGAAATTAATTTGTTATCCACCTGCCATTCCATTCGATAAATTCAATAAAACCTCAAAATTGATTCGAATTCGACCTTTACCTATCTACACTCCAAATAAAAGTAAGTTTTAGGAAATTTGTGGTGATTTTATTCATTATATTCGTTGTTCTACAGCTGCCAGGTTGGGAGTTTCAACCAACAAGGATCCAACCACCAGACTACAAACTCAACCTCACCTGTAACATCTGGGAACCCTGTTGAGAGCTGCAACCATCCCGGATTTGATGCAAAAAATCTGTTTTTATTGTTCTTAGCAATAAATATTAATTTGGATAATCGTATCCGGGGTTAGTCTTATAATGTTAAATTGTTATTTTTGATTTAATTCATAAGTTGTTTCCAGATTTTTCGCTTTTTTTATTAATTGTAACGGCGTTCGTTAAAAAGCTGGTGGCGTCCAATAATATTGATTGTTATTGATATACTTTAAATGACGAATACCACTTCCTCAGGAAAAGTCTTCTTCTAGGGAATTAAGGTTACACCACAATTATTTTTAGCTTTAAAACTGTTAAGAACAAAAAAAAATTCTGATGTTTTTGATTTCTCCACACCTTTAGGCGTCTTCTATGAGGTTTTCAATGTCGTGCATCTTTCTGTGTATTACCATTTTGAAAAGCAGTAGATGGAGAGCTTGATGTAGTTGGATTATCATTTTATACAATGTAGGTAGTTTCGTTTTCAGATAAATCAAACCATAAAAAAACTGAAGTAGAAATGGGAGAAAGAAGTTTCCTTACTGTTGGATGGTAAGCACACTGTAATACGAAATGCTCATTACAGCGGATTAAAGTATAATTACAAAGGCACATTCGGTATAATTTTGTTTCCTCGTGTGGATGTAAATCAATGTTGCTAGTCAATGATGCTTAAATTAGTAAGTCGACACTATGGAAAATAAATGTAATACACGAAAAGAAATGTTTAAATTTGATGAAGGTTTCTTTGTATTTGTAGCCCTATTTAAAATAAATAGCAAACCAGTTTTGGTACTTTTTTATTTGTATACCAATGAACGTTCTTCAGCGTAAATTGCTCTAACAGTTTTTATCTTGTTTTAAAGGATGGTAACCATACAAAGTAAAAAGTATTTTCTTTGTGTATCATTCATTGGGCCTGGAGATATTTTGGCGTCTGAGATATTAACATTAACAATTTCATAATGACAATTTCAGAGCACTTAAATCTCATTGTTTAATATTTCCAATTATTATTAATAGCATTTTAAAAAAATCGTGGTCAATATTCATGAGAGGTTAACACGTTTATAAGAATCTTTTTACCTTGAGTGACTTATTCAAATAAAAAGTTGTTTAACTGTTCTAACGAGGCAAATTTTGTTGACCAAATAAAGATGAGCAACAAAAGTTGAATCGGAACAGTCGGGAGAACGTTAGTTTCAACATATTTGATCTTATCTTTTTCGTGCAACGAATCAAATCGCAATGCAAATCCCTAACAATCGCTACACTACACCTGATCTAGCGGTTTTTGCAGCAATGCGTTATAGGCCCCTCCCACTTGGCTTTTCATTTGTGGTATATAATGGTGCCTCTGGTTTGAACCAACAACAGTGCCGCGCCCCGTTTTGCCCAGGATGTTCACGTGATGATCATACACTGATCATTGTTTTGGTTCACTATTTTTCTTCGACAAATAGACTTTAACGATTACATTCGACGCAATCTTTTTAAAACTGAGAGTGATTAATCAATTTTTAGTACACGAGTGAACTCAATCTGATTCAACTCGTGCTCAACTTTTGTTGATCAACTGTCCACAAAATTCGCCTCGTGAGAACCAAAAGGTTAATTAACCAAAATTAAGCTGTGAGAACGCGTAAAAAACTGGATCAAATAAATGTTTGTGTGTATTATATAAAATCTATAATGTTTTCCCAATTTCTCTCTTCTATTAAAGTTGGAAACACGAGTTTACCACTGACAGATGTATCTCGTTATCTATCTAAATTATAATTAGTTCGAATATAATTTGATTCTAGATTATATTACGGCGAGGTTGATTAGTTTATTTCAGTAAACACATACAACTACGACGCTGCGCGCAGAAAATACACAGATTGTATAAACTTTCAATACCTTAAACAAACAGGGATTAATTCGAAAATATATTATATAAGCATCGATATTTTTTTTTTTAATTTATTGTCGCATCAACTACAAAGGTTATTAGCGACATGTCAATTATAGTTTGTGATATAATTTGGTGTCTTTCAAATACTTAATTATGTTTGCATTATTACAATTTTCATTGAGTAAGGTGGTTATATTGTCTGGAAAATTGTTAAGTATTCTTTCATTTCTGTACTTTCGACAGTTTAACAATAAATGTTCAACATTAAGGTTTTCGTTACAAGTTTCACATATCGGTGGGTTTTCTCTATTAAATAGATGGGAGTGTGTTGCTTTAGTGTGACCCAGCCTTAAGCGATCGATTTTTATTTGATCTGCGCGACTTTTTGGGCTACCTTTCCATGGTTTAACGGATGGTTTGATGGTTTTCAATATTGACTGCGACCTGTTCCACTCACTTTGCCACTTACACTGAGCTTTCGCTTTTATTACCGCTTTGAAATCACTGACCATCACTTCGCGCACAATTGTTGCTTTGTTGTTATCTGCTGCTTCTCTGGCGTATTGATCCGCTTTTTCGTTTCCTGGGATATTGGTGTGCGATGGAACCCAGATAATTTGGACGCACGCTTTGGATTGGTGGAGGAGGTATAGTTGGGTTTTAATGAGGGAACCTAGTGGGTTTTTGGGAAAGAGTTGTTTAATGGTGTTGATGGAGCTCATAGAATCAGTAATTACTGCAATTTTTTTATATTCATATCTACTGGCGATTGTTAATGCCTGAAATATGGCATAAAGTTCGCCAGTGTGGACGCTATTGTGAGGAGATAGCTTGAATGCAAAATTTTCGTTTGCTAGTATAACTGCTGCTCCTACGCCATTAGGTGTTTTGGATGCGTCAGTGTACATAAGATGGTATTCTTTGAGGTTTTCTTCAACGAGGGTGCGAAATGATTGAACTATCAGGGGGTGGTTTGTTTCCTCTTTTTTGTAGTAACTCAAATTAACGTTGATGGTAGGAATAGGGATTATCCAAGGGGGAGGAGTTTTTATATTGGTTGGAAAGAAAACTGGTAGTTCGATTGTCAAGATGTTTGTGTATTGGCGAATTCTTTCGTAGAAGGGAATCGTTGTTTGTTTGTTTCCGAATAAATTTTTAAAGCGATCTGTTTTGATGTTGTAATTTACTGGATTATTTCTATTTGATAGTACTGATGTTGCGTAGGTTATGCTAAGTTGCATTCTTCGCAGTCGAAGGGGTGGTTCTCCAGTTAGACAGTGGAGACTCTCTATCGGTGTTGTTCGAAATGCGCCGGTGGCGATTCTTAGTGCAGTGTTTTCTAATACGTCAAGTTGCTTGAGGTGTGTTTTTTCGCATGATGCATAAACTATGGAGCCAGAGTCGATCCTTGGCTGGCAATTGTTTTCAATAGATTCAGACCATTTTGACAGACTTTCTTAAGGTAGTCAATATGTTGTTTCCAGGTGAGTTTTTTATCAAAAGTTATGCCCAAAAATTTTATATATTCTACGAACTCTAAATTTTGACTATTCAAGATTAATATAGGTTTTTCTTGTATGTACTTTCTGGAGAAGAGAATACATTTTGTTTTAGTTTCCGAGAATTTCAATCCGTTGGTGTTAGACCAGTTGCTTAGGTTATCGAGTACGGTTTGTAAATGCATTTGGATAGTGGTTATATTTTTCCCTTTTGTAAATAGTACTAAATCATCGGCGTATAATCTTCCTTTGACTAGCGGAGGCATTTGTCAAGAATATCGGTGATAGCAATCAGGAATAGAGTGGTACTTATTGTAGACCCTTGTGGAATCCCATTCTTCTGTAGTTTTTTAGCTGATAGGCTTCTGTCTACTCTCACTTGGAAGTATCTGTCTGTCAGGAAATTTTTTATGAAGTGTAGAATGTTCCCTCCTAGACCCCACTTTTGTAGTTTTGAGGTTATATTGTGTTTCCAAACCATGTCATATGCCTTGGTGATATCCATATATACGGCTATGCATTCTTGTTTATTGGCAAAACCTTCGCTTATTTCGGATTCTAGGTCTATCAGGTTATCAGCTGTGCACCTATTTTGGCGAAATCCGCTTTATTCTGGTGGCAATAAATTATTTTGTTCTAGTGCCCAGAGTAGTCTATGATTAACCATTTTCTCCATAATCTTGCATAGGACGTTCGTTAAGGATATTGGCCGGTAAGACTCTGGTTTTGTTCTTATTTTGTCAGGTTTCAAAAGTGGGATTATCACAGCTTCGCGCCATCTTGAAGGAAAGACTTTATTAGTCCAAATGTAGTTATACAGTTTTAATAGGTAGTTTTTGGTTCTATCTGAAAGTTTTTGTAGGAATACTACTGGTATTTGATCTGGACCAGGGGCAGTGTGTTTTTGTGATTTCAGAGCTTCATAAAGTTCTATTTGGCTGAACGCGCAGTTAATAGGATTTGATTGTTCTTCACTAAAATCTTTCAAAATTTCTTCTTCGATATTTTTTATGTTCTTTATGAACTTTGCATCATAGTTTGAATCATTAGAGTTACATTCGTATTGTGAAGCTAATGCTTCCGCTATTTCACTTGAATTTGTGATCAGAGTGTTATTTTTAACTAAAAATGGAATTCTTGGGGATTGTTTTATTCCAGACATCTTCCGAATATTTTGCCAAACTAAGGATGGTGGAGTTGAGGATGTTATTGTAGATACGAATTTAATCCATGACTCCTGTCTACTCTTTTTCATAATATATCTCGCTCGGGCTCTTTGTTTTTTATATTCAATTAAATTTTCTACAGTATTCTTCCGTTTAAACTTGTTGAAAGAGGACTTATAAATTCTGATTGCGTTTTGACAGTCTTTGTTCCACCAAGGTAGTGGTTTATGGTTTAATAATATTTTAGTATATCCTATGTGTGTTTTGGCAGCATCTACGATTATAGATGTGAAGGTTTCTACGAGATTTTCTACATTTAAAATTGGCTGGTCTTTTGTAATGTTAATCTTCGTTTCAACTGTTTCGCTAAATTTTTCCCAATTAGCATTTTTTAGATTCCATTTTGGGTTTGGTAAGCTATTATTCTCAGAGAGTTTTGATGTATATGAAATCTTTATAGGATAATGATCGCTTCCAAATAAATATGGTATTACATCCCAAGTTAATGTGGGAGTCAGGACTGGTTCACACAGGGTGATATCAATGTCTGAGCATGTTCCTGTGTGTATGTCAATTCTTGTTGGTCTTCCGTCATTTATGATGTTAAGATTTAGGGAATTTATCATGTTGTCAATTGTTTTGCCTCGGGCTGTGATATAGTTTGATCCCCATAGTGTATTGTGAGCGTTAAAATCACCTACAATCAATCGAGGACTTGGAATAGTTTTTAGAACTTGTTCAAGTTCTGACGTATCGATATTTTGGTCTGGGGGTATGTATAGAGAGGATATATATATATATATATATATATATATATATATATATATTCTTTGTGGTATATCAGCTGCTACAGTTATTAATTTAATATTGTTCGCTATAGAAATGATTTGTTGTGTGTTATATTTATTGTGGACGTATATTGCTACACCTCCAGATGCCTTTCCATTGTACGTTCTATTTTTGTAGAAGCAGGTGTAGTTTTTCAAGTTGTAATAATGTTGATTTTTAAAATTGGTTTCTTGTAAGCATATTATGTTTGGTGATAGTTCGGAGAGTAGGTTTTTAAGCATTTCGAATCTTCTGTAGAATCCTCTTATATTCCACTGTAAAATTGAGTTATTATTAGTCATCATTCCTGCGATGATTCAATTGATGATTCAGAGTAGTCTTCTATTTCTTGTGCGTTAGTTGACGGGTGTAAATTTAGCTGTCCCATGATTTTTTTCCTGATTCTTGTACTGATGCTTTTCATTCTGTTGTTTGTAAAATATGGATGCATGTGTGCGAGTAGTTTTAAGAAGCTTTTTGTATCTTCTGTAAATATTTTTGATATACTTAATGGATCTTTTGTTCCTATTGCATTTTCGAAGAAATCAACGGCTTCCGCGAAAGTTAAGATTTGGCTTTCGTTTTCAAATATTTGTTGTGCTGACTCCATTAATTTGTAGAAAGTACTTGTTTGTGTATTTGATTTGTTGTTTACTATCTTTTTCGCTTTCTTAATTGTTTGTTCGTTTGGTTTATTAAATGTATCCTTTGTTTGTGGTGTAGGTGAAGGTGGAGTTGTGATCTCAGATAAGGTGCGTTTTGTATTCGTTGTATCTGTATCCATGTGTATTTCTGCTGATATGGTTAGTTTTTTAGAATTTCTGCTATCGGCTGTGGATTGAGTGGTATGTTTGAAGTTTGTAGGAGCTATATGTGATGGTATGTCTTCTGTTTGATTATTCACATTTGTTAGGTTTGTTGTGGTCGAGTTCGAATCTGAAGGTTTGTTGTAGATTTGATTGACGATGTTTGTTGATCTTGTTGTATTAGTGTCCCTTGGTAATGATGTATTGTCGTATGTAGTGCTTATTGATGTGTTCTGACAATTATTAGAGTTATGTCCTGATCCGTTGCATAAAGAACACAAATGGCTATCATGCGTTAAGAAGATTCGGTATGTAGTATCTTCGAAATTAATAAGAATCGAGGTAGGTATTGTAATTTGTGTGGGAGATATGTAAACAATACGGCGAAAGCTTACAATGTGTTTAAAGTTTGGGTTAGAAGTACCGATTTTGAGGAATGTTATGGAAGACGACAGATGGAGGCCCAATTGTCTGAGTTCCTTTTCGATAATTGTATGAGGTATAGTTGGACAGACGTTCGATAGTAGTAATCTTTCACTAGGTGTTATAAGTCGACGTACAGAAAGAATTTCGTTGTTCACTTTGATTTTTCCATTGCATTTTGTTAAGAATTCGCCCACGTCTTCTTTTTTAGTTAGATATATGCATATTCTATTATTGGTTATTCTTGATGAAAATATAATTTTGCTGGGATTGATAATAGTGTCTACGGCTATCAGGTATTCTTCTAATTTTACTCCATTTAGTGAGCTAATTACTATTGCTTGTTGTTTCGTTGGAAAAATTGTTTTTTGTTGGCTTGTAATGGATGAATAAGATTGTGGAGGGTTATTAGGTAGGGTAAAAGTAAAATTGTTTGTGCTGTTTTCATCCATCTTCTTTGAATCTAATTAACATATTGGTACTTAAACCGGTACTGGTTTCTAAATGTTGTTTTGCTGATAAGCGGCAACAGGTTTTGTACCTTGACTAACAACAATCGTGTTTGATTGTTAGCATTCAAATGTTAAATTCGTTATGAAGATTTTAAATTTGCTTACTTTGAGATGATATATATGGGGGTGATGATTGCGATAATTTTTTCACTAAATAACTATATTTACACTTGTAAAATGATTAATCGACGAGAGCTGATTTTTACACGACTTTCGATATTCACCTACCGACTTCGAGCAGTCAAAAATCATAAGCATCGATATATAATTATTAGAAAAGTATTTTTTCGTAGATCGCTTCAACTACTATGGTTATTAGAGACATAAGACACATATTAACAGTACATGTTACAAAGAAACATGTATTTATAATAATGTATATAAGCCGTACTCCGTTCTTGTGGTTTCATATTGTTTACACTCAGTATATGTTTCACACTAAGATCTACATCAAAGGCTTCGCATCTTAGTAATAAGTTTTTCATGGGTTAAATTGCTACGATTCAGTCGTCAACGCGATATTCTCACTTAGTGTGGTTTGTTTGATGTTGGTTGGGGCCAAGGATTTACTGATTGTTTGATTACTTTCAGATATTTTGTATTGCACTCCATTATTTTGCTATGTACTGAACAATTTAGATTCAATTTCACATTTCATGTCATGAAAAAAAACTTTGTCTATTTGAATAAAGTCCTGGTTGTTTGCTGCTGATCGAGCTAGCTAGTCTACTTCCTCATTTCCTTTTATATCGGAATGTGATGGTACAAACATAAATTGGAAGGTAGCATTTACATTTTTTTAAGTACGTGTTTTCTTTGTGATCAGTAACTCCATTATACTTAACACACTGTTTACACTACCACTACACCAATACTCACGATTACATTGTCTGACGTGCGTTTCTATAACCAACTTATCGTCTTCAGAGACTAAAGGTGAACTATTTACCCTCAGTCTCTGAAGACGATAAGTTGGTTAGATTAGGTTAGGTTATCGAAACACGCGTCAGACACTGTAATTATGAGTATTGGTGTAGTTGTAGTGTAAACAATGTGTTCAGTTTGAATATCACTAACGGTTCCAAAAATTTAAGCTTAAAGATTGGAACTTTTCTCATTTTTTAATATGAGTAGTCGTTGTAGTATTGTATTTAATTCTGTAGCGTATGTAAAAGTCACCGGTTTGAAATTGAAATTTAAGAATGTAATTTAGGGTGTGGATAGCTGCGCTCACTCCGTCTGATAATTTGGAAGGGTTCGTGAAAATTATATGATGATAGTAGTAGTGAAAAAATGTTTTAAATCATTACACATGTGTCCTTTCGAATTGGGACTTTTAATTGTATAAAAAGATAACTGATTTGGAAGTAAGAAGAATAACTGGCACTAAACATTCTTAATTAAGTAATTAATACACTATTAAAAAGGGATAATATGGTATATGATGGTTTAAAAAATACATTGTTATGGAGAATACTGACAACATTACAGGATTTTCTGTCCAAATACATGTGGGAAGTTATAAAGTTCAAATCATTGAACAAGTCTGCTATATAGAGAGCTATATATCATAGTCATAAAATAATAAACCTTTTTTTCTATAACGTATGGTATTTTATAATTTTGAATCAATGTTTAGCAAGCTTTTTGAGAGTTTGATAAAACCATTCTCTGGACTTAGATGCAAAAAAATGTCGCACTGCTTTTTCAACACCTCCTTTGGATTCAAAATTTTTCGTACGCAAGAATTTCGCCATGAATCTCAATAAATAGTAATCTGACGATGCTGGATGTGGTAGGAGTTCGATACTATCAAGTTCTTGATCTTATTCCGTGTAACTTTACTAAATTCGCAACAAGTGATCACTATAAACATCGTCATTGATAGCTCGACCTTATGGTCAGATTCTTAAGATTCATTTCTCATCGCAAGTAACAATGCATCTGATAACATTTCACGGCAAAGTAATGAACTGTTTACACACTTCTGCTCGACGTTTCGCTTGAATCTCGCTTAATGCGTATGGCGCTCACTAATGATTTTAAATGACGATGTGTGATATCTTTAGGAGGTCCAAGGAAGTCGGATAATCGGCTAGGATAGGCTGGTTTTCTACTGCTTCCTTTGTAACCTCATTATCTCACGCAAGTGGACGACCTAAGCGCGAACGATCTTAAACTGTCAAATACCAAGATTTAATCGATTAAACCAATGTTGTGTGTTCCCCTTCAATTTCACATCTTTCTTTGCTTTCACGGTTGCTTTAAGCTTTTGTTTCTAAAATTGCCTTAACACTACACGAATTTAATATTCTGTACTATTTATTATAAAAATATATTGCGTCGTCAATAAACAAAGAGGGTGATTAAATTGAGGTGTAGGAATTTTTCAATTATAAAATACTCTATGAGATTTGGAGTCACTATCAATATCGAAAACAAACATTTTGAAAATTCGTAAATGAATTGAGAGAGCTGTTACATCGATTGTTTTATGAAGTCCCGGTAAGATCAAGGGAGTTATATGGTGTGGTAACCCTCTTTTTACCGTCCATGAAAAAGGTTCTTATTTTTACCCTGAGGGTGTGATTGTAAAGATATACAGCCTAGTTTCGCTTCCTATATGTTTCTAGAAATAACATTAACACCCCGAATATAGTAAAATATTAATCATAGATACGACTCCAGGGCCACCACTATCATATGTGCAAAGTGTGCAATGCCACGGGGGCCCAAAAAAGAGTTAGTTTTAAAATAAAAGATGAGAAATTGAATAGGATTAGGTATATGTACACACGAAATTTTATTAGTATATTATCCAGTTACTGTTGATTCCTATGTTGCGAGAACATGTCAGGCGGTAGTTTCTTGACTTTTCCTGTTCAGACATAAATGATGACGGGAGCTATAAAAGCGATGCAACTTCAGAGGCGTTTTAAACTCGACCGTGCAACAAGTGCATAAATAAAATTTGTCAAGTGCTTTGTTGTATAATACAAAATTTAGTTAACTAAATTTCTTCTAAAAAATTAAATGCTGTATGGCTGCAATTTCAACGGTACAACCGTTTTTATAAAATGGTAAGTGCTCCCTACTTTATACTACCAACATTATCCCTTTATAGGATACTGGTTATAATATTTTTTTTTTACGAAAATATCTCTTAACACACTGTATATTAGCTTCACTTGTATGTTTGTTTGCTTGTTTGTAACTCTCCTTTTTAACACGCTTCTTATGTACTGCTCTGATATGGGTATCAAAAAAGCGTAGGGGCTCGATATATCTTCTCCACGCTTTTTTCACAAAAATACCATTTATTGTTAATTAGTTTATTTCTAAATTAAAAATTATTTTCCACTTTTTAGTTTAGTTTTTTCTTTTTAAAAAACCATTTTGTAGGGATTTTTTAGGTCAAATTAGATCAAATTAGTTTGATTATTTCTCAGACAACCCAACTTATTTTTATTATAAAAGAGTTACAAATATTATTTTGATTCAAATTTGACCCCTATTTTTTATTAGTCGATTGATTGTACTCACGATTCTGAACAAACTAATTTCAGTTTTTGCGGTTTCTCATTAACACGTTATATATGTAGATATGAGGAAATATTTCTGTTATTTGTTCCTAAAAAAAATGTGATGTTTGGTTTTGGGTTATTTTCTAGTATTTATGAACAACGTGTCTGTAACCCAGTAGTTAAGTAAATGCTTTAAAATGAGTGTGACCAAGAATTTATTATTACTATTTCATTTTTATATTTTAGTCTACAAATAAATATGACTTTTGAAGTTCAGTTCTTTGCTTTATTTCAAGCACCTACCTACAATAAAAAAAAGATAATTCAAAGTGCCTTAAGAGGCGCCAAAATCCTTTTATGCACATAGGCGCCAGTAGCTCTTACGGGGGCCCTGGATACGACAGCAATTGAGAGTAGATACTATTTTTTCAATAGCTGGAAACGTTGGAAGTAGTATAGCCAAGAGTAAGATTACCGTAATTTGGGGCAAAATTGTTAAGCGGGTGCGAAATTGATAACTAGTTTGGTTACATTTTTAAATTTAACGCCAGAATCATACCACTAGCAGCGGTCTTGTGCCTTGGTCTTGTTCAGTGAAGCTTTGACCACGATACGTTTCTGGTAACGTATGTTATTTTTCATCTAGTTTTTTAGTAAAAATGCTGTTGAAATTGATGAGCTAATATCAAAGTTTCAGTGACTCTACTAACTTTCACTGGTAAGTAAATATAATGATAACTTTATCTGGTCCCTGTATTTTTATTAGTATATGCCTTCTGAGCAGCTTTGCTGGAATATTCGGTGGCAAATATAAAAGATTTGCGGGTAATTCATAATTTAGAGACGGGAGCCAAATCGATCGGTATATCTTTTCTTCTTTCATACTGATCGAAAATGTACGAGGTTCTAAAAGGAAGCTGGGTGTTAGAAGGTACAAAGACTACAGTGAGGATACCGTTGAACAGTTCCTACCGAAGGTTACTGAAGAAGGATGGAGTCTACAGAGGGCTCCTCGAGACTATGAAACTTCTGATGGGATGCTAAATAATAAATACCACGGTCGTCATATTAAAAAAAATTGAAGCCAAACCTGTTTTATAATCAACGAAGGAAAGTTATTTCTTTCAGTAGTAAGTAAGTGTAGAGACTGGATACAATGGATTTGAGACAGTTAGTCAAAAACTCTTTGGAGAGCTAAGGTCGCAACGTTGCTATGTTTCAAAATAATTTACCAGAGAATACAGGGTCTATTTTTTGTTTCAACGACATAACGATGCTGTTGTCAAAAAGGTGACTGCAAAACACTCTCAGGATTCTGTTTCCAGACAAACCATAACAGAATATTTTATAAATTTACACCAGACATAATCAGATGCATGTAATCTTTCCAAATATGATAAAACAAACGTTTAAGATGTTCCAGAAGATAAGAAAATATTTCTTACATGAGTCCCCATACATCATTTACAAATCCGAAAAAATATAAGATCAATGAAAATAGCCCAAGAGGGGCTTGTAGCAATGGACGATGTTTTGGATCAGGATCTAGTTATAAAATTTTCAAGATTAAAAACAGATATCTCATGAATGAGCTGCTGCCAAAAAATTATGGCTGCAGTACAAAGTGTTTGATAGTGATCAATTTCACATATGCGATCAATTTAACACCGAAATATTTGAGGACGAATAACTTCAAAAGAGACGATAATATTTAACCCAGGGTCAAATTTATCATTCTATATGGTCTCATTGGTATTTAGGAGAAATATGAAAGAGGAGATCAAATTCGTCCTAAATCAAATTTGAATTTGATCACCCTCATTTTAGAATTTTCTGAAGAAACTGGAGATAATTTTGAAAGTGTGGTTCTCAGAATCTCTACAAATCAATCATATTAGTCAAAGCTATCTGAATTTTATAGCAACTATTTACATTTGGAGTTTCATATAACAGACAAACATTTTAATAATCAATTTAGCCAAAAACTATCTACCATATTATTGCGTATTTTCCTACTCCGTACGGAGACTATTAAATGTGTGAATAGGAAAAAATTCTATTTATAAAAAATTCGGTGACAAATATTAACAAAAAAAAATCTTCACATAACATACTTTCATTTAATTTTTCAATTATAATCAACGTCAAAAAAGTTGAATATATTAAACGAATAAATTGAAAATGAGATTTCTATCTTTTAATAATTGCCTTGCCGCCTAATCATCCTAAAATTGCTTTTTCCTCTATCACAAAGTCCTTCAGGGATTTTCAACTTAACAATCAGAAAATATGTATTCCTTGTGTAAATTTAATTTGTGATTTATTTCTCAAATCAATCTCAAAGTTTGATAAATTTTTATGTTTAAGTGACAGACATGGGCTTACCTTTTTTCTCTGAATGGACAATACTTCAAATTGCTAGCAATTAAACCACAGTGGGATGGATCAACGATCAAATTCAGCTTGAAATTCATACTCGTGGGACCACTCAACATTTGTTTACTTTATTCTGTAATTAATTTTATTTAATTTCTTTTAGAAAAAAAAAAGCTTTACTTTTGTGTATGTTTTGGCATTTTTCTCTTAATTATTGAATATAATCGATTTGATCACCGACTATACGTTTTTTGTTATCTTGTGGCAATTTCCATTTGTACAGACAGCGTTTTGATAATTTAAAAAGAATGTTAGTTATGACTATGCAGTTTTCTTGGCAGATTTGGAAGAGGCGATCTCCTCGTGAGTTACATTTTCCCAGCCCATCCACCCCATCCATTTGTTACATGGATCTTGTTCGATTTTTGAATTCATGTCACCCAGGAGTATAGTGACCGCAACGATGCCCTTGTAGAAGTAATCACTTCATTGCTTTTTTCAGGAGCATATACTTTTGACATTCCATGTTTTGATCCATTATTTATTTTTGTATCAGGATGTTTTTTTATATCGATTGCATTTTTCATCTTAGTCACAACTGGCCTTCTCGAAAATTCGATCGAAATACTTACTCCGGAAATATATTTGGTCCTGACTTCAACTATCATAATATTGCAGGGAATAATACCATGTGATATTTAATGCCCTGGTTTTTCAATTACCTTCTGTATTCTTATGCCGTTAACTACTTAATGCAGCTCATCAGTCTTCTGGGTTGATTTTTTAGTCGAAGGACAACTTTCTAACTTCTCCATCCGAAACTGTTGGTAGTTTTCTAGTAGGATGTACCGGATAAGCTAGGTTATCACACGAAAGGAAGATCTAATCAGTTTTTTAGAACGGCGTTTAGTGTGTATTTGGTGAACAATGCGCAACTTTGTTATTTAGATTTCTAAAAATTTGGAATGGAATGTATGTACAACATATATACTATTTTGGAATTAATAAGAATACATTTTTATTTGTTATGTATAATTGATTTACTTAGAAGTGTACGCCAACCTCAAATTCTTCATTCTCATATATTAAAACGAAATACAATACGTAAAACAATCTATTTCAATTTTCATTGTTAATATTATAAACAGAACTTGGAATAAACTGTGGAATGTCATATTTTGCAAAAACAGCAAACGTCTTGTTTAAGAAATATTTTTTCGCAGAAAAACATGATACGAAAGGACCGAAGTCGTTCTACAGTATGCTACAAATTATTCATAGCTAAATATTAGTGTAGTCAATTTGTCTTTTGGTGTAAAATAGGTCACAGGTAGGGAACACTCTTCGCTCCAATCTTCGAGTTTTCACAGGAGTAATTACGATTTAATAATTTATCTCTTTACTTCGGTCGTTTTGTTGTAACTATAGAACTTAAAATAATGTCCTCAGATGTAAATAAATTATTCATGTATGATCAATTGAAAAAATAAGAATAAACATGTTAATAAATTTAAAGTAGTGTGAAGCAGAATCCACAGGGCCGGATTAAGCTAGGGGCTTGGGAGGGCTATAGCCCCGGGCCCCAGGTCCAAGAGGGCCCCATCATTTGGAAATCATTCTGTATTTTTTGATGTGTTGATACCACAAATCTAACGTATTGATATTATTTTGTGAATTTTTCCGGGTTTTCGAATTCCTTAAGGGGCCCCGTCATTATTTTAGCCCCGGGCCTTATAAATCTTAATCCGGCCCTGAGAATCCATAATATGGTGGGTGATTCATAATATTCATAATAATTTGAATATGGGGTATGAACTAAGTTAATTCACACCACATGCGCCTTATGAAATCATCTACAAATGTATTGTCACTCAATAGCTTTGTTAGCGGTAGATATCTTTAACATGTTCTGTCACCAGATTCATGCGCAGTTTGAAATTTTGTGTTCGTGGTGCTAATAAAACAATTTCAAATCCTGCACAGATTTGTCATTCTGAACATGTTCTGAATATGTCCAATGTATACTCGGACAGGTATCCTAGGTAAGGATTTTTAATCTGGCGCATGTGCATTAATTCTTTTTGTGATCTTTACCACGAAATAACCTCTAGCCCATGTGGTTTTTCTACGTAACTGTGTTTAAAAAATGTGGTAGTTGACTTTATACTCACAAATATCAAGAATAAACTTTCGGCCAGTTAATTTTATTTTTCTAGCTAGTTTTGAATTCAAATTATAATTCACTATATTCATTATATTCACGACTGAATACCCTCTTGATTACTTAAGAAAAACTTTGCTAATCTTCAAAATATTAACCATGTTCGAGATATTTGAATTTGGGATGGGTTTTATTTCCCATTTATTTGATCTTAATGACGAGGGGCGAAAATTCTAATATTTTAGAATATTACCGAACCACACTACTGCTACAGGCTAATGGACTCCCATTATTGCTTCACAAAGGACAAACTAACTTTGCTTTGCGACAATGCCTCAACTTTATCTATGATCAAAGCTTAACTTTGTTATTATGTTATCACAAATAAATAAAATGTAAATTACTGCAATAAATAATGATAAATAATAATCTTTGTTGAACAAAACAGTATTGAACACCACATGTCTTGTATGTGCATTGTTATTAATGTTGTACAAATTAAGACAAACTTATTTTAAGGTCGTCTTAGAATCTATCAAATATTTTGAATTATATATCATATTTTGAAAAAGACTGAAATAAGTCGAAACATCAATTTTTATCTTTCTTTTCAAAAATTATAAAAATAATTAATTTCAAAACAGAAGAGACCAAAAATCAAGAACATTTAGAAGAATGAAAATGGAAAATATTTCATATAAAATTTCACAGCATGGATAAGTGATAAAAAATAGTCCCATGGTTGAAAAAAATCTAGACACAATAGGCAGAGTAACAACGGGTTACAATAGAGAAGGGTTTAATATTTGTTTTAGTTTATATTTTCTCTAGTTTTACAAAAATGGTTCAATGAAAAATAAAAACAAACTAGAGACTTAATCGAAAATGATCAAAGGGAACATTTGCTACAAAACCATTTTCTTCCAAGGCTCCTCGGTATGATTATGAGACAAGAATAGAGATTGTTAACACCTGCTTCAGTGATCAAGCGTAATGTTGCTGAAGTTGCATCGATGAGTTCTTCGTCTAGTAAGAAAGAAAGGTCATAATTAAAAAATTATTTTTAACAATATATTCTCACTTAATTCCTACCCGTAACTCGACCTTCAGCTTTGCCAACAAAAAATAGTCGGATGGGTCCAGATCAGACCTATATAATGGGTGTTCTATCTCTGCGAAGCCACATTTGAGTGCAGTAGCCTTGAAAAGCTAAGAAATGTGGACTGGAGCACTGTCATGATGCAAGTGTACACCTTAGTCAATTTTGCCGCCCCATTTTTCAACAATTTTTCCTGATCCTCGCGGCAAAGCTCACAACATTCTACTCAACACTGCTTTTGTACTGCGCCAAGGTGCATCCACGATGTTTCTTGATACCTTGTCTTAAAATTTTTGAAAGGAATCGTACACTACTTGAACTAATACAGCCTATAATTGAAAATAACATTATATTAGAATGATATACCATTCAAATGAATTAAACTACGAGAGCAAATGTTCCCGTTGAAAATAAAATTGACTAGACTTTCCAATTTCATGTATTATTTTCTCCAAAAAAGATAATAAGATTTGGAATTGAACACCTCGTATATGTTCGAGGAAGACAAGAAGAAGTGAAAAGAGATATTTTTTTATTTGCCATGACCTTCAGCCCACGCGAAGGTATAAGTATGTGCGACTTCAATTCGAATTATATAATACGGTTGCCAGAACCTGAAATCATTTTTCAGGATGCTTAAAATGTGAGTAGGATTGGTGTTGGGCCACAACTGACATAAAACATATGTTATCAGTAAACCAAATAAATTGCTTCTATACCAGAATGTCGTATCGAGAAAATACATGTCGGTGACACAATATAAACAACTGTTCTTTTCATTTTCTTAGTTAGTCATGAAAAATAATAGATCTGAGTGTCATAAGAACGTAGGTGCGTTGATTTTTACTTAAACTATTTTATAAAAACAACGAACTTAGAGATTTTATTTATGTACTCGAAGAGGGTATCTATGTCTGTATAGTGGTATCCTTAGAAACTGAAAACTTTTGGATATGTTACAGACCGTTTATGAAAGATAGACCATATATAAAAGAACTAGTCCGTATAGAAAAGGACTAAGGATATTAGTCTATATCTATGTATATATTTAAACACAATTTTTTTTATTTATTTATTTATTATAGAAATGAGTTATACATAAAAATAGTAGTAGTAAGTAGCCACCGATCTAAGAGGGATTTCCCTGTCTTTGGAAACTTCTTCAATTTTCAAAATGTTGTCCATGTATACGACCTAGGCCATATACATACGGTCTGATTTTATATATGGTCTGTAACAGATATAATAGTACAACTATTAGTCCAGAAGCCAGGTACAAATTCGGTCAATTATTTTTTCTGGAGCGATACTAAGTAAAAAAATGTATAAGGACCCTATGAATACTCGTCATCTGCAACTACGTGGGTGTGGCGGGCTGAGGCGGCCTCCCACGAATGAAAAACAAAGTTCTTTTAGCCATTCCCTCCTATTTAAAAATTTGTCAGATTAGATTCACGTGTATGATTACGAATCCGTCAATTATTTCTTCTCGAGCGATCGTCAGCTCAGTGGGTGGGGCGGGTAGTGGCGGCCTCCTACGAATGAAGAAAAACTAATTTTTTAAGCCATTTCCTCCTATTTGAATATTTGCAGATTAAGACCTTTGTTCACGGGTCTGATTAAGAATCAGTTTAGGAACCGATCGCGGAATGCTTATTTTTATCCTATCCTTGAAGTCTGAATACGAGTGTTCTGAGCTAATAGTTCATTATAAAATATTTTGCTTTTTGCAGTATAATTTTTTAGTTAGCCATGCGTTTCTCATAATAGAATCTAGTAAGAATTTCAACAGAATCCTACAAAGAAAAGCTGAGGATCAACTGAAACAAACATGACAGGAAAAGTACCAAACTGGGAAGTAATATATATAGATTTGGCAACTCATACCAAATATAGAAACCTGGCCGACAACACCACACTGGAAAGTGGACTAATGAATGACTGAGGTCATAAATGTTTTAAGAAATACATATTTGACAGCAAAAGGCGCGGTAAATGACTTGTATACCTACTGTGAAAAAATTAGATGACGCTGTTTACACCCTTTCCCAGTGTCGAAGGTAGGCAGATGCCAAGGCAGTATATGAAAGGAAATAATAGAGGCCTCTTAACTAGAAACTAGATAAACAAGATGGAAGCATACTAAAAAATAAACAAGGATGAGAAAATGCATACATATTAAATAAGGTATAGATAGAACCACATTTAAATATAGCCTTTACAGCGACGAAATACGGAGATTATGGCTAATTGAGAGTATTATTGATGACAAAAATTATCTGAAATGTATATGTGAATTTCTGAACAGTTGGATACACATTTTTATGTCGGCGATCGATATATGTATCCATAGATGACATAAAAGTTTATTTCTTAGATATAATGATACCTCATTAAAGAATATTGCTTCACTTCGGAGACAGCTAATAAAAATAAATGAAAATGATGTATTTTATTCTAGTAAAAAGGAACGTGATTCTTTATAGTACGATTAGGTGGAAAGAAAAAACTAGAATGGTCTAAGGATAATAGAAGACATAGAGAAGAAATGAATATTGTGGATTGATGTTTTCTGTATTGTTTTGTGAATTCCTACAATTTATTCTTTGAGTTTAACGACATAAGAATACATGAAGAGTAGGTATTTAATTTTATTAGAAAAATAGTAGAGAGAAATAAAATTCAAATTCTTTTCATTGTTAATAAATGGAATTAAAAATTATTTCTGTTTATTCAAATAGTTATTTAATTAAAAGTGTAGTAACATGAATATAAGAAAATTAATATACAGATGTAAGTAAATAGCGGATGTCTAATCATAGCATACGCAAATGACATTGTCCTGTTCACTAAAAGGAGAAATACAATGTTAAAGAAAGAAACTAACAAAAGAGGAGGAAGAATAGTATTAAAAATCAACAGAAATAAAACGTAAATTATCAAGTATGGCAGGCAACTTGAAAAGAACAATAAAAATTAGGGGTTATGAATATGAAGAAGTACAAAGTTCAAATATTTGGGATTAAAGATTAACAGTAATAAGAAAAGAAGGGCAGAAATAAAGAAAAACATATCAGTAGATTGGAAGATGAAAAGAAATATACTAAAGGAGAGAACCAAAAGGAATAATTACAAAATAATCAAAGCGCAGGAACAACGACAATGACGAAAAAGGAAGGAGAGAAGTCGAGAATAATAGAAAAAAGATAATACGAACAATATTAAGATCTATTAAGATTGATGAAAAGGAACAGAATCAACGAATATGAATTATTGAATAAATAAAAACCTTGAAAGAGAAGATAAGGGGAAGATCTACCCCTCGAAAAAAGATCTTCCCGCCGCTGGACCTCACAAGAGACGCACACTCACCATACATATTGTTCTAACTCATTCATCAAATTCAAAATTCAATATTCAAATTGACGCTTGATAGAAATATTAAGCGTATTAATTCTATAAATTTCAAGCGTCAATTTGGATATTGAATTTTGAAGTTGATGAATGTAATGTTTTTTTGAAAGATATTACAATATTTATCACACCACAATTCTTAACTAATTTATTTCCAGACGATGAATAAATAAGTATTCGAAAGATCGGAGTATATTAGAGTTAGTACACTTTGGTGCTTAATTTTGCCACAATCCCACTACGAAAACGGTCATAATCTAGCTGGCCTACGCCTGATTTGGTCATGTATGATTCTCAGTTATTCTTTCATTTAAAAAAGATTAATGTGGTAGACGATTCACGACAGATGCTGAGATAAATGAAGCAAGTCATCAATTTTTTGACAGCATTTCAAAAGATGACTGAATTCAAGATTTTAAGTTGTGGAAGCTTGAATTACAGAAGTACATTGATATAGGTGGTGATTGCTTCCAACATAGACGAAATTATTTTCCTAAAGTGACTTGTAACTGTCTTGTATTTGAAAATATCTAGCGTCATTTTTTTATTTTATTAATGGCCGTTGCTGCAAAGATGGGAGAAGTTTTATTATAATTGAGAGTCGACATGTTTACTTGCGTTTATGATGTATAATTTTTAATTTACTTGGGTGTAGTTGAAAAAAACAACGTAATTGATGTATCGAATGGAATTTTGCAATTGTTGTCATTTATTATAAATGCTATTCCCTTAAACGATAACTTTCCAAAAAATGGTAACACATCATAACCTGCTAACTTAAAATATTTATTAATCATCCAAATTCTTTGTTTGCGGGTAGTCTTTGCTAGTCAGAACAAAAAAAAACCAATATATTGGGGTTGCAGCAATTTGGAAAATGAGAACTCTTTTTTAAATTATAAATCCAATTTTATTGACTGGAAATGAGTGCTTTCCAAAAATAACAACCTTAGGTGGATAATAGACAAGAATCAAATTCGGGATGTAATGTCGTCTTGAGTACACAACCTACACAAGTTAGGTTTCATTGTACAATAATAGTTTCCCATAGAATAAATAGATACTAATTTTATCAATGTGTATCTTTTCAAACTGTCTCAAGCAATTGCATCCGGTTGATATATGTGTTTATTCATCACCAATTTGCAAAACGTGGGTATAAGAGACTGAATTAAATAATTTAGATAATATCAATGTAGCACCTCCAAAATAGAAATGTTTAAGCAGGTTATAAACTTTTGTTATACACAAATAACAGTTATTAAAGAGTCAGTATAACATTTTTAGTATCCAATTAGTGCCTTAAACTGTAATTGTGTGGTAACAGATATATTGAAAGTTTTAAATTTTGATTTAATGACAAATATAAATTGAAAATATAAAATAATTCATTAATTAGTTTTTCGTTCTTTGCTTTGTTGAGTTACTAATATAATTGGAATCCATATATATCTCTTTCATTTAATAAAACATTTTTTCAAAATACTGGTTTCAAATTTACAATAATTGACCATACACGTACGAAAAAATATATAATCACATCTGAAATTTTGGAGTTAGGTTCAGTAATATCTACTACCTTTTACTGTCAAAATTATTATATTTGTGATGAATTTGTTATTCTTCCACTTCGTTGACGAGATCTCAAAAAAATACGTTTGTTTGACACTCAATGGTGATAGATCGACATTACCAATATTAAAACTCCAAATTTCGCATATTGTACTGGAGCCTAGAACAACACCTGTTTTCATATCGTACTGGCTATGTCATAGGTCCAGACTAGAAAAAAAATATATGGCGAAACTGGTATTTGGTTGAACATGTATATATAGTTGGTATTGAGAATATAACTTGCGTGTCCACATCACAACCAAAACCACCCAGATGTATGAAAGGGTGCCAAAATGAGATAATTTTCTGTATATATATATAAAGACGTGTCTATATTTTCCATAAGATGTCAGATTTGTGTCAAATCACGACAGGTAATGTATATTTTAGGGGAATTATATTATTTGTGGTGGGACGGGGAGCGTTTTAAGCTCTCGAAATCGGGCGCACCAAGTGTCAAAATAACGTGTCACAATAATTTTCAATGCAGGCCTAGCATACAGTAAATCTTAAGAGCCAATTAAAGGCCCATTTCGGCTGACTGCTGGGCAACCGATATTGACTGTCTAAGGTGAGGCGATATTGAAGGTGAGCTCTCAAGGCTGAACGACAGTTTAGGGATTGACAGTATATTGACAATACTAATATGTAAGGTCCGCTTTAAATAAGTTTGTAATGGGGAACACTGTATTTATCAAATCTAGTATCATATGCAAGACACATTTAGCAAAAACAAATATAGAAAATTGAAATTTATTACAATTTAATTCCGGAATTTTAAAAAGAGTAATTATTTCATTTGATAACTAAGTACATAATTTCAGCAAACTTTGGACTTTTATCTATTTTGAAAATCATAAAAATATGAGGAGTCGAGTATTTTAACTGCATATATTTGAACAAATAACAAATTGATATGAAAAATAGTTGTATTACTAGTTAAAAGGTTTTTTAGTTCACTTTTTATTTTATATATAATATTGCATACTGTACTGAATTAACGATTCTCCAGCTCCTGCTTACAAAATCTGTTACAAAAAACATCTCTATAATAACATTATCACTCATTTCCTTAGCTTTTGTTGTCAATTTAATCATTATTTCTTTTTTACGACTCGTCATCTAACAGAAAAAGTGGGAAAATTAATGGAATACTTGGAAAATTATTTGAAGAGGATTGGAATATATTTTGATAATTGTGTATTCAGACCAATTTCACTTATCGGAAAACTCCTTTTGTTGAAAATAAATAAATTGGGTATTTCTAGAGATATTTTCATAGCTATATTTGAAATTAATGAGTCTAAAGTATCAAAAATGAAACGACCGAGATTGGGAGAAGTATAAAGGAACATTCATTTATTTCAAAATATTTGAGAACCAATTTCATTATTTAGGATTTATATAAAAATATCGAACGATTTAGAGTGTCGGAAAATAGAGTATAAAGAAATTAGTATTCACAATTCCAAATAATATCATCCAATCTTACATACGAGGATGGTCCCAAAAGTACTTGGTTCAACAAATATAACACAGACATTTATTTTTCAACGTAATCTCCTTTTAGGTCTATACATATTTCAGAGTGATGTTCAATAAGTTCGACACCCTTTTTAAAATGAGAATCGTCAAGCTTCTCAAAATAGCCATTAACTGTCAACATCATCTCTTCACCCGCTAGAAAATGTTTGACTCCAGAGCCATTTTTTCAAGTATGGGAATAGAAAATAATCTGGCTAAATCTGTCAAATAGGCTACATGATGTAGCAATTCAAACTGTAATTTATTTATTTTGGCCATTCCAATAACGGATGTGTGACCTGGAGCATTGTCTTGATAAAGCATCACTTCCTTCTTATCCAAATGCGGTCAATTTTGCTTCATTTTTTCGCGAAACGTTACAATAAATTCGTATAATAATCGCTGTTTATAGTTTTTCTTTTTTTAAAATAGTCCCACGCGCATCTCAAAAAACCGACGGCATGATCTTGCCTGCAGATGGAACGATCTTTGCCTTCTTTGGATCCGGTTCTTCGGGTGTGAATTGATAGACCCACGCTTAATCAGTCGCGTCGTTATGAAACGGTGCAACAACGGCTTTATTTCTGTAAAACATTGCCAAACACTCGATAGAAATATCATCACGACGCTGTTTTTGTTCCATTGTGAGTAAACGCGGTACCCATTTTATGTCCAAATTTTCAGTTAATATGTGATTTACTACAATTTTGGAAATGCCTATTATATCTGCTAGCTCGCGTACTCTCAGTCGACGATAATCCAGTATCGTTTTGTGGATTTTCTACATTTCTGGAGTCATCACCTCATTTGGTAAACCACTGCGATGCTGGTCTTCGTAGGTCTCACGGCCTGGTTTAAACTGCTACTCAATATTTTACTGTTGATAACGAAGGAGCAATTTCACCCAGAATAGAACCTAGCTTAACAACGTAGTATCTGCAAACTTGAAACATATGCTGCTGTATAGATTATGTACTTTCTAATACAGTGTTATTTTTCAAGTAACTACCCCCATCTCTAGGTCAGGCCAGGTATTTCTGGAACCATCCTCGTACTTATTTATAATTGAATAAAACAAGAACACGTTGATTTTTATAGAATACCTGGATCAAAATTTGGAAATATTCCGAATGTATTCTGAATATCACCTGGACGTGTCAAATGCACATACTCTGTTCAAAATATATTCTGAACATACATTCCTCCACGAACGATTTATTAACATGTAAAATTATAATTTGAATTCAAAATTAGCTAGGAAAATAAAATTAACTGGCCGAAGCTTTATTCTAGTCATGATCTTGACAGGCAATTTATAAACCTTGATTAACAGAAAAAACGTTCATTTTTTATAGAATATCTTGTTTATTTTCAAAATTCTTTTACAACTTTTTTAAAGACTATTAATTTGGAAACTATGAAGTATAACTATTAGTGGAATCCTGGAATTCCTATCATATTCTAAGAAATATGTAATGTTTGTTTAACTTTTCTCATTTGTTCATTTATTTTCCTAGATCCGCTTTTTACTGTAGGTGTCATGTTTAATAAGGTAGGATAAATACAGTAATCTTTCCTTTTCAATAGATCTAGTTTTCGAATTTCGTATTTTCTTCTTCTCACTATGTTTCCTGAAACGAGCACCTTAGTCTTTTAGTTACATTACATCAATTACTGGAAAAATAAGTTTTTTTACTATCCTAGTACTTGAACGTTTTTGGAAATGTTTTAGTTAGTCTTTGGCATTATTTCTCATTTTCTCTTATTTCTTCTTTCAATTTTTTCTTTAACTTGAATATTTTGACATATTGTATTATTCTCCTCCTTAGTTGCATCTTCTCTAAGTAACTGACAAGCTTTGGCGCTTAATATTATTTTGAAAAACGGGCTCCACAGCAGGTTCAGAATTATCAGGTGGTTTTTCATTTGAGAGTCGTGTCGAATACTGACGAATTTTGGTATCAATATGTTTTACTATTTTTCTTTCAATTATTCCTTTCAAGCCTTTTTTTCTTTGGAACTGATAATAGAAGTAGGTTTTACTTAGCTATTTCTTTTTTGGTTATGATATTTAACAAAGGCTTACAAAATTTTTAGGAGTAGACTTTTTCCCGACGGTTCCTATCAAATTTTTTATTTCCTAACTTTGCCTCTATCTTATACAATTTCTTTTTTCTTGTAATAAAAGATTTCTACAAGTAGATAGACGATATATTCGAATATAATACAAGCCATAGAAAAACAAAACCCTCTCTCATAAATCGTCATTCCCTGATTTTAAGTTTAAATGAGGAAATGACGGTGAGGGAATGACGAAATACAACATAATTTGAAGTCTTTGTTATATCGGACTTAGTGACTGTTTGAAATCTCTTATCTACTTTACAGTACAATTGATAATGTCTAAAAATGTAATCTTGGGAACATTTTTCTTGAATTTTCCTGCCATAGATAGTTTAGCGCAAATAAGGTAAATTATTCATTTGAAACAATTGATGGTTCCGTCAACTGTCAAAAAACACCAGGACTATGTAAACTTACGAGAAGCAACTTTTCGTTTAACAAAAGTTAGAGGCTAAGATTAAGTATAAAAAAGTTAAAAAACATTATGAAGATTTTAAAATGAAAACTATTTAAACATTTTTATATAGAGAATGTAGAGAAATAAATTATTAGCAAGAGAAGATAGGAAATTTTTTTCTAGTCTTCGTAGAGTGGGATTGTGGCAAAATCAAACACCAAAACTGATACGAAACAATATAAAATGATGAATATAGAAATAAAAGGTAATATACCATCGAGAACACCGTGGACACTAACACTGTCGGTCTTGAGCTAGCTTGTGTTTCAAGGCAGATCGAAACCACGAGATCGGGTCACGTTTTGTAACAACTGAAATGACAATATTTATGATATATCATGAGAAGTAATATTTTATAGATAAATATAAATATGCATTTTGTCAACATTTTAAAAGAATACTCCTTATGAAACAAACCACAATTTTTGTCACATAGAAGTCGTAAAGAAATAATCATTCAAATATTTTCCAGATATATATTTTTCAAACACGAAGCTCTTGGCCTATATTTGATACCTTCGCAAAATATGATCGAAAGCTTTATTCACAAAATATAAAAAACATGTTTACCCAATAAAATATAATATGTTCGCTGTTTACTTTGATGCTTTGCTTTTTGTCGGTGACACCATACTGTTTATTGTTTTCGCTGACAACAAAATATCTATCACTAACAGCTTTTTGATTATGTCACTAGGAGTAATATAAACAACAACGTATTTGTATCACGCAAACAATCTAAGATGAAAGAATCTGGGCCAATATATACATACAGAGTGATGCATTCAACCTCTGAAGTATATATTCTAAGATATTATCATTTATTTAACCGAATATGCCCTCTTTCCCAAAATACTGGGAATTAATTCTTGCAATAACTTTTTTCAAGCATGAAGATTGCCAATTTGGACGCCCGTTATACTTTATTGTGTTTAGTATCCAATCTGCTTGTCAAGGAATTTTAATTGTACTAACTAACTAACTGCTTCCGTTTCTAATGCTTTCTTTATTGTTCTGTAGCTGATACAAAAAAGGGCTCAAGTCCTATGAAGGATTTATCTGCCCCTACTTTAGTAAGTTTATCATCCTTTTCAGGATAACTTTATTTTGATTGCTTAGCTCGTTTAGCTTAGCTTAGCTCCAGGCATTTCTAAACTAGCTTGGATTACATAACATTGGAGTTTAGAGATCTAATGACTGCTTGGCTATCTGACAGGATGGTTATCTTTTGGTTGCGATAATTCCTTTCTAGACTGAACTGGACACATTTTTCAGTTGCACAAATTTATGCTTGAAAAATATTTGGGATAGACATTTTTGTTAATTTCTCGTATGGTGTTTTGATCCTAATTACTTCTACAGCTCAAATTTATACTGAGAAATATCTGCCGCACATGCTCAGAACTGCGATTGCAGCGCTGACGCTGGTAGGAATAGATATGGAAATTATATTGTTGATGTACCTCGTATATACCTAAACTAGTGATAGAATTTGACATAACTAGTTACCTACTATATTTGTTTCAATCCCCAGATTCAGGAAGAGTGAGCGAAAACTTTAAAACACCCTGTATAAAAATGTTTGTAAAAATAGCTATAACTATATTGTACAGGATAAAAATATACTTCATTGACACGATAATAAATGCCACAGCATAATTTCTAACCATAGCACTGCTTTGTAGTAGTCAGAAATTAAATGATAAATTTTATTTTGATCAATTAAGCAACATTACAAACGTTAACTGTCCGCAAAATGATGCTGTAAACAATGTTTGGAAATAATTTTATCTATCAATGTCAGCTGACCTACAATCAAAGCATACCTTCAAGATTATGAAATTATATTAAACAACAGCAGGTTATATTTACCAAGAAGTAGGAGAAATTTTACTATTATTTCGCTTAAATAATAAGAAATTGCTTGTTCACAAACAAACAAACAAGTGAGGAAAGAAATGGAGTAATGAAGTAGATAAACATAAAAAAGAAAGTGACTTCATTTGGTTAGTTATTTTAAATATATTAGAATGTTTAAAAAAGGAAAATACTCAGTAATCTGATAATGCAATCATATTAAGAATTGCTGAATTAACTAGAGTAAATAATTTTCCATTTATCGAGTAGTCTCGGAAGGGGTTGCTGTGGATCATTCACAGAAACATGTGAAGAAGTATTGAAATCAGTAGACAAAGCTACTCAACATTTTATACGTAGGACAATTTATAGTTTATATAAGGAGACTAGGGTTGCCACATTAGAAGTAATACAGTAAAAGGTAGCAAATTATTCAAAATACCAGTTTAGAAACATTGCGTGTTTTGTCAGTGGTTTACATGTGGTTTTAAACACAAAAAACTGAATAAACGCATGACAATAACCGAATGGTCAAGGATAGTTCGATGGCGACAAGATTATTTGCGTCAGATAAAACAGACTACCGAAGTTCTAATAGACAAATAATTTATCTAGATGAAACATGGTTTGACAGTTACAATGTAGTACATTTCGGTTGGGTTGACAATAGTAAAAATTGCTGTTTGAATGGGCATTATAATAGTACACGTTGGAAGCAAAGACGTTTTCTTACATAATGCTTTATTAATATCTGCTAAGACAATTAAAAACTGTGCAGGTGATTATCATGAAGATATGACAGCAGAATTATTTGATAAAATGGTTTAATGAACAGTTTTTACCTAAAATTCCACCATAGTCAGTAATCGTTATGGACAACGCATCCTACCAGTCGCAGCAGCTCCTTAAGATACCAAATAGTAGTAATAACAAAGCTCAAATTTTAGTATTTATGTCTGAAAAAATATTCCTATTCCTGTCAGCGATCGTAAAAAAGGCCCAACAAACAAAGAATTGCTTCGTAAAATCAGAATTACGAAAATGTAATCATTCTCCATATATGAGTAAGGTTGTAGAACTCGTGAAGAAAGTTCTAGCAGCAGACCGCCAAGAGCTTTGGAAAAATTGTGTGGAACATGTTATCAAAGAAGAAGATGAGTATATGGTATCACCCTACTCACACATCTAGTTCAGACGATAAAGATACGAAATTAAAATGTTTTTGTTTGTTTTACTCACAAAAAATTTATTTTCCTTTATGGTTTTTGCTTTAAAATTTCGTTTTCCAGAAAAAAAAACGAATGGGGTACAAAAAGAGCTCAGTTCACGTCTGGTACCCGGCTTAAACCAAACTCCTTTACAGGCAGGTACATTTTACTCGTCTATTTTCGTTTTATAATTTAATATTCAGTTGTAGCAATTTAACAAGGTATAATAATGATTTTTTTTTAAGTTCCTAATAGAACGCCGGTAATATTTTATGTAATTAGTGAAATATTCTAGTTTTATGTGAGCATCAGTCAACAAGAACTTGATTAGCATAAATCAAATAAAAATTAAAACCAGCAAATTGAAGTGTCAGCTACATTCATGAAAAATCTTTCTTTCTGAGAATTAACCATACATATTTTATCCGCATCCGTTGAAAGCTATATTGGAAATAGGATTTCCAGTTTTGGTATTAATATTAATAGAAGAAAATATCATGAACAACTGAATTTAGGATATATCTGCTTGTTCCATATAAACAAAAATACATTAAATATTAAAACTAATATATGTACATTTTTAGCAATAACAAAATAAAACATTACCTGACTTTAGTCCAATAAAATTAAAATTCAAATCGGAAATAATTGATACAAAAGGCTTTATTGTTTCAATGACTATGACTACCCTATGTTTTTTTTTTCGCCGGAGTTGTACTAAAGTGGGAGGGGGAATGTCACATACATTTATAGAGTGGTATTTGTTTCCGAGAGGTTTTAAAAATGTCTATATCGAAAATCCAATTCAAACAAATTTAATAGTCAACAAATTTGATAAAATCTTGGTAAGGAAAGTGTGGAAGAACTTTTGTAGTAGCTTTATTTACTAGTGCGCCTTTAAGCGCAAAATGATAAACTGTACGAAGACGGTTGTTCGAAAAAGTTCATTCTACGTAAAATTTATTCCTCTTCAACTTCTATAATAACTACTTTATTGATAAATGTGTTGGTTTAGATGATATACCAAAAACGTAAAGTTAAAATGACAATTTTTCAAAAATGTGGAAAACTGGTCTAGCTTTGATGTGCAGAAGTATGGGAACGAGTAATCAGAAAAATGTGCAACCAGTATCATTCAATGCCGTATTCAATGTTCTAAAACTGTTACAATAAACATGCTTTTGACATTCAAGTCGTTTAATAGATATTATCATAAAAGCACAAAAATACCCCTTTTGAGGATACGTTTTCCTCCGACCACTTTAGCACAATTCCGGTGAGGGGGAAAATCTACGATGGTCGTATTGGGCTGAAAATGGAGCCATTTAAGTAATAAAACCTTTTGTAACAATTATTTCCGATTCGTGCACAGGGTGCTTCTAAATTCAGGCGACAAAATGTAGGAGGTTATTGCTCATATCAAACTAAGATGGGTCTTTCCTATAACAAAATTCTTTCAGCTCACTCCTTTCCAAGATATCACGCTTAGAAGGTGGTGTCTAAAATTGCGTTTTAATTTTTTTTCTAAAATCTCAGTATAGCTAGAAACTTGAAATTCTGTAATTTTCGTTCACTCGTAACGGACTAACTACGCGTATTTTTTCAATACTCCTGTTTCATTCTACGGGAGTGAAATTAGCAATCCTTATTTTATGAAAGTAAGGATTGCTAATTGCTGAAGTTTTGTGAAATAAAATCTTTTGTTTTATTTGAAAATTTTTTTTATTTGAAATTTATTCCCGAAACCAATAGCTGCAAAGAAAAAAATGAACGATAATTTATTTATACGATTCACCCCCGTATAATGTAACACGAATATTAAAAGAATACGCGTAGTTAGTCCTTTACGAGTAATTTAAGGGAGAGTGAGAGAGATTCGTTGGTTAAAGTTTGGTAGAATAAGGAGGATTTCGTAAGGAGGGGTGTTTGTAGGAATTGGCCCTGATATAGGAATAACTCCTCTGCAGGGCTTACACTAATTTTATAAAAAGAAAGGAAAAACTCAATTATAGTTACACGGTTGATATGTCGGAAAGGAGAGAGCTGAAAAACCCCTCTCAATTTCATACAAAAAATCGCCTCCTGAATTTTGTCGCATGAATTTAGATACACCCTATATATTCCATGGTTACTAACAAAATCTAATTTTCAAAATCAAACGGGGGGCACCCATTTGTACAATAAAGTATTTTTGAAAACAGCACATAAAAATAACATTTTGTACCAATTAGCTACAAAAAAAAATATTTAAAAATTGGTTTTCCTCGGGCAAATTATGACTTTATTGCTTGAATTGATGATAATGCTCGTCCTTCCTTAGCTTGAATTTTGAATTATTGACATCAAAATTCATCAGATAAGAGCTGGTAATCAAATGAATTTAAAAAAACCAATAAACACAAATAATGTTGCATTACAAGTTATTCGAAAAGGAATTACACTTTTTGTAGTACTATATATTACAGTTTTAGTATTAAATATTATTTTATAAGGAAATAAGAGTATCCTACATATATTTGTGGAAGAGTGAAAAGACAAAAATACCCAACACTCTTTATTGATAAGTTTTTCAAATAATACATTATAATTAAAGTCAAGCCCCAAACAATAAAAAAGAACGATTCAAAAACAAAAGTATTATATGGTTAAAACTTTATGCAGAGTGACCAAATGGAAACTAAAGCTACATCAATCTATTGAATTTTGGACGTTATTTCCACATTGTTTGATGTATACTATTATCATTACATATACTGTATTGTTTTAAATTCAGTACCTAGTTTATTAGGCGCCTCTGCTTAAGTCGTAACCACGATACAATATTTATAAATAAATCACGAAAAATAAACTAAACTATTCGAAAAAACACGTTTCACAATAACTAACAACTAACTTCGGCATATGCGTCATTGCGCCTTTTCCCGTACATCACTCCGAAGTGGTACAGGCTCGCGACACTATTACAACGCCATCTCTAATTTCATTTGTAATGCAAAAGTTCAGCAGACAGACATGATAAGTTTCTGACAATATAATGAAGATAAGATGCATATAATACATAACTTAATTGAGCTATGCTATTTAGTTTCTCGGTAAACATTTTTAATTTGTTTGATTTAGTTTCTATTTTATAAATGAATAATCATCGAAATTAATGTCGATACTGTGATATCAGAAATTGAAAAAATTAAAATTTGTTTGTTATTCAAATCTAAACATTGAGCAAAATAACATGAAATAAATGAAAGCTCGAAATAAGTGAGGTGGTTGTCACTAAACTGTTATGCATCTAGTTCTTACCTTTTTAAAGTCTGTTTGTGTTAAATATTTAACAGTTAATGATTGTTTTTTTCATGAACTATTCTTGTTCTGCTGGATTATTTTCTTCCTTGAAGAATTTTTCAATTTCTTCTTTTGTTGTAAGATTTGTGTCCAAATTCTCAAGTTCTTCAACGATACTGTATGGAATGTCATTATTTACGTAATAATGACACGATTCTAGTACTCCTGTTGCTTGGTTACTATTGCAAACTCGAGTTAACACGATAGACCTACCACCTTCTGATTTTAAATGATATTCTTGGAGTGATACCGTATATTCCTTTTTTGATTCTTGGTTGGATTCTTCTTCAGCTTTCGTAGTATCCCTATATTTGTCAGTGGAATCAATAATTTCATCTTGTGGATAGTCAAAGTGAGATGAACAAGCTGCTGTGTCGATATCATCTGCTTCATTCATTATGCTATCTTGAATAGCAGCTCCTCCAAATTCGACTACAGGTTCGTTTTCTGTTTCTTCCAACATTTGTGTTGCAGGATCAACATTATAATTATGAATTTTAAAAAGATTAACTTTATTTCCACTAGCTTTGTCAATGTGTACCCATTTGAATACTTCAGGATGGTCTTTGACAGATATTTTACACATTAAAGAATATTTTTGAGGTGAGTGCTCAAAATCAGCTGGAAGGAAAATCTTAGATTTGGACTCATTGAAATTTTTTTCATGTGACACGTTTGCCGAATCATGACTTTCTTCATCTTTTAGCTGTTGGCTAGAAGAAACTGGATGCACTGATGTAGAAAAATTATTGCCTTCTGTCTTAATCATATTTTTCATATTTTCTCCTCGCAGTTCGTGGGAGTTAATTCCAGAGAACCTACGTATTGGTTCTGTTTCAGGAGGTAGTTGTAGAGTGTTACTTGAGTCAACTGCTAAATGAAGATAACTATTTGTTTGTCTGGGAAATTTCATATTATCGTATTCACCAATTGAACGATATTGGTTGTTATTGTTAGTTCGAGCTGAGGGTGCAGAAGTATTTGAATCATTATGTTTCATTTTATGATACCATAATGTTTGTTCTGCTTCTGTAGGTGGTTGAAAAGTATCAACTGATCTTACTTCTGCTGAATTTGGATAAAAGTCACGATATTGTTGGTTATTACCAATCGGCGCTGAAGATGCGAGAGCATTATTTGAATTATTGTATTCCATTTCTGGATAACAATTTATTTGTTCTAATTTAGGAAATTGTTGCATAGTGTCAACTAAGCTAATATCTTCTTTCTTATTTTTGTAAGGCAAAGGTACTGGTTCATCAGATCTGTATATTTCAGGCATATCGCGTCTATAATTGAGAGATCCACTATTCTGAGCCAAATGTTCACCGGAAGTCGTTTCATTCATAGATGCAATATATCTCTTATCATTGGTCTGTTGATTAATAGATAAATCAAGTGGTCCGATGGAATGAGTTCCAATAGGATGGTGTCTACTTTGTAATCGTCCATTAGTTGACAAACTTGTATTAACAATATTGTTTCCTCTTGGAGCTGGCTGATTGCATATATTTTGCAGAAAATGCGAATACATAAGGTGATAGTAAGAGAATATAAAACTGTATAAATTCTTGGTCTGCTCTAATATCGGATAATCGGCACGAAGTGTAGGCATTATTACCATAGGAAAACTAGAAGAAATATTTTCCTGTCGTCTAGTATTAACAGATCCTCCCTGTGGTGGAGCTACCCCGCGATTTCCCATATTATCTCTTTTTTGAATTTTTTTCGGAGGCTGTAAGTCAGTTGTTCTATTAAGAAACTTTTGGGCCTGTACATCCTGGCGTATTGTTTGTTTGAAATACTCGTTAAAACGGCATTTTTCCAATGATAATGCATTTTGAATTGGCTCAACTCGTTCCATGGTTTCAGAATATTCATCCTCGACTTTTTGTGAAGGGATATCGTTTTGTAAATCATCTTTTGGAAGATTTGCCGAAAGGTTGGTCTGCAAAGACGCTCTCGTGACCTGATTCAGATATTGGTTCTCATGAGAGCTGTTGATATTTCTATAGAATCGTTTTGGTAATTGATTTGTTGTAGTAACTGGAGTCATATAACTGGGCCCAGCATAACTTCCGTTGCTATCAGATCGGTCAAGCTGTTCTGGTCTAGTTATAGTGTGAGGCTTACTTTTTTTTCTCTCCTGGTTTTGCCTTGTCAGCCGTGATTCTATTCTGGAATGATTTTGTGTTGGATAGGAATGGTTGTAAGGGTATTGAAAATTATTAAGATACGGCGTATCTTGATTAGAATAAGAATTTGGTGTGTATTTGTTTAATGTTGATGGAAGTGCTGTAGGTGCACCTGCAAGTTCTCTTTCATGCCTCCTGGAATTAAGCAATTTAAATGATTGAGCGTCACCGTTGCCAGAAAAGTTGCGTCCGTTATTCTTTGGAGGTCGTGAATCTACTCTTTGAGCATTGACGTATGGATTATTAGAATGTTGGCCGGCAGCAAGATTATTTGAATGTGGATATGCTGGTTTATGTTGTTTTAAACAGTTTCTCAAAATCAGAGTATCTGATGTACTGGCTTTAGAAATGTTGTTATTACCCAAACTACTTTTTATAATCGGAAAATTCTTTGTATTTACCAAAGATTCTTCTCCAACATTGTGGGATATATTTGGTTGGTAGTTTCTTCGTAAATTTCTCCAATTGGAACTGCTAGGGTAATTTACATGCAATTTAGGAGCTGGATCCGTGATATTCTCAGAACTAACACTATGATATGTATTAGTATTTGACATTGAAGAAGATGTTGCGGCAGATGGAGATGAGGAAGTAATTTCCTTGTCAGTATCTGCAATTGAAGAAAAGATGTCAACTTTTGATTATTCACAAAAAATTGGGAAAATAATTATCATGAGAGATGGGAATACCAAAAGAAGAAAAGACGTGAAAAGAGGTATGTGAAGTGTAGAGAAATATGGCGAGGAATCAAAATATTGAAATGGATGCAGGAGTTTTGTCAAACAAATGAATTCCTGATCGAATATACTTTGTGACCCCAATCAAAAAGTATAATAGACTTCATTGTACATTAGAAAGAAGTAAATCAAAGAAAACACAAAATAGAAACCATACACAAAGCGGAAATGAGAACATTACACATTATCAGCAAAAATGGATATAGGAATAAAAGACCAAATAGAATAAATATAGTACAAGAAGATAGCAATACATAAATTGGAACAGACATACAAGAAGAATATCAGAGAGTAGCAAATAAAAAATTTGAAGATTTTTAAGAAGAATCCCGAAACTGGAATTTAGAAGGAAGAGGTACAAAATGCAAAGTTATATTATATGAGATAGCGGAACAGGGATAATTAAAGGTAGGAAAACAACATAAAAGTAAGCAAGGTGAAAATATACACAATCCAAAGAAGATTAACACAGAGAGGTATACATAAAACAGTGAGGCGAAGGAAGAACTAGGTTAAGCGAAACAGAAAAGTTGGGAGGAAGTGATAATAACAACAGAAAATTCTGGCATATTATAATAGCATTTGGAGGAAAGAAAAAGATAAAAGAAATTGAAGATTCAACTTAGACCAAAACCTAAAGAATATATTATATATGGAACTCCTTTTACTCAAAGAAATTCAAGGAAGAAGCACACCAAGCATAAATCAAACAAAGGAGGAAAGAAAAAATATAAATGTGGAATAGAGTGGCTTTGAAAAGTCAAAGAGGCAAAATTAACAAAGCGAGCCGAGAAGATAAGATAGATCCGGAAAATGGTCAAATATCTAGGAGAAGAAAGCAAAACAAAGGATTTGGGGTATATTGAAGGAATTATTGAGGTGAGGAGCAATACCACAAGAATATGGGGATAATTTGATGGTTCCAATCCACAAGAAAGGAGAACAAACTAATTGCTGCAGACCAATATGCCCAGTTTCAGTGTTTTACAAAATATACACTAGAATAATAGAAGGAAGTCCAAGAGAAGAAGTAGACAAGAAACTGTAAGAAGAGCAAGTAGCATTCAGAAAAGAAAGTCAAATAAAAGATAATATTTTCATACTACAAAATATAATAAGAAGACGTTTCGAAAAAGGAAAACATTGCACTGAACAAACCAGTAACACAAAAAAAATAATAACTATCACAAGAAGTGTATATACAAAAGTAATCGAGAGAAAGTAAAATCGAATGTTCATCCTAACAATTGATGAAATACTAAAAAATATTGAATAAAATGCTGTTAAAAAAGAAGGAGATATCAAGGATTTTGACATATGGAAGTGAAACGTGGGTAACTAACATATATAATATATTAAACTCAATAGAGATAAAGTATTTACGAAAAATAGAAGGAAACACTATGATGGATAGAATAAGAAATAAAATTATAAGAAATAACTCACAACAAGAAACAATAAAAGACAAAATAAATAAGAGAATCTTAAACTAGCTTCGACATTTAACAAGAATGGACCAAGAATAGACCAAGAACGAATATGGAAAGCAAGAGCTGTAGGAAGAAGGAGAAGGGGTAGATTAAGAAAAAAACAGAAGGAACAAATAGCAAAAATAGAAAGCCAAAGTCAACAGACAATAAGTCAAATGATGAAACTGGCACAAAAAGGAAAAGACGCCCTAGAGAGGGCAAAAGGAAAATTTAGAGGAAAAAGATAAAATATATGGATATGAAAACTACTGAAATTTTTGAGAATGTGAAAAATACTGACGAATTTACATGTAAAGAACAAAACTCTAAGTAGCAACGTACGTATTGGTGAAATTTGATGAAACGTATGAAAAATACCAAAAACGTACTGTTTCCCAAGCCTAATATAACTAAAAGTATTTTGAAGCAAGTTATTTAAATTTAGAGAATTAGAAGACACATTTGAAATAAATAAGTTTTTAAATAAATAGATGAGCAATAAATAATATTTCTTTCATTGGTGATGCAAAAAACCATATAGTCGTACTATTCAAATTTCTCCAGATCTCAGACTTTTTTATATGAATTTTTTCCAAAATTGTCTCGTTATGTAATCGAGTTTCATTCAGCGACCTAATATCAAGACATTTCAGCAACAAATATAGTATTTAATAGACATTATCTCTATATTCAAAATAATAATCTGAGACTTTATACAACTCAATCCTCTTACTGTATCATACATTCTAAACAAGGTTTGCTTAATAAATCTCTGAAACTTTTCTTACTTCACTTTTCATTTTTAGAAGACAACTTTATTTTCACTATCTTCTAAGATATATGAAAAGTATCAAAACATTCCCATCTCCAGTGGATATTTTTCCAGATCTTCTTGAGTACGATTGAATATTATATTGGGAATAATAATAATATGAACTGCGGTTGTATCTTTTTATAGCACTCAAACTTCTATTGAAGATTCAATTAATGCAGGTAGCAAATATGCAATTTTATGGAAGAGCAAGTTAGAAGAATTTTTCAAAAGTTTATACACAGTGGCGTAATAGAACGTGCTTATTTCAAGAATAGATTCAAATATAATTAAAAAGATATAGTTAAAATAAAACTATAGAATTGTGTAGTAACAACTAAAGTTTATTTTTAAAAATAACATCATCTAAATGATAACTCTCTTTACGACGGCTCTATAACCGCTAACGGCCACTCTTAAAAACTCTAGTAATGTTGATGTAATTGATGCCACTTCGCCACATATTCTCCATGAGTTAATTCATGTTTTTCCGATTATTACTGTACATTTTGTGTTTGAGGTACCCCTACAGAATAAGTGAAAAGGGCGTCGAAACTGGACGGCCATGGAATAACACCTCTTTTCGAAATCAGTCTGCTTGGGAACATCTGTTTTACAACCACCATGGATTCATTTGAGGTGTGACTGGTAGCTTTGTCTTGTTGAAACCAAGCCCTAAAATTCACTGATCTTGAAGTTTGAGTTTTGGAGTCAAACAATCTTCTAATATCGCAATTCGGTATTGACAAAGAAAAAAAGCTAATTATTCCTCTGCCCCTGTCACTTTGGAACTATGCAAGGGTTTCTGGTGGGATTCTCATTGTTCCAGTAATCACAATTTCGATTATTTACAAATCTATTGATATGGAATGGGCCTCATCAGAGAAAAGGATATTGTCAAATTTGGAAAATCGTTAACCATTTCATTAGTAAATGCGAGCTATTTTCTGAAGACAATTTTTTTCAATTGCGGCTTGTATGCATGCAGTTTAAGATCAAAGTTTGAAATTCTTTGAAAACTTCGTTGCGATAACTGTAAGTCAGACGATCACTTGGGAGTAGACAATCGTGGATCTTCTCGTATAAACTGAATAGCATCTCGATATTGTATTCGGTCCTAGATGTTCGAGAACGACCGTATCTTAATTAAATTAGCTCCCAGGGCTTCACTAATTCGTCATAATCTATATTCAGAAGCTCCGTCTCACCAGCAAAGAAAAGTCGGTAAATTGTATTTAGAAAATGCCAAAATTAGGTGCTTTTTTAATATTAATTAGGTACCAAGTTCAAAAATTAGGTGTTCTGTAATTTTCACAGTAACGGTATACTCAAAGTTGCGGTGATAGGAAACGTGATGCTAGTAACGCAATGAAAATAATTACAATACATCGATTGTTGAGGTAATAAAATTAGATTCCTAAGTGGAAGTGACCAAATAATTGATACATGAGTTAATTTTTTTTTTATTTTTAATGACCTAACCTAACCTACTTAGTTGATATCTGATTGAGTATCGATTTTAATTTTAGAGATACCTCATATTTAGATTCATTATCTCACGGAAATTAACTCGTTTGTCAATTATTCGTACACATTCACGATATTAACTCTTCAGCACCTAATAAGCACCTTATTTTATTACCTCAGCAATTAATGTATTGTAATTATTTCAACTACGTTGCCAGCATCAGGTTTTCCTAGCACCGCAACTTTGAGTATTCCGTTGCTGTGAAAATTACAGAGCACTTAATTTTTTAACTTGTCACCTAATTAGCACCTAAAAAGCACCTAATTTTGGCATTGTCTAAATGAAATTTCTTAACTTTGCGTTGCTGGCGAGTTATATTCAGAACAGTATAATCGCTCGGTAAAAATGTAAGAAAGACAGGCGTTGTAAAATGCGTATACGCCCACGCCTAACCTAACCTAACCCTAACCAAAAAAAAAGATGATGCAATATGTAGGTTCTATTATGGCACCCCGTATATTATCCTACAATTACTTCGCTACTGTTATTTCAACTAATTATTCATCTAACTTCTCTAAAATAAATCGGGAAGATAAAGATAAAATATCTTGCGAAGATTAAAAACTAAAATTGGAAGATTTGTTTCATGCATGTTGTCATTTTAAAATTAATTTGTGCAATTATTTAAACAAAAAAATTGATGTCATATCTGGCTAATATCACAAAGCACGTATTTCATAGAGTTAAGATTTCTCTAATTTTTATTTAGAGCCCTAGATGTATTCATCAACAGAAAACAAATAGGCAAAAGGGAGGAAAAAGTTAATCATTTTATATTGGTTCTACGTTGGCGCTTTTGGTACTATGGTTCTGTTTATTGAACCATAATCAGTATGTGTTTCTGTTATGCCTTCCCTATAATTCTTATAGCTATGGTTTTATATGTTTGGTGAATTTTGTAAATACCTCAGAAAAAATTGAGTTGCAACATCCAACTCCAATGATGAAACATTTTACTAGCTATAAACAATACTGATTTTAAGTTTTAACATGCATAATATTTTACTTCAATTATATTCGTATGTTATAGTTTATTTGGAAATATTTATTTTTTTAATTTCGTTTTAACAATAAATGTTCCGATGAGTATCATCATGTAACTGTTGAAAATCGATTCTGTTAACTGTTTCGATAATACTTATTTCAAAATCATTTTATAATATAATTAAAACGTAAAAATATACAAATTTATATTTTCGTATTTGATTCTTAAAATTTTATTGATTTTATAAAATTATAATATATGCAACTTTGATGCATATTCAAAGAAAAATGATAAATTTGAAAATGACGATGAGTTAGTAGTATGAGCTACGGTAAGATAAAATTCAAATTTTGCGCCATTGATAAAATTTTTGCCACTATTTTGTGAATGTAATTAAGTTTGAAACTCTGAGATGGTGGTATTTTGTTTAAAACATTCCACATTATCTAGAGCCTTTTTAAAATACGTGATCTGTGGTGTATACCTATTTAATTTCTCTCTAAGGAATAGTAACGAAATAAGAATTCAAAGATATATACTTATTATATTTTTGTTATGTACTATTAGAGCACACTTTAAGAACCTCCCATAATTTAATTTATGTTATCTATGTGTAATATTTTTCTGGAGGAAATTCAAAACTTTTCGGTGCGAATATGTTTTGGAAAGTATACCATTGAAATTGTAAGAAATTGTTTTGCACTATTTGCTCTAATTATAATGAGTGTCAGTGTCAATGAAACATTTAATTTTTATATCAAATTAAGCAATTGAAAAAAAGTTTCGTTTAAAGAGGCGCGTAAAAATATTTTTAAAAATAAAAAAATTAAACAGAATTTTTAACACTCAGCTATTACTTACTTTTTTTCGATTTATCAGTAATTGCCTTATCCTTTTTGCTTCTTTTCTTGGAGTTATCCATGGCTTATGAATAAAACACAAACACTTTTTTAATTGGTATTAATCCTCTTCTCTCAGATTGTTGAAGAATATTGGAAAACAATTTGAAACTCGATTAAAAATTCTGTATTTTTTACGAATATATTCACTTTTGTTGATACTATATTTAGCAAGATTATGAAGTTTGTGAATGTCTATCAAAAATCACTTCTCAATTAAAATCAGGTGGGACAATAATCAAAGCACTACTAGATACAGGTATTACTACCAAAGTGAAAACTTTTCGAATGAGTGACTGATTAAAAGACTAAATCAAAATGAATGCGCTGATGCTAGGCAATAGTAACAAGTCATCAATAACTTATCAATATTATTGTTTAGCAGACCCATTCACAAATTACATTTATCATTGTTTAAAAATGTACTCACAATACCTTCATGAATCATTATCAAAACCATAACAACTTTTTATTTATAAATTAAACCTTCCTTGAATTTTGAAACTGGTAATTCTTCTAATAAAAATTATCTTCCTTTTTTATATCCAGTTTTCATTCTGAATACTTCTAAATCCTCTTGTAGCAACACAAAATCATTTTATTATAATTATTCAGTATAACGTAAGTTTAGGTATTGTATAATTTTTTTCCGAACGAAAATTAAATTTGAATTCTAACCAATTTTAAAATTTTTCTATTTAATATATTCCCGCTTTCGGGATAAAATGAAATGTTACCAGATGATAACCTACATAATGAACAAACACCATATATATATAATGAACCAAACAAGCTATGGTTTTGGTTCTCTTTTAGCCCATATAAATAAATATATTTATTAATAAACACAATTAAACATAAAAATGGAAATGGAAATTCAATACGGTATTCCTAAGGTGAAACATTTTCCTTGCTGTTAAGTAACTAATTAGTATGCCACCAACAATTCAAGCTCGATGCATTATATAAGCTGATGAAAACTTCAAAGTGATAATTTTTTTATCTCAATTCTCTAAAAACCATGAACCTAACTCCATATTGGTCTTCCATTTTATTACTTAATATCAGAAGCTAAAATTTTTATTTTCAATAATTCCTTGTCCCCTCCCTGTTGTTTTCTAACATGCCACGATATTTGTTCCATACTTTCTAAATTAACTTAATTCAACGTTCCCTGTATATTTTTTATCCCTTTTTCTGTGCTACTTTACTTATTCTATTTTGTTTTTCTTTGTTAGTTATCAATATATAATTTCCTTCTTCATACCGGGTCGTTAACTTTTGTTCTACATTGTTTTTTATATTATCTTTAACTACTTTTTTCAAATTTTCCTACTCTCTTATTCCACTTCGACTCCTCTCCATTTACCATTACTTTTGTGTGTCCAGGTTTTGTGTGTTTTCCATTTCTTTTTTCAGTATTGGCAGTCTCTTATTAGCTCTTCTGTTTTTCTCTCTATTTCTTCGTTAAGTCTTTATGAATATATATTCTATTTCGTGCTATATTCCTTAGTTTTGCTTTATTCTCCATTACTTTGTTTGTTCTCTTAACCTTCTTACTGTATCAAGCAGGGTTTTGGGCCTACCATTTTAGCCGACTTAATGTGAGCTTCCATTTCTATGCATTGTTTCAAAAAATTTTCCATACAAACTCTGAGCAATTTTTAATCTTCTGTATCTACCAATAAGCCGCTCATAACTGTATTATTTTTTTCTTATCTTTTTCTATTCATTATAATCCCCATTAGAACATCTTTTTTTTGCATTTTTATTTTTTATCTGTCCATTTTCATCTCTTAATCTCGCCTTGTCCTGTCTTAATTTAAGTATTACTTCATAAAAACGTTGATCCGTTCTCATTTGAAGTATTTTGTTTCATGTTTCCTTTTGTTCCCATTTGTTATGGTCAATTTCTTTTTTATTTCTGTTTTCATGTTTCCCATATTACTGTTCATTTGTTGTTTCATATCTTTCAGTATCCTTTCAATTTCCTTCATTGAGACTTGTTTTATGTTAGCTATTTCTATGGTGAAATATTTTCCTTGCTGTTAAGTAACTAAGTAGTATGCCATCATCAATTGAAGCTCGAAGCATTATATCAGCTGATGAGAACCACTTAGTGACAATTTGAATAAAATATTTTGAAGAAAATATGCTAAATATGAAATAATGGACTGGAAAACTATATTGTAGTGTTCTAGGAGAAAATATGGAAAATAGAAATAATTAATTATGGCTTAATTCATTCTAAAAATAGTAGTACTGAAAATGGAAGACATCATAGTGCATTCGGAAGATATACTAACTGATTCTAACGATATCATTTGTTCAGCTAGTTCAAAATAAATTTCTTTAGTTTCTTTTTTCTCAAACCATTTTATATGTTTATAAAAATTACAAATTGTTTGAGTCTCGTTCATTTTTCACTAAACTAAACTCTAAAACACCCAAAAACAGAATATATAATATTATAATTGTACCTTGTAATAATTGTGACGCTGTTTACATAGGAGAGAAAGCTCAATATTTAGAAAATAGATTAAGATGTCATAAATAGGATAAAAGCTAAAACATGAAATATCAAAATGCAACTACGAATAATTTAATTCATGGCTGTTACATATATTTGAAATATAATAACTAAGAGAAATTTATTTTTTGTAGTTAAAACTGTTTTTCATTGTGTTATCTATGTTGTAGGTAATTTATAGATTAATATATGAGGGCCGTTTTTTTCAGCCTCCGATCACTCCGTGCAGACGCTACGCTGGCAGAAGAAAGGGGGCACGCGCTGTAGGCCACTGCAAAGCTCTCGCACTACACACTCCGCCATTGTTGTCATTCATCTGTCAGTCGGCGTTGTGCTACAGTCACATAAACATATCCGCCATTAATGATGCTCCTACCAATTGTGAATTGCGAGGTGTGATTTGTTTTCTACAGGCTGAGGCCACAGTGCTGGTGAAAACTTCATGAGTGATGGTGTTATGCATGATGAAGGAGGCCAAGGACAGATATTTAGCATTTCAGATAACCTGGTTCGACGAGTTAACAGAAAGAAAACCGCAGATTCACCGTTACTGCTTTGTCTACGGAATTTCCAGAAGATTCAAGGTCTGTTTTGAACTCTATTGTTACTGAACGGTTAGGCAACATAGGTGACAACTTTCTTTAAAGAGGGTATTGAAAAGCTATTACAAATGTCTCAATCTCTTCGGTGATTATGTCCAAAAGTAATCGTAAATGTACCAATCTTTTTGTGATAAAATTATTGTTTTATATGAACTTGTCTTTTATTAATAGCCTAACGGAGGTTTAAAAAAACGGCCCTCGTAATTATGTAAGTTATTAATGTCAAATCCATATTTTGGTAGAGACCGAAATAGGTCAAAACGTCAATTTTTACATGTTGTTTCAAAATTTTCAATTAAGGCAATTTACCAACAAAAAATAGTATAAAATTTGATATGGAGTTCGTAGATTTCGTAGAATTGCTGATAACTATGGTTCCAAATATATGAGCATAGGTCTTTCGACAGACAATTTGGATGATTGCAGTTAGGCACTTGGGGAAATATTAGGATATGAGACTATCGAATATCAATATATTGAATTATTACCATTGGCTGCTTAAGTCTTCAACGAGACTATTGTCCTACTTAATTATATTGCTATAAAAAAAAATTTGCAAGTGATAGATGACTAATCTATTTGCATTTTATGCTAAACATTCAAGTTCATGTGTATAACTAAAAATAGTAAAATGGAATATGCAAAATATTTCAAAATGCTTCTATTTAAAATTCACTGAAAAATGGAATTTTTGGTTTAAATTTCATACCATGGCTCCTGAACTCTGTACATAAATCAAATGCCTATATATTTCGCTATAATCATTCACATTACAATTATTTTTTCACACATTACAACTATTTTCGAATCATTTTAACTTTATCACACTGTACATCAATATCTATGGCAATGAATTTCAACTTAACGCAATATGAGATTTCAGCCAATTATTAGAAATCATATAATAAACTTTCTTTCAAATTACTGTAACTTTATGTTCACACTATACTTTTTTAACTTAGTCATCATCAGCACCTTTTATTTAAATCATTCCTAAAAACCAATTATACCAAGTCTCTAAAAATTTCATTTTTTGGTGCATTTCAGAGCAAGTGTGGTTTTTAAAAAATCCTTTTTCACAAGCATAAAAATTTCTGAAGAAAAATTGACTTTTAATTTCATGTCTCTAATGAGATTTGATCTGCCGCGTTATTGAACCATTAAACTATCGAAGCTATTTTATACTTGCAATCGCATTTAGCCAAAGGCTCAAATAGATAATTAATTTTACAAAAATTCGTTACGAAATTTGTAGAATCAAGTTAATTCAGTTACAAATACACTTATACGAATGAAAAATTCTTAGCCTACTATAGAACCAAACAAAATTTCAATGTCAAAATATTTTATTACTCAACATATTGTTCTCTTAATTGGATACACTTATTACAGCGAACCTACAACGTCTCTAGACATTTCAAAAAAAATATTTCTTCTTGCTCTGCAAACCAGACATCTACAAATTTTATTACCTCCTCGTTGAAAGAAAATTTACGACTTTTTTTCAGTTGAGGAAAGAGATGATAGTCGGACGGAGCCAAATCAGGTGAATAAGGGGGGTGTTCCAGTAATTCAAACCCTACATCACGAATTTTTTGCATACTAATATGAGATTTGTGTGCAAGGGCGTTGTCCTGCGAAAACAAAACATCTTTGGATAGCTTTCCGCGTCTTTTCTCTCTAATTTTTCTCGTAGAGTGGTCAGTAATGTCAAATAGTAATCTCCAGTTATTGTTCTACCCTTACCAAAAAAATCAATCATAATTACTCCATAGCAATCCCAAAAAACTGAAGCAAGAACTTTTCCAGCAGATTTTTGGATGCGAAACTTCTTAGATCTTGGAGAACCAGTGTGTCACCATTCCATCGATTATTGCTTTGTTTCTGGATCGTAGAAATGTACCCAAGTCTCATCCATAGTAACAATTCGGTTTAAGAAGTCTACATCGTTTTCAAATCGAGCACAGATAGATCGCGATGCTTCTACTCTTGCACGCTTTTAGTTAACATTCAAACATTTGGGGATCCACTTTGCAGCAATTTTTCTCATGTCCAAATTGACGTGAACTATATGATGAACGCGTTCGTATGAAATATTCAGTGCTTCAGATATCCATTTTAGCCCAATTCGACGGTCTGATAAAATCATGTCATGAACTGCATCGATATTTTCGGGGACTGATACAGAAACTGGCCTTCCCGATCTGTCATCATCTTCAATGGAAAAGGACATTGATCACCAAGGGTATTAAGCATATCTTCGTAAGTCTGCTTACCTCTTAACTCTTTTAAATACAGGTACTCGATGATTGCTAAATACTTCAGTTTTTCGATTTTCACAATTTCGGTGGACAAATGACGCAAATGTTTTTTTCGCAAATTTGCGTATTTATTATAATTTAGATAAGAATTAACTATGTATGTAGAAAAATCTGTTGGTGAATAAGTATAGGCCTTCATAACCGAAAATATGATTAATCAAATCGAAAATTATAAAATACCCATATATTTGTATCCTTTTGTCCGTATAACAATGACTCAATTTTATTTATAAAGTTTCAGTTTCTTTCATTCAATGAAAATTTATTGAAATTGGAAATGTCTTTTGTGTATTTGTAATGTATTTTTTCCTCTTTTTCTTATTGTTAACAACAGACTTCAAGCTCAGCAATTGAGAAGTGAAAAGAGATTTGGGTGGGTTTAGAATCACGAAGAGAATTTATATGTTATTCCATGAATAGTAGCAATTTTCTAAATAAAATCAACAATATCATGAGGTCTCATTGAAATGAAGATGACCATCAAGTACTACGAATAAATATACAAAAACATTCAGTTAAATTTATACAGTATGATATCTTAGTTTCTAAAATAAAGCCCCCCATAATACAATATTTATAATAAGATAGAAAAGATCTTCACTTTGTTATTTAACTAATTTCATCTCTCCTCTCATTATTTCTTTATATTATTTACGAGGGTTGCTACTCAAGTATTGGGGTAGACAAATAATATTTATAATTGGATATGGCTTTATTGTTTTTTAAAATATTCTCTATTGAGATCAATATACTTTTTTGAACCAATTGGCGAAGTATTTTTTCCATTCTGATTGAGGGACCTCCCAAACATGTGATTTGAACGCATATCAGCTTCTTCAGGTGTAGAAAAACGTTGACCTCGCAATTTATTTTTGATTTGCGAGAGTAACATGAATCATTGGGTGCCAAACAAGGACTGCATGGCAAATGGCCAATCGATTCGATGTTTTGACAGTTCATACACGTTTTTGATTTTGGTTTCCCGGATTTTGTCGAGCATTACTGGCAAAACACATGCTGGTGCACCATTCAGAATTATCTGTTCTACGTTGCTCTGATGGCGAACGATAGCGATATGTTCAGTTATTCTGAAAAAAAAAAACAGGCAACCATTCGCTTCGAAGTGCTTTGTCGCCTGTAATATTCTTAAGGACGTCTTTTGAGGCATCGTGATCAAATTTTTTCAGCATTTCTTTGCACCAATCAACACAAGCTCTTTTGAATGGTATCCAACGCTATTAATTTTTTTTGACGCCGAATATTCATACAATATTGAATGTATGCGAGTGGAACTAATGCCCAAGTATAATTAAATCTCACGGTATGTCACATAACTATCTTGAAATACAAAGCATCGATGTTTTTAGTCGATTTTAGACGACCTTCACGGAATTCATCCTGTAGCGAATTGCGACCAATATTGAATTCGAAAAACCAGCGAAACACGGTAACTCGAGATAGTGCTTCATTGCCAAAAGTTGATAGGCACACTGCTGTTGGTTTAATATACGGTGAAACTCATAGAACCTAATCGCACGAAAATTGCGATATAATTCAATTTTTTGACAAAGATGAATGTTTCAGGTATCTGTAAACAACTCAAATAGTACTCGTATGTCAACACTGAGTACCATTAAAATGTCAGATTTGACATATTCACATCAGTGTTGCCTCAAAACTTAACTAGCAGCACTTGTAATAAGTAGCCCTTGTAATAAGCAGCCCTTGTAATAAGCATCCCTTGTAATAATAAATATCTATCGCAATATAAACAATGTTCCTGTATTTACACGAAGAAATGGATTTGCAACGAAATAGAGTAGTGGAAAATTGTATAGAAAAGGAATTAAAGAAATTAAGTTATTGTTGAATTTCAGATGAAAAATTCAATACTACAAATTGATTATTTGAATTTATAGGATCTATCCAAAGTTTTTCTGTTAATACTAGATACTTAATAATTTATTAACCTGCAGTTCTCCATGACAATCGAGCTATGATTTACTCAAAATTAACAAAATTATTTAGCAAAAATATTTAAGGAATAAGAAAAATGTTCAAGGTCACTTTTAGTAATTAAGATGGCTTCTTTTAATATGTAGAAACAGTTACCATTTAATAATAAAACTATTACATTGTTAAAAAAGGTATATCCAGCCAAAGACAAGTACAAGACAATGAATGTAGGAAAGTTATAAGCGAAAATATGACCTTACGCTGGATGCAAAAACTTATAAATATCTATGTAAATTTCTTATTCATTAACACGCTTTTATTAGTTTCACCTGTATGTGTCTCACAGACTTTTTGGATTCGATTTTGAGCAATCATATTTGATTTAAACTTCACTCACTTGTCAAAGACTGATGACAATGCAATTATTCGATTAAAATATCTGATTAGATTCACCAGAAATCATAAATTTTAATTTGAATCCTTTGTATGACAGTAAGGAAGATAGAGCTAGTGGGCGAACTACGTAAGCGTATGTATTAAAGATGGGTTGAAAATAGCTAATTAATACCTTTTTAGAGTTAAAAATTGAAAAATAAATTATAGTTTAAGAAAACAAACAAGCTTCTAGTGATAATCAAACTGAAATGTTAAAAACAATTATTGGCATAAGAATTAAAGAAAAATAATATCATTATTTTAAAAGCCTAAGTCGTAAATTTCGATATCATTTTTAGCGAGTCAGTCAGGTAATTGAAGAAATGGAGAAGAAAGGAAAGGGAAGACGTAGTTAGTGAGTAATTTTCAATAACGGGAAAATGATTTGAATGACTCGGTAAAAGAATCGAACTCAGATCTGGTGGTTACGCACCACAAGCCCAGTTAAGCTATCCTGAGACACGTACCGTATTTATATTTCACTCAACTACATAACCGAGAGACCCACCGAGAAATACTATTGTCAATTTTACTGTAGAGAGCCAATTCGACCTTATTAAGAAAATGGGGAACAAAAGGAATAATGGAAAGGGAAGGCTGAATTATTTTCAGTATCAAAAAAATCATTCGGATAGTCCCCGGACTGGGAATCAGAAAGTTAGTTGAAAAATTTCAGCCCCCACGGTTTTATAATGGTAAAATTAATTTTCTTATCTGTAATTTTATTCATATACCAAGAATTTTTTACTAGTATAGTGAGCTCAAAATTTAATTTTAGACCCTAGATGATACAACAACATACTGATAAAGCTATTTGAAGTCATTCCAGCGTAAAGTTAATGTGTTATATTAAAGGTATAAACACAAAGGAATTTAAACATTTCCAGAATATAAAGATTAATTTTCAGCGCACGTAAGATGTAGACATAAAAAAATGCTTACTTTTTCTCATTTGGCATTACTCATAACTTTTTCGATTAAATTATATCATAAAAAATACGATAAAGATAGTAATCAAAACAACCACTCTAGCCACCAATTCATTTCACAAACAGTATATTAAGCTAAATGGAAAACCAAAACTGTTCAGTGAGGAAAATAATATTTAGTTTCAGGCGATTTGAATGGTTGAGAAACTTTCTTCCATTAGAGTTAAATGTAAACTCGTTTATCAACTTTGGATTTTCCCTTTAATTTAATCGAGTAATAATTAATATTGACTAAACGGGTGAAATAAGTCTATTTTTAATTTTGTTACACGAGTAAAATTAGGACGAGATTCGATAATTTTCTTATGAAATATCGGACAGAATAACCACAAGATGGAACAGGTCCACTATTTTGTCAACAAATTATTGAGAATCGTTAAATTCAACACAACAAATTTATTATTCATCCAAATTCATTAAATTTTCTTTCACTAAAATAAACTAACAAATATTCAATACAACGCATTTTTCTAGATTCGCTTGAATACCCATCACAAATTCTCTTTTATACGTTCTGTTTTCAAAAGGCGAGATCTTCAAGGTGGTAAATTGAGTTTTGGAAAGAGAAATCGGCGGGAGCGATTTAAGGAACTACTTTCGCTATATTTTTGATGAGCACTTTCGAAGATGTCCTTGAGGTTTACAAACGGGTTCCTCGTATCAGCATTTCAATTGGAGAAAAAAAAGTTGTACAGTGCAATATCAAGTCAATAAGATTACGTTAATGATATGTATTGCATGTCCTTGGCTTTAAATTCTTGTGGAATGGGTTTCATCTGAAAATAATGACATGTGCAGCGTTCGTTGATAATTGTTAATCCATCTACAAAGTGTTAACCTATGGATTTCATCTCCAGGATGTAGCAGAATGCTGAACCATTTGAATATGATATGGGTATTATTATCTGAGTGACTTTTCAATCATTTTAATTTATTATTTATCGAAGATAATGCCCCAATACCATTTCCAACTAACAATTGAGAATTGAAAAACAATTGATTCTGTCCTTAGAGATAATACAAATTGACAGTACAGAAGTAGTTAAATTTATACATACGAGGTCTGGCTAATGAATAACGAGACTGGTTACGAAAAAGGGTTTTATTATTAAAATTATTCTACAATCGAATGCCCCCCTTTAATATACTCTCCTCTCTTCTCGCCACACACTTTTCCATACGTTTTTTCCATTTATCGAAGCAGTGCTGGAAGTTTTCTTTGGTGATGGCCTTTAGAAGCTCTGCCGTTTTTTGCTTTACTACTTTCATCGACTGAAATTGGGTCTTTTACTTTCTCTAACCTTTCAAGGAAATCTGCTCAGACTTTTGTCGTGTGTAATTCCCCGTATAAAATTTTTCTAACCGTTTCTTTATCGGTGTTTTAATCCTTGGAAATCATCCGGATGCTCATCAACGATCTGCACGCACAATTCGGTTGATTTTGGTCACTGTTTCTGGAGTTTAAACAGTCACAGGGCGACCTGGGCGCTGGTCATCTTCAGTGCTCTCTAAGCCCCCACTCAAGCGCTTACACTACTCAGATACACGCACACGAGATAGAGTATTGTCCCCATAGGCCTCTTGCAATTTAACGAGAAATTTGAAATTGATATGTTGCTCGTGTTTATCGTCATACATGGCTTTCGGCACGAGCAAAAAACACGTTCGTTTCAAACCGCTACTGCACAAATACTATAATAGTGACCGAAACGTGTTTTGGGTCGTGCATAGACAAGATATCTAGATACCCAACGCACTACTCGTTTTTTACCCCACCCATATAGGGCGCCCTCTAGGTGCGCAGTTTCGTTATTTAATAGCCAGACCTCGTACATATTAGATTATGTTGTACGTACTCATATCAAAATACTCGAAATTTATAAAATATATTTAAATTAATACCTTATTATGTGATACGTTGTTATGGTTGATCCACATTTAATAAGATTTGATCTTAGATTGGAAATCACTTATATTGATTTTTTTAATACCGGTCCTGGAATTTCTAAGTTTGGCTGTAACCAATTAAAATTTATGATCAATTTAATAAATCACCCTTAATAAAGAGGGGTTAACACTTTTTAGTTGCCTCATGATATTCTTCCTGAGGGAGGCACCACCTGTATAATTTCCAGATTTTTTTTTACTTCCTTACTGAATTTTTGGTGCTGAAATTTTTTAGTAGTTTTTCTGTATTCTATTTGTTTCCAAACCTTCTGGAAAATGTCACTAGTGACGGCGTTGATTTATAACACTATCTTGTTACTTATTCTGATCGTGTCGCTCATACACTTCGAGTAGCCTTGAAACATCTCTCTTTCTCTCTCTATTGGAAAATAAATAAATTATTAATAATCATCAAAAAGTGGACGTGAAATGGTGAAATAAACAATATTAGATAAATGCATGACAACTATAAGAAATAAGAAAAATGTCTAGAATCTTGGATTTCACATTCGAAGCTTTTTGTAAAGTGACATGCTGGTTATCCTGAACTTCTTATAACTAGTCTTGTAGTCATGAAGAGTCCAATTGCTTCACGTTCTTCCAACCATTATCTCTTTGTTTATTGCTGACATTACTGGATACAAAAATTTAAAGCAACTGTAGCAGCAAGGAAAATATGTGGAATTAAAGGGGAAGACAATGTTGATGAGCGAACGGCACAGTGGATATTTGAAACTTGAGGATCGTTCCCGCTCAGGTCGTCCACCTGGGAAAACAACCTAGTACCAGTACTTGCCGATTATCAAACTCCTTTAGACCTTTCAAAAATACCATTTAAAATCATTAGGTGAGAGCTATTGATGTTGTTGAGTAGTGCCACACGAATTAACCGAGATTGAAGCGAAACGTCGAGAAGAGGTCCTTGCCCTACCGAAAAATGCTCGTTTTATTAGAATCATTATTCATTGCGATGAGAAGTGACTTTATCTAAGCAATCCTAACATAGAAAATTAGTGGTTATCAATGAACAATTACCAGAACCTGTCGCAAAGAGAGGTGGATTCGAATGGAAAGCCTTGCAGTGAGTTTGGTGTAATTATAAAGGTTTAGTGTACTTCGATTTTATTCCAGATGGTTGAACTACCAATACTGAGGTATATGATGGACAGCCAATGCGAATTTATGAGGATTTATCGGAGAAATATTCAGGTATAGTTAGCCGAAAGCGGTTTCTGTTGAAACAAAAAATGCTAAACTTCATTTGCGAAAGCTATCGAAGAATTTGGAGATATCAAACTCCTACCACATCCAGCATTTAGCCCGGACCTTGCACCGTCAAATTCCTTTTTATTCAGATCCTCGACGATATAGTTGCGTGGGCAAAAATATGAATCTAAAGGAGATGTTGGAAATATTGTGCGACCATTTTCTGCATCCAAGCCTAAAGAATGTTTTTACCAAGGTCTCAAGTATCTTGCTGAACGTTGGGTTAATACCATAGAATTAGAATAGTCACTAATACTTTCTATGAGCTACCTCTTCGGAGTTTCTACACTTGGACATCACCACGAAATAATGAAGACAAGATCATGAGGAACCAAATTGATTTCATTTGTATCAACAGGCGGTTTAGGAATAGCATTAAAAGCGCTAAGACATACCCAAGTGCAGAAGCCGACACCGACCATGCACTACTCGCAGCCAATGTAAAAGTAAGTCTAAGAAGGCTACACTGAAAATATTAAACATAGAGAAGCTCAAAAAACAGCAATATCAAGCAAAATTTAACGACTCAATTGCAAATGATTTTTCCTAAGCAACAACGGCGAATATCGGCACTGCCTGGAATAAAATTGAATCTACGATTCTGATTGCCGCAATAAAGCATATTGCGAAAAAACCATGGATGAGCAAAGAAATTATTAACCTTATAGAGGAAAAGCGTAAATCAAAGAACATTACATTACACAAAAATATATACAATTGAAGAGACAAATAGAACACCGCATAAGAGAGGCCAAAGAAATATGAATGGAAGAGAGCTGTCGTGAAATGGGAGAATTGAACAATAAACAATGATCACAAGGAACACCGAAGGAGAAATCCAGTTGACAGAAGATGACAAAAAACGGACTTCGGAAGATTACATCAAGCGCCTATTTGCAGCAGAGCGAGATGACGCAGGATAAGAAAGCGGACAGGCGGAAGAACTATGTAATCTTAAGTCCGAAGTAAAGCATGCCTTAAAAAGCCAGAAAAGCAATCGGACCCGACAACATTGCAATAGAATGTTTGAAGGCTTTGGACGATAAGAACTTGAAACAACTTAAAAAATTGTTCAACTAAATCTATAAAACAAGGGAAATTCAGAAAGACTGGCTTAAATCAGTATTCATTCCATTGCGTAAAAAGAAGAACACTAAGTCCTGTGATTAATATCGGATGATCAGTTTCATAAGCCACACACTAAAAGTGTTCTTGAGAATAATCCAGCAGATAATATATCGAAAATGTGAAGAACAACTAGATGAAACGCATTTTTCCTTTAGAAAAGGATTAGGAACTAGAGAAGCATTATTCGCTATCACAGTACTACTACAGAAGTGCAGAGAAGACAAAAAAAAATGTATATGTCTCATTAATTTCCAGAAGGTATTTGATAGAGTCCAACACGATAAACTTAGAGAGTATTTAACAAGTATTAGCTTAGATCTAAGCGATATACGATTAATCAAAAATATCTATTACAATCAAGCCAAGGCTGCGTTCTTTCTAAGTTTGTGTTTCAGTGTTAAAGGAGAGACTTGAGGGGGTGAGCATCGGAGGGAGATTAATCAATAACTCAAGATTTCCCGATGATACTGCTATACTGCAATAACTCAAGATTCCCCGATGATACTGCTATACTGGCTGATAGTGAAGAAGATCCTCAAATCCTATTAAAGAGAATCAACCGAGAATGTGAAAATGTAGGACTCACTACAAATATTTAAAAAACTAAAATCATGGTTATAAGTAAAAACCAAAATATTAATATTATCCCCATTTTCACACTGAATGGAAAACAAATAGAATGGGTAAAAAAATACAAGTATCTTGGTTCAGTCATAAGGGCTCAAATGGATCCAGACTAAGAAATCAAGATCAGAATTGAAATGGATCGAAAGGTGTTTGTCAAATACTCCTCCACGTCAGAATAGGATTCATGGAATTTTATGTGTGGTCAGAGTATTGCTGTACGGAGTGGAAACTTGAACCTTTGACATCCTGAAGATACCCTGGACTGACAGAATCACCAACGACGAAGTACTAAGACGCATAGGTCGTAAAAGAAAGCTTTTGACAATTATTAAGATAAGAAAAACATCTTGCATAGGATACATTTTACGCAACAACAAATACCTGCTGCTACAGAACATAATGCAGGGCAAAGTGGATGAAAAGAAAGGCATCAGCAGGAAGAAGGAATCCTGACTCCGTAATATGAGAGAATGGATAAATCTCAGCGTTGGAGAATGTTTCATGTTGCGAGAGACAGAGGCGCATTTAAAAACGTAGTCACCAACCTTCAATAAGAAAACGACACAAGAAGAAGAAGATGGTCTACAATTCGAATATTAAAACTTTCTTCTCGATAATTATTCAATAATTTAATAAAGTATCATTGGAATTCGAAATTATCGTGAATATATTTTTCTATCTACCTCAAAATATAGAAGGTTATAATAATAATAATAAAATAATCAGTTATCACAAGTTCTATCAAATATACTTATTTTTTTTTTCAAATCATTTCCTTGATGTTATCTGTTAAGTGATGTTTGTCAATTTCGATGTTATTGTAAAGCTACGCGAGTCAGTTACTTTATTTTTATCGGCATGTGGCGTAACGGTTTTTATGAAATTTGAATTAAGTTTGGCGAAACTTTTTATGATTCGATAATAATGGTAAAGAGTTTCATTGCACGAAGGGTGTAAAATTGGAATTCGCTGCCAAATCTTGTAACAAGTTTTGTGTTAAATGCGGTTTGGCGTTAGGTATTAAGTTAGTGTCAATTTTTCCACGTGAAAGAAGGAAATTCCATATTTTCCAGGACTGGCAAATTTTACGAGTAACACAAACAGTGAGCTATATTCGATCGTCGGCGCAGTGTAGAAAGAGCGGATCAATATAATATCCCCCTCACCGCAACCTCAGCTGCTACGAGTCTCCAGCAAGCACGAGCACCGCTGATACTAGCCATTATATTCTCAAAACTGTGAAAGCCCGGATCGGGTGGTGATCTTGTGAATGTTGGTGAAAGATAACTAGTAAACCTATGTTTCATTTGGACTTATTACTTTTTGGTGAATTAAATTTCACCTAATTTTGTGTTGGCTTTCAAAGTAACACGTTTTAATTTTTTTATTTTTATTTTTCCGAGTGATGATAATTAATGCAATGAGAGTACACACCCTTTTTGCACTTTTTATTCATGTTACCCATTTTTCATTGTAAGTTTATATATTTTATTATTTTCTATGGGTCATTATCCTCAAATTTGATAAATATGTTTTCCCAATTTCCACCATTTTTGGTTGGCAAGTAAACAAAACTTCAAAACAAGATTGTTCTTAACCATTTTCTTTAAAAAATATATATAATACTTAAAGTGATCCCAAGGATTTGGTAAGTTACAAATTTTGTAGATAAAATACTCATATTATCAACTAATTAACCAACTTTCTTTTGACAACTAATGATTATTTATTCAAAAAAGCATGCTTCCTTCCAAATGTGTAGTCGTAGTATTTTGAAAATGTAGTAATATTCACATGTAATGAAATCAGGTCATTGACCGATATATTAAATAAATCAACAAAGAACAGTTAAAACATATTATGACTGCACTTTTAAGCTATTCTATATAAATTCGTTGCGCTTTATCGTTTTCGCAGTTTCCATTATTGTATTCAAATGTAGGTCTGTTATATAATCTAAAACAGGGTGAATGATTGATACGGTCTTCCCAGGAAACGTAAAACTTTATAGGGCGTATTTTCATGTTTTTATAATTTCACTCATAATTCAAAAACTGGATAATTTTCATAATCATTTCATTACATACAGTATCTATGATTATATCGACAAGTTTTTCATAAAAAAACACAAATTACTGTGTTATCATAATTATTACATAAATTTCGGAATAATCACATTGAAATTGGAACAATTTTGTTTTGTTATAATTTTCAAACAAAATATTTGAAAAGAATTAACAAAAATGATAAATTGAATTAAAAGTTGAAATAAGCAGCATATATAAATTGGAAATAACAAAATGTTCCAATTCTATTATTTTAGGATTGAACTTCATTTTAAATTTTTTATCCCTGAAAAGTTTCTGATGAGTTTCCTCACAAACTTCTCTACAATATAAACCGATTAAAAATATAAAACTAAAGGTTAACAGAATTAACTTATAATAGAAAAAGAATAATAAATATATTTCCAAATATACAATACCGATAACAGGATTTATTTTATATGAATAACATCAAATATGGTACATATAAAATATTTGATTTTTCTAATAAACCTTTTTTTGGTGGCAGACACAAATTCTAATTTTTGGCGAGAGCGCATGAAAATAGTACGATTCCTATACGAATTTACGTGACATTAGAAGCTTAAGTAGAAACAATTTCCTTTATTTGAAATGAATTACTTCACATGAATAACACTTTATAGACATTTCAAAAATGTACTTTAGGCTCAAAGTTGTTTTACAGTATTATTTTAGACAAAAATTGCTGGAAGAGTTTAATTCAGGCCGTTATATATTACTTTTATATGAATATAGAAATAAAATAAGTGGTAATGTTCTGAATAATCCAAAAAATGAAAAATAATGTGTGTGATATAATATACCTAAAAAATTATTAACACATGCTCAGAAAATTTTAATATATTTAATATTTTATTGTTCACAATTTTTCCGAGCGAGTATGCTTATGCAAACCTTCTACTAATTTATATCTACTTCGAAAAATATTGACTATTGTATGCATTTCATAAAATGAATAACAACTAATAGAATCTAAATCAGTGAGAAACTAGAAAATGATTTTGGAAAATGTGAGTGTATCACTCCAATAAAAGAAATATCAGAATTCGTAGCAATTCCACTTTTTCACTTGAACAACGCCAATATCGAAGAAATAACAACTACTCTTCCGTAAATATAAGCCATGATATTCAATTTTCTCGAAATAAGGTCGAGTAGTTTATATGGAATTTGATAAAAAGAACTCTTAAAATGAGGAGAAACAAATTAATATATTTAGTGACAAAAACAATGGCAGAAATTGAAAATATTCAATTGGAGATTCGAAAAACTAAGAAAAATTGTTGTATAGTGAGAAAATTGATAGAGATGAATCTATAAATCACCAGAAAATTTCTATATCATAACCTGGCCTGGTGAAATTAATTAAGAGCTGAATTAACAATTTGAAATTAAAGGAATACGAAGTAGTTTTACATTTTCAAAATAGATCTACTCATGCTATTATTTTAATTTTGTAAATTATAACTTGAACAATTTAAAAATTATGTATGAAATATACTTATATGAGTTTTTGTTCATCACATATCAAGAGTTCACAGTTATGTTCTATTTTTTTATATAATTATTACTCCTATTGAATACGGGTGCAGTTGAAGGTACGTTACCAATATACTGGAAATTAATAAGTCAACTGTGTCCCGGGTAGTTGTGAGATAACGAGAGAGAGAGATAACCGGAGAATATTATAGGAGGCCAATGCAGGGTTGGCCGTCGGCAACTACTTCTGCAGACAATAGATTTTTGAGACTGCAAGAAATGCAACGGCAAGAAGGCTTCAATAAGAATTGGCTGAAGCTCGAAATATAAGTGACACTTAACAAACCGCGAGAAATGTTTCGAGATCTGCTGCAATTAGATCCAGAGCAGCCAACCTGGAAATACCGTGCTGTTAGGTTAAGATTTGGACGAAAGCATGCGAAATGGAATATTCAAGATTAAGGTAATAAACTTTTGATGGACAAATCCAAACTTTGCTTATGTATTTTAGATTGGACAATACTTGTTCATGGAAAAGATGGTGAAAGGTATATTCCTGGCAATATAAGACTTTTAACAAAATTGTGAAGGATCTATCATATTGTGGGGTGGAGTATCACAGGGGGCTTAAATAAAATTGATACTGTTAGATAGAGCATTATTAATTTTTTATAGGTATCTACATTACTAAAGACAATGACAATGTAGTTTTAGACTGGCCTGCAGATAGTCCAAACTTGAGCAGGTAGATTTAATATCAGCTTACCTTCAACAACATACTTGGTGGATTTGATCGGAGGTATGCCACGGCGTTGTCATAATGTGATTAGATCTCGAGAAGGCAACACCCGTTACTAAATTTAATTTAATTAGTTTGAAAATAATTATTCTGTACGGTTTTTTTTTTCGATTTCTGAGTTCCTTTAACTGACATATATATATATATATATATATATATATATATATATATATATATATATATATATATATATATAATACATTACTACTATATCACTTTCTATTTGTTAATCATATATTATATTAATATAAAAAACCGTTAAGACTATCTGAAAATGTTTAAATAAATAATAATAGTCATTCCATCTCATCGCAATGATCAGAAATCATAATGATGCGGTAGTTCTTTGGCAGGGTGTATTTGAATTCATTTGCAAACGAACATGTTCAATATCGACGAATTTAGATGAAAAATATGTGGAACCTCTTATATGACTATCACCCCAATGTTTTATTATTTGTAATCGCTCATTTTATTAATATGAGGTATGTTTTCACTGACATCCCAAGATGGATGAACTATCTTATCTTTTACGCTTTTATGTCTTAGATGCACGGGAATTCCATCAATAAAATAACAATTCGAGAGCTATTTCTAAATAATATCATTTCATGAAGAGATGAATTATCTTCATTTTTATATAGATGACCAGATGTATTGAAAAGGTTTTTTACAAGAAATTGGTATTCCTACTAAATGTGTGTGCTGTGGAGATTTCTCCTATTCCAGTTTATTTCAATTACTATCAGCCGTAGTGATAGTATTGAATTATTATAACGTAGATACAAATGTATATACAGTGTGTCCCAAAATTCTCTTACCAAGCGCAAATCACATATACAAGATGATTTTAGATATGTTCGTTTAACCCAACTTGTATAAGTTCATTCCAAGGGAACAATCGTGTTTTCAAACTAACGCTATTAAATAGGTTTTAGAGCTCTGGTACATTGTATAATCATACAAACTATACATTTTTCACTATAAAATCATATTTCATATCATAGGCTACAGGTAAATTTACTAGGTATGATGAAGATCGTTCAGTAATTAAATAAATAATTCTATAAGTATTAAAAAGATTAATTTTATTTAATCTCATCTTTTTAGTAAGATATTTGTCAAGAACTAGTACATAAACACATTACCCCTTGTACGTATATGAGCGTAATGGTACGTTTGCTTCCAACACTCTCTTCACTGGTCTTGACTACTCCATTCTTTGAAAATGACCCCACCAACCCAATTGTCTTTGTTCAATGAATTCTATGAGTGACATAATTTCCAGATCTTTCCGTATTTGTTAACGTACCATTTTTTCTTACACCTTTCACACGCCTCAAATATTTCTTCTCCGCTACTCATGATACACTTTTTTGTTTCGCAGCCATAGGTTAATATTGGTCGGTGAATTGCTTTATAAACTTTTAGTTTTGTAATTCTTGAGACTTCTCTTTTAATCATTAGGCAATTGTTTATGCCGTAATATGTGCTTGAGGCATTTTGAATTCTTTTGGCAATTTCTGAGTCTTCATTGCCTGTATTTTCTATTTCTGTTCCCAGGTATTCAAAACTTCTCACCGTCCCTCTATTTCTATGTTTATCAATTGTTGTTTAAGTGCCATTACTGCAGTCTTTTCATGCCAAATTGCTTCAGTGTCTTGTTCCAAATGTTTGTCTGTAGATCTCGGTTGTTTTCTGCTTTAAGGACTAAGTCATTAGCATATGTTCCTTAAGATCTTTTCACTATTTGCAGGTTTTTGTATCCAACGCACATTTTCCTTCATTGGCAGTACCGATATTTATTGCATCATCTAGAAATATATTGAAAAGTAATATACCCAATCTCCCATCTTGCCTTTCTCCTTCTGTGGTTAGGAAAGACCCACATGGTTCACATTTCTTTTATATAAGCTCATGATTGCATTTCGTGAGTCGACATCTATTTTTTTCTTTCTAAACTTTCCCATATTGTTACCCTCGGTACTCTGTCTAAAAACCAACTTAACAGCATCATTTTAATCATGATTTTTCGATGAAAGTAAATGAGGTTAGAAATACTCAGTACACACCTTATCGATTTCAATACTAATTTTGCTGCGTTGCATCTTACAACATTTTTTGGTTTGCAAACTTTCAATTTTAAAAATATTATACATCATAATTTTCCATTTGAATTTTCAAAATGAAAGCAAAAAGCAATTTTCAGAGTTGTTGAAGCAATAAATCGTTCTCCTGTTCATTAAATCACCGATCAATAATTTCCTCAGGCCTGTGTCTGGGTCCTGTCCTAAAGGCTGAGGGAATGGGAAATTGTATTCTAGATCTGTTATTTCCCGTTCCGCAAGTTTGCTTTCCTTCGAATCAGTCAAAATTCTCTTAATTTTCTCGAATATTTAACGCTGCGAGTTCAAGCAATTATTCGTAGGTTTATATTTTCTTTTCTATCCCCACATAATAATTTACGCTGCATTCTGACGGCACCTTCAAATATTTAATTAATCTCTATACATCAGGAAGTGAATTATTTTTTCAATCACTTAAACTTATAAAGATGGAAAACTTGAAAAATTATTGACATACAAATTTGACATAACCTTGAACACACATTATTATTAAAGAGAATATTAATATTCACTCTCATCAGCCATAGGTGGCTTGTATAAAGTGAGTTTTCCTTTAGGCTACGTTCAATCAATAATTACTTTATTCATGGCATTTCAGTTTGGTGCGCACAATATTTGAAGTTGCTGTGGTTATCTGTATTATTCGATACGTGAGAGCAATATTATTAGAAAATTAAACAAAAGCTTTAAAGCGTTAGAAAACTACATCGCACATCAAACCCTATCAAAATAAAAAGCTCGGAAACTGCAGAAGTAATAAAATTTCTACTTGAACTATCATTCAAAACTGAAAGAAGCAGGAAAAAAATTCATTTTAAGATTTGTCTATCAATGATCAACAAATAACACCAGCCTTAATTCTCTAGATAGTTGAGATAGAGATTGGCCAAGATGTAAATAAAGATTTTATGATTGAAATTTCTCAAAGGGAACTATTTAGTATTGTATGATATATATTTGTGAAGAAGAAGAAGAAGATTCAAGACACTTTTATATTCTATAATAAAAAAATTGCTTAATTATCATTATTTATACCATTAATATTAATTGATTTGATGATTATTCAGAATAAAGATTCATATTTCCTAAATTATAGAGTTTTACGACAAATAAAAACAAATATTTATCATTGGATGTGACTATTGTTTTTCAAATATCCATTTAAATAAATACACATTTACATGCGTTTGAACCGATTTTCTAAATATTGTTGCAATTTTCGATTTGAACGCATCAACTGCTTCTTCAGGCATAGAGGAACGTTGACTTCACAATTTATTCTTGATCTGGGAGAATAAGAAGAAATCATTGGGTGCCACGAACGGGGGCATTTCCGGTTATTCCGAAAAAAGAGGCGACCATAGTCGATTATTGTTTAGTTACTTGTTCAAATGCATAGATTCATGATTCGCATGCCACGTTCTTTTGAAGCACCGCGATTGAATTTTCTCAGTATTTCTCCGCACCAATCGACACGAGCTTTTTTTAACGATTGTCAAGTTATGCGGTATCTAACGCGAACAAAATCTTTTCGACAGCCAAATGTTCATGCAATATTGGATGTATGTGAGCCGATTTTGGACGATCATTTCAATTTTTTCTAAATTTTTTAACGCGGATCACACACTGCCTCTTAATAGCCATGGCAGTAGAGTAATCACCTACTCACCTATTAAATAACTTGGCCGAGTACACGACATTGAAGCTCGGTGAATTTACCTGGTAGGTATAATTGGACTTTTTATGTGTTTTCTGCACTTCTGAAACATTGATAGTAAATAATTGAAGTGATTTATTTCTCCGTGATTATGAGACCCTGGACATTTCCTGGAATATTATTTCACGAGTAAATGTTCCAATGTGTAATCGATGATTTCAATAAGCAACCTTACTTTTTGATCAAAACTATTTAAATTGATTTATATTTATGCATTTAAGAGGCAGAAATATTTGAATTTTTGTTAGAAATATTTGGTATATCGAGAAATTCCATTTTCTATTGATTGGAATATGAACGTTTCAGGAATTCGTATTAAGAAGTCATATCGTCAGTAGGAAAAATGTTGAAATTCGTAAACGTAAATTTGTAGACTTGGAAATATAGGAATATTGCTTCCCGATTTGATCGGGTATACGAAAAAGGTATATCTATATTGAATTCGAATACAAAAGAATAGATTTTCAAAATTCACAAACAAGAATCTATTGTAATTATAAAAAATAGAGGATAATCAAAGGTCATAAAAATGTACTAATAATATTGCTTAATATGGAAGTAACTTACCAATTTACTTATATAATATACCCTTGATACAAGTTTAGTTAGAAATCACTCCAATAAAGGGTCAATCCATTAAGTTTGTCAGTTTGTGGGAAAGTGATGTTGACACCACTCGCTCAGTAGCCTACTACATATAGATTTGTTTGTTCTGTAGTGTCGAAACAGGAAGTGGAACTTGAAAAATATTGGAAATTTCTCAAAATCTACCAACAGGACTCGTTGTTGTGGAATATAATGGACAAATAGTCAGTTTAAGTACATCTAATATTTTTAATCTCATCAATGCAAACAACATACATTTTCGTTCATGTATAAGATTAGTTTTCCTGCGTCTTCCTTTCCTTCTTTTCTTATGTTTTTTGCTTATGTCACTTTAGTTATTAGGTTTTGTGGTACTTTTCTCTTTACGTGTATCAATAGAAATATCTTTTAACTGGTACAGACCTGTGTTTTTGAGACATCCAGAATTTAACAATTAACTGAATTTTCTGATATATAATGGCACAGGTTGGTTAACGGTGCTATAGTGATCGCTCCGAAATAGCAAATACAACTGGAGTACTCGTAGATGCTAGAGCCTAGAACTAAATATTCTGAAAGCTAGTGCATTACACCAAGCATTTCTCAAGTAGAAAAATATGCAATGGAAGAAAGTGTGCAGTATCGTATTCGATAACCAAGCCACCATTAGCGCTCTAGCTCTGATCTCATAAAATTGAGCTTGTTTGGCAATGCCTGGATAATTTAAAAGAACTAGGCAAAAAGATTAAAGTTTTCCTCTGATGGGTTCCGGAATACAATGAAGTAATGAGAAACAGCAGACATACTTGCTAAAGTAGGGGTTAATAAACACTTTTGTAAGATCTAAATCCTTATGTTGATTCGGCTACAGAAAAATAGAGGAAATCTGCAGCATTTGAGACAGTCAAAGATACATCGGGTAACCTATAACCATAGATCTGTTTAGTAAGATTAATTCACGAAATGGATAGGAGTCTTGTAGTACATGTCGCCTTAAGGTACAACTGATGATACTAAGGACATTATCTCGAAGTGTGAGTCTGGAAAGCATTACATCAAGTTTTATCTGTATATATTATAGTTATAATTGAATCGTGGTATTTTTTAATTATTGATTATCCACCTTCTTACTAAATAAAACCGCGTGGAGATATTCATAATTATATTTTTTTAAAGTATTGGCAACTTAGTTTTTCATTCAATATTATCAGAAATTCCAGATTTTTTTTTCAAACACGCATACAGAACAAAAACGTAGAAAGATCTCAGTGATAGATCATCTGGAGCTGTCGTTCGGTCACCAAAAAGTTATAAACCTACAGTTCCATTAACAATAACCACAAGATCTTAAAATTTCTGGAATATTTCATCAATGTAGTAATAGGTACAATAATTAAACTCAGAAGTAGAAAGGATCACTAACTTGTAGAAGGGTCTATTTATAAAGTTCGCATACGTGGCTTCGATAAGAATGTAAAAATACTTTACCGTAGACTAAGATATAAGTGAGGCCTAACTGTTTAACAACTAGCTTAAATATGATTTGCAGCTTCATGCATAATTCACAATTTCTTGAATCTGAAAAAAAATTCGCGATATTCCACAAACCATGATAAAATAATGATTTATGTACGAAGACAATGAATTATATAAAGAAAAATTTTCAATTAACGGCAGCTACACAGTTATACATACAGCAATATTTGTAGGAAAACAGAATTGAGGAGATAAAATATTGCAGTAATACTATCTGAAAGTCTTAGTCAATGTATTTTTTAAAACATTATTAGGAGAATGGGAAAGCACATGTCGATATTTGATGGTCATTTTTCAGCTCATTATGTATGATATCTCTGACTCCTATGGATCAGGAAGACCATAACTGCTAATTGCAGAAGTGGAAGCAAATCCATATAAATCCTTCCAGGAATTCCCAACATCTTCAACCATCCGGTTAACCATTAAAGAATATTTTCCACAAATTGAAAAAATAAACAGAGCAGAAGTTTGGGTTCCCCTAATCTGTCCAAAGAGGACAAAGCCAATCGATCCATCCCATGCAACGTATTGCTTCAACGGCACCATACAAAACCGTTTTCTGATCGCTGGATCACTGGAGACGGAAGTTAAAAAACTAAAGTAAGATCCCTTTTGTTGGGTTTTATTCCATTGTGACCGATTTGCCAACCGCTCGTTTGAAAACATTTGTTAAAACATTGACATCACATAAAATTTAGTTAAATTCAACTAATTTCATCAATTTATTTCAATATTTAATCCATATTAATAAGTAATTAACTCTACTTAATATGGAATAATGATTACTCGTTACTCTCATCAATCATGTATCTTAGTAACAGATTTCTTTCATATCCATACTAGAATCGATAGGTTTTATACAAGCAATAGATTACAATAATAAATTTTAACTCATTGTATTAATTATAAATTGTAGTTTCCCTGATGATGGGAAGAATATTCCACGGAAGCATATAGTTCAATGAAGAGTTCTTATTTCCAAATTTGATGATATGTGTTTGACAATATTTTTCTGTACTTTTAATAATCCAATCATTAAAATAAAAAGCCATTGTTCTTCTTTGAGTAAAAAATTTAGCAGCTTAAAGTTTCCCTGATGAACAACAATATTAATTATTACTATTAATTATGTTTAACATAATAATAACAAGTTAAAATATGGAGACAAGTCGAACATTAGAATAAGTAGAATTGAAGGATAAATACAATAATATATATTTATAAATAGAATCTGAAGTATGTATGGAAAGAAATCGAATTTGTAGCTTATAACAAAAAATTTTTTCGGGCTTAAACTATATTGGCACGTTGTGTTCGCAATACTCAGAAGAAAACGTTAAGAAGCTTTTCGAGAAAAGCTTCCTTTATATTAGTAAGTGTCTGTAAATTCTACAAAAAGGTTTTCTAGTGTTCTCATCTAAAGAGATTTCAATGTTGTTTGCCCTCTATCAATGTTCTGCGTGACGCTCTTGACCTCAACATAAAATTATCGCCTAAATTGTGCGTGTAGGTGGTGCCTGGATAAGCAGAGATAAACGAGAAGAGTTGAGACCGTCAAAATTACAACATAAAATCATCAATAAATATGTCAAAAACAATATTTTGAATAAAGAACTGATAGTCCAAGCAAGTTTCTAGTACCTAAAATATGACCTAATATTTTACGTTCCCTACATTACACGTGCTGAAAATGAAATATGCTACCTATGTATCTCGTTAAATAATTGGCTAGAACAAAAATTCACACGATGAAAGTTTGAATTTATGACTTTTTAATAATGTTTTACTAGATGTAAATTATTTTTACTGCGTTTATTGTGGAATAATGACATACTTTGAGGATTAATTACTCTTGTAGTTTGAATAAAAATATTTTCTAAACGAAATTTTGCCGTTTTATAGAAAAAAATAGTCATATAGGCAATTGGAGATATACAGGACTTGATGCAAAATATTCGAGAATGAGTAGATAATTTCAAATAATACTGTGGAGTAGATAATTTCAAATAATACTGTGTCATAAAAATTTTTTCATACGATCCATATAAACTTTACATTGGAACATTATGAATTTTTAATGGATGATTACGTATGTCTATGTATTGTGTTTGACGGAATAAATAATTCTACACTACTATCTGAAGGCCATGGGCGGCTCATACCTAATGGTTAACAATTCGTAACTTTTACAGTGACAATCTTTACAATGTAAAAATCACAAAAATTAATTTTTTAACGAAAAGGTACTCTCTGTTCAACTTGATAAAATTTATGCTTTAGAGGATATGTAGATTTTTAGATCTTTGTACTTGCCAAGGAAACCGTTCGAATGAAAAAAAATTCTGAAGAAAATTATCATAAATTGTAATTATTTATTGAGAATACTCACAGGAGGTATTAAAACAAAATCAAATATTTCTTGAAGAACTAATGAATAAATAAATAAATATTTGTACTACATACTATCGAACATCATCCTACTGGCATAAGGAAAAGAGATTAATAATTATTTTTCATCCAGTAGGCTACTGTGAAATAAGCTACTACGTGATATTCAATTAGAAATTACAAGCAACTTGATTTGTTAATGTCAGTTTGCTGTCTATCTGGTCAATACCTTCTTCTTCTTCTTCTTCTTCTTCTTCTTCTTCCTACTCCATTTTAGGCATATTGCCTGTTCATTCTTCGCAGCATGCCTATTGTCTCAATTGATAGTAAGATTATCACTCCATCTTTTTCGTGGCCTTCCCATACTTCTTCTCCCCAGTGGTGAGTTTTCTCGTGTAATCCTTACTATTCTTTCCTCGCTCATTCCACTTATGTATTCGTCCCCTTCGCGCTTTCTGCTCAGTACCCATTCGTTAATATTTTCCACTCTGCATTGTTGCCTTATGTCACCGCTACGTTCCCTGTCTAGGAGCGTTTTTCGAAGCACTTTCATTATGCTTGTTTCCAGGAGCCTTTTTGTTTTTGCTGAATCAGGCCGAGTTTCTGCTATGTACGTCATTGTGGGTTTGATTACAGTTTTGTTGGTTCTTGACTTGGGCTCAATACTTGTATTTGTTTTTCCATATAGTGTCGTTCAGACATCCGGCTAGTCTTGCTGCTTTTATTGTTTGCTGCCTTACCTCTGTCGCAATATCACCATATCCGGATAGTTCTATACCCAGATATTTAAATTTCATTTTTTGCTGGATGTTATCAGGATTTTAGTTTTTGATGCAAAAATCATCATATTTAGAGATTTTTCTGTGCAATTTAAGCGATATAGCAGCCTTTGGAGGTCGTCTTCGTTTTTTGCAACCAGCACAGCATCGTCAGCATAGCGCAGGATTGCGGTCACCCATTTTGTATCCGTTCAATCTGCGTACTTGCTTTATTATTTCATCCATAATTATGTTGAAAAAGAGTGGACTCAGTGAGTCACCCTGTCGTATTCCTCTTTCCACGGGGATTGGGTTGGTGAGCTCTCTGTCGATCTTGGCCTGAATTTTGATTGAACTGTATCGATTCTCTATGACTTTGATTAAGGTATGGGGTACTTGTCTGTCGTAGAGTAAATGTACAACATACTCTAACTGAACCCGGTCAAATGCTTTTTGCAGATCTATGAAACACATGTAGGTTGGTTTGTTGTATTCGATCGACTTCTCTGCAATCTGTCTTACAACAAACACTGCATCAGTGCATGATCTTCCCGTTCTAAATCCTTGTTGTTCATCCGACAGGGATAAAATACTATTTATTTTGTTTGTTACTATTTTTGTTGTACTCAGTAGGTTTATGCCTCTGTAATTCTCTGGTATTTTTTTGTCTCCCTTTTTAAAAGAATGGTGGGGCTTGTTCGCCATTCATCAGGTATTCTGTGGTACGTAAAGATATTTCTAATCAGTTTGGTTAGTTGTTGAGTAAGTTGTTGACCACCGTGCTTAAGCAGTTCATTGTGAATGTTATCGGGTCCAGGGCTTTTTCTGTTTTTTAATTGTCGGATCGCCGATTCTATGTCTCTGCTCTCTATTTGTATATCCTAATTTGTGGATATATCTGGAGCGTTGCGCTCGATAGCATCTTCCTCTTTACTGTATATTTTTGTGAGATATTCAACCCAGGTTTTCTTTGTTATACGAGTATGTTTAGGTAAAATTAGTTCATTGGTCTCTTTTCTCTGATTTCTTATAAATCGCCAGATTTGCTTTTGGAGGCCATAGAAGTCGCTCTCCTTTCTTTTTGAGGAAGCTTCCCAGTGATCCGTCTTAGTTTGTCTTACGATTATTTTTGCCTCATTACGGATTGTTTTATATTGTTCGTACGATTCTTGAGTCCTCATCGTTAGAAATTTTAGATAAGCTTTTTTCTTCTCTTCGCTCTTGTTTTTGATTTCTTGAGAGAACCATGGCGTTTTACTGGTTTTTTTGTTGGATATATTTATTATGCGGGTACCAAGCGCTTAGTTCGCGGTTTCCTTGATGTTATTCCTTATTTTATCCTAACTAATATTTACATTTTCCAGCTCGTTTATTTGGTTTTAATTTATCTTTTCTTTTAACCTATTTTGATAGAGAACTCTCGTAGATTTGTTCCATAGCGCTTCTATTTTTACTTTTTGTTCTTTTCTTCCCGGTTCCCTATTCATTCTAATGAAAATTAGAATGAATAAGGTCAATACCTGTCATCAATAATTATCACATCGTATTTAAAGTTTCAATATGGTAGAATTTAGTAAATATGCCGACATGCGTTTGATGTATAGTTTGAGTTCTAGTAACTCGTCAGAAGCCAGAAGGTTGTATACTGAATTTTATCGAGTTAAACAGAGAGTACCTTTTCGTTACAAAAATCATTTTAGCTATTTTTAGATTGTACAGGTTGTCCCTGTAGAAGTTACGAATTGTTAACCATTGGGCATGAGTTACCCCTGGCCTTCAGATAGTAGTGTAGAATTATTTATTCCGTCAAAACACACTACATGGACATACCTAATCATCCATTAAAAATTCATATTATTTGTATCTATAGTTTAGAAAATATACTATGAGTTCTAAAATAGCAACGAGAGGTCGTATGAGAATTTTTTTGTCACGGTATAATTTTTTCGTCATCTACTCACTCCCGAATTTTTGTATAAGTCCTGGATATTTTACATATATGAACAGTGGGTGTGAAATTGAAAGTTAATTAAATTGTCAAGATTGAAACGTTTACTAGAAGGTTATAGAGCAAGATGTGTTTGTTGGGATGTAAATGCTGTTTCAACGTCTTTGAAAGATTTTGTAAAATATCACAATATATATCCTAGGAAAATATTTATGACATTTAATATGTAATATACGAGATTCGTAGGAAAATTATCGAGCCTACTCTCTATAACACGTACTCATTGGTTTTCCACTTCCTGAAGCAGTTCTGAAAATCAGTTGTCAAAATTTCCTTTTCCATATTCATCACATTAGTTTCAACTGTCTCTCGATATCCTCTGAGCCCATATTCAATCTCGAAAGGATCCAAAGGTCATAAGAAATTAGGAAGTTTGGAATCATAGCAAGTTTATCACCAGTAATGATCTAGTAGGAAAAACTTTGATCCGGATTTTATTAGATTATTTCTATGTGCTCGAGGTTTATAATACAATTGACCCAAATTATCTTTAAAATATGGTGATAAACCCAAATCTCACATTCCATTAGGAACGAGCAGATTTTCATCCATGCCTCTGTGTCGTATAAGAGTACAGGAAAGACATAACATCGTGTTATCCTAATAATCAAAACAAAGTTAAGATCATGGTTGGGAAGAATTTTTGAGTTTTATAAACCTTCCTCTCGCTTTGACTATTCTTGCTGGTATCTGCACGCTAGGATATCATTTATTGTTCATTAGGATTCCCGGGTACGTCAATTATTCTATTTGATCTATTTATACGTTAATAACATTGATTTCTCCTTCTAGCACATTTTGTTATTTAGTTTTGACCTCTTTATATTAAGCTCTCGTCTGTATTTCTGGCAGTCTACAACAAGAAGGTCTATGAACCCCTTTTCAAACGAGCTAGTTACTGAAACAGTACCATCTTCTTAACGTCTATTGTTGACAAATTTTCCATTAACTGAAACTAAAATAGTTGTATAAAATAGTATTAAACGGGGTTTAGACAAGGCAGAAGTGCCACAGATGATAATGCAACTACAATGTATTAGTTCGAGTAGAATCTACAGATGTACCGGGTGTCCCAATAAGAATGGCTCTCGGCCATATCTCGGGAACCGTTTATAGTACAGCTTCGGGAAAAAAAAATTTATAACAAAAGTGACCTCGAGAAAAACCTGGAAATTATTTACAGAGTTGTAGGTCCACCGCCAGAGGGCGTAATTAAATACCAAAAATTATAAAATGCATAATTTACGAATTTTGCATAATTAAGATGCATTTACTATGATTATCGTATTCTTCAAGAAATTCAGCGTATATTTGATTTCACAAGTCTATCTCTTCAAATAAGAGATGGGGGGAAGTGGGGGCTTTATTATGAAACCTATCTATGCAAACTTGGTCTTTTTGAAGAAAGCTCCTTTCTACCAATGTAAGTGTTATAATTTCGAAACAACGTAATGAGTAACGTATACACTAGAGGGCGCTATTTATTTATTTTTGTATATCTAGCTATCCTTGCAAAATGTTAAATGGAAACATGCAGTTTTAATTAATATAAGAGAAGACCCAAGTCACAGAGGAAAACACAATAAATGTTTTGGTATATGTGCAATTTAATCCGCATTTAAGTATTAGAGCAATAAGTAGATACTTGAGAATAAGCAGAACCACTGTTCAACGTATTTTAACAGGACACTGGTAAGTTATGGTGTAAAAAGATATGTTTCTTAAACAAAATATACCCGCAAAATATTATTTGTGGGCATGGTTATATGTTAACATAATAATTTATTTATCATTCCGAAAAGATATTTGTTAGGGCATTATATTTCTTTTAGATTTCATACACATCATATAGTACTGCATCAACAATTGGTTGATCGTGATTACGACAGAAGGTTGGATTATTGCAACTGGTTACTACGAGTACATATGTTATATGACAACTCTCAATGGGTTGTCACATACTGTCACGTATTTTGTGGTCAGACAAAGATACATTTAGTAGTAATGGTACGGTTAACCGGCATAATATGCACTATTGGTTACAGAATAATCCACGCTGGATGGAAGAAGTTCAGTATCAGGGGCGATGGTCGGTGAATGTATGGTGTGGTATTGTAGATGGTCAGATAATTGGACCTTTTATTTTTGACAACGCAGTTAATAGGGAACGCTACCTAAATTTTATAAGGGATGAATTACCACTTCTTCTAGAAGATATATCACTAGCATCTCGTAGGTCTATGCTGTTTCAGCACGATGGGTGTCCGGCGCATTTCTCCAGAATTTTTAGATAATGCTTACCCTGATAGGTGGATAGGACGTGGAGGTCTATTTTTTGGCCAGCCAGTTCACCAGACTTAACCGTCTTAGATTTCTATCTCTGGGGTCGGATTAAAGACCTTGTTTGTGCAATTAGACCAACTACTAGAGATAACATGATAGAGAGAATACGAAACGCCATTCAGGGTATTTCGAGAGCAGAAATTGAGATTGCTGTTCAATCCACTCTTCAAAGAATAAACGCTTGTATCGAAAATGATGGGCGACAATTTGAACATTCAGTTCGTCACTAGCCAGGTACATTAAGTTATATTTCCATTTTAACTTCCATAACGTAGTTTCACGGTGACAGAATAAGTAATATTGTCATAATAATTGGAACTATTATTAATAGAACAAATGTTAAAATCCGTTCAGTCAAACCGGAGTAATTTATGCTTAAAATTTACACATTTCTTAAGATATCTTGTAATACGAAAAAGATATCGACATGCGGTTTTCGCTATTTTGTTGCTAATTTGATCTATTATTATATTCCTTAATTAAAACTGCATGTTTATATTTAACATTTTCAAGGATAACTTAAAAAATAAATAAATAGCGCTCTTTAGCGTATACGTTACTCATTAGGTTGCTTCGAAATTATAACTCTTACAGTGGTAGAAAGGAGCTCCGTTCAAAAAGACTAAGTTTGCACACATAGGTTAGGTAGAACTGGACTTACAGGCGTTTTTCATAATAAATTTCCCCCTTCAAATATACGCTGAATTTCTTGAAGAATACAATAATCATAGTCTAAATGCATCTTAATTTGGCAAAATTTGTAAATTATTCATTTTATAATTTTTGACTACGCCCTCTGGCTGTGGACCTACAACTCTGTAAATAACTTCCAGGTTTTTCTCGAGGTCACTTTTTTTATAAATTCTTTTTCCCAAAGCTGTACTATAAACGGTTCCCGAGATATGGTCGAGAGCCATTCTTATTGGGACACCCGGTACATGCTATGGATTGATTTTGAGCAAGCGTATGATACAGATAGTATACAGCAATGAAATACCTTGGACTACCAATCAGAAGAATCAAGTTAGTAAGCATGAATTTGAAAACAAAACTACAAGAAAAGTAACGGTAGATGGTCGAATATCAGAAGCTTTCAAGTTATTAGGGAGAAAAGTTATATAAATAATACAGGTACTATTTATCAACAAAAACATCAATGTATTGCTAATGCGGGCGATTTAATACTTTTCACTAGATCAAAAATAAAAATGCGCAGCACCCTAACTAGGTTGGATGAAGAAATGGAAAGAACAGCAATAGTAGTGTTGAATTTCAAAAAATTATCAAGATCAGTGAAAGCTAGAGTTTACAAAACAGTATCGTCAGAAGAAGTAGAACAAATGAAAAAATAACCGCCGTTTGTGATCAACCATGAAACACACAGGTTTTAAGGACACTACTAGCTAGATGACTGGGGCTCGTCTCCCGAATGAATAATTATAGAATACCGAAAAAATTAAAAAAAGATGACCAAGGAAGAAATTAATGGAAAGAAGTAAAGATAGATATAAAAAAAATTGGTGAATAAAGTCGAGCTAATAATATAAAGAAAGCTCTAAAATGATCTAGTTAATTTGTGCCCAGATTCAAGAAAAACTTCACGACCTAACCAGTCGGTACCTACATATACCAACAAGTTATTTGAATACTTCTGGAAAACGCCCATGCTCTGAAAAGGTCGATTGATATGAAATATGAAGGTGGGCTCAATACTTTTGAAACATATAACTACTCCAAATTCATAGTTTCATAACGATACTTTTCAAAATAGTTAAATCATTAACTAGACTGTTTTTATTTTTAAACAATGAAAACTCTTGAAAAATAAACTATCTATTAATAGTTACATATATTTTCAAAAAGTGAAAACGATTGCTTCTATTCCAAGTTTGTTTCGAAACTTGGCCTCGGTCCATTTTTATTGAGAAATTTTGTTAAATTTCATCCAACACAACTCACATGCTAAAGATTTGAAGATAAATGACTCATATTTGCAAATTTATTCATAAAATATATAACAATAAAAATAATAGAATTATATCGGAAAGTAAAAGAAATAGAATAATAGAAAAAATGCTGTTGTTTTATTGTAAGCTAAATTGTTGACATTCTTCTTTCACTTTCTGAAGTAAATTATTTGTTACATATTTGATGATAATTACTTTTCTTTCTGTTATCTTAGTTGTACAAATGTCAAAATCAACTTTCGAGAAAAAGAGAAGGAAGTACTGGATCAAATTCTAGGACCCGGCAGATATGATGCTAGAATCCGACCATCTGGTGTAAACGGCACCGGTAAGTAACCACTACTTAAAATATCATTAAAATGCGGCCAAACAGACGTAGATGCGACGGTAAAACGGGAGATGTGACTATAACATGTATGATCCACATATATATAAATGTAACACATTATACTCATACCTTCAGATGGACCCGCTATTGTTCAAGTAAACCTGTTTGTACGGAGCATAGCGACAATAAGCGACATCAAGATGGTAAGTGGAGGACCAGAAATATTGAGTAGGTTAGTGTAGAGGTGCTCCACGTGCTATACGAGCCAGCATGGGGTGGCAGCAATTGGTGATTATTATTTCGCGAAATAAGTAACAGTTCTTTCCAAAAAGTGGTAACTTCGAAGCATATGCTTCACTTAATTATTGAACATTAGGTATATCCAAATATTTGATCTAACCAAGCAAGTATCCAGTAACCAAGTGTTTTGATATTTGAGAAATTTAATCAATAAAATTAAGTCAGCTTAATAAATGACACCTGAACTCAAACTTTACTCGAATACATGAATAATAACCTGGCCCTACATACGTTCCTATATGAAGATGCTGGCACTAGATATCCCACTGTTGATTTTCCATTTTTAGATGCTAAACACGATCGTCGATGTCTCGAACAGACAAACAAAACTCTGTTTTCAACTCACCTTTGTACTTTCTCAACTGCTTTTGATTAAAATCTTAATAACTGTATAATATAATATTATTTCTAAATGCTGCTTCCAGCTATGAAAATTATTATTTATGAAGAAATTACTAAGTACTAGAACAAATTAATGGAAAAATAAAAGAAAAATTGGGTATTGACTAATACAGTAAAGGTATTTCAATACATCTGCAAATCGTTTCTAATTTACACTAGCGATACATATTATTATTATTATTATTATTATTATTATTATTATTATTATTATTATTTGATACACGGAATAACATGAGAATGTTATAGGATACAAAGAAAGACACCTCATTCTACAACATCCCACAAGTGGAATCTGATTGGTTCTTGAGGTCACGATACCTTCTATGGTACGTCATCAGAATCAACTCAATATTATAATAAATAATTCATTGTACTAACTAGAAGTTCGTTCTAACCCATCAAAAAACCGTCCTTGGTACGGTAACGATTCTGCGTAATTAGATTAAGTGTTCCAGCCGTTATACGAACGATTCTGTTTTGTGTTTGTTCCAACTAACGACCGTGCATAGCCGAAGATTGCGTAGAAAATATTATTTAAACGCTTCTGAGAACGGGCTATATTAGTAAATTGTAGAAACCTTAGGAACCCTAAATTAAGGAGCATAAAATAGGTGTATATTTGTCTATGGGTTCACATCAATCCATCAAAAAACTGTCCTTGGTACGGTAATGATTTTGCGCAATAGAGATTATGTGTTCCAGCCGGGCAGTTACCGTTATACGAACGATTCTGTTTCGCGTTTCAATCGACTTATGTATCTTTATGAACTGTTTCCGGGACGGTCTTTTCGATACTTGGTTGATAGCAAGTACTTTTACAAGAACCGTGTCTAGCCGGAGATGGCGCAGAAAATATCTATGAACGCTTCCAAGAACGGTCCAAACTAGCAGGTTGGAACAAACCTTGTAAAGTATATAGGTGGCACCCGAACAGTATAGAATGAAGAAAGACATCCATTGTTGTAAGAAATACTAAGTAATCAATTTCATTTTTTAATTTAAAGTAGAAACCATCCGAGGAATAAAAAGGAGCGAGGGGGCTTATAAATTAGGTACAAATATAACTTGTACATTGAGTAGAAGCAATTTAATTTAACCAAATTTTATCTAACCCAACCCAACCTACGAAAATAAGTGATTCTGACATTTTTGTGAAATCCAAGTAACTTTCACAATTCAGGTAATCCCACGAACCAATTTGATTTCACTTGCGGTGTAGAATAGGATCAAGACTAGACTAGATAGAATGAGTGCAACACATAAATATCGAAAACCATTATTGATGATCATTACATCTGAATACTTCATCTGGATATATTTGTAATGATATGCCTGATATGGTATATCTAATATCTATTTAAAATGAGGTCTGGACAAGTGGCAGAATCGGTGTTTCAAAGGACAATCTGTATAATGCTGTATTTATGAATTATAAATTAGAATCTTCAACATAACTTCCAACAGAGCATTGTAAAAATATTTGTTTAACAACCTCTTTCTATTTGCAGTCTGTAACACTTACAATGAGCAAATGGTTGAAAGCAATATATAATTAATTGGGGAAAATTGTTCAATGACGATTTTCTTTCTTTTAAAAATAATTTAGTTTGATTAAGGGATATCTACACAATATATACACGACACTAAAATGTCATGCAGGTAACTCGAAAGACACCTTGTTAGCTTTAACTTGTTGAGAGGTCTCATTAGAGGATGAGCCAATGCGTTGGGATGATTTTAAATGCGATGAAGATACTTCTGGGAGAAATAGGATATTTCTCCTTAAACTTACTTCAGTTGAAGGTCACAATGTTATTGGGTACGGGTAATGGATTGCTTACTAGAATATCTGAGTATTTTTTAATGAATTGCTATTTTTGAATTATGTGCCATGCCTCTTAGTAGCATACCGTAACTTCATACATTGTTGCTTGTTAGTTGGAATTTTCGACCTACTAACCAGTACAATTTACTTGGTTTTGGGCCAAATTGCTTTCTCTTGATTAGTATATGTGTGTGATCTCTAGATTAGTCGTCTGTGCAGAGGAATTCCATGAAATTTTGCACAGAATTGGTATATTTGAGTTGTATATAGTGCCCTATCACTGACTCCCATAGCTCTTTGTGTGTTTCAGTGTGACTTTACATAGTAACAGCTTGTTGTTGTTTGTTAGTTGGGATCTTGGATCTATCAGCCAGTCCGATTACTGAGTTTTGTGCCTAATTTCTTTCTCTTGGTTAGTATGTGTGTTCTCCAGGTTGGTCCTCGATCTAAAAGTTTGCATCTTCTTTATGCTACAAAAGATATCTGTTTAACACCACAATTGGACAATTCCCTCCTCGTTAGATGTACGTAACAAGAACAGATTTGTTTTCATTCACCTGGTTTATCCAAGTTTTTAGCTACGGGAAAAAGGGGTATAAGTTTGTTTGAAATATTTGGGAACCAAGAGCAGGAAAAGCAGTGTCTGCATATGTTACGATAGTTACGTTGTTATGTGAGGAAATATCAGCTGTGTACAGAAGAAAGAGGATCGAGCATAAGGAAAAAAATATCTGAATCCTGTGAAATGAATAGTTCATGTAATCCAAAACTAGAATAAATAGTTGTACAAAAAAATGATGTGACCAACCAACACAATATCGTGAAAATATGATACAAGATAACGATGAAAATTGCAAGATCTGCAGAATAAACAATTGTGAAGAAAATTGCTGCATCCGGTCGAATTGTGGAATATCGAGTTGATTTCTCGTCATTTGAATAATCTATACTGAAAATACAGAAGTTCTAATAAAGACACAGAAATAAAATCATTAATATTGTTGTATGAAAGTAAATAATAAACATAAAAAATTACGGGACTACCTCTCTTGGACAAGTTAAGATTTTTCTTTTAATCTCAATCCTCAACTTTTTTTGAGAATTATCCAAGGACCTAGTGAGAGATTCAGGTCTTCCAAAAGAATTGCTAGGTTTAAGACTAAGAAGGAAAACCCTCAATTATAGAATTATCTTGTAACTCATTTCAATGTATAAGTAACAACAGGCAAGAATTTACTTAATTTTTTCTCATAAAGAGAAATCTAGTTTATTGTAACGATATTCATTGGAAAAGAAAATAAATTTATAATTATAATAATCTGGCAATTATTCTTAGAGAAAGTGGATGGTATTTGAGGATTTACTAGCCATGTTATGAGGTCAGCAGTGCGTATCAGCCGTTTTCTTTGTTTGTGATATAGTTCTATTTTTTATAAAATTAGGACAGTAACATTTCATGAAATCACTGCAAAAAGAGGAGAATTGTTTTAGAGGAGGCTAGATAGCCTCCGTTTTCACACTACTTTTATCTATAGCATATTAATTGAAAACAAATGACAAAAAATATATGTTACGTTATATATTGTTAAAGTATTACGTCAAGGAAAACATTGTAAACCACATACTGACAACGTATAAAGAAAGGGTGCAAAATGATCTCAATTGTTCATTTTTAACGTTCCCATTTTAACTATATTTCTGAATATTTGGGAAATAACAGGTAAGCGATTCCAACAGGTTTTCTGAGATATCGAGATATATCCTCCAAGGAGTATGGGATGTCAATATTTTGGATGAAAACAAAGTTTGGAACGAACGAAAGAGAAAAAAATAAAGATTTCATCAGAAAAAAGTAAACTTAAATTATGAGGATTTTTGTTACGCTTTATATCATCACAAACATATAATTCAATAATAATATATCATGCAAATTAGGAAACATCTTATAATAATATATTGTCTTCATTCAAGTTATAATTTTCAGTCCTCTCAGTGCAGTATGGATTAAACCTAAAAAACATGGAAAGAAAATAAAAGTATTAGGATTGAGAAAAATGTTTTCCCTTTTATTTACAATTTATATATAATATATTGGTAAATAAGTGACAAATTTCATGAAAAGCAATCAATACATTGAACTGAGTGAATAAATTTAAATGAAACACTTTCTGAACTTTATTTTTCCTACATAATAAGCCTATTATTTGTTAGATTCACAAATTTCGAATACACATCAAGAGCTCATTAGTCTAATTAATTAATTATATCAAAACGAAATTTTCCCATTGTGTGTACATCCTGTTTAATTATAACATGCCTTACAGAAAAGTAGCTATTTGATAAATCATTTGAAATTCCTTCTAATTGAGAATTAAATATTTATCAAGTGGATCAGAAAATTTCAATTTCTTTAATCTACGAGGGTTGCTACTTAAGTTTTGAGATAGACTAATAAAAACAAATATTTATAATTGGATGTGGATTTATTGCTTTTCAAATTAATCTCCATTAAGATCAATATACTTTTTTGAACCAATTGTCGAAGCACTTTTTGCATTCCGATTGAGGTACCACCAAAAAATGTGATTTGAACGCGTCAACCACTACTTCAAGTGTAGAAAAACGTTGACCTCGCAATTTATTCTTGATTTGCGGGAATAAGAAGAAATCATTGGGGGTCAAACAAGGACTATACGGCAGATGACCCATAAATTCGATATGATGACTGTTCAATACTGTTTTTGTTCAAACTGATGTGTGGGGCTCGCATTGTCGTGGTGGAGAATGTTTCGTCTATTGCGATTGGTTTCCCAGATTTTTTCGAACATTAAGAAGAAATCATTGGGTGTCAAACATGTTATGACTGCTTAGAAACGTTTTTGTTTGAGATGATTTGTGAGAGCTCGTATTGTCGTGATGGAGAATGATTCGTCTTCTGCCATTGATTTCCCTGACAAAAAAATGCTGATGTACCATTCAGAATTTACTACGTTACTCCAATAGAATATAGACCATTTAGAATAAACACGTCCAGTTATTCCGAACAAACATGCGACCATTTGCTTTGAAGAGCTTCGTGCGCGATCGTCTTGAAAGACCCACGCAGTCGATTGTTGTTTAGTTTCATATTCATATGCATAGATCCATGATTCGTCACCGGTCACGATCGTCTAGAAATCTTTTCAAGCACCATGTTTAAATTTTTTCAACATTCCGCTGCACCAATCGACACGAGCTTTTTTGGCAATTGTCAAATTACGTCGTATACAACGCGAACAAATCTTTTCGAAAGCCAAATGTCCATACAATATTGAATGTACACGAGTGGAACTGATGTCCAAGTATCTTTCAATCTCACTGATGAAAACCAGTGAAACACGGTTGGTCAAGATTGTGCTTCATCACCAAACGTTGAAGCGAGTTGTTGTATACCTTATATACTGTTGGTTTAATTCACGCCGAACTCATAAAAAATTATCGCACGATATTGTTAATTTTTTTTATTAATTAATGTTTCAAGTATCTATATCCAACTAAAATAGACAATGTCAGATTTGATATATCCACACCAGTGTTACCATATCTCAAAATTTAAGTAGCAGCCCTCGTACTATATGTAGAGAGAGAAATGAATCTGAGTTTTCAAAGCATAAACGAAATAAATATCGAAAGGTTTACTGCGTCAAAAAGTTTTGTTTAAATTCGCGTTAAATCCCAATCACCCAAATTAATACCCAAATAGACATTTCATAAAGTCAAAGAAAGTTTTACATTCACTACATCGAAAACAAAAATATGAGGATGATTTTAACAGTAGTAACGTCTACTTATAGGTGCTATTGCTTCAATTCAATATTTTTATGATACACTATAAAACGATGGAATTTCACACAAAATGGCTATATTGTCGGCACATATTATGAATCAATCGATACCTTCACAAAAGCTCAAAGGTTTCTCAATCCTTCATAATCGATACATGAAACATTGCAATCACCAGCAACACAAATTAAATTTCTCTTCTCATACCCAATTTATCGAAAAACATTCGACAGTAAGACTGAGATTTAATGCAAAGGCTTGAGCAGTAAATTACAAATTGACGTATGTGCGCCCACTCAACATTCGACCCTCAAGCCTGACAGGCATGGTGGTCTCACCAGTCGTTGTTTTGGGCTCGGTTAATAACAATAGCGAAAAACTATTGCCACTATGCTTCTATTTGTGACTTTGGGGGGAGTAGCTCTAAATGCGCATGGAATCTTTGGTTAAGACTCAGATCTACTGCATTTCACAGATAATACCTGTTGTATCAATAAACCTTTGATTTTACAGCAAAGATTATTATCAGAACTGATTCGACAGTAACTTTTCTATATGGATGACTAGTTATTCCAGAATTTTCTACATAATGGGACGATTTCCATGTGTGTTGAGAAATATAACGAAAATGAGGAGAAGTAAAAGATTCGATCTAAATCATTAGATGGTGATGACTGAACAAAAGAAAATAAGACTAGAAAGGAGGAAACGGTAGTAAGCTGTAAACAGTATATTTACTCTGATGATAACAATTCTTAGATCAATGAAAGATAATCACCATATTATGATTTCGTACGCCGCTGCAGGAATAAACAAAATGACGGGGCAAAATTGAGGAAATACCTTTGTAGGAAAACTAAATTTTGATGTTGTAGGTTCAGTAAGTCTCATAAAATATATATATATATATATATATATATATATATATACATATATATAAATATGTGATTCCAATACATATTTTCCGTTCACAATGATAAATGATGCCGAATGAAAGATAGATTGAATTTTTACAAAAAAATATAATTTGAGCTGGTTCATTGTTATAAATAAGAATAATGTATATCAGGAGCAGCCTGGTGGAGCAAGTTTAGGAATGAAACAATTTTTCTTCCATTACAATTTAAATCAAAAGCTTCACTAATGGTTTTATATTTTTATATTGAATCAAAACATGGCTTTGTTTGATGTTCTGGCCATTACTTCGTAACATTCAACTTCATCGTTCATTATGATATTTTTTCACGCGAAAAAACAAACTTACCAATAAAATACTGTAGAAATATAACGTAAATATAATTTATCATTCTCGAAACATTTTCTTTGTTTGCCGTTTTTATTCTCATTAAAAAAAATAGAATTTCCTCGATTTGTTTGCTTTTATTTTGAATTGTTTCATGTAGATTTAACGCTTCCAAAAGATTTTATTTTAACAAAATTCCATGAAATGAATTATGGGGTGTAAATAGAAGAAATTGAAATATATAAATAGACTAATAAACCAAGCTATTAAACTGGTGAAAGTTTTGAAAGATTTCGTCAACAATGTAGTAGTATAAGATAATACCGTAAAAATAGCGGGAGACTTGAGATAAAATGAAGATGAAAGTGAAAGGAAGGAAAATACTGAGAGGGTTTTGTACAATATAAACAGCAGCTATCAATCATGAGTTAAAAAGGGACTTCTTAAACAAAGGCGTGAGTTTTCATGGAAAATGTGGAGAAGTCTTTTATTGTTTGTCATCCACGTGTACTTCATTTCCAACTGTATATTTTTTCTGAAATACTTTTAAAAAAGTACTTTAACTTCGACACGTAAAAATAAATAGGCCGTCCCAAAGATTCATTTTACATAGACGCAATCTACTTGACTAACCTTATATTGAAGATCATAATCAATAAATACGAGTATGTCGAACTATATCACAACTTTACCGGAATTTTGAAATAGAATGCAAAATATGTATCAATCATTCAAATTAAAATAGATTAAAATCTATTTTAACCATTTCAAGGTATGAAAATAGACCAAAAACTTGTTACTACTGTAGCGTCTATGTGGGGTATGTAGTAACTAAGTTAATTAGGAGCGGTTCTAAATACAGCGCCATTATGTATAAACTTCTAGAATAGAACTGGAATATCAAACTTATCATCTTCAGAGACCGAAAGTAAACTGAAATTTACTAACATCATTTATTTTTCAATGTTATCTCCTTTTAGGTCCATACACTTTACCCAGAGATGTTCAATAAGTTCGATACCCATTTTATAATAAAAATCGTCAAGTTCTTCAAAATAGCCCGACATCACCTCTTCATTGTTGGAAAATCTTAGATCACCGAGACATTTTCCCAATCTGGAAACAGAAAATAGTCCGAAAATGCTAAATTCGGCAAAACGAGGTGCATGTGTAGCAATTCAAACTTTAATTCATTAATTCTGGCTATTGCAATACTATGTGAGCTGGTGCATTGTTTTGATGAAAAAACACTTTCTTCTTAGCCAAATGTGGCTAAGAAACGTTGCTAGAAGTTCGTATAATTCTCGCCGTAGATAGTTTTTCCTTTGATAAATGACCTTGTCTGTGCCTTCTTTGGAGTCGATTCTCCCTTTTCAGTCCATTATTTTGATTGTTTTTTTGTTATGGGTGTGAAGTGATGGACCCACATTTCATCCATAGTTCTGAAACGGCACAAAAATTCGGTTTTATTTTTGTAAAACATTTCTAAACACTCGATGGAAACATCTTTACGGTGCTGTTTTTGTTCCATTGTGAGCACACGCGGTAATCATCTTGCACGTAGTTTTCTTATGTTCAAATATTCAGTTAATATGCGATATATCGCACTTTTGAAAATGCCTACTATGTCTGCTAGCTCGCACACTTTCAGTCGATGATCATCCATTAACGCTTTGTGGATTTTTTTTAACATTTCTGGAGTAGTCACCTCATTTGATCGACCACTGCGATGCTGATCTCTGCGATGCTGATCTTCGCACGTCGTACAGCCTCGTTTAAACTTTGCTACCCAATATTTTACTGTTTATAACGAAGGAGCACTCCCAACTAGAGTAGACTCTTATATTCTTTGGCTTAAGGCCTTTCAAATAAAAGTATTGTATCTCATAATGATAACTAATTTTTTCCATGTTTACAAATTCATTGAAAACGTTCACTATTGATGGCTGCCAAACAAATACTGAAGAAGGTGGCGTCTTCAAACTTGAAACACATACTGTATAAATTGTTTACTTTCTAATACAGTGATATTTTTCAAGCAATTACCGTCAGGTTCTTCTGGGACCATCCACGTATATATACTAAATTTTCTCGCCAATGAACTTGAATTCTGCTTGAGATAATTCCAGTGGGAAACCTTATTCAGTTCAGATTAATGCTCTAACTAATAAACTATAGAGTGAACTGTGATAAATAGTCACTTTGTTTCACACAATCCTTTCATCTCAATATCAATAAATTTATTGTTGGATACATATTCCAACAATTTTAAATTATTCATTTGTATTCCTTGGCTAGATGCTCTTAAATCCGATCATTAAGAGATCTTTTAGTTTGACTCATATGTTTCTTGGCACAATCTCAATGAATTAAGATTTTTTTCGAAATCATGTCCCATCAATTTGATTTTCCAAATTAGTTTTTATTAAGAGGTTTATCACTTCTTGGATATCAGATTTTTCCCAATCTAAACTTCAATTTCTTTGAATAATATATGCAGCAAAAAGTCGCGTTTTTCATCACCCCACTAGTGACAAATTTGCTGGTTAATATACCCATATTATTAATTAAAGCAAATATTGAGCAAAATAAAGAAGGCGGTACGTTTTCACATTATCAATTTGTATAATCTCTAGTATTCGAAAACAGGTGAATTGTGACTAAATGTATTATCGAAAAAACCAACCTCAACTATATGAAAAATTGCAAACAACTATTTTTTTTAATATTGATAATATAATATTGATATAATAAGGTACATTATTTACAGGATATTGGGGATTGGATACTTCAATATAAAGAATACGCAAGATAAAAATCGGGATTATATGAAGTAGGACAACATTGAAGTGTATCCATCACATTGATTTTAAGTGCAAATAAATTGAAAAAAAATAATATATGTATAATAATATCCAATAGAATTGAAGAGTATCTACTGGGATATCATGTATGACTAATGTAGGAGACTAAAAAATGTCAATGATTCACTTCAATAAAGAACTACAGATTGAAAAACTGATAAAGTTTCTCTGTCTACTGTATATTGAGTTTTGTATAAGATCGTTCCTATATAATACGGATCTGTTTAGTAATAGCCATACTACTGACTAACTGGTATCATTGTCTTTATCTACTTCACGTATGAACGGCCTTCATCCTATTTGCAATTTTCTTTCAAAGTGTGATCCCCTAAATGTTTTGAAACAATTATAAATCCAACAGTTACAAATTAAACATTTCTTGAGAAACTATTCTTCAACAATCATATTTGTATTATCCAAACACCATTGAAAATATAATTTATTTTAATAATATTAATAATAACATTATAAGCGAACATCAGAGACATAAAAAAGTTTGCAACACCAGAAACTGGCCAACAAGTTCAGTCTTCTCAATATTTATACCCAATACTAAAAGTACCAGCCGCAAAAGGTGCTTGAAAATGATCACTGATAGACAGGTGACCTATAAAAGACGACATCATAGCGGTTGATAGCAGAGTCAATTCAGTCCTCGTCGACGTAGCCATACCGAACATACACCTCGCAAAACTGTCTAAGTACGCTGATCTCGCAATTGAAATTTAACAGATGTGGTACAGCGCATGAGGAAATCATTCCAGATATTATGTCAGAAACCAGCGTTGTACCTAAGACCCTGAGCGAAACCATCGTCAAAAAACACCTCCTCCAACATCCAGAAGGTTATTGAATACTTGACACACAATGCGCAAGTTTATTGTGTGAACTGAGCGTCTAATTCTCTTAAGCTGAGTAATGCAAGTGGAAAACCAAATGAAATAAATTTATTATTTCGGTCACTTTACATATTTATGAAAAATCCCGAAACATCTAAAATTTAAATTGTAAATTGAAATTCTTTGATCAATCTCCATCGAATTCTCTATCCAAAATTGTTAACGTTCTGAATTTTTACAGCATTTCTTTGCACCGATCGATACGAGATTTTTTTGGGCCATTGCGGCCATTGCCAAATTATGTGGTATTCAACACGAACAAATCTTTTTGACAGCCAAATGTTCATGCAATATTGAATATATGGGTGTGGAATTGATGCCCAAGTATGCCTTACTCTCACGGTATGTCATATGACAATCTTGAAATTGCAGTTTACGTACAGCATCGATGTTTTCTGAGGCAACAAACAAAGTGCGACCACGATTGAATTTGTGAAACCAGCTTAACACGGTGGCTCGAGATGGTGCTCCATCACCAAAAGTCGGAGCAAGTTGAGCGACACACTGATGTTGGTTTAATCCATGTAAAAAGTCGTAGAAAATCATCGCACGCGATTTAATTCCATTTTTCATCAAGTTGAATGTTTCAAGAATCTGTAAACAACTCGAATAGCACTCGTATAACACGTTCTGAGTACGTTCACCATTAAAAATATCAAACTTTATTATGGCACTATCAGATTTGACATATTCACATCAGTGTTGCCATATTTCAAAACGTAAGTAGTAACCCTCGTACAATCAAAAACTGCAACATGTGATAAAATGTAAAACATTAAAAAGAACTATGGATGTCAATCAAGTAGATGTTCAAAATGATCACCGGAAACTTCATTTAACATATCGGGCATGTTCGCGTTAATCGTTCGTTATTTGTTTTTTTCAGTCATTCAAATTAATTGGTATAGCTTTGTATATAATGCCCGTCACCCATAAAACATCATATAATATTGAATAATGAGGGGAATGCGCTGACCAATCTATTGATCATTGCTTCCCCCACATAGAAAGAAATCTGAAAGTTTCCTTGATCATGATATAAATGATACAACATTGGAATTTGGAATCATTTTGAAGTTGTTCTAAATAGTGATCGTCATTCAAATGACCACAATGATATCATTTACCAAAATCCCTACCCAAACATTGAGTTTTCGAGAGTATTGCTTTTCTCTCATCCAGTGAGGATTTTTCGTTGACCATTGGTGATTGAAGATTTTCATTATGAGAAAACACAACGTCTTCTAATTGGATAATATTGTAATCCAAAATGTCCATCATCTGCTCACAAAGTTCTAACAAAATCATCTTCCTTAAACCTCTATCTATCTTCTTTTAATATCTTTACTATTGATGTACTGCTAACATTGAATGAAGTGTATGTTTGTCTGCTCTGTATTTGAGTTCACCTTGAACTCAAATACAATTACAAATGATATTGTGGGTTGAGGTCTCGAAATAAAACTGCTTAAGAGTTTTTTAAATGCCAACATTTCGCTCCTTTATTTGATCTTTATCTTGGTCTCTACATTCGAGATATCTCTGTGCCATATGTGTTGATTGATATGTAGATTTGAAAAATCAAGATGTCATATTGATGTTATTGTCCTCCTTTCAAATCTATCGACAATACATATGGTTCAGAGGTAAGTTGAAGCCTTGATAAATGTCAAATAAAGGATCGAAACTCTTAGACAGTTTTATTTCGAGTCCTCACCATCATTCGTACTTAGAAGGACAATAACATAAAGAATGACATCACATATAATTTTATTTCAGATGCTTTTTTTTATCTACTTCACATAGACAAACTCGGGAACTACTAATGTATATATATATATATATATATATATATATATATATATATATATATATATATATATATATATATATATATATATATATATATATATATATATATATATATATATATATATACTATTTCTTGAGATCTAGGAAATTTTTCATGAAATAGGCGAGTTACTTTATGTTGTGTTCGGGATTGATCTCCATAACCATTTAAAATCTTTGGAGGGAATTGAAAAATGTCAATGTATCATTTAAATTCAACGTGCTTTTTAATATTTTTCATGAATATGTGCACAGTAACCTAAATACTGAATTTATATCATTTGGCTTTTAAGCACTATATTTTTGATATTGTTTAAAATTCCATCAACCCTCTCTTATTACCTATTTAAAAAATCTAATCAAATAAGAACAGCAATCTAATTAATAGAATATAGACTATGTAACGATTTAATAACGAAAGAACTGTTGCAATCGCTAAAAAAAATCACCCAATCGCTGACCCCGTCTAGCTTGTAGGTTAGGGTTTGATTGCTGAATGCAGTTTTACGAGTAGGCTAAGGCCTAGGGTTCTAGGGCACAGCAGGTGCCGACGCGCAAGTGCGGGTGCAGGTGCCTCATTGCCATTGCATCGATCGATTAGCATAGATCGATAGCTCCGGTGATGATGTTCACTAATTAAGCCGTTTTTGTTTTTTTTGTCTCAACCGCCAGATGGTCCGGCAATTGTCAAGGTCAACATATTTGTGAGAAGTATCTCAAAGATAGATGACGTGACAATGGTAAGTGGTATGGATCAGGGAATGGAACATCTCTGTTTATGTAGTCTTGGATGGTAGCATAGTTTCTATTCAGAGATGTGATACGAGATGTAAAAATAATGCCAATACAGTTGATCAATTAAAGTTGTACCTACATTATTATATTGGAAACTGTAAGAAACTTATAATAGATTAAATAAGAAAATTTTTGCGTCAATCAATCAAAATATGACAAGAAAATAATTTCAAAATACCAGGAAAATAGATTTTATTGATTATATTTGAACTGTGTGAACTTGATAACAATCAATATCATCCTTCTTTTTTGTACTATTAATGCATGGTCTTTAGGTTTTGTAGCATGACGTTTCGCCTTATTATGTGACAAGTATCTTTAAACGGAATTAAAAATTAATTTTCATTGTCAATCAATTGGAAAGTATGTTTTTTGCTGTCAAAATATCGTTTTTATTCAAAAATAATGTCAGCACAATATAGATCTTTTCCTAAATTCTGTTGTCATTGAATTGGACTTTTCAAGCTGTTGAATTAATTTGTTTTCTTGAGAACACATTCTAGTATTTTTTGTGGTACCAACATAAAATGAAACATAAGAGATGCGGTATTTACCTGGATTTTAAAGTAGATGTTGTTTTATCGTTTGCTTTCTTTAATAACACAAAAACAAATTCCAATTCCCACATTTTGAATCTCAAGTCAGTATCTTGTTACCAATGTAAAGGTGATTTTTTTAAAGAAGTCAATCTTAACATCAGTCATCAATTAAACTTTTTTCCGACTCAATAAATTATTTGTTTCTAAAAACTAGAAAAACTAGAAGACCAACACATCATAGAACTTATTTTCACTTAATCAAAATTCAAACTGATCTAAATTTATTTTTATAACTGATATCATGCAAATCCAGGATTAATTATTTGAAAAAATTGTAGTAGCGACCTAATTGTTCGCAGTATATTCACAGAAAATGACCATTTTCTTATTTAACCTAAAAACGCATCTCTTATCGTATCCGATATTCCAATGTAGGTACCATTTGAAGTGATCACTCTGTAAGTTATATACTTTTTGTATTCCTTTCCGGAGCCGTTGCCTGCGTGTGATGCTTTTCGTGTATTCAGGGTGGCGGGCGACGCGCCGCGTGCTGCATGCGTGATGGCCAATAAGAGATGTGATTGGCGTGGCCGTGGCCCGCACCGCTTAAATGTATATCTCTCTAAAAATTGCATCTAAACTTATTTTATTTCTTATCTAAAATTTTTAACCTTTTTTTCACACGCAGTAGGACGGACGGACGGGCCGACCATAGTAAACATCAACTTCTTTCTACGTTCTATCAGCAAAATTGATGATTACAAAATGGTGAGTGCGCGGTCTATCAGTCATGTCGAGTATTGGATGATGGGTGTAAATGTATATCAACTGTGTTGCAATTACTGTGTTATTACTCGGCCATTGCCATTACATTCACTTGCACAGACCCAACAGTCAACTGAGTCTGATGGTGAATGATTGGTGATGTTGCAATGAGGGCACCAGCACCAGCGCGAGCATGCAGAGATTGTGGCGCTCGCTCTCGCTGCAGCCCCGGTGATTATATGCTCAGTAGATCACTTTTGCTTATGTTTTTCTGTGTTTTTTTAGTTTTGCATGTTTTATTTTGCATGAATTAGACTTCTTCTCTTCTTATCAACTATACTATATTTCCACAGTCCATCTCAACTAATATTTCCCTTGATCTTAAGTCGCATACATCTCAGACTTTTCAATTAACCGGACAATTATGTTTCGTTAAGAAAAAAAAACTGTTTTGTATACAAAATATGAACTTCAAATTGGTAGCTATATAACAAAATCAATCATATTAAATAATACCTTAATTCAGATCTTATGTAAACAAAATTCAGTTCCACTCACGCTACATTCAAAAAATAAATAATCGAATCAACTAATTGTATCTTCTTACGTAGAAAGTTAGGCTACATTCCATCTTCTTTTATTGACATATTTTTATATAACACATGATATAACAATCACTGAATATCGGAAAAGACAGAAAAAATACATTTACTCGAATACTGACGCTGGTTGAAACGTCTGGGGTTTGGAAGGTCATGGACCAACGATACACTGTTAAAATTTCAAGGATATTACTCTAATAATTTCGATGGATCCTAGAAACATACAGCAAGGTGCGTGACCAACAGAGTGTTGTATTATTTCGGCATCATATAGAGTATAAGATTAGACAGATTTTTATATCTCTTAAAAGATACAATCACGATTGCTTTTCATATACATACGAGTATACAAATACAAATGATACTTATCCACATTTCAACATTTAAGTAACTTGAATTAAATAGCTCATATCATGAAATTAGTTTTTTATCGTTAGTTATTTTACTGTCTCTTGACATATATTCCAATATACTATCCAGAATTATTAACTGATCAAAGATAACCTAGTGTTTATTTATTTTTCTGCAATTCCGTCGTTTTAACGACCTGAAACTCTCGCTAGAAATATGTAAAATATGTTTGGATTAGGATTGAAAACAGCGTATGATTCAAAACAACATTCCAAGTCAACAAAGGGAAGTTTTTAGTTATTTTGTTATTTCATACGTAATATAAGTTTCTTATCTGTTTTTGGTTAAAAGTATTCCTCTTAAATGTATGAGTTTTTTTATTGTCAGCTTCACTACTGTTCGAAGACGAACACACAGATAAAAAGTTAGCCTATAAATCCGGGATGTGACTTTTTCAAATTGATCAATTGAATCAAATAGTAGTTCATTTTACATCATTAGATATAATTAATTAATGTTGCAGTGGCAATATTCAATTCGAACTAAATAAAGATAAAAGCAACCTTAAACGAGATAGCAAAAATATGAAAAAGAATTCAATTTTTGGGATCGCTTTCATATCATATTTCTATCGATTTTCATTGTTATGTGATAAATTTTCTTTCGATTCGCTACAAACACATTTCAAGCATTAAAAAATCTATGAACTTTGATTCAAAAGAATAGCATACAATAGCCAAAACGTCTTTTTAAATCTGAAAGAAAATCATTGTTTTTGGTAACTTATCTAAAAGATATTTTCAAATCCTATTTCCATTGATATTGCTAATTATTTTTTTTAATCTCTGCTAATTATATAACGTAATGAAACATCTGTTGGCGAAGTTTTTTGCAACTACCATTATTTCTCCAATATCATATTTTGATGTATGTCAAACTAATTATTCACTACATTAGAATAAAATTGTGTTAATTTGTCAGAGAATTATCACAGGTAGAAAAAATTTAAAACAACTTCTCACTTATCTTATTCAATATTCATGCTTAATGCTCTTGAATCTTAGGGTAGATTATAATTACAAACTCAGCATTTGTACAAAATACAAAATTTTTAGCACAAAAAGAATTTATTCCTCCCAAAAGAACAGAAAATGTAACAAGAAGTGATTTTAAATTGAAAATTAAACTATCCTTAAATATTTCAAAATTTTCCTTGTCCTATTTATTTTTATAGTTTTGATGTAGATCATACAACAGCTAAAGCTTTTAATGAAAAATTTGAGTTGAGAAACTAGTTTTATTGTTTGCAAAATATAAAGCCAGCTCTGTCCTAATATCATTAAGTGCTTTCAAGCTTTGATTCAAAAGGAGCTTTCTCAAAAGCATAAATAGTTTTAGCTTTTATGTACATACATTGAAAGCATAAAGCAGCACTTGTAACATCATTTTAAAGAAACGATTCGTATAATGTAATACAAATTGCTTTACAACATTTTACCTTTATACATAATTATGAAAACAAATTTCAATACTGGACCGGACTTGTACAAAACTAAATACCTTTCATATTACTCATCTCAGGGTAGCAATTGAGAAATAAACACGGCAAATTTTATTTTGCTTTTCAATCAATAATATGCCATTCCTTAAAAGGACTTACTGCATACGATTTTTGTAATTTACAAGATGAGATTATTCCTGGAATAGATGTTTCGTGTCTATATGAATTAAATATTCGACAATTTAAGATGGATGGGAGTTTGCCCATTACTTTATTATCCAAAATTAACACATATTACAATGAAAAGTAGAAGCCTTGCTGCGGTAAAATTCTAAAAAAATGCTTCAGGTAAATTACTTACACACAAACATTGATAAAGTATTAATCTTTTAAATGTTAAGTGAGATCGCTAGAAGAGAAGATAGCAAAAATAATCAATTGAATCAATTGAATACTGAGCTTATTTGTTAAAATATAGACAGAAAAATATATAGATAATGTAATAATCAAACCTTCTGTAGTCACATATACTTTCACAGACACAACTTTACACATTTATGTATTTATATGAAAAATCGTATCCTCAAGGGAACATTCTATTAGCTGAGATTGATCTTCTTATGAATCTTTCTGTGTTTTTGTGTTATTTTGTTAAACGTGCTTTAAGTGGGAGTCCGTTTCGTTTCAAAATATATTATTTGCAAATTTTCACAAAGCGCATAGAAAATTTGTACCCATGCCTTTAATAATTACTAAAAACTTATTATTAATCTGATGAAAATTGATAACTGAATAAATGTGTGTGGTAATGACCCTAGAATCTCTCAATTTATCAAAATAGTTTATGAAGAATATTCGATTACATACATTACTTCATATATATACTTTTCTAAGGGTGAGTCGGGAGGAGCGCACCAAACTCTAGGAGTGTATTATAAAAGTGAAAATAATGTAAAAAAAAATTATATGTTCTTATCCTATTTTCATTTGTTTTCAAGTTATGGAGTAATTAAAATTGTTCATCTAGCTTTCAACTTATATCTGAATTTTAACATTATCAAAGTATTCCATGTTCGAGGCTCAAAGGCATTTGATAATTCTGACGCTTTGATTAACTGTCAGTGTACAGTAACTGAACGTTTAATTTCGAATTTATGTGATTGTTAGTGTTGCAAAATGTCAGATAACTATTCAAATTTAGAATATGCAGATATGGTGTTTGTTTATGGTTTCTGTAATGGAAATGCTATAGCTGTTGCTGAAGAATATTGTCAACGTTTTCCACACCAAAGATATCCTGATAAAAACTTATTTATTAGAGTTTTTAACAAAATGTGCGAGACTGGTAAGCTTCCCAGTGCTAACATATGATCTGAACGCGCTACTCAACATGGTGTGGTAGAAGTAAAAAATATTTTGCATCTATGTAGTAGAAGAATTGGGAAATCCAAAAAAAAGGGTGATAAACACACTCCACGAACAAGGCTTATATCCTAATCACGTACCGAGAGTACAGCACCTACAACCAGAAGATTACGCTAACCGTATGGAGTTTTGTCGGTGGATAAATAATAATTATCGTGTTGTATCGAGTATACTCTTTACCCACACAACAGTCGAAAGCAATTTTCAACATCGGTTTTCTGTAAACGAATGATGTGGTATGGTTGACAGTTATTTAATTGGCTCCTTCATTTTGGAGAATCGTTTCACAGGAGACAACTGCCTAAATTTTTGACAAAATGAATTACAAGGCTTACTAGAGGATGTTCATGTAAATACTAGAATGCAGATGTACTATCAGCACGATGGAGCTCCTGCACATGTCGCTCGTCAGGTCAAGCAACATTTGGACGAACGTTTTTCAGGGCGTTGGATTGGTCGTGGAGGTCCCATTAATTGGCCTGCAAGATCTCCAGACCTCACACCACTAGATTTTTGTTTATGGGGCTGGATGAGAAATGAAATCTACAAAATAAAAGTGGACAGACGGGATGCACTAATTAGACGAATTGAGAATACTGCAGTCCAAATTAAAGAAGAAAGAAATGAATCAATTGAGAGAGCAACAAACGCTCTTCGTAGACGAAGCAGAAAATGTTTAGAAGTCAATGGCGATATTTTTTTATTTATTGAAAGAACGCTATAATTAAGAAAATTTTTATGTGATAATTTGTTTATTTGTTAATATGCTATAACTTGAAAACAAATGAAAATCGGATAAGGACATATGAATTGTTTTACAATATTTTCACGTGTATAATACACTCCTAGAGTTTGGTGGACTCCTCCCGACTCACCCTGTATTTCTGGTTTTCACTTTCCAGTCTCGAACTTCTCTCTCCTTGTGCCGCATAGGATTTCCTTTTGAGTCTTTCCTTTTTTGTGTTCCTGCCAAATTCGAATCAATCATTTTCTTTGCCTTTCTTGATTCCGGCATTCATTCTACATGTTCCAATCATACTGATCTTCGGGATCTTATAATTTTGCTAATATATTGTTCATCATACAGGTTTTTCATTTCCTGATTTGTCCTTCTCTATATTTGCCTAATCTCCTCTCCGAATTTCCCCTCTCATATATCTAATTTCTTTTCCTCGGTTGTATTTGGTATCCACGTTTCACTTGCATAAACTACTGTCGGTCTGATGACTGTGTGATATGGATGGAGTAAGTTTTCATGAATGTGTTCTTGTAAATCAGTATTTTGTTTATTGTTCCTGCTGTTTGCCTTCTCGAGTTAAACGTGCTTCTATTTTTTCTTCCTGATCCCAATTGTCTTTGATAAGTGTTTGAAGGTAGAAATAACTATTAATTTGATCGAATTCAATTATTTTTCACGTAATTCTACTCTAAGATTTCTCTATGTTTCATGCGTTTTGAGATGCTTCATTTTCATGAACCTGGATTTTTCTTTGTTTACTTGCTAAATTGGAAAAATATTGTCGAAAACTCTTTTCTCTATCTACCACTTTCCATAAGAATAAAATCATTGAAATTTACCAGATATATTTTGTTTTATTTACAATATTATAATATTGAGTGTTACCGACTATAATTAAAGTCGTTTTAATTTATTTTGAACATATTACCACACCTCCCAATTCACAATTCCATAACTATATTATGGTTTCAGTTATCTGTTTCAGGATCCAGTAATTATGTAACAATTACTCAACCTTATCACTGTAAATCAATTGTTTCTTGATATATTAATCAACGACAATTGACCCGCACATTATCACTAACGATATAAATGCTACAACATCTCATTAGTCACAAGCCAGTCAATCAATTTTCAAAATTTTAATTAATTACAAACTGTGAGCAGATCTATTTCTTGCGGTTGCTGATATTATACGAAGTCCTTCGGTTCAGTTGCGAGGGTTTTCGACACGAATCGTCTGTCAAAATTCTATATACAGTGAAATTGTTTAAATTTAACTATTCACTTATCTTCTTTATAGTAAACTGACGGTCTGTTTTCAGAAGAGCCCCACATGTTTTTTTTTAAAGCTGGAGGTCTTCAAACTCTTCTTTGCAATTCAAAAATGATTTCAAAAAACTTGATTGCAGAACTTTACTCTAAATTCCGATGCCCAATTTTTGTAATACACAACTTCACTGATTGCCCTGTTAGAAAAAATGTACTAGTGGAAGACAAAGATATGAATAAAACGGTCTAGTACACCAGATCGCCTGCAGTTTTGTCACTCTCATTACTTCCCTCGTCTACAGAAAGGGAGATTTGAATATCAAAAAAGTACTAGTTCACAAAATATGTATAATTTTTTCAAAAATTTCCAACACACACATGAGAAATCCACTTTAATCATCGCCACGGAAATAGGGAGAAGTCTGCCGGAGTCACCTACGAGATTACGTTCGTAATTCGATATTTTTTGATTTATTAACAGCTTTGCGAGATTGTATAATAGTTTTATCTAAAAATCAAGTCTTTATTCGTGAGTGTTGAAATTCACTAACAAAATAAATTACTCCAGGCAAGTTAAATATCACATGTGGTTCTAAACTCTTGCCAACTTGACAACAAAGGAAGTTAAACAATCCCATTAAAGCATTAAAAATGATCAATTAGAGTTATTTATGCAGATATTAGTACAATCATCACAAAAATACTAAACCAACTTTCTGAAACATTCTTTTGCATTTAATTTTTCATATTTTAATTTTATTAAGTACTTAATGTTTCTTTTCATATAATTGAATTAGAATATCATCAATAAATTTATAACCTAAGTAGATCGCCACAGTAAAAAGGTCATTATTTAATAAAATGTGTGTGTCATCTAAGAGTTATTGAAAAATATTAGTGTTAATATAACACAGCGTTATGAGTTATGAAAATTGGATATTTAGGGTAGTTAAGAGCTTCGTTCTTGACATATAATTGTTAAATTGGCATTTCGTATCACTCACTGTGAATAATTCTTTTTTGCTTGTTTTTTTCTGTCTCTTTTTTCTATTGTCCATTGACAAAGCTAGTGCGTACTGAAGTGGACCAAATACATGGACTAATAACAAATTACATCAATGTAAAACGAGTTGATTTTTTTTATTATGTGAGATCTGGAATAGTTCGCTTTCAGTACGAATTAGTTTTTTCTAAAGGAAATTATATGGATGTATATGTAAAAAATCGATGTAAGCAACGCATTTTCCCTGGCATAATCACTTTGTCCCTTGGAATTGTACATAAAATATAAAAACAAGTCATCGAATGGAGCACCATCGACATCGTCAACTTTGTAAATATTTTGGACAACTTTTTTTTGTTGCCGCCATGTTTTTTGTGTGCGTAATAAATATTTAGATAAATAACTAATTTATATGTCAGTCTAGTAATTAATATTGTTCCAACTGATTTATTTAAATAAAAAAAACTACTATATTAACGATATAGTCGCCACTGTATTCAACTACTTGTGCACAACAATCTGGTAGAATCTTAATCCTCTTATCGTGAAATGCTTGTGATTTTAGTACAAAATTTTCGGTCAGTTTTAAGTAATTCTTCATTTTCTGAGGAAGGAAACAAACGCTAATCGAATGGAACGAAATCTGGAGAATGTGCAGCTTGTGAGAGAAAATCCCAGTTCAATGTATAGCTTTGTCTTAGTGATTCTATTGATTCGATTGGTCAATAACGGGGCGGAAAGGGGCACAGCAAATGGAGACTATATTGAGTATCACACAAGGTTTAGCTCGCTTGTCTGTCACGAGAGCCATAAGAACTACTCCTATAGTTGCAATGGAAGTCTTGCTGAATCTACAGCCTCTACACATTTTTGTACTAGAAGCGTACAATGTAATTGGGCATTATAACAATCACAAGAACATAACAACACATTCAAATAATTACACCAGGCTCGAGAAAGGAAAAGAGAGATATATACAGACGAAACCAACCTTAATACACATTTGCGTAGGAGCAGGAGTGATGACAACGAATTGACTAATTTTATGGAAAAAACCAAAAAACAGGAAAGAACATATCATTCAATTGGTATCTTCACAGACACTAAAGGATTTGATACCATAAAGATCAAATTCAAGATTGTCTGTATATTGTGAATACGCCGTGTAGCCATAGTTGAGTTACAGTAGCCTACATGGCAATCCAAGAGGATCATAAGAACAATGAAATGGCCAAACAACTGACTGAGGTAAAGATAGGAAAATGATCAAAACTATTATGAGTGTGTTAACAGGGCATTGTAGTATCAATAAACATCTATAATTTTGTCCATATGTAGATTATTTCGATTAGCGGCCATTTTATTTTAGCGTGACAGTTTAACAAACATTCGAATCTCGGTTAGAGAATTGAGTCTCCAAGTTAATAGAACTTGCTCTAGATTTATGATCAACATAGATCTGAAAAGGTAACAATAGAATAAACCAGAAGCCACGTATGAGAAATCTACTATTTATAATAAAAATCAACTGTGGATTGGAGTACACATAAAATTTACCGTTTATTGGGCATTATTATTGTGAAACTATTATTTTTAATATAAATATGTTGTTACAAAATTAGATGTAAGGAAATCTATATTCATTGTTGGAAAGTTCAACTCTGATGAATAATTTTTCCTGGTTAGCTGTTAATTTTTATAAAGAGTTATATTACATTTGGCCGAGATCGACCAACGAGCTATAGGTGAAGTGTACGATTTTCAAAATTAAGTCAATTGGTGATACTAATTTTATACTATTTACGAGGATATATTGAAAAATTTCTAGTCTACTATAGAACCAAACAAAATTTCAATGTCAAAATATTTTATTACTCAACATATTCTCCTCTTAATTGGATACATTTATTACAGCGAACCTGCAACGTCTCTAGACCTTTCAAAAAAATGTTTCTTCTTGCTCTGCAAACCAGACCTCCACAATTTTTATTACCTCCTCGTTGGTAGAAAATTGACGACCTTTTGAACTTTTTTTCAGTTGAGGAAAGAGATGATAGTCGGACGGAGCCAAATCTGGTGAATAAGAGGGGTGTTCTAGTAATTCAAACCCTGAATCACGAATGTTTGGCATGGTAACATAAGATTTATGTACAGGGGCGTTGTCCTGCAAAAACAAAACACCTTTTTATAGCTTTCCGCGTCTTTTCTCTTCAATTTTTTCCCAAAAATGGTCAGTAATGTCGAATAGTAATCTCCAGTTACTGTTCTACCCTTATCCAAAGAATCAATCATGATTACTCCATGGCAATCCCAACAAACTGAAATTTCTTAGGTCTGGGAGAACGAGAGTGTCGCCATTCCATCAATTGTTGCTTTGTTTCTGGATCGTAGAAATGTACCCAAGTCTCATCCATAGTAACAATTCGATTTAAGAAGTCTACATTGTTCTCAAATCGACCACAGATCGAACGCTATGCTTCTACCCTTGCACGCTTTTGGTCAACATTCAAACATTTGGGGATCCATTTTGCAGCAATTTTTCATATGTCAAAATTGACGTGAACTATATGATGAACGCGTTCGTATGAAATATTCAGTGCTTCAGATATCCGTTTTAGCCCAATTCGATGGTCTGATAAAATCATGTCATGAACTGCATCGATATTTTCGGGGACTGACACAGAAGCTGGCCTTCCCGATCGGTCATCATCTTGAAAATGAAAAATTTACCTCTTTTGAAGCTTCAAATTTTTCACGGTCGCATACGAAGGACATTTTATGATGGTTCGATACTCCAATTTTTCGATTTTCACAATTTCGGTAGACATTTTTCTTTTAATTTATTGCGTAACTCTGGTTTACTTTTTTGATGTCAAACTTTACACTAACACTTCTAATAAATTATTGTTCGTTGCTATGGTAACGCAATATTTTGTTTATGTATGGAACTAGTCTATGCTAACTAGATATCAATACATCTTCGTAGTCTTAACTTATCGCTGTGCTTTGATCCTAACACTTCCACATTACTCCTTCACCATTAGTCTTGATTTAGTTTGATTATGAAGGTTGTTTTCATGATCCTGGGTATATCTTCCGATCTTTGCTTGAACTGTAATTATATTAAGTATCCGCTTTACATAGTACTATGTTTTAAAATCTTTGGATAGGTGCTATGTTATTATTATATTACATTCTTATTATTATATTATATTCACCGCTACATTAGAAAAAAACAAAACCATTATCAGATTCAGTGTTAACAGACGATTGATAAACTCAATCATTTTGCGTTTCCTTAATCTGACAATCCTTGTAGGGTATTAGGAAAATGCTATATCCTCGTAGTGCTATTCTGGGGATTTATTCAATCATAGCTTTTATCGCATACTTCACTTTTAAACGGCCTATTTCATCGCCATTTTCTTTTCCTATCTCTTTATAACCAAGGTGAATTTTAGTATTATTGTTGGGTTGAAAATTGAACTCGACGTGGGTTATACTAATCATGAATATTTTATTCAAAGTCACTTTATATAATCCTCTATGAAATAATGAAAACCATTATTAAAAACCGAGTTATCATAATAAGCACTCGAAAGGTGTATAATAACGTCGAAATATATTGAATTCAGCAGAATTCAGTCTGATACTATGTGATTGCATTACTGCATACATAATAAGTCTTATTGTGAAGCTGAAACTAAAAACTCGTTTTAATGCATTCGGTATTGCAGAGGCTTGGTTGATTTTATTTGTATTTAAATGAAATAGCAGACAATAAAGAAATTAGTACTTGCAACTCCCAAACATTACTTGATATCTAACTACAAATTCACTATTCGTTAAAACAAAAAATTATTCAATTAATCATCAAGAAATAAAATCATATTGCAATGTTTTCCAATTTTGATTAATTTCTTGGAAATACGTGAAATAACTGAGTATATAACATTGAAAATTCGATTAATATTCGTATTTTTCAATTTCAAATTCATTATGTCAAGAGTTCAAATAAAATGACTGAATATTATAAATGCTAAATATCTAAGTAATGAAAGGACTAAAAAATCATTAATCATTAATGGAACAAACAAAATATGATGTTTACATCATAGGTTTAATAGCTAAGTCTCTTGATAATTAAATTCCAGTATTCTGAATCAAAACAAATTTATGCAGCATAGCAGCATATAAGAGTATTCTCATTATGAATACATATACATTCGATATTTGAACAATTTTCAATATATTTTCATAAACTAGTTTTCAAAACCAATAATGTAGCGCTGTATCCAGCTTGCATATTAGAAAACTGAGGAATTGTGTCACTTTGAAATTTTTGCTACACAATATAAACATTGATGAATAATACCGTAAGAAATAAGTCTCTTTATGGCCGATACCAAGCAAGGGCGTCGTCAGCTTATGACTAAGGAGGGGGGCAATGGGGCAATATTATGGAGGATGAAAAATATGAACGCCTGGTACAGTCGAGAGCATGAAGCGTTACACTTTGAAAGTCAATGCTTCGATGACGATTGTAATAAGAACGGTTACAATATCAATATCAATGTATAAAACTTCACAAGCCCTCGACAGCACAATAACTAATTAAAACACAGTAATAATTATTTATTTTAACGAAAATATTTAATTAAAACATTACCTAAGGGTATTTTTGCAGAACTTTCAACCACTTTATCATTAAAATTACTTAGGTCTTTATTGGCCAGACCATTAAGGCGATCCTCTGCCATGGTGCTTCTTAGCCATGTTTTTGGTCTTCTAAGACTGCTAAAGGATCGCTCTACCTTATAGGTCGTGCATGGTAAAGCGATCACAATTTTTCCGTTTCGGGAAAGAAGGAATTTCTTTCTTTTACGACATCAAGAACTGTTAGATTTGTTAGATTAAGCCTATTCTACCACAATTACTGTTAGATCCCATTCTTTATGTTTGGTAAATCGTAAAACTGGGCAATAGATTCACGAGTTTATTTCAGATTTTCAGTTGTCATCTTTTGCATCTGCGCCAGGTGTATCTCTAGAAAGCAAAACGTACTTCAAGGAAGTTGATAATTGAATCCAAGTATGGTATTACTAAATACCATTTCCGGTATTCTGAAGGGCTTTCTTCTGAATGATTGCTTCTATGACGCGGCATTGATATAATGTCTTCCTTCAGTCCGTCTTTCTCTGCAATAACAGCAGCTTCCTTTATAATTTCGTCTGTCACTTTTTCCGGATTTTCACTGTGGTTTTTAATTAAAAGTAAAATCCTTTTATCATGTTCCGAGGCTTTTACCACGTCCAAAGCTACAGACTGGAGTACGTTGTCAACGGATTCCATCAAAGTCGAGTATTTGGCTACCAACATAATCCCGAGAATGAAAGAAATTCTGGAAGTAGCCGCATGCAGTTGGAAGGCATTTTCCGAATTGCACTATTTTCTTTCTGAGAAAATGTTTGTAAGGCTTTCAGAATTACTGGTTTATGTTTCTCACTCCAATTTGTCTCGCAAAGTCTGGAAATATTAGGTATCAACTTCCTCCTCAAAACTGATTCCCGAAAAAAGTTTATAGTACTTTTTGCGTAAGATCGCTTGTTGTACCCCTCCGTCTTTTTCTGACATCGTCAGAAAACATTTCTTGGACTTCCTGTGTTTCTTTATCAAAATATCGCATTCCAATCGATAATTGTTCAGTGCTAGAAATATCAGCTGTATCGACTGCTAGCACTATATGCTGATGCTTCTTCCACTTTTTTCATAATATCAGCCTTAATAACGCTTCCACAGAACTTCATTTTGAATATCCACTGAACCGTAGCATGTGTTGCCTTGCGTTTTTGCAAATCTGATATAGTTGTGATAAAAATGGCGATTTTAAAAACGGATGTTAAAAACTGAAATGTTTTCCTGAATATTTCAATACTACATATACAATATACATTAAACCTTAATTTGTCATGCTACGCGGAATTTATTATTAGGTAAGGAGGTCAATTGATCGAACGGCCTTAGGACTTTGGTCGTTTTGCGACTAGCTACATTTGATCTCTAGGGGTGGCAACTGGTCCCCCTGCCGACCCTGACGATGCCCTTGATATGGATTGATTGATTGATATTTCAAGGATATTTCAAAGAAATGAATCTACAGCAATGTACTGAAATATTCCACAAATGGAAAATAAAGTTGGAAAAAGTTAAATATATTTTCCCAATATTTTGTCAGCAATAAGGTACTAATATTACATTTCGTGCGTCACCTACCAAAGAATAATTGTCCATTCATATATTCGTTTTCCGTTTTTATGATAAGGTGCCACTAAGTAAGTAAGGCTTGTTTTTTCATTCCGCTCTATGCTACTTTTGAAGTATAATGGAATATCTGTAGTCTTAGTCCCTGATAAAAGATCTCCATAATATACTATCTTAGCCTTTAGGACTTTGAATAATCTGAAGGAATACGATTTGTTAGTATTGAATTAATTTTCATTACATTCATTTAGGAGCTCCTCGCACGCTTCAGTTGGCACACATTTGATATTTATGAAATTAATATTCAAATATAATATGAATATAATATAGTATAAATACAACATACGAAAAATTCAATAGCGTTTAATCATAAAAAATACGTTGTTCGACCTCTGTGAAGCCACGGCAGCCTTGGAAAGCGAAGCAGTGTGGACTGGAGCAGTGTCAAGAAGCAAGCACATACCTCGGTTGATTTTGCCGCGCTTTCTTTCTATAATTTTTTGATGCAACTGCCTTAGTAAGTCGAAGTAATATTCCGCATTAATGATTGTATTTGATTGCCTAAAGTCAATCAAATTTTTGGTCAAGAGCTGATGGACCACACTACTTTCAATAGTTCTTTTCAATGCATTTATTATCTAGCTTCTTTTAATATGACGTGCTTCGAGCTAGTCGTTCTCGATCTTATAAGTAAAAAAGATGGACCGGAAAGTTTTTATTTTTTAATCGATAATGTAATTACTTTCATTATGTACAACATATTGCCATCTTTTGTGCTGAAATTTTGGACAAACTCTTCTCCCACCAAGAAAATGTTGTAAAGATCGGAATAAATGGACATTCATCTTGGACCACGGTTGGCTAAGGGTATTTGAGAATTCTTACATTTTCTGATATGGATGTGCTTTTACTTGTTCATTGTATAATATCGATGGTCCTTAGAAGTCAGAAGTATTAAAATTATGGAATCTGAACCAAGAGAGCTAATGCACTTAAATACACTATAAATCTCGCAAATGTTTGTGGTCGCAACTGTTGCGAAAAATCATTTAATTTCAGGTAAGCTCATCTGATTTTGGATGATTTTATCCCAAATTGGAAAAAAAGTCTCGTAATTCATTATTTAAAATAGCATAATAAAAAGTCATAATAACTTTGACACAATTTCCACTTTATTATCCGGTTCTCCCAATATATTTCTGAAATTATATCATGATAAATATATTCATAGTTTCCGAGCTAAATTTTCCAGAATTGCGAAGATTTGTTTTCTATCCAGTTTGCTTACCTCAATTTCTAAAGCTCCATCCGATTCTAGCTTATTTTTATGAATTTAATTCGAATCGTATTGTTGTATTGATGCGTTAAAAGGTGGATTAGGAAGGCGATGGTAATTGTCATTATTTTCAAGTTAAATCGAAGGAGTTTGCAGGTACATGTACATACAATATGTAGTGTTGAGTACCTTAGGCCCCACAACTTACCTAAACAACTTTCTGATGAATTGATTTCATCTCATTTTTCAATTAAGGTTTTTTGTAGATACTTAACGATACACTTAATTTATGAGAAATAAAACACAATATATAAAGAACTGTTAAATACTCATTGAATGAGCAATTCAACTTTTGTAGATAATCTAGATCTCGACTAAATGCGTGACCTTTAAATTTCTCTCATTATAATCAACAATACTACTTTATTGTAAATGACTAATCCAACAACTTCACCACAACGAATTTAGCAAATCGACAACAACTTTCCTTATTAATGTTACGAAACATACACAAGTTCATTATGTCGAAATCGTTATATTCAAGATTAGTCGAAGTAGCTCCCAATTACACCCCATGAAATTGGAGTTTGATACAAACTTATGTCTGGTATGAACCAGTGTCAATCATGGGATTGAAGGAGCAGAACAATATTGTTTAACAGACAATAGGAAGTTGCTCGACATCTAATTTTAATAAGTAATTTTAACAAGTTAATCAATAAACGAAGTTTAGGGTTTGTACTTGATTTTCCCAACAGTAATGTTGAATTTTAACTTTCTTTAAAATAAAAATACATAGAACTATGTTTTTCCAGGAATTAATTTATATTTTGGCAAATATTTTTCTCTTGAGAGAATCTGATACATCGTTATGGATAAAAATTGAAATAGATTTTGGGTTAAATTCTGAAGCTATACAGTTTCCGAGACTGGAAGCAAAAAATTCACCGAAGTTGTAGATGACGTAAAAGTAATGCTGTAACATGAAAAAAATTTCTAATACGACCCCTCGTTTCCGCGTTATAATCTTTTAAAGCTGTGAAATCAAAGTTTATATTTAAGTATATTTTTTAAATTATGAAATCGTTAATAATCTGTACAATTTACAGACAGCCAAAACGAATTTTTCAACGAAAAAGTACTCTTTGATTAACTCGATAGCATTTATGATTTAGGAGATATGAAAATTTTTAGATCGTTGTACATGCCAAGGAATCGTTCGACATAAAGAGACATTCTGAAGAAATTTATCATAAATTGTAATTATTTATGGAAAATACGCACAAAAGGTATTGAGTTGAACAAAGAAAACCTTTTTGTTAGAAATTTAATTGAAAAATTAATTTTTCCATCTTTAGATTGTCCCTGTAAAAGTTACGGATTGTCAACCATTGAACATAAGCGCCCCTGGCCTTCAGATGTAGAATTCTTTATACCGTCAGACACGCTACATGGCTATACGTAATCATCCATTCAAAATTCATAATGTTCGAATGTATAATTTAGAAAATATACTTAAATTTAAGTGCTGATTTCCCAACTTTGAAGGCCTATAACTCAGAAATGAGGGGCCGTATGGGAATTTTTTTCTCATTATTTCTCATTTGTCGCATTATTTTCACGTCATCTACTTCCAAATTTTTTTTGTATATTGTATTTTGAAAAATTACCCATAGCTCTAACTACAAATGTTCACAAATTAAAAGCTATGTAATTCCTTTGTGCTTTTTTTGGAATAAGGAATATGTTGTACATAAAAATTTCCGGAAACTTCCCAAAAAATATCGCAATTAGTACTATAAATACAGAAATTAATTTAGAGTGTTCAATCAAAGAAACTTTTGAAATTATAATATTTTTCAAATGAGAAACGTGAATAAGTACGTCATGAAACGTGAAAATTGAAGGAAGAAAGATTATAATAAGCAATGTTGCTATAGGAAGCGCTGTTCCTGAAATAATATACTTTCTGTTCTCTCTTAACAGGGTAAAGTATATGTATAATTTCGAAATTGCTTTACAATATGTCAAGAATGAATAAATTGACAATTTTGTCAAAAATTGACAAGAATCAATAGTTCTTTGTCGTTTATTGCCTAAAAGTAAGTGAAAAATGTGTATCGAAGCAATATAAGAGGAATATATTGTCTGTCTATCGCCACTTTCTTATAGAGCCACATATAGTTGAAAAAGCTAGACAAATTATCAATCAGATTTCAAATACTTCCATAATATATCACAGAATAAGGACAATGTAACGTAAGCTGTTTGTAATAATTTCAGAATTTCTCTACACAATATCAATGATTAACAATTCTTGATTAATCGTAAAATATCTTAACAATTGCGATGATCTAACTAACCGGATAACGGTGAATTATCTTGCAATTATACTTAAATTTGGATTTTAAATGACTAATTCAATATGATGTATCACTAACATTGAAGAGCAATTAGCCTAAAGTCTATTTATTAATTAAAATAGTAAAACAAAACAATGATCAGTGGGTGATTAACACGTGAACAGGAGAATCGTGGAACGCCATCGTTATTAATCCAAAGCAGTGGTACCATAATAAACCACAAATAAAATGCCGCGTGGGAGGGACGAGCGCCGCATCGTTAAAGAAGCCGTTAAATCAGGTGTACTACAGGGACGGCATCTTATTATCATACTGCAGTGAGATTGTTTATATTTGTCTGTTGCGTAATTTTTTAAATATGTTTTACATGGAGATAAATGAATCTAAGAAAATGATGTCAAGACTATTGATGACGTTATTTCCAAAACGGCAAAGTGTTTACCTAGATAAAACATTTAAATTTTCTGACGTTAAAAGTGTATTCAATATGTCCTGGAAAAGGTTGAAATCAAAATGTGGAATATAGACATGGTCATTGATGTGCAAGTTGAGCTCCTTATTATAAATGTTGATTACAGTGAAGCTCGATGTCATCTGACAGGGAATAAGGAAATGTTTTATTGAGGTAGAATATGAAGATTTCATTTTTATGTTTTAATCCATATTTTGAAATTTTTAAACGAATGTGTTCCTTATTTTTTGCCGTTCACTTTGTATCTATTCCAAACTTCTCGTTTACATTGTATATTTTTGTAATAATAATTGTCCATGATAATTCATAGTTTATATTATCAATCTACTGTATGAAACTACAAATTATTTATCAAGTACGGTTGCATGTTCGGCTTTAGCGTTTTCAACCCTGATCACGTGCACTATGCGTGAATATGTTTTGGTTTACTATTTTTCTTCAATAAATACATTTCATCTGCTTTTATGAAGAGTGTGATGTAAAAATTTGTCGTCACTGCAACTTAACGACAAAATGATGTCAATAATTCTTCAAATCTGGATTTAAAATCATCAATTCTTTCTGATTGTATAGTTGTCACAGGAGAAATTGGGTTGTTATAATTCGATATTTTTATCCAAAATCAATCAAAACTATTCGTGTAGTAACGAAATTTTTTATTTCAATTTTAGATAATATATCAAAGTTGCTATTGAAAACATCTGTAATCTAATCAACCAAAAGTGTGAAAATTTGCCGATTCCAATGGTCATTCATAATTTAAAATCTTAATCATATGATATTTATTCAAATTTATTATCTGAAGTGATTGTAATATGTTGGATGGTACTTTTGAATAACTGCCAGGGTTATGCTTATTTCTAATATAAAAAACTATTACGAACAACCTAATTTCCCACGTCCATTATCCCTTTTATACATTGCATGAAATGTGTTATGTACTGCATGATTGTTGCCTGCATAATTTGTAAAAACTGCTGATGATCTCGACCTCGAAACTGTGATCAGAACGTTCTATAGGTGAATTTTCTTGACTGAAAACTAGTAAATCCATATGAGGAAATAAAACAAATATAAGATACTATTCAGATGAATAATTTATTTAAAAGGCTTTTTCGACATTATAATACAAATTCCAGTCTTCTCTTTGAATATTTTTAAAATCTGTCTATTACTGCTTCAACATCAATATCTCCATGAAGATTTGAAAAGTCGTGTCCTACGGAGCGTTTTTCTCCCATCGATGCTCGAAGAGAATTTTTTAACCGTCGTAAAGTTGAATAGATTCGTTTTGTATGCTATCACCTTTACGTGCCTTATGTCGCCCTATTTTCTCCTATAATGACCTTTCAAACCTATGACTGCCTGGCCAATTGGTTAGTTATCTACCTTTAATTTCGCACAAACTGTACCGAAGCTTTGATGCTTCCATGAAATTTTTCCAGAAAGTAAGATGATTTGAGACGGTCATGACCGCCGTGACCCCACCCCGTAGAAACCGCGCCTGCAAGAAGATTCATAGCAAAATTAACCAAATACGAAATTTTTCCTTTAGTAAAAGTTTACATCTACTCGTTTCTGTAATTTCTGTAAGTTGCTGTCGAAAACGTCAAAAAATTGATAGGACTCAGAATCAATTACATACTCAGTATGTCAGTAATCCTAATAAACTATATAATATAAAAAGAGGGAACTAAAGCTCCAAGCAAGGTGCTCTACATAGTATGGATGATTTCACTCGAAAAATTCAACGACGCTGACCAAATAGTATGTGCTTATTTCGCTTTTGCTGAACGTCATATGATGTGGAACCGATTTGACATAATAAACTATAACATTGTTCGCTTACAATAGATACAAATGCGACAGGACGCGATTGCCTTATGTTACCCCCCATTGATTTGGTGTTTAATGCAGGAGTCAAAGGAAACCACACTCTATACGAACTACATTGTATGTTTACTAAATGAGGTCCATTTACAAAATTCTATTGGACTCAAGCGACAGTTCCACAATAAATGCCACATGACTTTGAATTTAAGAGACACAATATAATTTATGAAATTTGATTCAATTATTGAGTGATTTCAAGTTAATTTATGAATAATTATACCACTTGGAAAACGATTTTGTGATGTTTGTACTTTTATTAATTTCGTCTAAAGTGGTTATATCTTTAATTGGATTTTGGAAGTTTTAGATTCGGATCCGTTATAATAAGGATCCATTTCGATTGGTATGTAGTGGCCTCAAAATTCTCTTAGTAAAATTTCCAAAACAGACAAAGTCTTACCAAAATGTTTAATGAATATGGTATGAGATTATTAAGATAACGTAGATAATTCGTAAAAGGTAGGAATAGTACTTTATAATGGTAGAAATAAGATCCCAAAAGGGTAAAATTGTTTTTGAACGAACAAAGGTGCAAGTAAAAAGTACCATGTCTATACCTGAAAACTATATTATATTCCAAATCAGTCACAAAATACGTGATAGTCATGGGAACGTGGGGAAAATAATTGATTCATCAAGTCACAATAAAAAATATTTGATTGGAGGTCCAACATTACTGAACGTAATATTTTTAGCTGCCAACAAGTATTCTAATTAGAATACTTGTTGAATTCAAAAAATATATTAGTGTGTATGTATAAGTATATTTTGTATAGAATTAACTATAAATCATCAAAATAACAAGTTCTGAGTGCGGTCCTGCAAACATACCTGCAGTATTCTATTCACGCCATGCCTCATGTGTTTGGTTACCCTTTATTATTAATATACTATAGCCAAAACGCTATTTTTGTTTACTTGACCTCACTCTTACACTGATTTGAAATAATAAAATACTTTGCAAACGAAAAAGACCCATGTTTTACAATTCCCATGTTGAATGGGCAATATAAAAAAAAATAATCATGGATTCGGAGTTTTTTATGTAATATAACTTTTTTAAAATGTATGTTTTATATTTGCATGAAAGTACGCATGTTCGAGGTCACAGCATTTTCATCAAACGGTGTTGAAATATTTTCTCAAATAAATACTGAAACTACGGCTAAAATTTTCAGGAATACAGTGTACAGCTCACTTTTCGAGAGCAATGGTTGGATGAGAGGCTCAAATTTAATGATTTCGGAGGACGATTAAAATATTTAACGCTCACAGAGGCAAACAGAGTCTGGATGCCGGATCTGTTTTTCTCAAACGAAAAAGAGGGCCATTTTCATAATATCATCATGCCAAATGTCTACATTCGCATTTTTCCTACTGGATCAGTATTATATAGTATAAGGTCTGTACAATATAGTGCATAAGTAGAACTAATCAAAGAATAAATAGTTATACGAAACCAGATTTTAATAAATCATGAATTGCCGCCAAGCTATGGCCAACAATTTAGAACAGAATTAATAATAACTTTTTAAAACTTTATTATACTGCTTCTATTACTAACTTCTCAAAAGTAAATATGCCTTGATGGTTTATAGTTATAGTACTACTCATTTGCGGAGGTGCGAAATAACAGCCAGAAGATCTAAAATAGCATCCCATTCACTCAAATATGACTGCACTCAACTGTATAAGGTGTTAAAGATCACATGCTTCGATTAGTACTCAGTAGGTTAGAGCAAAGCCAGATTTCTGTCATACTTTGATAGTGAAAGAGGTTATTTGTTCATTGAATATTTTATTAGAGTATTAGATTATTAGAGCCAACGAGAAGTATATATTTTGAACTGGCACACAGAACAGAATATTAACTACAAGTGATATTGATATTCAAAACAAAAACGATATAATTTTCCACACCAAATTGAAAAGTGACATAATAAGCATCACGTACAGTTTGTTGAAAAATATTTAATCAAATTACAAAGAAGCGGAAAGAATTTACAATAGTAAATTCACTGTTGATTTTCATTATAAAAGGTTGAATGAACATGAAAGGTTGAAATTATAACATTGGAATCGCCTACAATTTGTATTATTATTAAAGATGTTTTAAAACATTTTCTATTGATCAGAATGAAATTTCATCTGGATGACTTCGTCATAACTAGTCATGAATGTGTAATAATTTTACTTACTAATGATACCATTAATTGATGATGGAACTATCACACGAATATCAAACTAGTCATAATGGAATTTTTCGATATAAAATAGTCAGAAACGGGAAGTGCCAAGGACGAAAACTTAGTTTATTCTGAGCTGTTATGCTGATTAAAAACATGTTATTACTTTGTTACTAAGTCTTATATGTGAATATTATGCGAATAAACCGACGGACGGGAAAACAAACTCTGCATAACGTCAGCTTAGGTCGCAAACCACATACATCGTTTCTTTCTTGGATTTTAATATCATTTAATATTAAAATTTGATATCTGGCCACGATTTCTATCCTTTATAAAATAAAACATGTTAAGTCTGCATTTTATCTTTCCATCGTTAAGTTTTTTGTGTCTACTGTAAAGTTTGGTGCTATAGTGTTTGCGAATTAAACCGACGACTTCCACCCCTGTATAAGAGTGAGACCCAGTAGTAGATTTTGGTAAAACACTCAATTTGTGTGAGTTCTATTGTATTTGTCCATTGATTTCTTGGGAATGTTGCCACACAATAAAAATGTAAATCACCAAGACATACTTTACGTCTCTATCTAGGTCTTTACTAGACTTTACTTTCATTGTCATTAAAAAAATTATGTTTCAATTTTCAAAAATGTTCTGAACAATTTAACACTCCCATTAACCAAACCATATTTAAGGATTATGCTTAGGGACTCACTCAGAGTTACATCTAATATCCCAAATATCGCTTTCTGAAAAGGCAATTCAAATATCCCACACAATTTAATACAGTTAATGATTTTTGAAAATATACCTACACCTATTCTTTGATACATTCTCATTATTCCTCTCTATAGATTTTTCGATTACAACCACAATTCAATCACTTTTTTCACAAATATTTTAAGTAAATTTTCTTGTGTAGCTTATTCCTCTACTTACAACAGTACTTTCTATATTTACATTTGTTAATGGTGTACCTTTCGTTTTTTCTTCGTATGAATATAGACAAAATGTCTTCGGTATTTATTAACCCAAAAAAACTTCCATACACTATACAAAATTACGCTTACCCGCAGTGACTATTACATGAATCCTCGTTGTTCATGAAAGAGCGCGCTGAACATGTTCGTGTATCCTAGATAAATAATACTACTGGAATAGCGTGAATCAGCAGGTGGATTGTTCCACTGAGTTGTTTATCAAGGTATCACAAGATAGCTGCTAGTATTACAAATTTTTTTGTGACAATTAGAAGAAAATAATTTTGTATTGGTTCAGATTATTATTGCTATTATTTAAATCATGTTTTCAGTTCTCAATTTATTTGGGAGCTCTGCAGTACTGGTAAAACAGTGCGAGCTAATAACTACAGAGTTAGAGCTTCATCCGTTCTATATCAAAAATATTTTACTCGAATATAGCAGTTTTTTTTATTATTTGTGGTCAACATCATGGAAGATCCCAAAATATTGGAGCAAAAACTTTTTCTGATCATAGTGCTTTACGTTTTTAGTTCCTCTAGTTAACTTTTATACATTGCAGTTCATTTATAGTGCGTATCAACTATTAGCTGCCATTTAGTGAACCTTAAGTCTCTATAAATACTTGTTGTAACCGCTACTCCGAAAATAATCAAAGGGTCACTGTATCATTTGGAGAACGATTATTATTGAATATTATATATAGTACATATATAATAGTACAAATAATGTTTAACCTGAATTAACAGCTACAAACAAATTTTAGTTAGTATTGGACTATAGTATAGAATCGTACTTAGAGTACAGCCTAGTCTCATATAATTATTTGTAGTGATTATTTGTAATACTCCATCTAAAAATAAAATTATGATCGAATTTAAGCATGAATATTTTTTTGCCATTATTCGTCTATATATTTTCAATATTATTATTTAGAAATCAAATAGCTCTGAAATTAAATAGAGCATGATGATTATTTTGGTTAATCTCACGTAATAACATGAAAAGCTCCTTTGCTCCAACCATTACAAAGCAGAAAGCTGACTTAATACCAACTTGAAGATTTCCTGTCTTAATATGCCATGTAAGCATTTCACAAACTAAAATTCTATGATCTGCATGTCTCACGCTCTCCGCCAAACTGTTCCGACAATCATTAATTACAGAGTTTAAGAGTTTAATCCAGTGATTTGCGATTCTTTTGAAGCATTTTCCGTGCCAATGGATATTTCAACTTGTTTTGAGGGTATTCAATTTAAATTATTCATTGAATTGGAAATGTTTGAGTCGAAAATTATTTTTAATAACTTTGGTTTTCAGTAGTTTATTCATTTTTTTTAAATTTACAGCTAATATCGAGATGGAACAAAATTTTTCCATTATGTGATCATCAAATAATTGTTGATTAATGGCATTGTAATTCATTTCACTAATTATAATTTTCTCCATTTAGTTTTGTGTCAGTGTGTACATTTTTACCACACTTTATTCTCAAAACTCAAACTGTTTTTATTTTACAAATTTTGTAATCAATATTCAACTAACTTCTTGGTGAAATTCTACATGCTTACTAACTTCCGAAGTAAATACAAGAATCAATGAAGTAATTATCCAACTAATTAGTAATTAATTAAATGAATATTTTATAAGTGGGAATTTGTTTGTGATTTCACCAGTAGATAGCGATAGTTACAATTATACTTTCAATAAAGATTACAATAGATGGCGCTATTAATATTATTAATTTAAATATAAACTTCAATTAAAATATTTTCAATAATCTCTTTTGATATGAGTAATTGCTCAAAAATAACAGGAAAGAAGCCGTGCAAACAACGAAGCGTCAGCTGAGGTGGAAAGACTTATAACCCTGGTGTATGAAGTGTAGAGATAAAGAGAACCATCTCAGTGTATCAAAAAGTGTTGAAAGGGAACAAATTAAGGTGACGCTTTAGTAGCAAGTAGAAAGGTCTTTATATTAACAACAATAAAATCAAGAAATTTACAGCAATATAATAAGGTTTATAAAAAAAGTTCTAACATCAAATCACTATCCACGTTTTTGGAGAATTTTAAAGGTTATAATCACCAAATTCTTTTAGACTACGTGAGTAGTTGACACTTTAAAGACTGTATATTTTTCGACTACACAAGTTAAGTGAACTATAAAATTTTTCAACTTAGCACACTTCACTCTGTTTAACACTGTTTGCTACACTAGCGCTATTTTGGTGATTCTTCGAACAATAATTTGCTATTTACAGATAGACACTTTTTTAGCTTTCCACCCATTAAAGGTGGTTCTTCTCGCCTCTACCATCCCTAACCTGGTGTAAAGTTGAAAGATCTTGACTAAATGTCAAATTTTAATTACGGATAAGATATGACCAAATTGATATAGTCTTGGAACGCATGCTCAAAGGCAAGGGCCACTAATAGGTCAAAGAGTCTATATTTTTGCAATATAATTTCAGAAGTAAATGATTAATAGAACATGGAAAATATTCAAAATATTGATTACAGAATTTTACTAATACAATAACAACTACAGGACTTAAAAGTAAATATCAATATATTATAAAGAAAACTTTTTCGTAAGCCACACTAGTGGACAAGGCTGGTGTATATGACGTCAGCTGGTAATAATAGACTTAAAAAAATTACCAATTTATTAAAACAATACCAAAAATTTGAGCGCTCAAATTTTATAAAAATGTTATCTCTTTCAAGAATAGTACGAGTATATGCCATCAAAAACAAAAATTGTTAAGAAACCAAGTCTTGCAATTCAGTTCTTCTACCGTAAATAGTTGTAAGACCCATTTAATACAAAGTCAGTAGATTTATTCAGTCCCTACATAAAAGACCTTCTGTCAGGTATACCAGAAGCAATACATATTATAGTAAATAAGTTTAATCCGATAGCAAACTCGCGCTGACTAAGGCCCATTTCGCACCAAGCCAGTCTAGTCCATTCGCGTCCAATCAAGTGGGACGCTTTTGAATTGGAAATATTAACTTACTAAAGCAATATACGATCCTAAACAACCAAAGCACAGAAATCGGGATTTTATTGCTGTTGCATGGAGAATAGCTATAGAATTGAACACAACTGGTAAGTAACTAGTTTTTTATTTACACTATATTTTCGTGAAAAGAGGTACAGATTTGTCTACAAAACATCCCGACATTTCTCGTTTTGCCATGGTACAGAACCTTCTGGTGACATGAAATACTCTGTTAATTGGGGTCATCGAGTAGATCCAGAAAGAGGTGATTGAAAGAACCGAACACTGGTCTTCTTTAATGTATAGGATGAACCCAACAGAAATTTAGTGTTTTCTTCATCTTCCTTCTTCTGTATAATCGGAGTAAAATTATGGCTTGCAGAAGAGCATCCATCACATATTCTTCACAACACTGACTGACTCAGACTCAACAAGCGACATATTCAGTGCGAAAGCAAATTTTGACGTGACTTGACTGAATAAAACTTGACTAGACGCGAATGGATTGGACTTGGTGCGAAATGGGCCTAAGCTGCGAGACGTGTTTTGTTTTTGATGACATTGAGTTGTCATGTAATGGCCAAGTCCATCTATTTTATTTAAACATAAAAAATTTTTAATATTTGTGTGGTCACTTTAAGATGTTGTGAGATTAACTAATTCCGTAATAACTTAAGACAGGAGGTCCCTTAAGTAGAGACTGAATATCAATCAACCGACTTGGTATTACATGGATCTCACAACTTTTTACGGTAGAAGAACTGAATTGCGAGACTTGGTTTTTTTACAAGTTTGGTTTTTGATGGGATTTTCATATCTTTTTGTAGCTAGACCTATTTTTTTCCTTTCCAGTACTCTTTATTTCTTAAATACCAACAACGAATTTTCTTAAAGCCCACTCTCTGTCCTATGAGCTTTTCTAATTTTTGTAGGTAGTCTTCCTCTTTTTCTTTTCCAGTACTACTTCTTGGGCTTCAGCTACAGCTTTTCTTAAAGCTGTCTCTATGGGTTTTTCTTGGAGGCTTCGATGTTACAATTTTTACCAATTTGGACGATAAATGCTTCTTAGTCTATTGTATTCACAAATTAAGGATTCCTACCTTTCAATACTTCCAAAGTCGACATTAATTAACGAGATGTGAATACTGCAGAACCGATATCCATCAGCGTATTATCGAGACTTAGGCTCTAACTTTTATGTATAGTTATAGCATATGTTATACTTATGGGAAACTGTTCACGATAAACAAAAGCTCTATTAATAATTTAAATTAATGCATCTAAATGTTCTTGATTTTAGGTAAAATTTGACGTTTCTACTTAACTTCGGTCTTTATCAAAATATAAATATTTTCATCAACTATTGACTGGATTCGAGGTTATTATGTCTTATCAGAGCAGTTCGACACCCCTCGTTCGAGCTTGAGACCCGAACTGTAGACAATGTCAAAGAGCGTAGCATTTGATATATGTAGTTAAACATTTGCCAGCGAACGCTAAGTGACGCCATCCTCACTTCCAACTGCGAACCATTGGTCAGGTAGAAATGTAGTGTAGTCGCCGATATTATGGATTTCGATGGTAAATGACGTATGTAAAATGTAAAAGGGATTTCTACTCCTACCTTCTACCTCTGAAAGAATTTTGGAAATGTTTTCTGTCGTTCTTCAATGGAGAAAATAACTACTTTCCTGGCTAATGACTCGACGAATATTGAATTACAACTCCTCTGAAGAGCGTGATGTAAATCAACCTTTTTGTCGATATTAGCATCCCTAATGGCTCGCAATTGCAAGGAGAGGGTGCAATAGCTGACTAGTTTCGACGTTAATACGTCTCATCAGAACTGAAGACAACGTCAAAGAGCGTCGCATTTTAAAACAGAAGAGACCTAAAATCAATAACATTATGCATTAATATATCAAAAGGTCTAACAAATAAGAAATTAAAGAAATAATTTAAATTCAGTTTTGACTGGACCAAGCTCGTAATCCCATTTAATGTAATATATTTTTTTAATTTTCCGGATTAATTTTCACTTTTTGCACTATATCGATAGAATCATTAACATTTAATCTTATTTTTATATATCATAGGGGATTTCAGTTATTTATCCAGTTGGTATGTCTAGAAAGCTGGACTGAAATTGAAAAATATTTTAGTTTTTCCGTGATTTATACACTGGACACTAACACTAACACTAAACTTAGAGTTTTGATGATCGGTTAGTCAGTGAGTGACACAATTAAGAACTTTGACTAGGTATAATTCTTTATAAACTACTGATTCAAATTGGATGAAATTTGAAATATACCGTGTCTATGCAATACTTGCTTGGTTACTAGATATACAGGCTTCTAGTTTAATCCACACCGAAATTATAGGGGATCTAAAATGCCCTGAACTGCTTCGAGAATAAGATGATACGGCCGTTCCGATTTTTTTTGCTCGACTTGACGAGGGCACTGCCGTGCCCTCAGATGGTGTGTTGTATCTTTCCATAAAGTGCCCACACTTTTGGTGTTGTTATAATAAATTGTTAAACTCCACAATTACCAACTTCTGACGTCATAGGTACCAACCTTGTCGGCCACCACACCTATACTGGCCTTATTTTTCATTTTTTCATGAATACCACTTACATAATGCGCTAATAGAAAAAATTTTAGTATTATATAAAGACAAGCAATTCAATTTTTTGATATCAACATTGAACTTGGCTCTCCTAGTACTTCACGTTAATTCTTTTTGGATAACTATTTTATTATTATTACTTTCTTCATTGAATACAAAATCCTTTCTAAAATATTGAACCTATCTCTCCTATAACATTTTGATTCTAATTCAAATCAATGTACATATATCGTCTCTCAAACAATCAAAGAACATAATAATTTTCAAGAAAATTAATTGTATATAATCAGTTTGTCGAACTCAATTTAATTATAAAACTGACAGGTGGCAATTTTTGGAAACAATTTCAATAATTATAGCAATCATGTTGAACGGTTCTAGCACTAGTAACATTCCAGGCATTTTTCATTTTCCAACAACTTCTACTATTTCCTTGGATAATACGTACACTTGTTTCTAATTTGAAGTTATTGTGAAGTGTTAACGACAAATATTGTTCCAATATCAGATCCAAACATAGACGCCTTATTTTTAGTTTAGCGTCGAGTAGTCCTTCTACAAACCATGTCATCAGGCATATCTTCAATATCTTTAGCCTACTACCCCATTAACGGTGAACGTAAAAAAAATTGGTAAAACAATTACAAGCTATTTCTTAATCACAATATGTCCAGTTTAAGCAGAATAGTATATTTAACACCTTTTATAATTTTCTTTCAAATATTCAAAATAAAAAACAGGAGTAAATGGAGACATTTACCATAGTGCAATGAAACAGCCTTTAAACTTGTGTTGGATTCTGAGCAGTACATTAAATCATTTTGTTCAGCTGCTCTCTCTCCTACACACAAATGCTGGTACCAACCGCCTACAATTTCAGCATCCTCTTTCCTTAAGCCCAATTTACAAACAAGCCGCTAAGCTCAAACAATTTAGGCATTTTTGTAATACATCAGAATTCCTCATCTAGCTCACCTAATTCCAATTGTAAATGAGTATGATGGAATGTAAGGAATCTGGTGGTTAAAGGAACTGTTTGCGTAAAAAAGTAGGTGATACAGCTTGTTAAGTATCATATTTTAGTTCAGCACCTCAAAAATGGAAATTATTAATAATTAACCGGTTTCCACTGAATTTCTGTTTGTACAAAATTTTCATTCTAATCACTACAAAACTTGTTTTCTAGTTTCTAGTTAACCTAAGATGTCAACATGTTACTCTAATTATTACTTTTATCATTTGATTCATACAAATACACATATTTATTTCTACTCATTTGTAAATTTGTATAAATTGGCTCTGTAAATATAAGCATCAATTTTATTTCATTTTTTTTTATAAATTCTGTTCGATTTGTGCATTATATTTTTTATGATAATAAAAAAGAATGTGCTCGCTGACTAATAAATAAAATATGTTTAGTTCAGAATCATTATTTTTGATAAAAAATAAAAATCTGATAATTGAATTTGGAACCGTTAAAAACCGTGTTTTGTCAAAATAAAATCATTTACAATATTAGTTTTTAATTAATTTGTAGTAAAAACTATTAACAATAAAACTAGCAAGGGTAATGTATATAAATTCAGTTTGTACTTATTCTAATAGTGATTATGTTTCAGAATTTCGCTCACTCTTTCTTGTCCAATGAATCTAAAGCTCTACCCATTGGATCGACAAATATGTTCCTTGCGAATGGCTAGTTGTAAGTATATTGTTCCTAACAATTCAAATACTGTTATTTATATCAATTTCCAAAATTTTTAGTATCCACTAGAACAAAATTAAAATCATATATGCATTAGTTCCATTTTAAATAGCGTGAAAAATTTTCTTGGGACGCTGAATTGTATTTCCTAATCATAAAGTTCAGTGTTTCCAATATGCTAGATGGCACTAGCTAGCACAATAAATCAATGTTGCACTTTTTGGAACATTATTTGAAATTATTCAAATATTTAAACATTTTAATACGTTGGCAATACCATGATGGGGAATTAATCCTTCTATGACTTCTAATACACGTGGCATTCTAATAATGGATTGCTTATGTGTAGTACCGCTGATTTTAATAGTAAGCAAACAGTGGACACACATTTCGAATTCTTAAGATCGGCTGAGTTGCATCTGGACTTCATTTTCTATTTTAGTTTTAGGTATATATCAAAAGAATGGCGGTTTTATTAAAGCCGCTTTCAATTTTAAAAAAGTCGAATTTGAAAATATAGTTATTGAAAAATTGTCGCTTTCGTTGCATAGCTGGTATTTCTAACCAGAATTATCAGAATTTTTTTATAAAGTGGTGGTAGTTATTAGACAGATTTTCTCTAAAAACAAAATATCGTCCTCAGAGCAGAAACGAAATACAACGAACACCGGGAATTTGGTTATGTATTAAAACCGAAATTCTTTTATCTTTCTGAAAACGCATGAGTCATATAGAGACCTATTAAAAAAGAAAAAGAAGAGCCATGAAGCTGATTCCAATGAAGTTAGTGCTTACCTTTATTAAAAGATAGCACTAACATAATTAAAAGCGTTCTATTAATTTCACCTTTTGAGCGTGTGTACCTTTCAGATACGTCACAAATTAAGTCGGTTCGTCGTTCCGATAATTCCGTATTATCTAAATTTACCCGTTTTTTATATTTGTATGTAGCACATGTGCTACAATCAAAAAAACTGTTTATTTTATCTCGTAATACATGAAAAAAAGCTAACGATGCCGAAACTAAAGCAGAAATTTCAAGGTAAAACATGTTTACGTTTCGATACACTCTCCTATATTAATTCAATCCGCCATTTAAATATGAAAAATTGATGCTTCTGTTATTGATAAGCCAGCACTCAAATAATCAACGGCTTGTCCTGCTTATGGTGCCAATATGCATCATACAGCTAAATTTCAACAATATGTTTAATTACATCGCAGTCAACATGTTGAGCGTAAATATGAATTCACTTATACTTCATTCGATTAGCCAGAATAGCAATTTATCTGACTAAAAGCAATAAGAATGCAGCATTGTGTGGCTATCTGTATAACTCTGTTTAATATAGTTTTACGAGTATAGTATTTCAGCTTGACCACCTTGAATCTTAATGAATCTGTAACATTTTGGGTGAATAATATAATAAGTCGTGAATAATACATACAAAAGATAAAAGTTTACAAAGAATAACATACTCGATGAATAGAAAAACTTTGTACATATTTACACTGACACATCGAGATTTCAAGATGGCTACGGGTATCGCTATCATTACACTAACCTCCAAATATATGCTAAGAGCTCTTCCAACTTCATTCATTTTCACTGCTGAATTATATGCATTATCTCGAGCCAAGGGCGTCACCAGGGGGGGGGCAAGGAGGTGCTGTTGCCCCCCCCCCTAAAGATCAAATGTAGCTAGCCGCAAAGCGTCATAAGGCCGTTCGAGCAATTGACTTCCTTACATATTAATAAATTCCGCATCGCATGACAAATTAAGGGTTAACTTATATTGTAGAAAGTATTTAAATATTCAGAGTAACATTGAGGTTTTGAAATCCGTTTTTAAAATCGTTGTCATTTTTCACGACTATTTGCAAAAACGCAAGGCCATTAAACAGTGTAAAAATATGTAGCTAGGTATGGTGTGTGTGTGTGTTTTTTTTTTATTTATAAGAGGGGGGAATCCTTTTTACGGATTCCAGGCATAGGTGGTACGCCTGGATATGTGAGACTCGACTCTGCGGCGGTAGTGCCCCTACTCACTAAGCCCTAAATCTCTTATCTTCTATCCTCTCATCCCCCGCGGACCCGCCTTTTAGGCATTACATCGCAGAGGGAGGAATTAGCTGCTGATCTTCCTTCTGGTAGCTAAGATTTTATATCTTCTTTCTTCTAGTGGACGTCATTCGCTCTTCTTCTTTCAATGGAACGCAGTTCCGTAAGGACTTCCGTGACAAACGAATTGATAGCGTTCCAGGTAGCTTCTGATGACAGCATTTCTTCTACTATTGTCTCTGGCTGAATTCTCTTCTTTAGAATCGTGGGCAGTCAAAGAAAACGTGCTCTGCGTCTTCATTGATTCCTGGGCAGGACGGGCACTCCGGTGAATCATCATGCTTGAAGCGGTGAAGATATGTCCAAAAGCATCCATGTCCTGACAACATCTGCGTCAGATAATAGTTGACCTCGCCATAACTCCGATTCAGCTAAACGTCGATCTTTGGTATGAGCCGGTATGTCCATCTTCCTTTTGTTGCGGCATCCCTCTGCGATTGTCATCGTGTGATGCTGTTCTGCCGTTCTTCAGCTCTGAGTTCCTCGGCACTTAGTGTAGTTGACCTCTTTCGTTGGTAAAGGTTCCTTCTTTCCTCAGCTAGAACTCTGAGTGGCAAAGTTCCGGAAATGACACAGACTGCTTCCTCCGATATTGTGCGGAAGGCGCTGGCTACTCTTACAGCATTTAGACGATATACTTGTCCAGCCTTTCTCCATGACTCTTGCAGCTCCAGCGCATTTGCCCAAATGGATATTCCATATGTGACAACTGATGATAATAGTAGTCTTCTGCTCTGCTTTTGGCCGCCGACGTTAGGCATCAGTCTTGCGAGACTAGCTCTTACTACCGATGCTTTGGCACTGACGTGTTCTACCTGCTGCTTGAAGTTGAGTCGGGCATCAAGCATCACTCCCAGATATCGGATATACGGTTGTGATGTGATTTCTTGTGTACCGACTTTCAGCTTGATGGTCTCTACTGCTTTTCTGCTGCTAATAAGCACTGCCTCAGTCTTGTGCTTCGCCAGTTGGAGATTCATTTCGTTCATCCATTGGTTGACTTTGTCAAAGGTGATGTCGAACATATGGCTTATCTCATCAAGATGTTTGGCAACGATCACGACCGCTACATCATCTGCGTACGCTATCAGTTTGACGTTACTTGGTAGTTTCAGTCTTAACAGTCCGTCGTACATGACATTCCACAGGAGTGGGCCTAGAACAGAGCCCTGAGGTACACCTCCTGTAATATCGTACTCCTTAGGATCATTCTTCGTGTCATATTTGAGAACTCTATCGGTAAAGTAGCTGGCTACTATCCTACACAGATATTCTGGAACGCTTTTCTCTCGTAGAGCTTGCATGATGCAGTTCCAGTTGGCGGAATTGAAGGCGTTTTTGATGTCTAATGTCGCCACCAGGCAATACTTCTTTGTGCCGCCTTTCTATCTGGTTCCGGCGATCGTTTCCTTAGCGATATTAACAACCAGATTAATCGCGTCCAGTGTTGATCGTCCTTTCCGAAATCCATACTGGTTGTCTGCTAGGAGTTCTATTCGTTGATATACGCTCTAAAATCTTACCTGCTGTATCTAACATGCAGAGTGGACGGTAAGATGACAGTTCATCCGGCGGCTTTTTTCCTTTCGGAAGCAGTACCAGTCGTTGCTGTTTCCACTTTTTTGGGAAGGTCCCTTCTTTGAGGCAGATGTTGTACACGTCTAGGAACAATGTCGGTGCTGCCTTTAAGATGGTTTTCAAGGCAATATTAGGGATTCCGTTCAATCCCGGCGCTTTATTATTTCCTACACGGTTACAGGCCTCCATCAGCTCCTCTTCAGTGACAGATGGTATGTCGTCCAGTTCACTTGGAGCCAACTGGTAATCGAAATTTCTTTGCTGTGGGAACAGCGCAGTGACGATTTTTTGAAGGAGATGAGGACACGTAGGTGATGGCATTTGTTGCTTTTTCAAGTGGGTCATGACCACCTTATAAGACCTACCCCAAACGTCTTTGTCTACCTCGTATATAAGTTCTTTCCAACATCTTCTTTTGCTCTCTTTGATAGCTTTATTCAGCTCATGACTCTGCGATTAACTCCGCTGAGTTGGGCCGTTGATAGCCGCGCTGAGAGATTCTTCTCTTCCTGTGACACTCGAAGGCTGCTGATGTGGTTGTTCCACCAATGCACTGAAGATCTTGAGTTCATGCCACGTTTACGAGGCAAACTTCATCATAAGCATGTGTTACTCTCCTCATCAGGTCCTTAGTCTGTTCTTCCACACATCCAAAGTTGATCGGATTACTGTCGAGAGCTATTAGCAATAATTCTGGGTCAAAAGACTTTACTTTCATAAGAAACACCTACAGACAGTTGAATAAATGGACAACAATTCTTGTAAGACGGCCACGTCCAGAATTTCTTTCATTATCGGGATTATGTTGGTAGCCAAATACTCGGCATTGATGGAGCCCGTTGTCAACGTACTCCAATCTGTAGCTTTAGACGTGGTCAAAGCCTCGGAACATGTTAAAAGGATTTTACTTTTAATTAAAAACCACAGACAGACGCAATTATAAAACAAGCTGCTGTTGTTGCAGAGAAAGTCGGAATGGTGGAGGACATTACATCAATGCCGCGTATTACGGGGAAACAACGTCATAGAAGCAATCATCCAGCAGAAAGCCCTTCGGAATACTAGAAGAGGTTTTTAGTAATACCATACTTGGATTCAATTATCACCTCCCTTGAAGTACGTTTTGCTGAAGAAATTACGCCTTAATTCGCATTATCTAAGTTACACCCGGCAATGATGCAAAAGATGTCAACTGAAAATCTGAAACAAACTTGTGAATCTATTACTCAGTTTTATGATTTACCAAACATAAAGAATGAAATCGAACTTTGGCAGTAATTGTGACACGATAGGCTTAATCTAACAAATCTAACAGTTCTTGATGTCCTAAAACCATACACGACCTGTACAGTAGAGCGATCCTTTAGCAACCTTAGAATACTAAAAACATGGCTAAGAAGCACCATGGCAGAGGATCTCCTTAATGGTCTGGCCAATAAAAACGTAAATTATTTCAATGACAAAGTGGTTGAAATTTTTGCAAAATATCCCCGCAGGTTATGTTTTAAATAAATATTATTTTTATTGAAATAAATGATTATTACTGTACTTAAAAGTTTTATTTAGTTATTGTGCTGTCCATTGGCGGCGCAAGACCTAAACTTAATGTAGGCAAGATACATTTCGCGAGGCCCTTGATGGTGCAAGAAGGATGAAATATAAAATAAAAATCACTTGAATTTAGTAGTTTTTCATTGATTAAACAAAACTTAATTTTCACTCATCCTTCTTTGGAAAAAAAATTAAAAAAAGAAATAATTAAAGAAACAGACGCTATATCTGCTTCAATAGATAAAACTCCCAAAGCTGAAAGACTTTCTTGACTCTTGACTATTTCTTAAGTAATTGTTAATTAGCTTTAATTTTGAAAAGCTCCTTTCATCGGAAGCAGTACTTACAGGTATTGTTAACAAAATTCTAATTGGGTAAAATTATTTCAAATCGTTATCTATGATATATTGGCGACGATGTTTCACGTCTTTGATGAAGTTGGGTAAATTTGAGATCATATTTTGTAACACCTTATATAACTCATGAGGTTGGAAGTCATTGCTCTCACCTACTTGCAAGACTGTGTGTAAATCCTGACACTTTTTCAGTATTTCCTCTTTTGGAATTTTTTTAACTTGTTTAAGTCACAGAGAAAACCAAAATTTTCAAAATGTTTATATAAAGACATGAATCTCGATTCCATATTACTTATCACAGAACCAATCATGGTGATAAAAAAGTCTGTTTCATACCGGCTTTTAACAGTCTCTATAGGTTGATCGCTGCCTTCATTATCAAACATCCTTCTATTTTTGGCTATCCTTTTATTTTTAAAATCTTTTGGCAAACCATAACTGCTTTTCTAAAAAAACTGACGAGCGTCAGACAAGCATTTTTTTAATCCAGTTTGTCGATAATCTTTGATCCAGTCACAAAATGTACACAAATATTATAAGAGTAATGTCTACATGAACTTGTGCAGATTGCGATAATTGGCTAATGGTATTGACACGCGTTAATAACTCATACATAAATTCTAAACTAAACATTTCGTTTAAGACGGAATCGCATTCAATGAGTGTGTCTGATTGTTCCGTTTGGCATTTTAAGTTTTCTATGCATTCAACAACATTATCAAATTGCAATATTACAGCCTTCACCTCCTGGATTCTGCTTTCCCACCTTGTGTCTGATAAAGGCTTCATAGTAACCTTTGATTATTTTCCAGCGTTTGCTGGAACTTGAAATTTTTTTTACGGTCATAAGCTTATTTTCGAAATTGATTACCTGTAAAATATGAACGCATAATTGCAGTAATTACAGAGATATTGGGATACAAATATTTTCTAATGACGTTACACAAGATTATTCGCATATATAGTAGTCTGGTGGCTCCGCGGTAGTGGGGCGAATGTGTGCTTGACGCCGACTATCTACCAGATACTCTAGAATAAAAAAACCTTGTGGCTTTTGGATTCTCCGTACTTTTTAAAATTTATTTTCGGCTGTGGGGCGCGAGGCCCTTGGCACCGCGAGGCTGTGGGCGGTGGCCCACACCGCCTACGCTTTACTTTGCCTCTGGTGCTGTCGAGGGCTTGTGAAGTTTTATACATTGATATTGATATTAGAATCGTTCTTATTACAATCGTCATCGAGGCAGAGACTTCCAAAGTGTAACGCTTCATGCTCTCGACTGTACCAGGCGTTCACATTTTTTATCCTCTATAATATTACCCCATTGTCCCCCCCCCTTAGTCATAAGCTGATGACGCCCTTGTCTCGAGTTACACACATCGCTGCTTTGTCAGAGAAACCTAATCACCTCATACTCACAGATTCCCTCAATCCAAATCAAGCAGTAACTGCAAAACATGAAAGATGACAACAAAAAAATGCGTTTTATTGGATCCTCTCACGTAGAGGAATAAAAAGAAACGAAGAGGTAGACCTGGTCGCTAAGGAAGCAGTAAATAATGATAGTGCGGAGTGTGTGAACTTTTTAACTAGTGCCGAGTACGTAAACATAAAGTGCTCAATGAATGGGAGAACAAATGGTCAACGTTGTGAAGTGAAGCCATGACCAGTGCTACCGAAGAGATGAAGTTCTTCTAGCGCGTCTCCATCTAGGCCATACGCGACTGACCTATAGCTAATTATTTGATGCTAAACCCTAAATGTAACAACTCCAATTGCAATTTGACTATAAAACACATAATCGTAAAGTGTCTTTTAATGCAAAATGATCATCATCAAATCTACCACGAACAATATCTAAAATTTTAGAACCTAAATACAGTATTACTAACCTCAAAAACTATCTCAGGCAGATCTCGATCATAAACTTAATTTAACAAATATCTGTGTAATACTAACATTTAACTACTATTGAAAAAAAAATTATCGCTAAAGCGGTTGATGCGAATTTTGTAATAAAAAAACGTTTCTTCTACCACATTGTCAAGCTGCCACATCAATTATATGTTCAATAGCTTTTTGTCGATTCCCACAACTCTGTATTCATAGGATTCGAATATTACAATGTATATTATTGTTATGGCTTAAGAATATTAACATTATTTCTATTGCTTTCACTCGCCGCACGTTTAAAAAATAGACTATAGCAGAAGTACGATTTTTTTCTTATTTGAGAAAAAAACAATAATTTATTCCAAAAATGTTTGCAACCAAAAAAATTCATTCAATTTCTCCGTCTAATTTGCTTCGAAGTATTTGATCTGACAAACAACTTCAGATCTTATTAATATTGAGATAATTAGACTCAACAAAAAAGTAATTTTCTCCGGTTTTTTAGGTCGCTGCTGATATTGTGACAAAACTTTCTGGTAAAATTTCAAGAAATAATGAACAAAAACTTTTCCAATTCGTCCATATAAAAGATTTATATATTTTGTATCAATCGAGACAACAATATGATATATAAAAAATCATTAACGGTTACAACTCCAAAAACAAATTTTCGATATGGAGTTGTATTACACAACAAAGCTGAAACACAACATTTCGTAGATAAACTCGACATAATGTTGAATCATAAGTGAGAACAATTATAAAAATGACCATATTATAATAAAATTAACCAAATAAATACGAAGAAAAATTTACATTTCCTCCACATTTTTCAAACCACCCAACAATATTAAATTTCGATTCTATACAATGAAATACTCAGAATGTCAAGTATCAAATTAAATTTTCAAAGTAACGAATATCATGAAAATGAAACGAAATTACATCACAAGGGAAACGACAATCATAAAACACAGTTTTAAATTTAACGTTTTCATTCAAACTGATTCAAAGGTAGCTTATATAGAAAAGTAAAATGCCGCTTTCTTTATTTAGTATTCGCTTTATTGCTTAGCAATTTACAAATGCTATTTACACATCAAAATCTTCATCGCAAATAAAAAGAATCATCTGAGAAAAAAATTTATTCTTTGAATTATGTAACTCGAATGTATGTGTTTTCTGTTATATTTATATTTGGAAAGTTATGGTTGGTTGCAATCGGCTGATGAATTATACGTCATTACAATGAACATAGGGTAAATTCCATCTTGGATCCATCGTAAATTCAATTAGTGTACAGATTTCTATAACTTTATGTTCGACATAGAAGTTGACCAAACACAAATTTCAGTTGTTTTCTAGTGTAGCACGAGGACTCAATACTAACCAGAAAAGCATTACCGTGGGCGGAGTTTTTTAGTACGAATTCTCCCCACGAGACGTTAAATAGCGTTTAAAAATTTATTCATCCTCTGTCAACGTAACACTGATTCAGACTTTCAGGTCATTATTGGTGGCGAGTTATGGTGCTATGGTTATAACCCAGAATCAAAGCAACAATTAAGTCAAAGAAGACGCCGTCCTCACTGCGTTCAAATAAAGCTTGTCAAATCAAATCAAACATCAAAAAATGCTCTTTCACTTGTTTATGTCATTGGCGTAGCTTATGCAAAGTTTATTCCCTAAGATCAGAGCGTCAATTAAATATTTTATTTAGAAATATTCCTCCACAAATACCCGATTTATGGCAGACAGGAGAGTGATTTTTCCAGCATGGCAATGCACTTGCACACACAGCCATATCCGTTCAACATTTTTTGGCAAGAAATAGCTAAAGGCTTAGTACTTTACTCGTCCAGTCTGATCCCGTGTGACTTTTTCTTATTTTCACGGATGAAAAAAAGCATGAATTTATACAACATTGAAGAGGTCGAGGCAAAGGCTGGCCATTTCTACAGATGTTTCATACAGTGTATCATCGATTGAACAAATTAATCAATTGTAATGGAAAGTATTTTGAAGGTGATGACGTTGTTTGGTTCAAATTTTGAAATTAAGCATACTTTTTTATAATTCCAGTTATATACTCCTTCATATTAGGTACTGTTAGTACATTAGCAGACAACCTACTACCTACTACCGTCTCTCTCTAGAAAATCTCGTGAAATCGGACAATAGAAATGGATTTTAACGACCTTTTATTAAAAAAAAGTGTCCGTAGGGCTTCGATACAAATAATCATTATTTCAAAATTACAATCAAAAATTTAACTTCAAACTAACGTTGTGCAGAAAATGTGCAATACACTCATAAAACTATATTTAAAAAATTGAAACGTATAATATCCATTTTGAAAGAATAGATAAATATGTTACTCATACAGATAGGCAACACTGTAAAGTAGAACTAACAGAAAAAAGTAAACATAGATCACTTATTCTTAAATGGTTCACGAAAGTTTTATTTGATCTGATTAAATAGACGCCATCTAGGGAACTAAACCTTTACCACTTATTTGACATCTATCATAAAATAGTGAGAAATTTAAATCAAATCAACTATGCGAAGATTTTTTCTTTTTTTATTTAGTTCATACCACTAAATTTTAACAAGTACTCAATGAATATTTAAGTTTATCTTTTTTATTTAAAATGTATTTCAAGCTTGTCTCTAAGGTATATTGTTCTCAAAGCAATTTACTTTTAAGAACTAAATAGCAAAAAAGTTGAATTTTAGTAATGATTTTGACATTTAATAAAACCATTTATTGCCGTCCTTAAGAGAAGTTAGAGGTTTTTAACAATGATTCTAATAAATTTTAATAATAACCAATGATTAATGTTCCTATTTATTATAAAAGGCAAAAATAAAATGTAACAAAATCCATTTCCAAATACAAGGTTGCATACAAAAATGACCTTAACTCTAGTATTGTCTATATCCAACTGTCAAACATTTTAAATATTAATGAGGATATGAGAATAAATGCATTCATTCTCAAAACATTACTAAACAAATTATCAATATAATTAGTGATCGGTAGGATTGTCCAAAAAGGTTCATATAACATGAAATGCATAACTAACTTTTAACTGCACAATTATTACGAATTGACAACCAGTGTCAACGTAATTTCTGGCGACTTTATTTATGCTCATCTTAATTGAAATTAAAAATTAACTTGACCTAGATTCATCTGCATAAACCATCTATAAAATAGGTGATTTGTGAGCGTGAAACATTACAAATTAGTTTGAACCTGGAATAAAATATTTTAATATATGTATCTAGGGTGTCTGTAATCTATGGGAAACCTACAATGTGAATTACCGACTGACGTATTTAAACATTTTTCTGAAATCTTAAAAACGAATCATCCTATTTCAGATGGATGGACTACAGATGACCTGGTTTTTCTATGGAAACAAGGAGATCCTGTTCAAGTAGTTAAGAATTTACATTTACCCAGATTTACTCTAGAAAAATTTTTGACTGACTATTGTAACAGTAAAACAAATACAGGTAAAACAATTTTAATACGTGGATTGTTTAGAAAGAAAATATAAAGTGAAAAAACTTTCCCATCCATATTTCGCTATTATTTAGTAAATGCTTGGCCTTTTTTTCCATTAAAAGCTTTTTGAAATGTGATATTATTCTATTGTTTAGACTACTGGCTCCCGGCTTCTTAAAGGGCGGGTTAAACAACTAGAAGTAGTCGTAAAAAGTTTCCCATTTCATAATTTAATCTTTTAAGTTGTTTGATATGTTTACATTGAAAGCAAACTTTTGAGAATCACTTTAATAAATTCGACTAGGGAATTCACAATAATATACTTAGATTATTATAGCATTCCGTAGTTAATTGTTAAATTAGGTCATCGAAATGTCAAATTAATCCTTTAATTGATAGAAAAGAGACAAAAAACCTTCTCAAGATATTTACGAAATGCGAGATGTGACGTAGAAATAACGGAAATAACTGTTTGTAAGACAACCATCACGAGCCTCTTAAATTAAACTGCAGAACGATCTTACCGAGCTCAATTAAGCAGCACGTATTAGATATTCTGTCCAAAAAAGATCGATTTTTAAACCGATTCCAATCGCAACCTGATGAATCGATGAAAAAAAAAACGAGGTTCAAAAGATCGATTTTAAAAAATCGTTTTTTCCCAAGGCAATCGAAAAGAGGCGCTCACAAGAAACAGATGATCCCACGATAATCATATATACTGCGGTTATTGAGTCAACATAGTAACGAATATAGTTTTTTGTATGGGATAAAAATTTAGGTGTCTGCTATAAATAATGTTTCACTTCTCCGTTTAAGCCATTTCAATTGCAACTGTATTACATGTATGAAGGCTGCTTTTAGACAAGCAACGGGAACTAACTGCCATCTTGCTTGTTTTTGAATAATTAACCATTTAACTCTCTAATATTACGAGTATATTCAGCTAATTCTAAATAATTTCATGGTTTTTACAAAAAGATCGAATGTCGATGTTTAAGTGTGAAATATCAATCAACTGAATAATTCGAGTACAACATATCGTTTTGAAAAATCGATTTATTTGGGAAGAATCGATTCTTCGATTAATCGATTTCAGATCGCCATGTCTAGTACGTAGTCTACCAGATCTAGCCGCGTCTTACTTTCTCTGATCTGGAAAATCAAGTCTTTGAAAAAGGTAGGAATAGAGCTATTTATGGAAACCGAAAATTCGTAACGACTACATCTCTCGGAAAAGAATTTACGAATAGCCTGGGTAGTGACTTTATCGGAAATTCCCTTTATTAAGTACATAAAACATGCATATTCAATTTTAGTTTATCTTTTTGGTTTCAAATTCATCTACCTAAATGCATGAAAAATTCGATAATCATACTAAATCTGAAACTATGGGACCTTTCTAAACATTTTGATCATTAGAAAGATATATTAGCATTGTCAAAATAATTAATTGAAGTGTGTTAATAAACAATTATGTAGGTTAATATTTACAGAATTCTTGAAGCTGTTATATTTTTTTAGGTGAATACAGTTGTTTGAAAGTAGATTTACTATTCAAGCGAGAGTTTAGTTATTATTTAATCCAAATTTATATACCCTGTTGTATGCTAGTTATAGTATCTTGGGTATCCTTCTGGTTGGACCAAGGAGCTGTACCAGCTCGTGTATCATTAGGTAAGTTACAATTTTCACATACAAAACAGATAAATTCAATTCTGCGGCAAATACAATGAGTACCATAAAAATTCGACAAAAATACCATGATACTTATTTGACAGTGACAAATGTCAGTTAACGATAACAAATTAATTACTAATCAACTTCGAACTAAAAATAATAAACTAATCTTAAAAAATTGTTTGTTGGACATAATGTTCCATACGACTTGTGGCTATTAAATAACGTTAATAAAAAATATTTTATTTTGATATTATGTATAATTATTCATTATCACATTCAACGTATACCACTCTTCTATCGCTACATAGCTCCATGCAAATCTTCGATTGTTCAAAACGGTACAGGAAGTCTTTTGCTTCCAGTTCCTCTAGAACGCGAGCTGCTTTTTCTCATGGCCTCAAAAGACTGAAATCTTGTTGCTCTCAATGCAGATGTGACCTTAGGTGTGTGGTCTAACACTGAAATATTATACATGACTAGAAAACTCTTCACGTACAGTGCGAATTGAGTTAAAATGTTAAAATTTTCATGTAAAATTTGTCGTACACAATATATGTCAATTCCTATAGATTCAGCAATTAGCCGATGGTCAGATCGAACAAGATTACTAATTTTTTCTATATTCTCATCCATTTTTGACGTGGAAGGACGACTTGAACGTGAATCGTCTTCAAAATGTTTTCGGCCATCTTGAAAATGCTTAAACCACTAAAAAACATGTGGACGTAGACAAAACAAAAAAATAGCAATACAAACGAAGACACGGCTACATTAGTTTGTCTACAGACACGGTAGACACGCATTCGAAAGAGAAGGCTTCAGGATAAACAGCTGACAGTTGGTAATCTTTGGCGCATGCGAACTTATTCTGTAGCGGCGCTAGACTCATTGATTAATAGGGAATATACAATCCTTTCATATTCTGTTATTAGAGTTACTATTGAATAGTCCCATTGTGCATCTTATAGAATATCTTGGAAATAATTAATCGGAATCATAATTAACTCATGGAAGTTGTCATTGAAGATTGACAGAAAGTTTCGCTACTATGTTCAGACATATTTGAAGAACCATAACATGAATCAAGATCGTATTAAGACATGTTGAATAGTTGACTAATTGGATAGATATTTAGTGAAGTTGTGTGATAATTTTGTCTGATGTAATCAGTACAAAGATATTCAGAAAACTGTTCTGAAGATATCCTTGTTTGAAGTAATAAATCCCAAATTTTCTTTGAGCTCTATGTTTCTTCGTTTCTCCAATTGTTTATTGCTTCAACAAAAATATTTGTCGACGTCATCAAAATAGATATTTGTGAAATGATGAGTCATATCTCTGTCTGTCGAACCGTTTCTTTGGGAAACACTCGGACTTAAATCCGGTGAATAGAGCGGACGAAGAGAAATTCGTAACCTTATTCATAGATTTCTGTCACGGGAACTAAACATGTGCGCACCTTTACATTTTTTAACGTAATCAATTATGTTGTTATGGCAATTCGATAAATTTATTTATGACTTAAACATATTAATTATAGGTGTAACAACCTTATTGACTATGGCGACCCAAACGTCTGGGATCAACGCATCTTTACCGCCGGTCTCATACACCAAAGCCATCGACGTCTGGACAGGAGTATGCCTAACTTTCGTATTTGGAGCATTGTTAGAGTTTGCACTTGTAAATTATGCTTCACGATCCGATATGCACCGTGAAAATATGAAAAAACAAAGGCGACAATGTGAACTTGAACATGCTGCTTCTCTGGATGCTACATCTGACCTCATTGACACAGAAAGTAACGCTACGTTTGCGATGGTAAGTACCTATCTCTACAACTTTATATACATTTCCAATAGATATGGTTGAGAATGATCAGCCATAAGCACATATGGATTGAAATGATGGATTTTGTGACCGATATTTATTTGCTTATTAATTATTCTTATGCTTAATAATTACAAATAATTTCAAACATTTGATATTTTTGAATATGTTGAATTATCCTTTAGCATACGAGACTACTCTACAATATACAACATTCTAGATTCTATATTATTATTATTTACAGCTTTTTATGAATAGAATATGAGTAATAGAATGTGTTTGAAATTTTTTTTAGCTATTAATGATCAGCCCTATAATACGGAATGGAATATTTTACTAATATCAAAAACAAATATGTTTTGGTCTTAATGAATAGTGTATAAAATTTTTAAAAATAATTTTGTTCCAGAAACCCCTTGTACGACACCCAGGCGATCCAATGAGCCTTGAAAAGATTCGTCAATGTGAGATCCACATGCAACCAAAACGCCCCAATTGCTGTAGGTCGTGGCTATCCAAGTTCCCTACCAGATCAAAGCGCATCGACGTTATCTCAAGAATAACATTTCCGCTAGTCTTTGCGCTTTTTAATGTAATATATTGGTCTACGTATCTCTTCAGAGAAGAAGCAGAAGAATCCTAAACATCATTACCTACCTTAATTATTGTGATTTTTCATAAGTGTAAATATATCAGTTACGAAGATTTTTGTGTCATTTATTACCTTGTAAACACAATAATTACGCAAAAAGCTTGCAAAAAATAAATACTTTGACCCATGGCAATTATGCAATATTCTAATTTAACTAAATCTCGATTTTTCTTTAGATTTTAGACAATACTTTTATCCAACTTATCCGACAAACATTTAATCAATGATATTTTTTATGTAACTAGATGAATCGAATTCTATTTCATTTGAAATGATATAATGAAGTAGGTATTTATAAAATGCCAGTTTTGACCTTTTTCGGTCTTCATCAATATTTTGGTCGAAACGTCAAATTTTGTCTGGTATTTTGAACTGAATTTAAAATCAGGATAAATCATCACCAAAAACAAATAAAAACGTCTAAGAACTGAGAAGCTTGAAAAGATTACATCATATTATAGGTCTTTAAAATAATTTGATATACGAAGATATATTGAAAAATTCTCAGCCTACTGTAGAACCGAACAAAATTTCAATGTCAAAATATTTTATTACTCAACATACGCGTTAAGAGGTAAGCAGATTTACGAAGATATGCTTAATACCCTTGGTGATCAATGTCCTTCGTATGCGACCGTGTAAAAATTGGACTGCAAGCTTCAAAAGAAGTAAATTTTCCATTGAAGATGATGACCGATCGGGAAGGCCAGTTTCTGTTTGAATGTGCAAGGGTAGAAACATCGCGTTCGATCTGTGCTCGATTTGAAAACGATGTAGACTTCTTAAGCCGAATTGTTACTATAGATGAGACTTGGGTACATTTCTACGATCCAGAAACAAAGCAACAATCGATAGAATGGCGACCCTCTGCTTCTCCAAAGCCTAGGAAGTTTTGTGTCCAAAAATCTGCTGGAAAAGTTCTTGCTTCAGTTATTTGGGATTGCTATGGAGTAATCATGATTGATTTTTTGGATAGGGGTAGAACAATAACTGGAGATTACTATTCGATATTACTGACCAATCTACGGGAAAAAATTAAAGAGAAAAGACGTGGAAAGCTATCCAAAGGTGTTTTGTTTTTGCAGGACAACGCCCCTACACACAAATATCATGTTATACAAAAAATTCGTGATTTTGGGTTTGAATTACTAAAACACCCCCCTTATTCTTCAGAATTGACTCCGTTCGACTATCATCTCTTTCCTCAACTGAAAAAAAGTTTAAAAGGTCGTAAATTGTCTTCGAACGAGGAGGTAATAAAAGCTGTGGAAGTCTGGTTTGAAGAGCAAGAAGAAACATTTTTTTAAAGGTCTAGAGACGTTACAGGTTCGCTGTAAATGTATCCCATTAAGAGGAGAATATGTTGTGTAATAAAATATTTTTACATTGAAATTTTGTTTGGTGCTCGTATACAGAAATGTTTACAATCATTCTAAAACTCAGGATAATGTTACTTGGAACATCCATCAATATTATTGAACTTTGTGAAAATTGAAAATTAGTTGTAAAATTTTAAACAACGGTATTTTCCCTCTATTTACAAGTACAATAAAGCATTAACTATAACTAGAGACGCAAAATTATAACTAAAGTAACGGTTCGAAATGTCATTGTAGAAATAGGTTCATATGAGTAATTAATTCAGTCGTTGAAAATAATTTCAATAGAATGGTTTTTGTAGATACCACATAATCACATTAATGAAAAAATATTAAAATTATCTGCGATAATACAGAGCACATTTAATAGGAATTAATTAAGGATTTCAATATTAGAGTTTAAACGTATTTTCCATAATTGAGCTCATAACTTTATCTTTGTTATATCACTATATCCATGCTGAAATTTGAAAATAAGCTCGTGTCTTTTCTCAAAAACACCTTCACATTTGTACTTTTGACTAAAAGTTTTTGCAAGATTATGATTTGACATTAGTTTAAAAATAACATATTTAACTTTAGAAAATAATTGTTTAATTATATACATCTTATCAAATGGTACCCATATAAATGAACCAACATTATATTTTGCATTTTGAATACTGTTTTGTTTTACAAAATTCCAATTCAGTTTAAATGGTTAGGATATTAGCTTTTGTATTAAAAATTTAATTTGAATTTTGTATCACAAAATCAATTATATATTTTAAAAAATTATAAATTGCTTACTTGATTTGTAGGATATGGGAAATATGAGTTACTGGTTAATAAGTTAGGGTAGGTTAGATTAGGTTAGATTAGATTAGGTAAAATACTGAATAAAAAATAAAGTTTTTTGACTAAATTTTTGATATAATTGTCTCGTTCTATTTGAACTGATAATTATTTGACTTATTTAAGCTTAAAGATAAAGTTGCATTCTTATTTTCAGCAAATTTGTTATTAGAAAAATCATTTTAAAGATTCCAAAAAGAGGAACGCTTGTATCAATAAAAAATTGTAAATGTTTTGTAAGAACATTTATTGGAAAAAATATTGTAATAAAAAAACATACAAAGTTTTGTCTTATATAAATATAATTCCCAATTTGCATACAATAGATGAATGAGTATACATAGATCAGATTTACAAATAAAATATTTAAAATATCAGAAATTCTAAAATATGACAAAATTTGCACACTTGAACCAAATACGTGAAATAATAAGTTTCATTCTATTACATTATCACTATGTTATACATAAAATATTTTGTAGAATACTCTACTTTCAAAAAAATATCTTAAGCGTAACAAAAAGAAGTGTCGGTACCTGCCGCCATTTTAGTAAGTGAAAACAGAAAGTATATCAGTGATTTATCAACTTCTACTGAATATAAAAAATAGAAAGGTGGTTAAGTTAAAAAAATACAAAAAATGCAATTTATAAAATAAAATCTTCCAATAAAATTTGATCAAAACACATCATTTTTGAATCTGTAACAAATTCTAATAACCTATTAAATATCAACTATTCTTCATTTCTGTTTCACCATCCAAGTACAGAATTTTTATAAAGGTATGTTTTACTTTTTGCCTTTCCTAAGTAAATATTTCAATACTCAGCCACCATTCTATATTTCATAATTTTAAACAGCGAACAATTTGAATAAAAATTGAAGTAAAGAATTTTCACTATTTGTTCAACCAGGTATATCAAAACTTTATTCTACAATGGCAGTTTTGATCATACATAACATATTATACATGATGTATAAGATATTTAATTGAAAAGTATCACATTCCAGAATATCACATCTAACTGTAGAAGAATTATTGTATTGTACTTAAAAAGATTAGGCACATTTTAAATTTTTGTAAATATAAAACAATGAAAAAAGAATACATAATATAATAACTATCCCCACATTATCCAGTGAATCTATGGAACCAAAATTGAAGCAACCAAGGATAAAGCAAAAAGGAAGACCCAGAAGACAAGCATAAAAAAGGGTGAAGAAGAATACGACATCCCAATCTGATGCATGAAAAGTGGGCAGAAAAGGACATGAAATCCAATTACAATATATATTTAGCGAGTTATATTTGACATAATTTTTGGTATATTTCAACAATAACTTGCAGAAAAAACAATGTTAGGTAATAATTTGGATTTTTCTTCTCACAACCCAATTATTTTAGTTTTAAAATTACAAAAAATGGATAACTTCAAAAAAAATAATGGACCTGACCATTCTTGTAAAGTTTGAGCTCTAAATTGAGATCAATAATAACGCTTCTAAATGTTCTTGATTTTAGGTCTCTTGGATATGTCAATTCAAAATCGCCATGTAACAAAACAATAAAATCAATTTTCTTGATGTTACATTATATAAAATTAACAATAACATAAGAACAAAATGGGATACGAAACCAACTTGGTCCTCAAGATATTTGAACTTCAATTCGTGTCATCCTATGTCACAAAAAAGATAAGTTTGACTCATACATTTATCCAAATATCAGATCCTGAATTTAGAGATTTGGCTATTCAAAAAGCAAAAACTGCTTAATTATCCGGAAAAAAATAATAAACAACATATTCAAGAACAGGATAAACAATTAAGAAACAAAACAGAAACGAAACATCAAAATATAAAACTTTTCTCCTCGTCAAATGTACAAGGACTTTCTCAACAACTATCAAATTATTTCAACAAATATGATATCAGTATAAGTCATAAAGGACATAATGCATTATCCAAATATTTCACTAAATTAAAATCTAAAACACCAAAAAACAAAAGAAGTAATATTATATATCAAGTGTCTTGTACTAATTGTGACGCTGTCTACAGAGGGCAGACATCTCAGTATTTAAAAAATGGACTAAAAGGTCATCAACACGATAAAAAAAAATAAAACTGCTTTAACGAACCATGAATTATCAAAAAAACATAAATTCAATTATTAAGATTCGAAAATTCTTGGAACGGAATCTAATACACGAAAAAGAGAATTTTTAGAAACGGTTCAAATTCATAAGAACGAAAAAGCTATAAATGATAGAAAAGACCTAAATAATTTAAGTAAAATTTATAACTCTATTTTGTAAATTCTAATAAAACTACAAATAATTCAATTGATTAAGTACTGCTATATATTTGAGATGTAAGGACTTAGAAAAACTAATTTTTTTTATTAGAACAAATTTCTATTTTGATTTCATTCTTATTTTGATGTTCATAATGTAGGTGATCTATTGATTGATTATAATAGATACGAAAATTGTTAATGTCAATTTCATATTTTGATAAAGACTGAAGTAAATCGAAAGGTCAATTTATATCAATATTTCAAAAAGTATTAAAAAATTTGAAAACAGAAAATACCTAAAATCAAAAACATTTAGGAGCATTAATATATCAAAAGGTCTAAGAAATAAGAAATTAAAGAAATATCAATATTTAGTGGTGCCGCACCGTGATTTTTGATTTCTCATTTAAATTACACGGGAATCTTTTTTTTTGAATTCAAATGAATTTCAACGATTTCAACAATAAATTTGAGAAGTAAAAATAAGTTGTTCTATGTTTTTAAGACATTTGTAGAAAACTATAAAAGATTATGACAATCACCATATCTTATTTTAGGTTGCGAATAACTTTTAATCGAGTTGACTTAGCAAAAAATTATTGCATACCTTTTTTGTAGGCCGATTAATTTCCTACAAAAACATCTATTTTTTACTACACAATAGTTTGTTGAAATACATTAAATTTAAAAAAAAAAGAGTTTTTTTGGCCTACCCTACTGGTCATCCTTGGTGGTTGGTATGAATTGAATTGGTTTTTTACCAATATAACAGAAATCCTGAACATATTAATAACCAATGACTATGAAAAATATTTTGTAATTGAAAGTTTTGAGAAAAAGGTAACACATATTCAATCGCCCTTAATAGAAGAGCATAATTTGCAACACCATTCTAAAATTTTTGATTGAAAATTGTTGCTGTATGTGTACAAAATTGCATTTAAAGTGCAAAAAGTTAGTGTGAGAAAGAAAAATTCCAATAATTCGAGTCAAAAAGTAAATTTCTTGAACACCTCTACTTTAAACTGCTAAGGCAAACGTGATACTTTTCAGTTAAACTTCCTATTAAAAAGTATTAAAAATACACATTTGAAGTACCATATAAATACTGAAAGGAATTCTAAATCTTCAAGATATAATAAAGATCACACTAGTAATTGTTTTTAGTATTATATAATCAACTATTTACAAATAAATCACATATAAGCTTCTAAAAACTTTTTGAATACAAAATAAAAACTTCCATTGAAAAGGAAAGATAAATTGACCAAATTTTAATTCCTATCAACCCAATATATAAAAAAAATACAGATATCCAGAGAAAGGGGATGGAATGACGAGAAGGAGTCGTCAACAACTGGGTTGCCATCCAAAGGTATCGAAGAATCAATACCAAGTTCATTATAAAATAAATCAAGCAAGTTACTTAGAGGCAAAGCAAAATATGACAATTAAGATATTTAGCATCTACAAGAAATGTTGGAGTTGGAGATATTGGAAATGAGTTCAAGATGAAAGTAACAAAAAAGATCCAGGATTCAACTACTGCATGGTGATAGTTTGTAAATACAAAAAAATAATAGATGTTGTATATATACGTAACCTCTATTAATTTTGAATGAAGTCACAAATACATGGCTAAACTTGCAACAGATATTAGAAATGCAAATAGAAAACTATATTTGACATATGGGTCATTTGTAAATAGTCGAAAACTATTAACTCCAATTGTTTCCCAATTTTTAATAATTTAAAATAAAAGAATATCCGTTATTATAATCATTGGGAAGATTCATTTCTAATATTATGCATTATCGTCAATAATTCTCGTGAAGATGATGCACAAGCTTAATATTAACGTAAGTATTATATACAATTTGAAATTGTGTGTATTTTTTAAAGTTTTTATTCTTTCAAAATTCATATACCTAAACCACTATCTACTCTACAAATTAAATTGGCACATTTTCATACTTTCAAGACTGATAAAAAAGTTTTAACTAGATCTATACAATATTAAGAAAAATTCAAAACGATACGGTGCCAAAAGTAGATTATTTAAAAGTTTAGTACAGACCTGATCCTGAAATTGAGAAAAAACTGAGCAAACAAGTAGTTATTACTATTGACAATACTATATAAGTAATTTAAATTGTAAAATATTTTCAAACATTGATATAAAACAACGAAAATAAATTATGTCAATCAACAATTCTTATAAGTACAATGAATTTAATAAAAAGGTGAATTTTATGAGACTGATAACCACATTGATCTGATAGTTTCCCTGTAGTTTCCTTTACAGTCGTTTTCAAATCTTCTTTCTTTTGTGAATGTAGTGAAGATTTATCAATATCTGTGACAGTTTCACACAATGTAATAACTTTTTCTTTTTCCGAAATTGTTTAGTAGTCGATAGTTTTTCATATATCCGTATAATTCACTTCACCAGAGTCTTTATCTGTTTTAATTTCTTCAAAATCTGTAGTTTCATGGAATTTAGTATTAATTGTATTTTCCTCATCAGGTATTAAGTCAGCTTCTCTTGAAAATCCATTTTTCTCCTTGGTAATATCGTCTGAGGTTAATTTTAACTATAGTCTTATCTCTTTGTCGTTGTATCTTCACTTTTAGGTTCGAGCTGCTCATCTAATTTTGTAGATGAAGGTGTTTTCTATCACCAGTTTATAGATCTTTTAAACTATCCACTACTCCATCTATTTTCATCAAAAGTTTTTTATCCAAGTTTGTTATATTGCAGTCTACCACATTGGTATAAAGATTGGAAAATGGGTATCATTTTATCACTTTTTAAAAAAGGTGACAAAGAAGTCTCCAATAATTATGGAGATACAACTGTACTGATAGTGGGCGAGCTTAGAGAACAGAGAAAAATGTTAAACAACCAATTATACGAGCTGCAAGGCGGCTTTAGAAAAGGAAGAAGTACAAAACATGTTCAAATTGAGACAGACAATAGAAAAAAAACTGAAAACAAATAGAAAATTATACAGAACAGTCTACATCATGATTCCCAAAGTGATCCAAGTGTACCCCCAGGGGTCCACGGGAAGCTCTACAACAGGAATGTACTTGAAATTCCATAGTTAGATCTAATATTTTGACGAGTTGGGAATATGGTGTAAATGTATCAACTAAAACTAGTAATAACTATTTTGAAAGTAGTTTATGAGAAAAAAAAAGTTTGGGATCTTCTGAACTACAACAAAGAGAAATTTCAGTCAAATTTAGAAACAATATGAAAAGTATATATGAACCCACAAGAAATCAGGTGAGGAAAATAATGACATGAGCTCCGATGATTTCACAACGAAAGAAGGATCAATGATAATGGATGATATATTGAAAGAAGTGAAAGAAATGTGAAACAGATTTAAATAAGATACCAAAATATTGAAATAGTTGGAATAGCATAATTAACATGGAAACAGGCATTACAATTAAGGACTATGAATAGCAATATGGAGTAGACAAAATAATGGTAGTGGAGAAATAAGAGGAGGCTATTAAAATTTAAATGGATAGAATGCAGTTGAAATAAGAAAGAATCAAACTTTCTTATGCGTTTAACCGAATCTTTTTGGGAAGAAAATAAATAACAGTAAGCTCCGAAATGAATGTGTCGCCAGAAAGGATCGAATAAGGTAAGAAACAATAAGGAAAGAATATGGGGCATGTAATTAAAATAATTGAACCACAATTTATGTGATTTAGACACCTTTGTAGAATGGAAACCGACAAAAAGGAATTGACAAGCCATAAAAGTGGAATAGAGGAAATGAGGTCATCCGAAGAAATCTTGAAAAAACACAATTGCCAACAAATTAAAAAGAAAAAAATGCTATGGAAAAGGCTAGAAATAGAGAAGAAGAGTGAAGGAAATTTGTGCGTAAAAAATAGACACACACCCATCACCCACAGCAGGCATGCTATTGATAAGATCCAAAAAAATGCCCGGAATTTCATCCGGATTCAAAGAAGTTAAGAAGTCCATCACTAAAGTGTACTAATAAATGAAATTGAATGATTGACATTTTAAACCAAAGCAGTAATTGTCAATGCATGGTAAGCTATTGTACAAATAGAAACAGCTTCCATACAATTGTTTAGGTACCTACTCGCAGTTGTTCAATTTAAGACATCGGAGATGAAAATAGATGCGTAAGCTACACACTTTTTTATAAAATATATTTAGAGAAGCTTTGTACAATAAAGAAAAAAAATATATTATTTGGAACCTACATATAAAATTAGATTTTATTTTATTTTTGTTAACCTATATTTGTTATGTTTGACATCGTATATTTTTTTAGATTTTATCAGGATATATCTAGGTACTGAAGACACTGACGCGCGTTTCGATAACCGATGATAACCAAGATAACGCGCGACAAATAGTGTAATTGTGAGTGTTGGTGTAGTGGTAGTGTAAACAGTGTGTTCCGTATGAATTTCACCAAGGGTTCTACAGATTCCAAATTAGTTATAACTAGGTAAATGAATATTTTTATAAACAATCTACCTAATTGCTTTATGGTACCGTAATTATGTGACATTCACAATTGTTTAGCCCAGTATTTTCAAAATTTTGACAGTCTGATAACAATAAATATTGAGACAATTCTAGATCCTCGATTATTTCTCTTCTACTTAAAAATAAATAATTCACATAAGAACTGTTATTATCATTTATATTATATGCTACCTGCTATAACACTGCACGTAAAAAAGCAGACTGCACTGACTTACTTCTAATGAACACCTAAAGACAAGTTTAGCGTAATATGATGTCAAAATGTATTTGGCAATTTTCCATAGTAATTACGACCAATATAAAATAAAAGTGGGGTATACGGAAGACAGCAGAAGCTAATTGAAAGCCTGTACTCCTATGGTAATGCCAGATCTTTTTTCTGGAAAGCCATACTATTTCCTACAAACCGAAATAAGTAGAGAAAATATGATTCAACTCCTAACATATCATAAATTAATGAAAGTTCTTTATGATAAAAAATTACATTTAAAGAGAAAGTTTTTAGCTTAAGTAGTATTAGTAGCTACTGTCCTGAAATAAAAAAAGGTATAAATAAATACGTAAAGATTTAATACAATTACCATTACACTACAAAATATATGTTTTTACGGTATAAAACTACAGTGAAACGTTGTTAAGAGAGGATTCAAGCAGCTGTGCTTTTTTTAACGCGCTTATATTAGCTTCATCTGGTTTGTTTGTAAGCTTATTTTTTGTAACTCCCGTTTGGACTAAGAGCATGTGGCTTATTTAATAAAACTTTCGTTTGACAGAGGATTTGAACCTCCAATCTCCATGTTTGTAATCAAGCATGTCGACAACCTTACCTAATACAACAATATGGCTCAATACAAGTTTCGACGAGATGTAAGTATATAAGCAGTTATTCCATTATACGTGATATCAATTAAAAAAATATAAAGTGAAAAATATACACAGTTAAAAAAAACTAAAAAACAAGCTTTCAAACTACAGCCAATGGGAACAGGTATCCAAGTTATATGACCACGCATACACAGCAGCAATAACCAAATGCAACTATAACTATGATAGAAATAACATTAAAAGATGTTGGAACTTGAAACAAATGAAACGAGACGAGATTTTTGTTCTAAATACGAAAAATATTTTGTGGTTTTGTGAAATGACACAAAGGAAAGTCAAAAACTTTATAAATAGTTTCCAAGGCGAAATTTAACTCGAACGTAACGTTTCAGAAAATCCCTCACTATTAAATGAAGATGTCAGTAAGATGTCATAATAAAGATAACATCTCTACTGAAAACCACTATAATAGTATTATTGCAAAAAATCTTTCAATTTGGTGAACATCCAACGCGAACACAGTTTCCGAAAAGTCCTATCAATTAGATGAAAATCTCTGTCAAACAGAAACCTTCAGAATGTCATTATAAAGATAAAATCTCTACTAAAAACCACTATAACAGTATTATTGCAAAAAATCTCAGTTTGGTAAACATAAATGAAAATAAATTTCTAAACAAAATCAAAATCTTCTAAAGAGTTAAGTAAATCACAATAAAATCGGTACTACACAATAACTAACGTGAAGAAATTAATATTTCCCAAAAACCGTTAAACAACCGGAATATTGCATTAAGTATATCAGTTGTATTTGAGGCAAGCTGATACCATGGTTCATACCTTTCCTATTATACCCCAACTCGGAACTGCAGATCTGGCTGTGTGAGTAGCAGGGCTAAGTGAACCCCTACATTTTTAGAAATTTTTTCTAAAAATATGTTAGAGACAATATGCAATTTTTATATGTTGTGGTTTTATGTTGAAAAATTAAACAAAAAATGAAACCAGACGATTTGGTCGATGTTTTTACATTGCTAGACGCGCACAAAATATGTTACAACAAAATATAAAAAATATATTTTAGACAATTGAAATTTTTATCGGGTATTATTTAACTAAAATAAAATTTTCAAAAAGACATATCATTTTGGTGGGACTTTCTACCTGCCAGGTGATTTAAAAAATTATATATAGTAACGAGTGCCTTGCGCTATAAGCAACCCGTAGTGTGAATGAAAACGTTTATCGGCAGCTGATTGCGTTCGTGCTTGCCGCGTTACTATTGGCTCTGACGAAGTCACGTGACTTACAAGAGCCATTAGGTTTCTAGTCGAAATTTCGAAATCGTATTAAATTCCAAACAGCGGTTTGAATCACAATCACTTGCACTGTATTTTATGCGGTTCAAGTTGAGGTTATGGCACCGATCTGGGGAGATTGAATGAATTGGCGCAAACACCTATCTTCAAATCATACATTTGAAGGTTATACAAGCAGTTTTTTTTTTTCTATTTTAAGAGTTTCTTGTGATATTCACGGTAAACCGTGAATGTGCAAACCGTGTAAGGTCATAAAATGTTTCTTTTCATGAAAAAATACAATTAATATCAACGCAAAATTCAAAAACGATATCGAAAACAAAGATACGAACAAAGATACAAATCTAGAAAACAACTCGTCATCGGAGACTTCACTTTTTAAACATTTGATGTCTACATACCATGGCAGAAATGGCTCTCCCACCATAAAAGGAAAAACTAAAAACTAACATAATAATAAGGAAAACTAGCTGATTAGAAAATGCAATTATGATTACCTATATTTTATTCTTTTTTTTGCTGCATAAACCCAAAATAAGCCTCTTTAATACATGTTTTTGATGATACATATATCCAATAGAAACTCACAAGTCATTAGGAATCCCTTCAATCATACAGTACTTGAGTGTAACGAAGAAGTAGACTATTTAATAAATTTTAATGTAGATTAAAAAGAAAATGATTGAAACTACTTAATGATCGATTATTTGATTTTTTTTCATTTTTTTATTGTCTCGTCATTGAGTTATCCAATTATGGTGAAGAACAAGGCAATAACAGTTCCTCGAAAAAAGTGAAAATCATGAAATATAGGAGGGTTTTTAATTTAATTTTAATTTAACATAAAAAAGTTGTAGTGGAGGTCTTTATAATTCAATTAAATTATCTAGCTACTTCCTTGGAATGAGTCCCTATTCTGTATACTAAATCTACACGGATCAACCACTAGTAAGTTTTTCCGATAATACAGCTCTTTTGCTATTTCGGTTTAGAGAGTATTATTTCAAGCCGGGGATTCACCGGAATTGTGCGCAGCACTAGGTTTCCAAATATGTAGTATTTCTTGTTTGATACGGTGCATTTCTACCCCATGAAGAAAAACGAGCACCAGGGTTTAAAGCTGCAAAAGATCGCTTAACACTTCTACTATGTGGTAACGCAAACGGAATTTTCAAATTAAAATCACTATTAGTTTATCACTCCAAAAACCCAACAGCGATGAAAATTTTCCAGGTTAGGTTCACTAAACATTTCTGCCCGTCTGTTAAACGTTATTATGAAATTTATCGGACATAACAAGCATTCCAGTCGAAGTGGTTTTCCTGCCGCCTAACACAAATGCCTTAATCCAACCAATGGACCAAGGAGTTATATCCAATTTCAAGACTTAGTACTTGCGGCGAACATTTTAGATTTTTGAGAAAACAGACGGAGAAGAAAAGCAAACAATAAGAGAGTTTTAGAAAATATCATGAATGCTGTAGGAAACATAAACCTCTCTTGGTATGAGATCTTTCGAAGGAGTATGGAAAATTTAAGTAAGATTAAAGATATTTGACGCTCTGTTGATATGGATGAAATCGTGGAATTAGCGAAACAAACCGGTTTAGATGATGTCAATGTGAAAATGCAAGAGGAAAATAAAAATATTGATAGTAGTGATTGCGAAGAAGAGCAAAAAGAACTTTCTATGGCATTTGTAAAAAGGAGTTTGACCACTATAACTGAAATTATACACCAATTGGAAAGCGAGACGAGGTTTTATAAATTATTTATCAACAACTTCTAACAGAACGCAAAATGCAAACACAAACTACATTAGATGCCTTTTTAACCAAAAAGGCAGAAAATTGGTAACACAGAATACCCTGAATAATCTGTATGGCTATTTGTTTTTATAAGTATATTCATTTATATTGTTTTTATTTTTGTAACATAGATATTTGGTTTTTAATAAAAACCATAAATCTTTAATTTGATACATAACCAATTTTCTATCCATCTTCCCCTTACTCCATTATTTCCATGTTAAGATAGCCTCGTTTGACGGTGTTTTGCACTACGATCTACTTTCATGGATCGTACCCAACGCGCTAAGCGGGGTCTTACCGTAATCATTCAAAAAGAAAGTGATTTTGAACGTACATTCCATCATAGTAAGGGTTTGAACCCAGTCAAGCAACATATATTAAAATATAATAAGGAAGTTTATCCATGGTAACTGGAAGAAGTGACACTGATATGAGCCTATCTTCAATTTGCTCCAAAATGTTAATAACTGTTGGTCCGAACCTCGTAAAAAAAGGAAAATTATCTATATTTGTAAAATGGTCTGCTTTATTATACACTCTCTTAGGAAATCCCACATATTCAATCTTCAGAAAATCAACACAAAATAACCTGAATTATAGGTTAGAAACATAAGATCAAATCGGTTTATGCCTTCGATTTCTGGGGTTTATATTAATGATAATTAAAAGACTTTTAAACTTGGTGCAATCCAAAAAACAGAATTAAGGTAGTGTTGATATTTAAACCATTAAACCTTAGTGTGCAAGTAGCCATTATAACTTTAATAATTTTAACATTTTTTATTATTGAAACATAAAACTACAACATATAAAAATTGCATATTCCCTTAAACATATTTTTGGAAAAAAATTTATATTTTTAAAAATTTAGAGGTTCATTTCACTCACCAACCTGGTCTGCAGATTCGAGTTGGGGTATAATAAGAGAGGATTAAGTTTTCAGCTCGTCTCAAATACCTACCCAGAAATTGAGCCAACTCTCCTATTATTTGATGAACTTCGAAAAAGGAAGGAAACCTGGTACTACACACTAAGTCAAGTTTAATTTTTAAAAACTTAACAGTTAAATATGTTCTTAATTAAAAAGTAGGAGTACAGGCCAAAAAGAGTAAGAGAAAAATGTTGATTAGAACAATCCCAATAGTTTTATAAAAATGGATTTTGATAAATTGTTTTACAATATACAATATTTATTTATATTGTCTCAACTAAACGTATATAAACTACAGACAAATGGTATAAAATGTTATGTAATTCAAAAGTCACTAATACATTACCAAATAATATTCCCTACAAAATTACATTGCATAAGCTAATGTATTAAATTTTTCGAATAAATTAGAAAATAAAACAAATGTATAAACAAAACTATTTGAATATTAACACATGAGTAAATACATTCTAAATCAACTCTTCATTAATTTTAGGTCACCTGCTCTAAGTTCGAATCTATTTGTTTCTCAGAAAATAGAAATATTGATTACAAATAATTCGCCATTGTAAGCCAGAAAAAAATAGTGTCAAGAAAAGGCACTTAATAGTGAAATATAGATTTTAAAACATTCTTGTTACCAAACTATTTCCTTAGAAAAATATTTTCAGTTAATAAGATAGAGTGCAGTAAATATGTTTCTAAATAATAATGTAGCACCCAGTTCCCTGATGATCAAATTTTATAGTCTATAGTTCCGGCTGCAGGGTTAATGCGCTCACCAGTTTTTTTGCTAAAACCCAAATTTTTCTGCAAATATAATTAGGAAAATATATATTTACCAGGTTGCCTATCAAAATTTGATAGCTAGTATTCCTTATTAAATTTATTTGCGGAAAATTTCGTTCAATTGTTTTTTAAATAAAATTTCATCTAGATCACGGCAATTTATATAAATATCATAAAAAACCCCAGTTGCACTTACGCACCTCTTCGTAGCTAATTTTTTTTCTGTTTATTATCATATATATTAATTAGATAATAATTAAATCCGGCCGCAAATAAGGATTGCTCGCTGTTAAAGATGATAAATATTGAAGTTAGAGTGAAAAAGAGTTAGCGCGTAGTTTCATTTGTCTGACGAAGACAGCGATTGCTTACAGTGTGACACTTTTAAGCAGGGTTGTCTGTGTACCGAAAAAAAATCCAAAAATGCTCGCTAATGTTAATGTTCCGCCGTAAAAAAAAAACTATCATAACAATTGAATCTACTAATGATTTAGGATATCATACAGAGTGTCTAAAAAAAACGTAGTTCTAAAACGAAAAGATGAAAAATAAGTTGAAGATTTTTACAGAACACAAACCATAAGTAAAATTTAAATTGAACTTGAAAATAATATGGGTTATAATAGTTACAATATGAATGACAGAGTGCTAAATTTTTTTGTTATAAATTATTTCTTTAATTTATTTTTATGAAAATGAATTTGTCAAAAAAAGAAAATTTAATTAACACACTTTTCAAATAATTAATACTTTGATTAATGCCCTTGTTTGAAAGTACAATTAGTGAATCTTTTTTTTTAATTAACGATTTAAAAATTCAATGTTTTTTTTTGTTGTGATTTTTAAATTTATCATTTTGGAAAGGAAGATATTTATTTTCTATTTTATTACTCCTCAGTGATTTGCACTTGTATTCGACGCATACGCTATGGCTTAAAAGCGTCGAAAAGCAGGTATCCTCATCTAACAGATGATACTACGCGCTACTCTTTTTCACTCCACCTTAAATATTTATCATCCTTAACAGCTAACAACACTTATTTGCGCCGGATTCAATTAGGCAACAATATATGATAATAAATAGAAAAAACTTAGCATTCATTTGATATATAAGACTTGTACATATATGTAATACTTCTATATGGACAGTTTCTATAAGTGGAAGTGGTTCTGACTAAGGAAGACAGAATGGCAACGATTTCTCTATCCTCCGAGGATCTAGCTCAGTTCTGCGCATTCTCAAGCATGCGCAGTATAAATAAAGTGTCTCGAAAATGAATATTATCGCACCGTAACGTAAGGACTTTTTTCCAATATAAACTCTCCATATAGGAGTATTACATATGGGTTTGCAGCATTTTCGATTTTTACTGATAGAGAGCCTTGCTTTATTTTTTGAATAACTTAGTGCTGTACTTTGCCGTTTGTCACATGATACAGGTCACATTGACGTAACTTTAGAAGCAAGCAGTGCGTGATTTTAAATAAAGAAGCAGAAGCGAACATTTTCGGCATATTTTACTTTTTTATTTCTGTAAAGGAAAGAAAGCTGCTGCGACTCCAAATAAATATATGAGTTTATGGTGATGTTGGCTTAACAAAGCACTCGTGTCAAAATTGGTATAAAAAATTCCGTTCTGGAGATGAGCGATAATCTGGTCGGCCTACTGAAGTTGATCATAACCAAATCAAAGTCAAAATTCAAGAGGATCGTCACATAAGTGTTGGGAGAGGTTGCGAAAAGGTTGCATCGCACACAACAATTGAAAAACACTTAAAATGTTTTGGGGTAGTTAAGAAGCTTGATATTTGGGTACCTCACGAATTGGAAGAAATTCATTTAATACAAAAAGTCAACATTTGCGATATGCAGCTTAAACGATATGAACCCAACCCTTTCTTGAAAAGAATCATCACTGGTGATGAAAACTGGGTCATGTACAGAAAGATAGTTCAAAAACTATCATGGAGCAAACACGAGAACCACATTGAAAACTAAAAAAACAACAAAACACCTCGTGCTGTCAGTTGGTGAGATTACAAAGGTGTTGTGTTTTTTGAGTTGCTTCCAAGGAACCAAACGATCAATTCTGATGTTTTTCTGTCAACAATTAATGAAACTGTATGAAACATTCAAAAAAAACCAGAAAGGTTTAGTGTTCCGCCATGATAATGCAAGGACTCACACTTCTTTGGCAACTCGAGGGGAAACTATTGGAGCTTGACTGAGAAGTGATGAGACATCCCCATACAGTATTGATCTGGCACCATATGATTACCATTTATAATTTGCAGATTTCTTTGGATGGTCAAATGACGATGACCTTCAATCGCACCTAGCTCAGTTTTTTGCTGATAAGGACCAGAAACTTGCTGAACTCGGAAATAAAGATGGCAAAAGTTCATGGAAAATATATAATAGGTTAAAAACTATTCTTTGTTAAATAAGAGTTTTATTTTATACTACAAAACCGAAAATACTTTGTCGCCAGCCAATAATATAATATAATTAATAAATGTACGTTATGAACTTATAAATGTATCGAAATGGCTGCGGAGACGTGCGGACAGGTGAACGAAATTTTTCCCCAAAAATAAATTAAAAATACTAGCGGCAAAATTCTCTTAGGCAATCTGGTAAGTATATTTTCCTAATTATAAATTTGTATGAAAATTTGAATTTTAACAAAAAACGGGTGAACGCACTAATCCTGCAGTCTGATCTTAGACTATTAGTAACCTCACGAGGGGGCATATGATATGTTAATGAAAATGTCATTCTAATACAGACATTTTTAAGTTACTCTTTATCGCTGCTAAACGTTAATTATTGGACAATATCTATATCATATAAGAAAATAAACTTGGAACATAACGTAATGTAATGTACTGTTACTCTGGTAAATAAATAAAAAAAATAAATTAAATTTATACATCCAGTGTTGACTGCAGTGATTTTTAGAATTAGATGTTTGTGTTTATAAACTAATTATTAAGTATCAAAATATATTTCCGTTTATTTAAATGAAAAATGTTCAGATAATAAAACAAAAGTTTTTTTTTTTTTACTTTCTTACTCATAAAGTAAAACTACAGTATGACTTAACCTAACCTAGTACCCACGGTACATAAGTTAAAAGGAAGCACTCCCAATTATTTCAGTCTCAACCACCTCTATACTCGAATTTATCATATATTTTGAAAGAATTACATATTTTTATTGCACTGTTATATTCGTCATACTAAAAGTTTTACAAAAATCTTTGCTTGTCTAGGGCTTACAACTTAGAAGCTCTAAAATTCCTCGCTTAACAAATACTGTAACTCAACCTATTTTCATCAAATAAAGGGTAACATATATAGAAAAATGCAAAATATGTTACAAATATATTTGCAGAAAGAAATTGAACTGTAAGATACACCTACGCATTACAATTTAAAAATATTTTGATGATTTTAAGACAAGCAAATCTTAAAAGGGATTATAAATGAGGCAATTTACGATTATATAACTTATCACTCTAAAAACTAATAGGGTACTTGCATGGTGTGAGAAAAAAATAGTTTATATACAACTTTTATTATATTATTTTTAATTCTTTGATCAATATTTATAGAGAAAAAATAATTTAAAATTAAAAAAAAATTAGGTAGTTTAAACATTTCAATAAGGCCGCTATATTGCGTGACTTCATAGGTATAAAATAAACACTGAACATATGATACAAAGCCAATACGACAGTTATTATCTCGGTTATTCTAAAATAAACGTTATTATTAAACTTTGATTAATCATAAAAATGCTATATAAATTGTGTTTTGTGCCAGGAGGTAAAAATACCATGACTTTGTTGTGTTTTAGTCGTTTTGACGATTCTGCAAGATGTTATTATTTTTATTGCCAGGATCATTTTTTGGCTAGTAAGATTCAAATTTAACTTATTTTAATATTTTATAGTAAATTAGTTTATTATGCTCATAATTTTAAACGTGATTATGTAATAGTGTAAGAACTTAACCTATAAAACGTTTATTCACTTTATTCTTATATATAGGAAAGTATTTTATTCATACATAACTAATAAATAAAAACTGTAGTGTAACAGCAAACGCTATGTTACCGGCAACGATAACCTCGTTATCAACAAGCAGACAACATCTCAATGTTTTTATTAAATCTATAACGTCACCACTGAAAAACATTTAGAATCGTTTACTTATGTAGCTAAATTTGAAATTTTTGCGATTTTTAATTAAACATTTAGTTATTATTTTTTCCCTTTTAATCAAATATTTTACTTTCTGACATTATTTTATATCAAGAAGGTCATCAAGAATAAAATAAACAAAAAAATAAATACTTTTGAAAAAATGCAAGTACCCTATTCAAAAAAAAAATTTAGGACAAATGAGATATCATAAGAATGGAAGTAGAACGATTCATATAAAGCATGAGCTTACAAAAATAAGGCAAGAAGATCGAGTATGTGCTGGACCGAATAAATATAAGATGGCAGGAAATAAAACTAAAGATAAATAATAGGAGAGAATGGAAACAGCTGTGGTAAACGGAGTCTATACAAGACTCAACTCCAACAAGGCTCACACTTGACAAGGTAGAAAGACATCAGGATTAAGTAAGTAAAAGTACATTTCGAATAATGTTGAGAAAATACGCTTCTCGGATTAAGATGACAGTGCCACGCTGGTGATACCAGAAACTACTTATTATACATTGCCATTGTTTATGTTATGTTGTTGGTGGTGGAATTATGTTGGATAGCTCGGAAGAGCATCTGCGGTCATACAGAATCAGCGACCTTTATTTTATTCTCTTAGCTGTCCAAGTTTTTGGTCAATTCTGGATCGCCTAAAAGTTGAATTGCTGTCTTCTATATTAAGTCGAAGATCGTCAGGGTATGCTTTAGATAGACGAATATTGGCCTTGTAGAGAATAAGAAGCTGTTGCGGAGTATATAGCTTTTTGGTCTTCTTCTTCTGGTACCGGCGCTACGGTTCATTGAGACCAGTGCCTTCTTAACAATTGACTGCCAATCCTTTCTGTCCTAAGCATGGTGTCTCCAACGTCGAACCTTCAGGAACTCAATATATAGCTCTGCGCGGATATTGATCAAAAAGCATTATCTCCACGTGTCCTAGCCACCTCAGACGCGTCCCTCGGATGAACGCTGCCAAATCTGGCTCGCCATACATCTCACTCAGCTCAGCATTCCTCCGGATCATCCATGCATCGTTCTCGCAAACAGGACCAGAAATCTTTCGTAGGATTTTACGTTCCCAGCAGTTCAAAATCAGCTCACTTGTCGTCATTATAGTCCACGTCTCGCATCTGTATGTGACTACTCGATGGATAATTGTCTTGTAAATTGTAAGCTTTGACCTTCGTGAGAGCCCTTTAAACTTGAGCGCTCTCTGGACTGCCCAGAAGCATCACTAGCTTCAGTTATAAAGGCCCCAAGATATTTGAATTGGTGGCACACAGAGAAGCAATGTTCTCTAGCTTGGAACGTGATTTGGGAGGTCGGGGTTCTTCTTGAGGTTCGCATGTACATGGAAAATAGCCGAATTGCTGTCTTCTGTATTGAGTCGAGCATCCTCAGGGTATGTTGGGAACCGAGCTCCAAATGTGTGAGCAATACTCCAAATATGGACTAACCTGGGCCTTGTAGAGGATAAGAAGGTGTTGCGGAGCATATAGCTTTTTGGTCTTAAAGAGTGCTCCACGTTTTTGTGAAACTGACTTAGCTATTTAGGCAACGCGACTATGCCAGGACTTTGTTAAAACAGCGGCCTGGGTCTTTGCTGTATTAAACTGAATCAGATTACTCCCACTCCACTCCAGAATGTTCTCAAGATCGGTATTGATGGTGGTGATTTGTGGCTGTCTGCGGATTTGAGTATTAGCGGAGTTTTTTGGGCGGCTAATTTGAACGACGACATCAGTATGGTATTGTGAGGTTTGCAGTTTTGTCGTGTAGATCATTTGTGTACAGGTAACAAGATGCATCTTGAGGAACACCATCATTAACCTCAAATCTTTCTAAGGTTTTTCTATCGATAACAATCTGGTTGAAGCGGTCTTCGAGAAAACTTCTAACCCAGTCGATGAGTGGGGACAATGAACCGTGCGATCTTATTTAGAAGGTTGTCATGCCAAACCCTATCAAAAGCTGTCGATATGTTCAGAGCGATTGCTCTGGATTTCCCATATTTCTTGTAGCTGTAATCTCTACGTTGGTGACATAAGCCAGGAGATCCCGGTTGATCTATTTTTATGGAAGTTGTATTGATGGTCGCTGATGATATTAGCAGACTCAGGATAATCCAAGATTTGCTGGTTAACGAGTTTCTCCAAGACCTTGACAATGGCTGGGACCAAAGCAATCGGACGGTAGTTGTTGGGAACCATCTTTTTCCTTTTCTAATTTTGCCTCCAATAATCCACTTCGCATGATCTGCGCTAGAGTTTTGTCTACATCTAATACTGGACTATTCTTATATCCTAAACATATTCTTCGACGTTTGAAGAGCCCTTTCTACTAGCCCGTTAAATTAAAACTTGAACTCAAAAATTGAAAGTTCCACGACCAAGTAGAGTCTCTACATAATTGAGATTGCTAAGGCATTCTAGTAGATAATACTTTGGTTGAATCCAAAATCTAGAGAAAGATGATTTGAATGTACTTAGTTCAGTTTCAGCAGTTTTATCTTTAGTAGGGTGAAATTTCAAGTGGCTAATAAAATTGATGGTTTTGCTCCTTACTCAAATTACTAGCATCTGTTTCAAATGGGTGTTCTGAAAAATCTCTTGAAATCAAATGTCGATTATGATTTTATGTTTAATAAGTTATTCTAATTTACTATTAATTAATAAAGATAGGGAAACACAATAACTGGCGTCGTTAATCACACAACAGTAACAGTAAAGTAGAAAATGTACATTTGGTAGTGGATTTTAATGGATTGGTTGATTAGAATACAAAAAAAAAATAAATAGGTAGTACGAAATTTGTTAAGCGGGCAGTATATTTTATAGCAGTTTAATTAAAAGTAAAAAAGAATCGATTCAGATGTATTTACTCCAACATAAATAATTACATTACAATTTCCAATAGTGAAGTTGCACACATGAAATGTGAAACTTATTGCATTTCAATGTAGAGCAATATTATATGCTTATTAAACGGACAAGGTCCGCCTATGTGATAAATTATCTATTAAATTAATTATATACAACGACAAACTGCACATATAATTTAAATATATTACATATACGAGGAAAATTTACAATTAGAGGTATTAAAAGATTGCAAACGTAGCAATTACTATACAAGTAATCAGAGTCTCTCAGACACTAATACACCAGCCGTCAATACAATAAATTATTTGTACTAAAATGTGACTAGCGACCCAACTCATTAACAAAACAACCAACAACTAGTTAAAACTTGCTAAAATGTACAGGTGCACTATCTTTTCTTGATCAAAAAGGCTTTTTTGTGCGGTGTTGCTGGTGTGTGTGGTCTTGAAGTATGCGGTCTCTTTTTTGCCAAGTTACTATCCTGCGAACCGTTACAACAAGAACATAGTTTTCTAACACTTCTCCTGGCCCCTCTGCCGCTAGGAGAATCTACATCTTCATCGCAATGCAATTCACATTTTTCATCTTCTTTGGCATGGTCAGTTTTATTTATGTGCAACACTTTGTAGTTCTCTTCTTCGCAATTACCCTTAGTCAGCTCAGTACAAACTATAGTATCTTCCGAACTCGTTACAAGTTCTCCAACATATTCATTAGATTTGATCCTTTCGCCTTTTTTTCTATTGCTATATTTGAACTTGTATTTATGCATGTTAGCTTCTTGATACATTTCGGGTGATATGGGAGAATTAAGAGTCACTTCAGACATTGTGGCGCATTTCGGTAGGAGAGTGTTATCCTCGCAGGAAGTTGTTTCTGTGGTGTTGCCGTTCATTTGTCTCGATTGGTATTCCAAAGCTGTTTCAACGGGTTGATATTCAACGTATTCAAACAAATCTGCACGAAGAGAACTTGAATTGTCGTCGTCACTAAACAAATTCATCGTTTCTTTTACTTCTTCTTTAACATCTGGTGCTTCCCTTTTAATTATGTCTTGAGAAGTCTGATCAAACGATGGGGAATGGTTTGAATCGAATAAAAGATCAGCCTCGGGAAACAGGTCACTTGCGCTAGGTTCGTCCACTCCCAAATCCTCGCATTCTTCAGAAAGAGATTTTTGAAGTCTCAACTCTCTTTCTATTGCCGCTTGTTTCTGCATCTCGCTATCCATTTTCTGCGATTCCGACACGACTTTTTTGGTTTTATTCACGTAATACGTGGTGGTACCCCGAAAATTCTTTTGGTCACTAATAGGCTGAAAACAAAATGTCATTTTAATAAAAACAATAATATATAAAGTTCGAGTCACTTATAATGAGCCCAACTTTTCTTAGCACAGTATTTAAGGATAAGGTATACCAATTACCCAATATGAAATTAAATAGATTAATTAACAAATGACTGCAATTATAATACTCAAAAAATAAATATAGAGTCTTAAGCCGGTGACCACATTTAAATAATTTGGAATGGAAATACGAGAGCCGTTTTCAACCGTTTTCCAACCTCCGATCGCTCCGTGCAGAAGCTAGGCGGGCAGAAGAAAGCGGGCATGCGCAACTGCGAAGCTCTCGCACTATATACTCCGCCATTGTTGACATTCAGGCGTCAGTCGGCATTGTGCTACAGTTATGTAAACTTGTCTGCCAATATTGATGTATTGCGAAGTTTGATTCGTTTTCTACAGGCAAAAAGCGATAGTGCTGCATAAATCCATCGGAGAATGAGTCGTGTGGATGGGGAAACTTCATGCGTGAATGGTGTCGAAAGTTTAAAGATGCGCTTGATTAAGGGAGCCAAGAATGCAAATCTGTCTTTTCAGATGACTTGGTTCAACGAGTTGACAGAATGGTTAAAGAAAACCGCAGATTTACCATTACTGCTTTGTCTACGGAATTTCCAGAAGTTTCTATTTTGTACTCTATTGTTACTGAACGGTATAAATGCATTAGCGGCAGCTTTCTTTGAAGAGAGTATTGAAAAGCTTGTCCACATATATGACAAATGTCTCAATCGCTTCGGTGATTATGTCGAAACGTAACCGTAAGAGTACCAATCTTTTGGTAATCAAATTATTGTTTATTTATAGCCTATCGGAGGTCCTCGTAGAAAATACAGATAAAGATGCAGATATTACTAAGGGTGTCCCGTATAAGAGCCGATACAGAGTAGAAGCGTATAGGGCAGCCCAAAATTTGACGATTGCGGGAAATTTACCTCTATACCAAGTTGCATTCCTGATGAGTTATAGAGCTTCAAACTAGGACCCAAAATTTCAGAAAAAAAAATTTATTTATTTGCAAACCTTTAATTTAAAAATACAAGTTGTACACTGTATGAAACTGTTGAGAACCTTAGAGTTTCACACGAATTTTTTTATCTGTCAATATCATTTTCTTGCCATGGATAATTTGAGTTTAAAACTTTTTTTACTCTTACATTTTTTTTAAGTAAAAGTCTAGTAACTAAAGAAATGTTTCCAGCAAAGTTAAAAAAAGTTAAGAGTTGACTATGAATTTATACGAGGCTTGTCCATAGATTACAGAAGTTTCCCTCTATTTTTAGACATAATCGTCGTTCAGACTAATGCATTTTTTCGTGCGGTATATCATCTCCTTTCTGCCTTAGTCGTAGAAGTCCACTGTCGAGCCGCGAAGATAGTGAAATGCGTCCCTACCAAGTGCTTCTTTAATTCATAAAGATATAGTAATCACTGGGTGCCAAGTATGTGGATGTGAGACAGTATTCCGTCCAGCGAACCCCATTAATTGTTGTGCCAAAAGACTCTCGTGATCTTTTTGCAAGAAGACTGAATTTACTTAAGCTTCTCCGGCTTCATCAAGGCAGTAGGTAGTGGACCCACGTCTTATCCCCAGTGACAATAGAGTCCAAACATTCCTCGCTTGTTTTACTCGTAGGAGTATGCATAACTATCATAATCAGATGAAAACCCTCATTTAATAAAAATCCTCTATATTTCCAACGTAAGTTTAACATTAATGTTTGGATCATGATTTGATTGGACTAGTTATTTTACCAAACCGTCTAAATGGCGCAACTTATTAAGAGTTTTACCAAAATACTCTTTCGGATTTATTTGACGATCTAAAATTAGGTTTGAGATTGGAGCATTGGTTTATGCATGATGGAGCACCGCCTTATTTGAGCGATAATGTAAAAAAACTTTTTGGATCTCCAGTATCCAAATAAGTCGATTGAACGAGGGAAAAGTTGTCCTCAAGATTGATCTATCTGCTCACCGGTCCTTAATAAACGTGATCTACTTTGCCTAATGAGAGGACTATTTAGATCGTTTCTGACCTAGGGTCATAATTACTAATTTTCATTTTTTTACGATCACGGATTGATGACCTTTTAGGAAATCTATAAAAGTATCTCCGTGATTTTTCAACGAAACTCAAATTTTATTTTTTTAAATGAAAGCTATTTTTATGCACTTTCGATCTACGTAACAAAAAGTTATGAAAAAAAGACGTATCCGCACGAGATTTCGTTTTGCAACTAAGGGGATTTCGAAAAAAAATTCGCTTGATTACAAAATTCCATTTATAAATAAACGTCGACTTTCTACAAAAAATAATGAAATCTACTCATCAACGCAAAGACCAAATTTTTTGTTATTGCTGTTAATTTGTTTATAAAGTCATAAGTCATGAACCATTAAACGTACAATCTCCAGCTTCTGCACACGCCATTTTTCGATAGTTCAGAATATTTTGGCACGATTACAAGACTCAATGACAATTACTAAGCTGCTTCATAATTTTTTATCCAGAAACAACAATAATCATTGTTATTTTCGTTCATCTCTTGAACTAATTAATATTTTTCAACGTGCAACGTCTACTTCTCTAGGTCTTTTAATGACAAGAAAAAAATAATTTGAATTTTTTTATGCAAAATCACCAGCAATGAAGCTATAAGCAAAAAATGGGAAATTGCCTTAAAATTCGATATATATATATATATATATATATATATATATATATATATATAGGTGTTTTTGACAATGACAAAAAATTATTTCAGACCACTGATAAAGATATGTCATTTTAAATGTCATTTTACATACTTTCCACCACCGAAATACAAAGTTTTACACATATCATGGAAAACTAAGCAATTTTTCCTAAATTGCCTGGACTACCAAGTAGAATTGCTCGTACTTCGTTAATTTCCATCTCCAAACAATGAATAGCTTTCGTACATGGACGATGACTTGAAAAATTAATTAGATATTCAGCTAAATGTGATATAATTTTTTATTGTAATATCCTGCAAGATCCTTTTTCTACTGATTTGTTAGTCTCTATAACTATCTTTACCTTTTCCCCGTTATGCAGAAAATCTTCTTTATTAACTGGCAGCTCTGAAGTATGCGATCTTGTAGTATCTGAAGATTTACGGTATCTGGGGGTTGTATGTGAAAGCATCGGACCATTTGAAGAGCATGCAGTGACCAATACGGATTGCATCCTCTCGCAACGTTTTGCTTCTGCAAGAGAAATGAAAAATAGTACTGCAAATTAGGTGAATATATATTTGTTTAGAACACGAGCTGATTTCATTATCACTGTAATAATTGATTTAGGGTAAACATTGCATTAAGGGTGTGGGGACAAAAAATACGTATATCTTTAGACAGCTTAGCTTAAGTAAAGTAGACTTGACAAAGAATGTTTCTCGTTGTCAAATGCACCAAGTATAAAGATGACGTATCTGTTAGAAATTTATTTTCAAGTATGGAAAATCTTAGCCAAAGAACGACGTAAAATAATGATCAAGTTTTATGAACAAAATCAAGATCTGAACAAATCGTTCACGGTTAATTACTATGTAAGAATGGGAATAGCCAGGAAAATAACTTAAGTGTGCGTTTACATTGGCGATGCTCAAGCGGTGAGCGTCGAGCGATGCCGCTTTTGCGATGTTAACGCGCGCGTTGTCCTGTTCAAATTGGTTAAGCGTCGTTTTAGTTATTTTCTAGCTTTCGAACCAAAAGGACGTAATGAATATGGTATCCAAACGATTATTACTTATATAAAGTACACGACGGCGAAGGCTAATTTTGAAGAAAAAAATACAAGGCGTTCATGAATTTAATAGAAGTAGACATTCCAAAGGGCTGGCCTGGTTTGAATTTCCGGTATTAATTAGTCAAGATTCAATAATCTCATTTTGCGACGTCATTTTATTAAAGCTAGAACGTATAGATTGGTCGCACTTCGACTCCATACTGAATAAAAATATAAACATGAGCGCACCGCAAAGGCGATGCCGCTCAAAAAAACAAACAAGACCGAAGCTCGAGCGGCGCGATGCGTTGAGCGGTAGTCTTTTGCAATGTGAACACATTTATTTAAAGTCTATAACCAGAAAGATTTTTTAACACCGCTGGAGCGGTATCGCTCGACGCTCCCCGCTTGAGCGTTGCCAATGTGAAAGCACACTTACGATATATATCTGCATGTCGAGATAGATATTTCGATTGAAAGAAAGTCTGAATCAGACAGAAAAGCAAAAAATTGCAAAAAAGAGAAGCTTTGGTTAAAGTTGCTCACTTAAAACTGGGATAAGAAAATCAATAAGAAATATGTAAGCAACACTTTAAAGGAAGAGAATGTAGTTCAAAAATCAAGAAAATCGGCACACAAATATTCTGAGAAGCAACAAATGGAACATAAATCAAAACTCAGAAGTCTCAGTGACGAGTTTTCGCCCGCTAAAGGTTTGAAAATCACTATCAACGACGAGTCATATTTTACTTTTGATGGAAGTGAAACGTTGGTCCATATGTATTTCAATTTTTGTGTTATTTTTTACTATGTAAAAAAAACAGGTCGATTTTTATTATTAAATTGACAATTTACAGTATGAAAATATTATCCCCTTCCAGCATCTCCTCTGAATTATAAGCACCCCCACGAAAATTTTAAAAGAGAAAGGGGTCGTATGGAACCTTGTTGGAAACGGATTTTAGTCCTCTGTTCGGCAATATAAAGTTTTTTAAATTTGGTGCAATTATAACTGAGAAAATTAATTTTTCAAATGTAAAATTTTGATGTTCAAAATGACAACAACAATTCACTTTTTGACAATAACCGAGGAATTCTCATACAACATTTTGTATGACCTCAGGGATTATTTTGTTAATTTCTTCCGTTATCCTTACTTTTAAATCAGCAATTTTGTCTGATCTATTGATAAATTCTTCAGAAATAATCAGGTATTTTCGTATCTGTTCTGCGGAACATCAGGAAAAAATCTTTGAAGATTTATCCGAGATTAAAAGAATAGACATTTTAATTATGATTGGTTGTGCAACAAAACAAGAGCTCAAAAGGAGGTTTGTGAAATTTTTAATAATAAATACCCTGGTCAACACGTTTCGTAGTCTACAGTTAGCAAAATTGACGAAGTTGAAGTTTCGAGAAATTGGGCATGTAAAAAATTTTGAAGAACCAGGTAGAAATGTTCAATTTACTGATGAAAAAAAGTTAGATGTACGTCTAGAGATTGAGGAAGATCCGCTTAAGACAACTCGATAACTTGCCGCCAACGATGTAGGTAAATCATCTATTTTGTTATGCATAAAGAAAAATACCACCCTTACACAGTTCAGTTGGTTCAGGAGTTAAAAGAAGATGATCCCACATTCAATGTCAAAAAAAAGTGAACGTGAACGATCTATTCACTACGAACAAGACGAAGCTCCATCGCATCGAATAGTCAGCTAGATCCTCCGATTTGACTCCTCTGAATTACTTTTTATGGGGTTATTTAAAATCTAAAGTATATTTTAATAGACTGGACAATATTGAGGATTTAAAAGTTGGGATAACGGAAGAAATTAACAAAACAACCCCTGTAGTCATACAATATTTACGAGTATTCCAAAATTGCCACTGTTATGACAATTGTAAGGTACACTGAAAAATACATTCTAAATATTATGCGACATTATTATCTTCACTCCACGTAAAGTTTTGTGATACAGACATTATCAAAATTTTACATTTTAAAAATTAATTTTCTCAGTTATGATTGCACCTAAAGTGGCTCAACTCAGGCCAATTGATCGTTTTTGGTGAAATTTAAAAGGAAACGTATATTCTGAAGGTTGGGAAGCAATTATACATGAAGAATTAAAAAACTGAACTTTGAGCAAACTTCAGATTCAGTATTTTATAATTTATTGCAACAAAAATTAGGAAAGCGAGCCGACTGGGTGCTTATTCAGTTATATAACATGTGTTTGAACCATTTTGCAAATAATTAAATTGAAAAAAAAAACGGATTTTTACCCTCGCGCCCATACTTACCTTTCAAGTTAGTTGCAGAGGTTACATTGATGATAGTTTGTTCTGGAGTAGTTCCTTCTTGTTTGATGGTGGATGAAGTAGTAGCAATAACCGAAGTTTCTACAGAATTGATGACGGTTTTTTGATACGTTTGATATATTTTTTCATTTGAATTATCAGATTGCTGAGACTCTTCTATTTTAATATCAACACTATCACTAGAAATACTTGTGCTACTATCAGGTTGTGTAATATCGCTATTATCTTTGGGTTCTTCCTTTGGATGGGAAATTGTTAAAAGTAATTCATTACTTTCTCTGTCGTCTCCTATTTTTTTGAGAGTTAGAGGCTGACCAAGTGCTACAGCGGTAGCAACAGAATTCGACGGTAGAATAACAGGTTGTTGGTTAACGCCAGTTAAAGTTTGTGAGGAAATGGGTTGAATTGTTGAATATTTCACTGCAGAAATAGCTCCTTTCCTATTTTGGTTTGTAAAACTCTGGAATAACAGCATGTTCTGGCCTGATCTTGCCGGTACTGTTGCTAGAATCTTACTTCCGCCTGATACGACCGCTATTTGTTGACCACCTTCATACAAAAAAATCATCATTATAAAAGTTGGGCGAGATATAAAATTTGCGAAACAAATTAAACTTACCATTTAAAAAAAATCCATTATATTGAAACAAAAGCAGGATAGGAAATTGTTTGGATCAAAATTTTAAATGATTTTACTATTTTTATTTCCCATGTTGCCAACAGTTATGACTTAAGAGAGTGATCCGATAAGAGGTTAGCGAACAAAAGAAAATTTCAGAGAAATTGTGATTTATTTTCGAATAGTCACTTGATCCAGCGACGCTCCAGCTTCTTTAATCCGTATGAAAAATAAATTTTCTCGAGGTCTGCAAAGTACGCCCCCATAGCGGCAATAACCTCCTCATTCTATCCAGTAACTGACTTTTCCAAGTTTGGAAACAAAAGAAAGTCTCACGTGGCCAAATCTGGTTAATACGGTGGAAGGGGCAGCTGTTTATAGTCCAATTTGGCCGTGGTAAGAACGGAGTGGTAGTTTTATCTTCAATTAGACAGTGAGTCAGTCCAATAACTCGGCTCAGTACCCCCCTTTATCGCTTCGCACTTCTCCAAGTAGTTGGCAATACCTTTTCGATTGATAAGGCAGTCTTCGCCTTCTTTGAAGCACATTCACAGGCTCAAGTCCACTGTTTCGACTGTTCCTTGGCCTCTCGTGTGTACTAGGGATTCGTGTCGCTTTCTCATATACAAAATTCCATGCAGGATATGATCCACAAAATCTGTCGGTCACAGCTATTTCGTTTACCTCCATTAGGCGGTTTGCTAATAGGAGATCGTAAATTTGTTGTAAATGTGTTAGACGTTTTTAGGACACCTGGACGTGGTTCATCGAATACGGACATGCGACTACGTTACAACTTGTTAAATCAATTTTTTTCTGTCGACATCGAAGGAGTCACCATAGACAGCACTCAAACGCTCTTTGAATGCTAAATGGTGGAGAAGCTAAATACTTATCGGAATGTTCTCGTATGTCATAATCATTGATTCAGACACATTTCTATTGAAACCTATTAGTCGAATCAAGAATTTAAATTACTTTTGGAAGATTTTAACAAATTATATAAAATAAAATGGCATATCTTCAATTACAATAATACAAACCTAAATGCTATTAGGATGAAATTCCTATCAAATTTCAAATTCTTCATAACCAAAATAAAAAGAAAAAAATTTAACAATCAAAATTATTTATTCTTTTCGATGCAGCATCTAAAGGCAGCTTATTTACTTAGCAAATCAAAAAGTTATTACTCTCACCACACGATAAAATTTCTACATTAGTTGGTGAATGATCCACATATTACAGTTTTGATGAGTTTTTTTTATTTAAAAAGGGTTATTAACTCCATATTTAACTTCTATCCACGTTTTTTCCGAAGCTAATATGCTAACATCAATGACCCCATTGTGAAGAATTCAATACATTTGAATGAACCTGGTTTGCTAAGCGACAAAAATAAAAGACTTAAATTCTACAGTAGTGGAAATGATCATTCTGCTCTGCACTTAACATTCTAAGGCGCTTTTTACACATAGGCGGTTCCGTGTCGGTGCACTAATCTATAGCAGTTTATCTGAAGTTTCACATGTTGCCGTGATTGTACCGTGTCTGTGTTGCAGCCGTGCAAGTCGACACAGTTAGAAATTCTGTCAAGGCGCGACGCATAGTGGTGCCAGAGCGAAAAAAATTTGATTTTCGATTATCTACTTTGTGCTTCACACAATATATAAGCTAGAGGTTCTAGGAACCGCATGATTTTTGTCCCTTTTTTGAGAGGTATTTCCAATAATTTAGGCTCACTTTCAACATATTGGAAGTTTGACTCTAAACACTCTAAATAAGTGATATATAAATGTACCAGAAGGAAAGAAAAATTATCAAATTTTTTTCCCTAGTCACGATGGTCGACTAAGCAATACATCACACTGGGTAACAAAAAAATTGGGGCGCTTTAAAACGTTATAAGTTACAAATTTTAAATAGAGAGAGAGAGAAATGCTTTATTGTCAAAAAATTATTACAATTTGTAGAAAAAAGCAGGTAAAAACTAATAAACAAACATAAAAATAACTAAATGAAGATACAAATCAAATAAAATTTCAATATACAGAAGAAAACCACAATTAGTAACAAAATTATAGGTGAGTGTATAATAATTAGTATATAAGTCATATATAAGTCCATACCAGAAATTAAACCAGTATGCAGCATGTCCGAAATTAAATCGTAGTATTATTAGAAGTCGTTTACAGAGTATAATGCATTTTCGAGTAAATATGCCCTCAAATTATTGCGAAATGCGGGATAACATGATATCGATTTAATTTCAAATGGCAAGTGATTGTGCATTTTTTTGCATTGTAAAATATTGAGCCCTTAACTAATTCTGAACTTGGAGTAGGTAGTTAAAGGTCGTGCTCCGCGCGTAACGAACTTTCTGAAATTGGAGAAGCGTGCTTACGAATTAGGCAAACGGATTCAAAGATGAATCGCACCACACGTACCACACAAGGAAAGGGCATATCGAAGATGCAACTCAATAAGGGCATAATAAACTGTTAAGGAGGTGGATAAGTTCAGTTCTTTGGAAACTGATTTTAGCGCAAAACAGGAGGAGCTCAATTTTTTAAATAAGGCGGAACATGAGAAGGAGTTATAGAATGTGATAAATGTTTGGTTACATTCACAAAGTAATTATTAAGGTTATCAGGTGAAGTAGATATTATGCTCGAAGCAATGAGCAAGCTGGTTCTCCTAGTCGGGATATTGTCGAAAGAGGCACAGGAAGGTAAGAATAAGGATTACAAGTCTGAGTATTAGGAAAATGTCTCGTACGAGGATGTATTGATATCTAGTTAGCATAGACCAGTTCCATGCATAAACAAAATATTGCGTTACCATAGCAACGAACCAAAACTTTTAGAAGTGTCAGTGTAAAGTTTGACGTCAAAAAAGTAAACCAGAGTTACGCAATAAATTAAAAGACAAAAGATGTCCACCCAAATTGTGAAAATCGAAAAATTACGGTATCGAGCCAGTACCTGTATTTAAAAGGGTTAAGAGGTAAGCAGATTTACGAAGATATGTTTAATATGTCCTTCGTATGCGACTCTGAAAAATTGGACTGCAAGCTTCAAAAGAGGTAAATTTTCCTTTGAAGATGATGACCGATCGGGAAGGCCAGCTTCTGTGTCAGTCCCCGGAAATATGGATGAAGTTCATGACATGATTTCATCAGACTGTCGAATTGGGATAAAACGGATATCTGAGATACTGAATATTTCATACGAACGCGTTCATCATATAGTTCACGTCAATTTGGACATGAGAAAAATTGCTGCAAAATGGATCCCCAAATGTAGACTTCTTAAACCAAATTGTTACTATGGATGAGACTTGGGTACATTTCTACGATCCAAAAACAAAGCAACAATTGATGGAATGGCGACACTCTGGTTCTCCAAGACCTAAGAAGTTTAGTGTTTTTTTTTTGGATAAGGGTAGAACAATAACTGGAGATTATTATTCGACATTACTGACCACTCTACGGAAAAAAATTAAAGAGAAAAAACGCGGAAAGCTATCCAAAGGTGTTTTATTCACACAAATCTTCTGTTACCATACAAAACAATCGTGATTTAGGGTTTGAACTACTAGAACACCCTCCTTATTCACCAGATTTGGCTCTGTCCGACTATCATCTCTTTCCTCAACTGAAAAAAAGTTTTAAAGGTCGTCAATTTTCTTCCAACGAGGAGTTAATAAAAGTTGTGGAAGTCTGGTTTGCAGAGCAAGAAGAAACATTTTTTTGAAAGATCTAGAGACGTTGCATGTTCGCCGTAATAAATGTATACAATTAATAGGAGAATATGTTGAGAAATAAAATATTTTGAAATTGAAATTTTGTTAGTTCTATAGAATTTTATAAGAATTTTTCAATATATCCTCGTATATCTGCCAATAAAGACATGGTCCACAAGACTTTAGATAGTTTTAGTACGAACATGGAACCCGAACCAGAAAAAAAACACCTGGAAGTCAATGATGCAGCTGGGGTACTGTTAATCTAAATTACTTGAATTTGAAAGCGTACGTTTCTCTTCAAATTTAACAACTTTTGACTTTGAATCCATACTTTTATTATTTACAAAAAATTCAACAGTTTCATTGAATTTTGAACGAAAATTTAAAAAAAAATATCTTGTCAAGTGTTTTCTATTCCTCATCAGTTCTTTAATTTCCCTCGAAATTCAAATGAAAACAATTTAACCATATGTATTTTTTTGCTCTAAGTCGAATGAGACCAACTCCACGTTTCATGTTAATCTGTTCTCGAGATACTGAATTTTTTCCGCCATTATGCCTCACTGCTTTTCTCTATTACATATTTGAGACTGCAAATTCCCGTTGGAGTGTACTTTTTTAAACGCACTGCTTTAATCACAATACAAAGTTTCAGGAGCTAAATTTTATATTCAAATATAACTCGATAATCAAGGAGCCATTGATGTGCATTTAATTAAACAAGACAGTTATAAGGTTTCTTCTTTTTTTAAAAAAATGTAATAATTATACGCTCGCCATTACCACCCTAATTGAAATTAACCGTAATCCACTTAATTATCTTTATTTATGTATTATTGATATGATCCATGTGATTTGACCGGTTTTGAATGCTTGATTTAGAAAAAATAATTGATTAAATTGAAAAGTGCATTCCCGTAATCTTGAAAATGAGAATTTTTTTAAATAAACTAAAAACTATTCATGAGAAAATGTTTCAAATATTCATTGTAGAATTGAAGAAGATACATTTGCATTCACGGCGATTGAAAAAAGTTATGATTGAAATGACGTTGAAGTACTTTGAATCCCATACAAAATGCTTTTTTAAAAAAGTTTCTAGTTTGAAAATTTAGCTAATTGTCGAAATAGAGAAACTTGGAACAAGAAACAACAATTCTTAAAAATACTGTTCTCAATTCAATATAAATACACTTTGGAATAATTTTTAATTATAAAAGAATCGTTAAGATTATTTTCTAATTTTTTATATGATTAGGACATGATTTGGAAGGGTTGCATGAATCTGATCGATCATAAACGTGTTTGGGAATGTGAAGAGATTTACAAATAATATATTTAAACTTCATTTTACCCGAAACATGTATAAAATCTGAGATTTTACACCCCCCAATATATAAAAATCCCGGTTCGACACAGGGAAGATTTCGTAGAAGAGGGAAAGTAGAGCTTTAATTCAAATTTTCATGAAAATCGGGATTATAATAAGTGTCTTTAAAAAACCTTTTAATTTTACTACCCTTATAGGATGATTTTTGGAGGGGTTGCATGAGTCTGAATTCAATGAAGCTGTATTTTACTCAAATACATGCTAAAATCGAAGATTTATAAATTTTATACGATAAGCGGTAGTTTTCAGCCATAAAAATTAAAAGCACCCTTCAGCACAGGGCAGATTTTGAATAAGGGGGTAAGTAGAGCTTAAATCTAAATTTTCATAACAATCAACGTCGATTAACAAAATTCAATTGGTTTCTGGTCTATTTAGAATTAAATATATGTTTGCTGCTTTTTGTTTCAACGAAAACTATACTTATTTCAAAAATCACGAAGCAATAAAAAGCTGTGCACACAAATAAAAGGAAAATAAGGAAACTAAATAAAAAAAGCAAATTAAAAAATAAACACAATTTATTATTTTTATAAAATACACAGACTATACACAAGCAGCTTGTGTATAATTGTATATAAAAAATTGACGAAAACAAGAGTAATTCATACAAAAATGAAAAATAAATAAATAAATAAAAAATAAACAATATTTGTAGATAAAACGGTTTCAATCTATAAAAACAGCTGGACTAAATTTGACAACAACAAAAGCAAAACTATAAAAATTCACAAGTGCTTATAGGCGAGAAGGAGCCGGCAGGATTGTGAACCTTGTGAAATTAATTTTTTTATACAAATGGGGGAACAGGGTAGTTTTTGAAAAATAGAGGACAAGTAGAACCTAGTTCCAAATATTTATGAAGGCACTAAAACAATTTTTATAAAAACTTTCGGTATTTCCAATTACAGGGTTTTAATATTGCCGGCTCCGGACTATTACAGATAGCACACTAAAAACAAACAATAAAAGATTTTTTTAGATATCGATGTGGTTACGACAAAAATGCATAAGCACCAAAATGTCAAAAATAAAAATTCGCGTATCAGTATACAATCCATATGTATGAAATAAATTCAATTTTAGCGTTATTATGTACTATGTGGAAAAAAACCTGAAACAGGTCGATTTTTATTCTTAAATTGACAGTTTCTAGTAAGAAAATATTATCCCCCTCCAGCATCTCCTCTGAATTATAAGCACCCCTACGAAAAGAGAAAGGGGTCGTATGGAACCTTGTTGGAAACGGATTCTAGACCTCTGTTCGGCAATATAAAGTTTTTTAAATTTGGTGCAATCATAACTGAGAAAATTAATTTTTAAAATGTAAAATTTTGATGTTCAAAATGACCACCATTCACTTTTTGACAATAACCGAGGAATTCTCGTATAACATTTTGTCTGACCTCAGGGGTTATTTTGTTAATTTGATCTATTAAAATGAACTTAGGCTGCTGTCATTTAGGTATTTAAAGTTACTAAAAGACGTCAGTATAATATTTGTGCGTGTATTAAATTGGATTATGGTTCATTTATCCGAGATTCAAATTTAATTATGATTGATTGTGTAATAAAACAAGAACTCAAAAGGAGGTTTGTGAAATTTTTAATAATAAATATCCTGGTCAACACGTTTCGTATTCTACAGTTAGCAAAATTGACGAAGTTGAAGTTTCGAGAAATTGGGCATGTAAAAAATTTTGAAAAATCAGGTAGAAATGTTCAATTTACTGATGAAAAAAAGTTAGATGTACGTCTAGAGATTGAGGAAGATCCGCTTAAGACAACTCGAAAGCTTGCAGCCAACAAATACCACCCTTACAAAGTTCAGTTATTTCAGGAATTAAATGAAGATGATCTTGATAGGCAAGAATTCTGTGAATTGATGATGGAGAGAATGAACACAGATTCGCAATTCATAAACAAAATAGTTTTTTCTAGTAAAGCGATGTTTCGTTTAAACAGAACTGTAGATATTGGAGCAGAGAAAATTCTCACTGGATGTGTGAGAATCACACTCAATATCCTAAAAAAGTGAACTTTTGGGCTGGTATTATTAACAATAAAATTATTGGCCATTATTTTTTCGAGGGCACAGTTAATAGTGAGGTCTATCTAGATGTTTTGATCAACTTACATTACAAAGACTTTTCCTGATGTTTATCATCCAAATGAGATAGATCGATCCATTTACTACCAACAAGAAATTAGTTAAACGAGGTTTTTTCCCAAGACGTGGAACTATCGAATGGCCGGTTAGATCCCCCGATTTGACTCCTCTCGATTACTTCTTATGGGGTTAATTAAAATCAAAAGTATATTTTAATAGACCAAACAATATTGTTGATTTAAAAGTTATAAATAACGGAAGACATTAACAAAATAACCTCTGTGGTCATACGAAATTAAAACGAATCGATAAAATAGATGTGTCAAAACATGAAGTTACCACAAAACAAATGACAGCATTTACCGATTTTATCGAAAAATGTTCTGCAGTCTTGTCCCATGTGAGGATCAAGTACCAATTTATATTACCATCAGAAACCAAAAGCATTGCAAATCTTTATAGAATGAATATGTATTATCAAGTCCACAAGAAACAATTTTTAATTTATTACTAATTTTTCTGCCAAAGAATGTATCATTTTTTTCCTATTGCAAAGTTAGAAGGCGCAAAAGAAATATAATGACAATGGTACTAACATGATAAAAGCGAAAAGAAGTAAACGCCATTGAAAGAGGCGTAAGAGCTAATAGAAAAACATAAAAGGCGTAACTGCGAAATTCATCAAAAAAACGATAAAAGTATACATGTTGTAGTCAAGAATTACCAAAAAAAAAAATATTTTGGTGAATATCCGAAATAAAATTACGTAAAAAATTTGGAAATTACGGCTTTGGCAGGTTTTTGTATCTCCTGTAATAAATCATGAGTGCCGCTTACGCTCTTTTGTCGTACTTCGTCGATATATATTTTCAATGTGTTTGATTTTAACGTGGCGTATACCAAAAAGTATACAAGAAAAGTTATTAAAAATAATATCAATCTCGAAAAAAGTCCGAATTTCATAAAATAAGATTTATTCTATTATAAAATAATGTATTCATTTCTGAAAATTTTCATTCATAGGTACTGTATATGTACTTGAAAAACCCGTGAAATATTAGTTCAGTCATTTTAGCCATTCTCAATCTGCGGAAAAATTCCTAGTAAGCCGAATTTTTGTATACACCTTTATTACGGTACTGTAATGAAAATGTGAAAAATTGACATCGATGTCGTGCCGGCTAAAAAAGTTATGAAGGTTTCGGAGTAGATCCCTGGAAAAGCGACCAGAATGGTCTCACATACGGTATTGTATACCGTACACTAAGGCGTAAACTGTATTGCTTTTCAACCCTAAAGTACCAGACCGTCGTAATATCTACGAACTTATTTATCGCAGCAGCCCACTGGTTTCAGTAGCTTCTTTGACTATTCCTGGTAAATATTACGACGGTCTGGTGTGTAGGTAACACTTGTTTTGGTTGTTTTAGTAAAAGAGTGAGTGTTTCTTTTGAATTTTGACGTGAGGAGTATAATATTCTTCTTTTCCAAATGAGCTGCAAAAAATGGTATCCATATCAAAATATGGAGATAATCGAACTCTTACAGAAATTGCAACAGAAGTCGAAAAAATAATGAATGGTAGGGATGATGATTCAATAAATGATTCTGAGGATAATAATGATTTAGAAGACAATAATATCGGATCAATACGGACATGGATGACTTTATTCAAGATGAAAATGAGGTGATTGATTCAAATAATGAAATTGTAGAGTCCAACGGTGATGAAGAGGATAATTTAAACAATGAAATTGTAGAGTTAAATGTAGATGAAGAGGATACTGCAAAAAATGAAATTATAGAGATGAAGAGGATAATATTCCACTGTATCGCTTGTCAAGAAATCTACGATAATAAAACCTGGCAAAACACAATTGGAGGGTAAAATAAGCATAGATGGTCAACAATACCACCGTCACAATCAAAAAGAAATAGCAGGGTGCAGCTAAAAATAAAATAATTGAAATTAAAAATGAAGAAATTTCGCGTGAAGCAGCCAAATACAACAACTTCAGAAACATCTAAAGAAGAAATTCTGACTCTTTTGGGTTTATTGATTCTTACAGCTGCTATGGAAAAAAATCATATGAATGCCAAGCAGTTATTTGACCGCAATCTTTCGGGAAGTGTCTACAATGAGTAGCTCTCGTTTTCGGGTTTTCTTAGATTGCTTATGGTTTGACAACAAACTTACTGGCACAGAAATATTACAATTCGATCTATTTGGGCCAGTTAGAGAAATTTGAGATACCAACATCCTACATTACAATTAACACTCCAGTAGTCGCATGTCATTTGAGAGATTCCAGAGAAACATTTGTGGGCGTGGCCAGAGCATGTTCAAACATGCGAACCCCTTCCTCCTTCTATCCTCCTTCTGGACAAGTGGTAACAAGTTACAAGGTTGAATGATCTTTGAGATCCTACGCGACTACTATTGTAAGTATTAACTAATTATGTTTCACTAGTCTTTAATTTGATAATCAGTTGGAAATGAGGTACCAGTTAGGCGACTTTTTCTCCGACGACTGGGGAGAGAATTACTAGAAGAACAGTTTCAGAAGAGAAGAAAAATACTTACTCTTCCCCCTGCAATGTCGAGCAGATTGCAGATGATACACCATGTCAAAAAGATAGAAAAAAAGGTACACCCAGTAAAGATGTGAAAATTGTGGGCAATATTTATGCTTAGGTGCACATTGTTCCTTTATTTGTGCTGAGAGATGTAGTCCGAAAAACTGATACATTTTTTTACGAAAAAAAAAATTATTGGTAATCAGTTTACAATGTAAATAAAATATGTCGACATAAAAGTCTTTATACTTTATATTAATTTTTATTTTGTCTGTGAAATGTTTTGTAAAATATTTGTATTCACCTCTCTCTTCATTATTTTATACATTCAACATGTTTGCTTATTGTTATATTTTTATATTTCTTCACAAATTTTCTATAATGTTAAAGTGGTATTGAGAGTATAATTGGACAAAATAGAAAAGGCATCTCACATGCGACTACTTATGCTCCATACAGAGGTGCGACTACTGCAGTGTTGATGAACAATTAGTATGGACTGAAACTTGTAATGACTTGTGATTCCTCGACAAAGTATATGATAAATGCAGAACCATATTTAGGAAAGAAACTGGTTTACGTCTGGTGAATTAGCGGAAGAGCTGATGAACGAGCCTTATAATTTAATTATATTAGGAACTATAAGAAAAAACAAAAGGCAGATAATGAATAAAAAAAATTATAAACTAAAGTATATTTGTTTTGTATTACACGAGTTCCAATAAAAAACTATTTATTCTTGAAGAATTGAATATTTTATTTAATATTATGGATTATGCTAACGGAAGAAACTATGTGAAAAAAACGCGCCTTGCATTCTACCTCGTGGATGGTGAGGAAACGAGTGCATCGTCATCATATAGTCACTTTCTTATCGCTCTACTTCGAAAAAGATTAATTTTACAGAAAAACGCACGAGACATTTTTTTTGAAAACAATTTCTAAAATAACCGCTATTGACCTCCGACCAATAGATCGTGAGATATTTGCGAAAAACTGATTTTCGTGACCTTATGACCTTTATAACTTTTTTAGCCAGCAAGGTATCGATGTCAATTTTTCACATCACAGCACCGTGATAAAGGTGTATACAAAAATTCGCCTCACTAGGAATTTTTCCGCAGATAAAATCTGGACTATATAAGATAAAAATAAAATCATAAAACTGAAATATTAGAATAAAACTACATATAGGGATTTGTAATCCATATAAAAAACATAAAAATATAAAGTAATAAATAAAACTCCTCAAGCAATTCGAAAATCAGTGAATTATTGATAATAAAAAAAACGAAGATTCACTAATAGATCAAACTTAATTATTTTTATTCAGTCGAATAATGAAAATCCGGTTAGTATAACGTTTTCGAGGTCGCAGAATCCATTTATCGATGTCCCCCAGATGTCAGAAATTAGTACATTTTGGTTTACCAATAAATGGATTGGTTGATTTCCGGTTCGGCTTGCTTAACTGAATTTACGAATTAAACGAAAGGATTTATTTTGGAGGGAATACTTTAAGATATAGGGGTTTGATTGGAGAGGGAGACTTAAGAAAAAGTCAAAAATATTTGTTCACGATTATTAGTATCTACTGAAAACGGTGTTGAACTTGTTAAGCAGACCGATAAACATTTTCAGGTGAGGTTAGATATTTAGCTTCAATTAGATAAGGTTAATTTTATTTTAGCCTATATAAAATATATTTTTCTATGAAATACGACGTTTTTATAAATGGAGAATGAGTATGATCTGCCAATTTACTCAACTTTAATAGATTTCTCAAAAGCTTACGACACTGTCAATAGAAACTATTTGTACATTATGAACGATGTTAATATTCCAAAGAAGCCACTCTTACGAAAATGACACTCGAACATACGAAAACGATGATAAATGCGAACCAACAAGAATGAAAGTTTCCAGATTTCCACAGGATTAGAACAGGGAGATCTGCTATTCTCTAAGTTGTTGAACACAAGGACAAAAAAACTACTGGCATACGCAGACGATGTGGTCATCCTTTCAACATCGGAAAATTAGCTTAACAAAATTTGCAGAGATAGTGAATCTACGATTTAACAAAGATAAATCGTAGTTTATGATAATGACAACACCACAAAGGAAAAGAGCAATGAGAAGTTTGTCAATACAACTGAATGAAGAAAAAGTGATGAGCTTAGAACAAGTTATATATATCTTGGGGTGGTTATTAAGGACGACGATGACGAGGAGAAAATATAGAAGCAAGGATGACCAAGGAAAGTAAACAATTGGAAGCATTGGATACTAAAAAAATCTCCAGAAAGACGATGCTACACCTGTACAAAACAATAAGACCAAAGTGAACTACGAATGCGAAACTTGGATTCTTAAGAATGCATAGAAAGAGAAGCAAGATATATGGAAAAGGAAAATACAAGAAGATACTAGGGGGTAAAAAGAAGGAAGAATTATGGCTAAAAATAAAAATTAACGAAATATAGAACTTATTTGGAGAGACGGAACTAAGCAAAATAATGAGATAATAGAATGGCTGGGTCAAATACAGAGAATGATAAATTTTAGAGCAATAAAAAAAATGATGGACATAGAACAATGAGGGAAAAACAGGATTGCCAAGTAAAGGATGGTACGTATATGAAATTCAGGACTGTAAAACGAAAGCTGAAAGTAGGAAAGAGTGAAAGGGAATCGTACAAGATTCTGAGAATTAAGAGAAACTGTCGTTTCGTGTAATTCATATTTAGTCAAAAACACCGAGTCATCAAGTCAATCAAAACTATTGTATTCGTAAAACCGAAAGTACTAATTTCCAAAATCTAAACCCCGATAAATAGATTCTGCACGAAAATGTCATATTAGCGTGTTTTTATTGTTTTTAAACGGAACTAGTACTAAGTATTACTCATGTTCTGTTTATTGAAAAAGAGGAATAAACATGGTAAAGTTGAATAATAAACATTATAATGTCTTATAGCACCATTTTATGACTAAACAAATTATTTGTCGAAATGTATTCAAAAACATTTTTTGACATAACAGCCTAGAGTGACAGTTATCAAACTGTCTAAAGTCTATTCATACATTTATTTAATGTAGGAATTTTCTCACCGAATCAAAATTAAAACACTATTTTTTCACACACTAAAACATAAATTCTTCTCATAAAACTAGCCAAAGAAACACTCTACTAGTGTAATAAAAAACAGTCTTACGGTGAAAACACATCAAAATAAAATTTTAACTCCTATTAATATAATCGTCCGATCGCCTTTCTGATTCCGTAATAAGATGGGAATTTTTTTCTGTCTGATGTTTTGATAAGTCTACTGGTTCAACCCCATAACTACATTCTGCACAAACTTCCAATAGAAAAAAAAACTGATAAAAACCAGTAAAGTTATTCGAGGCCAAATTTGATTTACATTAAAACTTAAAAGTAGTTACAGCAATAAATTGAAACAAGATTGTTAAGAAATAACCTTAAGTATCCTTATCAATCAGTAATTTAAAGAAAAAATACAACATATATTAATTCCGCTGTAAAATAACATAATAAAAACTAATATGAACAAATAATGGATTGTAAAAGTGATAAAGGCAAGCGAAAAAAATTTCCACGGAGCCGAATTAAGAACAAAATTTCACCGCGAATTTAAGAAAATCTAAAAAGTGAGAATAAATGGAAGTAAGATAGAAGTAATGGTAATTATTATAGAATTGGGGTTCCGGGCAAAAATCCCTCCAATACATTTTTCCCCACATGGAAACTATTTTTTTAAGGACAATTAGATAATTGAATGCGGGGGGACATGTTTTAGGTATAGGTATATACGTCGCTTACCGTCTGTCGTCGTCGTATCGCAGTCTCTTTATGACTCACGTGTTGCATCGATTTCTCTCTGTCCTGAATCATTATTTATCATTTATCTTAAAAACTGCATGAAAATTGTTAATGAGTGCAATGTTATTAATAATTAAAATATCCACAATTTAACAATTTTTTTTCTGAAATCAATTTTTGAAAAGTTATATAAGCATGACTCAGAACATGTAATTAAAATTAACTTTTTATCAGTTAATATCACTTTTTTTGGTTATATCATAGTAATTTATGAATTTGTACCAACAATAATAAAATATAATGGTATTTGTACATTTTTTAGAATCACAATTAAATACAAATAATAAAAGGTAAGCGAAGTACACTTGTAAGCTCGCGAACAATTAAAAACAGATATGAAACAATGTTTGTTTTCAAATCTCTATCAAGAATATTACTAACTATTGATGAAAAATATTTGTATTTTTTTTCAATATATTCTTCATAAGTCAAAAGTACTCAAATTCAAGTTTTTTCGAACCTTTAAAAATTCATATCTCTAAAAATATTAACTTTATCTTGAAAATTCATAGGATCGGTTGAAAAATAACAATATTGTTTAAACAATATGGCACGGGTTTGCCCCATGGCAATATGCATTTATTCGATCAGAAGGGCAATTTGAAGAGGATCGCATAAACAAATGGAGGTGCGCCTATTCCTCCTGGACCATCATTCTATAACACCTTTTTAGTTTCGGATTGTATTGAATGGTCTAGGCAATTATAACAAATAATGTTCATTATTTTTAACGACATATTGAACTCAAATATCTTCAAACCAGTAGTTTTAGCGCAAAAAATATCAAATATTTCCCATATATTACAAACAAAAATCATGAAATGCAAAAAAATCGGTTATTCTCATGAAAAATAAAAAAGTGCGATGCGGACTGATTTTCTACACCAAAATAAATCTTTTAATTCTGTTTAAATCACCCTACTCTACATTTCATCTACTTACAGATAAATGAAATATTCTATCAGTACGAACACTACTAACCTTTCATCATAGAAACTGGCATAATATAGCTACCGGGTACGATCACAGCTGTATTTGGCATTTTCAAAGCTTCACCAACACTGGAATCGGCAATAATGAGATTTCTAGATTGGTTAGAACAGGTACCACCTTCTGCAAATATAACGGGTCTAGTGTTGGATGGACTTGCATTGTCGGTGGATTCAGTGGTTGTAACTGACGCTGAAGCTTGAGATTGTTCATCATCTGTTACTGATAACTGAACAATACCTCCTCCTGAACTGTCTTCGCTGCCAATTGTTAAATCATCAGTATCCATTTCTAGGGTACTGCTCGACTGTCCTGTTTTTTTAACACCAGATGAATTCTTTTTCCTTTTGGCGTTTTGACTAGGATTCGTTGGTGGATTAGATCTTCTTCGCGGTGCTGGTTTGTTATTCAAATCAGGAGAGTTTCTCAATTGTTCTGCATATTCTGCCAGAATATCAAATATCCTTTGAGTAGTATGTTCGTCTTCTTGTGGTTTCTGTTGCGGTTTTGGGAGCGGTGAAGACTTTGTAGTGGTAGTAGTAGTATTGTTGGAAGTCGTTTTCAAAGTTTTTCCTTTTGAGTTTTTAGTGGCAATCTTTGGAAGAGTCGGAGTTGAAGCAGGCGTCACACAAGGACTTGAGCTACCTTGGGAAGTTACGCTTAAAGCTGGTGATGCAGCAGGTTGTAAATTATTATATGAACTAACAACAACAACTGGAGATAACTGAGTGTATTTCTGCAATTGATTAACGTACGTTACACTTATTCTCTGTGGCGTTGCTTCTGGATTATCTCCCGAATTGGTACTAGTTTCAGATGTACTAGTGTTACTTCTCTCCTTTATCTGTTTATAAACCATATCAAATTCTCTCAGTTGTTCTAGAGTAGTTGAGCTTAGATTTGGTTGAGGACTGGCCCTAACAACGTTAGAAGGTAATTGTAACTGAACTGGCTTTACAATTCTAGCACCTTGTACGAGTGTAGGTCGAGTAACAGCACCTTTGACCTCTTCGCAGTTAACCTGGATCTCTCCATCGGCATTTTTTGGTCGCCCTTGTAGTGCAGCAGCTAATAGCGCACTCATTTTGCTATGTATAACGCTATCTTTAACAAGACTTATTTGTTCAGGATTAGAAGTAGCAATTCGAAAAACTTGTCGAGTAGTTCCTCCAGGAGGTATTAGACTTATAGTCTGGCCTACGGGTACCTGTCTGCTGTATATAACACTACCTTGGATCGGTTGAACATTCACCGGAACAGTTTTAGTTGTTGTTGTGGTTGTTGTTGTTGTAGTTTTCTTACTATCAGTACTTCCATTATTCGACACTTCTGTTGTAGTTGGCGAATCTGCTGTTTCTGTATTATTTTGGTAGACAGTTTTTCCGAATGCTTGCTGAAATTTCGGTAAAGCTGATTTGCAAATAAACTGGAGAATTGTACCACTTTGTCCGGTTGTTACAGTATTTGTATTCTTGACAACGGAGTTTGTGGATTTTATTGTGCTATTTAATATTGTCGGTTCCGTGGTAACCGCAACTTTCGCCTATAAAAAATAAGGTTGAAGTACAGTATGTGTTGATATTTTGATTATTCTCACAGCAAAGGTAGAATCAAAATTGTAACAAATAATTGACACACAGTTATTAAACTATATCGAAAAGGCGAAACAATGACAAAAATAAATATGGTTGATTGAACTTCCGCTCCCGGTCAAAAGTTTTTGCCCACCCCATAATCCATTTATTAAATTTTGAAAATAATATAGGTACTTCAACAAATTTATCTTTCACAATGTCAAGTGAAAAGTCTTATAAACCAAAAATAATAGCATCCGTTATTAAATAATAGTTTCCGTTATTTTTTTTACTTTATACGAGAGTATATTTATATTTTATCGGTGAGTGCGACACTAGAAACTTTGGTTTTGTTTTTTATTTCGTTCATTATTCTTCAACTGCGAATTATTTCTTTAGTGTTTATGATTGTAACTCAATCCTAGTAAGCCCTACGAGACGCAAGTTTGTATACGAATTCTCTTCGTTCCCGCAAATTCAGACTTGTAAGTTTCGAAAAAAATGAAATCAAGGAACTATCGGTTGAAACTGGTGCATTAATCGAAAGTCTTCATAGTCCAAGCAAAAGTAACCTAACCATTGCCACCGAATTAAAAATACCTACAACGTGAAAAAATATGCATCCACCAGGAGCGTTGGCTATAGAACTATAGAACCCCTAATGATAAACGTATTTTATTGACCAATAAACGTGATCGACCTGTTTTAATACGCCCAAATAAAATTAAGAGAATGCAGCACACTAAAGAACATAAAAATTGGTCCTATTAAGAGTGGAAGAGAGATTTATGGATTGATGAATCACAGTTTGAGGTTTTGGGATCTAAGAAAACAGTGATTGAACGCAGGTCTAAGGAAGAATGGATGTTAGATCCATGTGTAATCCCGATTGTAAAGCACGGCGGAGGCTCGGTGATGATGGGTGTGTATGGTGACTGGAAAACTGGTAAAATATGAAGGTTTTTTGAAGAAAAAAGGAATACCGAATATAACCCCTCCCCTTTTATCGCCGAAATTGAAATCATTCTAGTATCTCGAATATACCCCCCGTATATACGGTATTGTACGCGCGCCGGTAATGTAACTTTCACTGTTTCATTCGTACAAAAAAACGGGTTTGAAGAGGCGTTGACCTTCGACCAAGGTCAGCGCCGTCCGCGTGATTGTTTTCGAATCTTGGGAGAGAGAGACTAGAATAAATGAATCACTAGTCACTTAGAGTAAAACTTATTTGTTTTTAAAAAAATATTTATTATAATTTTCATCACACCTCATATAAAATGTGAATTTGCAAACTTTATTCACACATGACAATGAAAATATGGACGTTATTTGTGTAAATTACGTGTAGTACTTGAAATTGAACAAACACATACTTAACAATAAAATATAACATTTATTTTAAAAGCTTCTGTTTCATAGTTTTCAAACACAACTTAATGAAATGAAAATAAAAAAAATACAACTCTTGAAGAGGTACATTTATTAGCAAAAAAAATTATACAAGTCACAGGTAGGTGGACACACACATACAATTGGGTAAGAAAATAAAAAAAAAACAATTTACTATGCTGTTAAATTTTATATATACACAATTACATTTTCTATACTTATTAAGCATAAAACAATGTACAGAAAAAATTAACTTACGAATAAATTTGCGACATAAATAACCGTACTAATATACATTCTGTCTTATGACGGACAGTTCCGTAATTTATATAAATAATGATATAAACTATTCTAATTATTGTAAAAACCAAATAAATCTAGCACAGACCAATATTTAAACAAATTGCAGTTGACGAAAAATACATTTTTGTAATTTAATAACTGAGTAGAATTATCGTGATCAAGTCTGTTTTCATCTCCAACAGAGGTGTCAAATTTTGGTCAACGTTTACGTAACAAGCACACAATCGGTTTTCTTGATTTTTTCTTATTTACCCAATTTTTCATCATTTTCTTAGTAGTTTCTATAAAGTTACTGTTTATTTTCCAAGTTTATTTTGTTATTTACAATTGATTATATTTTCACAGAGTAGTTTTGGAAATTTCTACTCTTAGTTGTAAAATTCAAATTATTCAATTTTTGTTCTTTTGATTCAAAAGAAATTAAACGACCCCCCCCCCCGGAATTGTTTAAATCACGCTACAAATGTCTCATGTACTTCTGGAAAGTAGTATAATTTTTTATGAATGGGTCATTGCTGTCTCGTTCAAGACTTCTGTCGCCATCAGATATTTTAGACCCTCCATGTTATGCATCATGGTTCCATGTTATTTCAAACAGTGACTCAATCATTGGTGGATTGTATATCCACCACCACTTCTGATTTTTTTCTCTATTTCTATTTAGATCTTTCTTTTCCTTCGGGAGTTTCAAATAAAGTCAGTGTCAATTTTCTTCAAATTTTTGTCAGGTCGAGGGCAATCCCACTTGAGTTATTTATAAAAACAGGAAGGATTTCTTTTGATATTATAAAGATACCTACCAAATTCTATATACGTAAACTTATAGATATTCAACTTTTCACTTTCTCCTATTTGTACGAGGATGATCTCAGAAGTACCTGCAATGGTGGTAGTTGCTTGAAAAATACCACTGTATTAGAATATTAGTACACATTCTATACAGCATATGTTTCAAGTTTGAAGACGTCGCGTTGCTGGCAGCCATCAATAGGAAACGTTTTCAGTGAATTTATAAACATGGAAAAATTGGTTATCGTTATGTGATACAATACTTTTATTTAAAAGGCATTAGCACAACCAATATAAAAGCTGAACTAGAGTCTACTCTGGGTGGGACTGCTCCTTCGTTATCAACAGTAAAATATTGGGTAGCAGAGTTTAAACGAGGCCGTACGACCTGCGAAGACCAGCATCGCAATGGTCGACCAAATGAAATGACTCCAGAAATGTTAAAAAAAAATCCACAAAGCCTTACTGGATGATCGTCGATTGAAAGTGTGCGAGCTAGTAGACATAGTAGGCATTTCCAAAAGTGAGGTACATCGCATATTAACTGAAAATTTGGACATAAGAAGGCTGTGTGCAAGACAAGTGCCGTTTTATAAACATGGATAAAACGTGGATCCATCACTTCACACCCTAAACAAAAAACAATCAAAACAATGGAATGAAAAGGGAGAACCGGCTCCAAAGAAGGCAAAAACCGTTCCATCTGCAGGCAAGATCATGGCGTCGGTTTTTTGGGATGCATGTGGGGTAATTTTCATTGACTATCTTGAGAAAAAACTATCAACGGCGAGTATTATCCGAACTTATTGCAACGTTTGAGCGAAGTAATCAAGCAAAAACGGCCGCATTTGGCTACGAATAAAGTGTTAAACTAGCTCACACATCCGTTATTGCAATGGCCTAAATTAATGAATTAAAGTTTAAATTGCTATCTAATCACCAGATTTAACCTCATCGGATCATTTTCTGTTCCGAGACATGTAGAGGTGATGTCGGCAGTTAATGGCTACTTTGAGGAGCTTGACGATTCTTATTATAAAAAGTGTATCGAACTTTTTGAACATCGATGGGAAAAGTGTATAGAGCTAAGAGAAGATTACGTTGAAAAATAAATATATTTTTTTGCAAAATTGTTGTGTTTTCTTTGTTGAGCCAGGTACTTCTGGGACGATCCTCGCATTAACAATTTCCAACTTTTTTTATGGGTACATGCTTAGCAAATGCTGTTGCATTATAAGAATAGTACTTCTGAATATGTGTGAGGTCAACAAATTGGATTTGATATTTTTTCATCAAACTGCATATATTTAAATGTATGTAATATATAATAACTACAAATATTACAACTTCAAAAACAATCCTGAAAAATTTAATTTTGTGTCTGTGTGAAACAGTAAATTATTCTAAAAAAGTCACGTTTTACGTTGAAATTCACACATATTTTTAATAATAAAATAATTTAACACTAGAATGCTAACCATTAAGAAATATTAAATAAGTTTTCATCAAGACCGTCATCTTATGTCCAATTGCATTGAGATACCACTTAAATTTGTTCTGAACCTAAAAAAACATTTTAACGCTGTATTTTAGAGTGAGATACAAAAAAATTAGCATACTTCTGTTATTAAAAGTTGTCCAAATAAAATTATAAAAAATGTTTCATATTTTTAGCAACATTTGTTTATGAATTCGGGTTTCCTTTGCTGTAAATATTATATCCAATGAATTGAATTAGATCAAATTGACAACAGAAAATGAGAAAAAAACGTTATTTTCAATTTTTTTGTACAGTCGCGTAGTTTGAAGAGATCGCAGTGGGCGCTCGCCCACGACCATGCTCTCAGGAGGTCTTCGCCAGTTGAAATCATTAAAAACTACTTAAGAAACAATATGAAGCAGTAACGTCTGGTTTAGCAATACTCCGAATCGAAGCATTTAACCTTGCTAGAAAGAAAACGTCGAGGAACATCATTTTGGCAAAAAAAATTACCAAAGATAGAAAATAAACCCCCTTTTTCAAATTTATATGCTTATGATCTTGGTAACAAAAAAAGGACCTCACTTTGCTAACGTCTAAATTAATATACGCTACGCCATTGCTTTTCCACTGACTAAATTTACGTTTAGATCATTATTGTGACCCTTATTAGATCTGTCTTTGGTATATTCAGACACAAAGTTCTTATTCTGTCATATTCCAGCAACAGCGAAGCATTCTAAAACTAGGTGAAGTAGAGTTTCTTTCCTGTAGAAACTACTCCGTGAGTTTCTGTTAGACCTAATATTACCAAGTGATACCTGAGGCAGTAGTACCAGGAAAGTATAGCTTGATTTTTTCAAATCCAAAGTATTTGTCAAATATTCCCGAAATGGCGAAGCATTCTAAAACTATGTGAACTGGAGTTTCTTCTCTGCAGAATCTACTCTGCTAGACTCAATATCATCAAGTGATTCCTTTGAGAAAACTAGGGAGGTGGAGCTTGATTTCAAAAAAGGAAATTGTGTCATTAGTTAGTTCTTATCCCTCTATACCAACTAAATATGCGTGTTTAGATCATCCAGATTGTGTAAATTCAATTTATAAAATAAGAAAATATGTCCTTATAGCTCAAAATACGAACGGTTAAACCCTTCATAGGACCTGAACCTTTTTTGTGGAATCGGGTACAGGACAATAGAAAAAAAAAACACAAAATAAGGTAGATAGGGAAAAAAACTAATCACTGTAACAATCTACAGGGTTTGAACAGGCAAAGATACTCATGGGAAACGATAATTAGGGAAGATATTTTGAATGTATCCACCTAGACAATGGACACCTGAACATTCTAAGTTTAGTATAGAGACGAAGCCTCTATTCCAGACCATTATACCAGGGAGCATATGGAATATAAGATGAAGATCTTTGGCAGTTAATCTGTAAACATAAAGTTTCTTCAGTACCACAGCAAAGGACACAATAAATCCTTTGGGTCACAGTGTACATGGCACCATATATCACAACATACATCATTACATGTCCTTATAGCTATGTCTTCAGATGCCAGGTATGATTATATTTTAACGAGAACTACAGAAGAATAAAAAGCAACAAGAAGATATTTTAGGCACGGTAGTATATTCCAATAAAGCGGTGCCACTTTCTTCAAAAGCAGCCAAATTTTTCTATTTCTGCAATTTTTATAATTTGTTCCATCCTTAGCATAAGACCACATTTTGGAAAACGTATAAACGTCATCTAAATTTTTTTATAAAAGCATTTCTGTGTGTGAAGGAAGTTTTTTATCAATTATACTGAGAATACAGTGTAAAGAAAGATTCTTTAGATTTAATAAAAGATCAGATGATCAAAAAACGATTGAGCTTATATTTAAAGGGTGTCCTCTTTCGTTAACAATGTTGCAAAAATAGTACAAAATATCTATCAATTTGATTGATACAAAATACTTTAATCATATATCGTAGTGATCATATTATCCCAAAATTAACAGAAGTAGATAATTTTCTGGTAATTCTCTCTTTATTAGCCATGAGTGGATTAGTGACCTATGACTGGGGTTAATTATTTCATTAGTAAAGCATTCGTTAAGCGTTAGCTGATTTACATATTTACATATTCATAATACAGAAACCGAAACTGGTTTTTCAAGTTCTTATATTACTAAAACACAATATAAAATTATTTCAAATAATTGGGACAGCACTGCAAACTTGGTATTGTCAAACATATTTTCTACGTGATTATCGGTACGTTACTGAGTAGGATATACCAAGACAATGAGGAAATATATCAGCTAGTCACCTTAAAAGACCTATACCACCACCAATCTAAATACTTTTGGGATTGTAGATGAAGGAAACTGAAGCATGAAAAAATTTACCTCCACTACCAAAAAGAATGATCAATAAAACTGAGATTATGTGATATATTTTGTTTAGATATAGCAGGACTAGGAAGTTTTAAAATAAAACTGACATATAGTGACACTAGAAATTTAGATTTTTCTAATAAAACCAGTTAATTTTTAATTTCTACAACGGAATTCATTCTGATAAATTTTCTGCTCATTTTTTTTCCTGTACTATTTGTAGTAGCTTCATTTTATGTTTTTCATTTTAATTGCGGATTCGATCGGTTGCTCAGATATGTGAATGTTCCATAAATTCGTTTGTGATTTGAATATTTTAAATTACGTCAGCTGCATCGAGCTCATTTTTCAAATTACCCTCACTTATAATTCACCCTCTGTTCACATGTGCATATGTTCACATTAAGAGACTTTCAGGTTCTAAGATAACACGACTTTTTCAGTTGATTGTGCAAAAGAAACTACTTTTCTTTATTTACAGTTTGTGATAATTGTGGTATAGAAAATACCCATTTCGTTTTTTCCCAAATTCTATTACATTCAAAAAGACTGCACGATCATAGTGCATTTTGTTATTTTCAATTCAGTTAAGGTTCGAGACGTAGAATTTGAACTAGACATCTCACGTTCACTGTGAAGCCCTGTTTGTTCAGCATTGAGATAAGCCATGAGCTCTGCATATTGATTGTAATTATAGTAAAAAATGTTTTAGAAGGTAAGCAATTTTTAATTATGCAGTGAATCAAATATATTGAACATATTGTTTTTATTTCTACATTTTACTTTTGTATGGAAAGAGGTCGGATCTGGCGAAAAACCAAAATACCACGTCCATAGTATAAGATGTAGAAGTACAAATGCAAAGCATATCGAATATTCTGATTTTGATTTTGTGCTTCAATTGCACACGACCTAACCCGACCAATAACTGAGCAACCAAAAAAAAAGTATCACAAGAAAGTAGAAATTCCGATAAGGGGTTTTACCTACCTACACCGAAACAAAGAAATCGCCATCTTATTACTACAGAAGATTTTAAGACTTAAATTGATCAAAGAAAAATAAAGCAGAGTTTTTATATCCTCGCTTAACACTGGAATTTGCTTGATGATCTTGAATATCATTGATAAGCGGACTAGGCATGAAAAATTCTCAACATTTTTCATAAAGAGCATGGACTTTGTTTTAGCAATGACATAAAAGGTATGTTCATAGAAATTGTGATACCTATCTCTTCCAATCGCTCAATCAGTATACCTTAACGAAAATTATGACAGTGTTAAAATCTTGCTTGAATCTGTAAAGTATCGCGAGATAACTGGCAACTGATTGGAGAATTTAAACTGGTGGGATTTTTAATAAGACTATAAAGCGGATATATAAAGTATCCGTGTTAACTGTGCTTATGGAATAGAAGAATAGCAACGCAGCTCTATATTCAACGCTCATGGTTTGTAGGAATAGAACTTTGTGTCGGAAAACAAAACTTCAAATTTGAGTCGACTGTTGAAGCGGAAAAGTGGTAATATCACCTCTGTACATTAAGTTAGGGCTGATAAAAATTTGTCGAAAAACTGGATGAAGCTTAGATGCATGAAATTTTTTCTGAAATTATCCGAAGCGAAATTTGAAGCTGGGGTTTTTGTTGGTCTGCAAATTAGACAGATTTTCGCCGATAAAAAATTTCCAACGGTTTCAAATCGTACAGAACAGCGAGTTAAGAGTTTTAAAGCAGTAGTTTGAGTTTTAGGCCACAGACTACAGAATGTCATTGAAATAATATATGTTGCATGTCCATGAAGATTTTAAAAACAATCTGGAAGAGTAAGAAGAATGTTTTCATTAGGACATTATGTGCTTCAACAACGTTAACTATGCCAATACAATAGAAACCAGTAGGAGGACAATATTTAGAGTTTATATAAATAATTACGAACATATGAGAGAAAGTGAACGCGTGCACTTAAATTATTTTCCGCTTTTTTGTAAGTTATTTTGATAAGAAAATAATTTATTTGGATAGTTTCATCTTTAACTACCACAGATTTTGAAAAACAACTTTTTTATGTAAAATATTTTCTTTTCGTCTAATTTCTATCTGATACATCGGAATTTTATGTTTCAGAGGCAAAATCAAATGTTTTGTTTATACCTTCTCCATAAAATATACACCAACCGATGAAAGAGTTGTGAAATTTGCAGTGCTTTCCCTTCATCTTCCAAAAAAACTAATATATACAGGGTGATTGATAAGTTATACTCAATGGCCTCCTTCGTCCTTTAGGTATAAATTTGAAAATTTATATTATAGCCCTCATTAGTCTTCACATTTTGAAATTATTTACAATCTTGTTATGTTATATTGTGGAACTGTGGCGATCAAACACCAAATTGTACTTTTTCTATATGTATACCAGAACACTCTGCCATATCAAAGTTACATTTTTTAAATGAAATACCCTATTTTTTATTGCATAAGTGGAATCAGCTTGACTTTTCCGTTACAATAATATAGTGTTGTAATGTTCTACGGGGTATTTAAAGAGTTAAATTTTCCATAAAAATCGTAACAAGCTCAATACCCTGTACAATGTCAAATAAATTCAAGAATGAAGATCTGTTGCGTCCAAAGCATTCGAATAGTTAAAATTCTGGAAAATTATTTATTTCGTTAATATTCATTGAATCTGATACAGTATGAATCAAAATAGGAATACATTATTTTTAAAAATGGATCATCCTATACCTAAAATTATTAGTTCTTGAGATGTTTTGATTTTTCTGTGGAAAACAATGATTATGTATCATTATTTAATAATTTAATTTATTAATTGTGAGTTGGCTCTGATTTATTCGTCAAAAACTAATATTTGACAATGACCTAACATGACAATAAGTATATCATTGTATTTTAATCAAGTTTGGTTTAATTTTTCGTGTTTTAAAGAATTTGAGCTAGGGCACTAGTGATGAAATGATTGATATAATCTGGATATTGCGAGATTCGGTAGAAATACTTCTACTTTATCAGCAAAAGTATACCATGAACATTTCCCTGGAAGGCGGCCATCTACAAAGCTTACAAAGCAAACTCGGAGAGAATAATTGAGTAGTTTAATAGCACGGGTTCAGTTCTTTATGAAAAACATATATGATTAAAAAATTCTTTGATAGAATAAATGTTTTGCTGGCAGTTACCAAAAACTCACACACAAGTGTGAAAAATATTTCCAGCGAACAAGTATTGAACTACTACGGTGTGCAAATAGTTCTTAACATAAACAAAATGCACCCTTGCCACATTTACTTAGCTGAAGTTGATTTTGAAAAAAAAAATTAGAATTTTTTATGCGGGCTTTATGAAAAGTTAATTAAAAGAGAGACTTTTCGGACTATGTTCTATTTGGAGATGAAGCCACGCTCAATAAAAATGATTGTGTTAACTAGCAAAACTTCCACTATTATTCATCAACTAATCCATATCACATCGTCAAACTAGAGGGTCGTAAAATGTGTGGGGAAGTAATTTTGGTAAATATGTACTAGTACCATATTTTTCTGGAAAACATTGAATGTTGAGAAGGATTCTTATCAATCAATAACCTCTTTTATTAGAAGAAGTCCCATTTCGTGCACGTTCAAAGAAAGTGGTTTTTGCATGATGGTGCACCTGCTTAATTAATGGTGATCTGAATGAACTATTTTCTGAAAGATGGATGGGAAGAAATGGTCCAGTACCACCAAGCTCACCAGATTCCAATGATATGGACGACTCACTCCAACAAGAGATAAAATGATGGAGAAAATACATGATGAATTTTGGATTGTTTCTATAGAAATTCTTCGGAATGTGAATAACTCTTCCAATTATTGTTTTCAAGTATGCATTGATGTGTAGTTGGAGGTCATTTCGAACACATATTGTGATAATCAAGACGTGTACATATTCTGTAGTAAATAAGACAGTTTTTTTACTATTTCGTTCTTATATTTTTTCTTTGTATTTGCAATTCAACCTCTATAGTACCAAAAAGCAATGATAAGAAAAATCAAAATATCTCAAGAATTTATAATTTTAGGTATAGAGAAGAATAATTGTTAAAAAAGTATGTTGGTAGTAATTTTCGATACTCACATAAAATACAAGATGACTCATTTGAAAAAATCGAGAAAATAACGTATTATCAAATTCAATGAATATTATCGAAATAAATAAGTTTCCTGAATTTTGACTATTTTCAATCTCTCTTACATTGTATAGGGTATGAAGATTCTTATGGAAAATTGGTGATAACTCTAGGATTTTAATGGGGAAGTCAAGCTGATTCCAAATATACAATAAAATATAGGGTATTCCATTTAAAAAAATGTCATTTTGATGCGACAGAGCATTTTGGAACACCCTGTAAGATTGTGATTAACTCTAAAAGGTGAAGACTGCTAATGGTTATATTCCCTCAAATTTTCAATTTGATATCTCAAAGGACAAAGGAGGCACTGAACTCTATCACACCCTGTATAGTAAAAATAATTAATGCCAATCCTTTTTTAATAATCGAATTTATTGAATAACTACCTCTTTGTATGTTCAAAAACTTATGAATGAAAGAACATACTAAAGAGTTAAATTGTTAAATATGGGTGAACAAATGGAAATCAAAGAAATTAATGAAAAAACTATAAAATTTGATATTTTTTATATCGAAAATATTAATGGTGATTATATCAAAAGCCACGTGAAACAATCAACGTTCAAAGCAATGTAAGAGGCGTTATATCTTGTTCAAAATCATGCGCGGATAAAATCGGATTTCTACAAAATCTCGCAATTTGAACTTTATCGGTTTGGTGCGATTTTTATTGCATTATTTTTGGTTCAACAGTCAACCAAATAAACCAGCCAGATAAACTGATCTACGAGAGTGGTCCCAAAAGTATCTGACCCAACAAAAAAAATTATAAAAATTTTGGAAAAACAAATATTTATTTTTTAAAGTAATCTCCTTTTAGCTCCATACAATTTTCCCAGCGATGTTCGATAAGTTCGATACCCTTTTTATAATAAAAATCGTCAAGCTCCTCAAAGTAGCCATTAACTGCCGACATCACTTCTACATTGTTGGAAAATCTTTGACCAACGAGCTATTTTTTCAAGTCTCGAAACAGAAAATGATCCGATGAGGCTAAATCTGGCGATTAGATAGCTCAAGCTTTAATTCATTAATTTAGGCCATTGCAATAACGGATGTGTGAGCTGGTATATGGTTTTGATGAAACAACACTTTCTTCTTAGCCACATGCGGCCTTTTTTGCTGGATTTCTTCGCTCAAACGTTGATTTTTACTTTTTCAAGATAGTCAAGACACCATATCCTTGCCCACAGATGGAACGGTCTTTGCCTTCTTTGGAGCCGGTTCTCCATTTTCAGTCCATTATTTTAATTGTCCTTTGTTTAGGGTGTGAAGTGATGGACCCATGTTATATCCATGTTTACGAAACTGCGCATAAATTCGGCTTTATTTCTGTGAAATATTGCCAAATACTCGAAGGAAACATCTTCATGACGCTGATTTTATTCCATTGTGAGCAAATGCGGCACCCACCTTGCGCACAGTTTTCTTTTGTCCAAATTTTCAGCTAGTATGCGATGTATCGTACTTTTTGAAATGCCTACTATGTCTACTAGCTCGCGCAACTTAAATCGACGATCATCCAGTAACGTTTTGTAGATTTTCTTCAAAATTTCTGGAGTCGTCACGTCATTTGGTCGACCACTGCGATGCTGGTCTTCGCAAGTCATACTGCAACATTTAACCTCTGCTACCCAATATTTTACTGTTGATAACAAAGGAGCAGTCTCACCCAGAGTAGACTCTAGTTTAGCTTTTATATTGATTGTGCTAATGCCTTTCAAATAACATAACGATGACCAATTTTTGCCATGTTTATAAATTCACTGAAAACCTTCACTATTGATGGCTGCCAAACAAATACTAAACAACGTGGCATCTTCAAACTTGAAGCATATGCTGTATAGATTGTAGATTGTATAGATTTACCACAGAACTTCTGTGGTAAATCAAACCTTCATATTGATTCTTGATTTTTGTTGCTGATATTTATTTACTCTTACTTTAAGAGGATACACACAGAAGAGATAATTGAGTAGTGGCAGTCATGATGGCAAGAGCCTTGAATAATGTCACACGTCGTAGAAGACTCATCACATCTTGATCTACCAAGAGATTGCAAGCAATTCCTTGCATGTTATCTTGCTCCATTAACCTTTATGCAGCCATTTTTTATGATTATCATTAACTAATTTTGATTTGGTTTGAAATACTTTTGGTTGTTTAAATTGTAGTAAATAGAAATGGTCCCAAACCGATAAAGTTGCAAGTGAGAAATTTCGCGGGTATCGAACAGCTGAACCGTTATCTGCGCATACTTATGGTAAAAACATATTATGTGCATTCTATTGCACGTTGCTTGCTCCACGACAAGCGATCTCCAAGTATTAGCTCAGTAAATTTCAATCGCATTCATAATATTTTAAATACAAAGGCTAAATGAAATATTAGCCCCTTATAAATATAGTTTACATGTATTTATACCTCACCAATATCTACGATTACATATACTAGGTAATACCCCTAATCCAAATCTAAAGAATGTGAAATAAAGCGTGAAATAATTTTATGGAAGTCACGACAAGAAAAAATAATGTAGAGCATTCACTTTTTATTGATATCATGCTCATAAGTTATTATTTTAAAAATGCATGAACTGCGAGGTTAAAATTTTTTATATCGAACAATTAAATGGTGAAAAACAAATTTTAATAAAACTTTGCATGCATTTTTAATTAGTTCGTTATTTTAGATAAGCATTTCATAACTTTTAAAAATATGGGTACTAAAAACCAGGCAATTATGAAATAATGCACATACTCTCAGTAGAAGATAAGTTAGTATTTAAAAATATTATGATTCAAAAAATTACATAATCTACTCTAAGAAGTACGTAATTGTTTCTTATACTGAACTTGTGAAATTTCAATGAATATGTCGTAAGTAATTTCAATAATATCCATAAATATTTTTGGATATAATGAAAAAAATAATGCAGACTTGGTAACTTTTACTTCAATAAAAAGTGAATACCGATATAATCATTAATAACCATTATACAAGGCGAAGCTCCACATGTCATATACTACTAGTCAAAAGTTTTTGCCCACCCCATAAAACATTCATTAAGGTCGAAACGGTGTATTACAAACCAAAAAAAAATAGTGTGAATTATTTCTTTGGTGTTTATGATTGTATTTTAGACTCAGTTAAATTTGTGAAACGCAAGGACGTACTGCGATTTATACTTTTTGAACCAAGACATCTTTTTGTGAACTTCATATACGAATTGTTTTTGTTCTTGCAAATTCAGACTGAGTTTTGAAATGAGTAAAACCAAGAAACTATGAGTTGAAACTCGTGCATTAATTGCAAAAGAAACTGTACCATTTCCGACGAATTAAAAATAACTCGTGGACTACAACGTTAAAAAAATATGCATCCACCAGGAAGCTTTGGAGATAGAAAAGGTTCAGGAAGCAAACCGCTGAAGATAAACGTATTGTATTATCAGTGAACGTGATCGACGAGTCACGGGCTCAGAGATAGCAACTCAAATTAATAAATCTAGAGATCTGTCTTTGAGTACTTCCACATTGAAAAGGAGATTGACAGAAGCAAGTTTGTTTAGAAAGGTGGCAGGAAAGAGACCTTTGGAATATCCTGAAAGACAACCAAATAGACAACGTTTATTTGTCGAAATTTTTACATAAAATGCCAAAATTATGCACAAAAAACAAAATTGGGCTACATCGATAAATCAAAAATTTGAATATTAAACAATTACAGATTGTAGTTTTATTACATTCATATTCTTATCTATATACGTTCATTGGAATATCAAAATCGGTCGTATTGTTTTTGTTAGTTGTTTATCACGCAAACTATAGGGTGGGCAAAAACTTTTGATCAGTGGTGTGTATAATGTTCACGTTTTACCAGAACAAAAACAAGTTGAGATAAATTAGAGAAAAATACAAATCCAAAGTTTTTGGAGTATGTGATGCCATGACCTATATGTACACTACCTTCGAAAAGTTTGGAATAATTTGAGGAAATGGACAAAAAAAATTATCTAATTTGTAAGTTTAAATCGTCAACACTCTATATGAGCATTCTGTGGAAATATAACTAAGTTTTCTAGTAAAGGAAATAAAATACGGGGGAAATGAAAATAGAAAATAATATCGTACATCAAAATCCAGTACATAAATATACAGTATACGAAGAACATCCACCAGATATCTACTTTAGATGAAATAAGATCTTGCGAAGTGGTCAATAAAAAGACCCTCAATCGTAGAAATGTAAACTTGGTTGTCTTCTGAGGATAAACAGAAAACTAAACTACATTTTGTACAACCCAATGTACTGAGAGACGGCGAGGAAACTTTGAATAAAATATCTTTAAAACCAACTTATGATAAACTTTATTGAGTTTTTCTACGCACTTAAGATTTGAGTCAGGTATAAAATTAGATTATTTTCGAAAGTGAAATACCCAGAATATGGAAATAGCGATAGAAGAAAAAAAATCATTTAGATGCATTGTTTTGATTTAGTTGAGGTTACCTTGTGGATTCCAAACTTTTGGATGATAGTGTAAGCTCTTATAATACGCCAACACCCTCCGTTCTTACTCCAGGAGGCCAATTTTTACAACAATTCTACTGTTAAGATTGTCTTGTTAGTTGCAATCGTTTAAACGTGGCATCTATAAAGTCGCTGATGTGTGTTTGCAGCAGCAGTCAATGTTTATTTACTATTTTCAGCAACACCGCAGTGGATGATAAAATTATCATAAATAGCTATGCTGCACTCAAAAGTGACCGCCATTTTGCAAAACTTCTGTTTTAATACCTCATATAGGTAAGGAGAAATCATAACTCTTTGGTACACTAGAATAATGTCAGTATTCCTAATAATTCGATCACCCACTGTATTTAGTAGCTAGAACGATAAAAATCGTTGGTTCCATATTATTTACTTTGATCTAAACGATTGACTGTCCAATTTTTCTTATAAAATCTGATTCATTACCAGAACTAACCAACAAAAAGATATGTTGTTCTTGTATTTATTGTCTTCATCCTCTCCAAATAGAAAAATGCAAAAATCCTCCGTTTTCCATGTTATGTAGAAGCACTAGTGTTTTTTAAGCGAGTTTTTATAAAAACACTTCTAAAGCGGAAGTATTAAGATGCAGATTTGTGATTTAAAGCATCCTTTCACCACATTACCAGAACTAAACGCGTTTATGACATGTTTGTATGAATCAATTTTTCATTACTACACAGTTAATACAAATAATTAATGTTTATAATTCAATTTGTGTTTTTAAATGGGGAAATAATCATTTTTTTGTAAGATATGTGAAATGGAATTTAAATTTCGATCTAGTACTTGTATAAAACCATATAGTATTAGAGCATGATGAATACCAAGTAGAATACACTATGTAGACACTATTTATCTCAATAGCATTTTAAATATTTTTTACAAAATAAAATAGAAGTTTTGTCCAAATTAGTATAACAAAATTTTGCAAACTCATATTTTAAAAAAATTTACAATTTTGACATCAATGTGTGCTCAAAGATTTTGTGCCTACATTGTATATATCAGTTAATAGGAAGGATGAACAAATTGAATTAGATGGTGTGTAATTGATTAGTATTATAGAGTAGAGTTTAAATATGCACAAAAAGTTTCTCAAGATCTTCCAACGTGTTGGATTTACTATTTTATACATTATAAATCACACACCCTTTATAATTATTATAATTGGCCGCTTAAAAAAAAATTTTAATAGAGTGAAATGTCTGTTTATTAATATATTTATATAAAAAATTCAGTGGGATGCACATTTTTGAATTTATATGAAAATTATAGTTTTTCTTTCTTATTGTTAACCATTTCAATCATTTCATCACTAAACATGTCAATTATATGAGGATGGTCCCAGAAGTACCCGGCATGACCTAGAGATGGAGGTAGTTGCTTGAAAAATACCACAGTATTAGAAAGTACACAATGTATACAGCAGCATATGTTTCAAGTTTGAAGATTCAATAGTGAACAATTTCAGTGAATTTGGGAGCATGGAAAAAATTGATCATTGTTATGTTGCTCACAAATGGAACAAAAAAGCGTCGTGAAGATATTTCCATCGAGTGTTTGGCAATATTTCACAGAAATAAAACCAAATTTTTGTGCCGTTTCATAACCATTGATAAAACCATTGATCTACCAATTCACACAAGAAACAAAAGACAATCTACTGAAAAGAGAGAACTGGCTCCAAAGAAGGCAATTGCAGACAAGGTCCTGGCGTTGGTTTTTTTGGGATGCGAGTAGGATAATATTCATTGACTATCTTGAAAAAAAAACTATCAATGGCGAGTATTATGAGAACTTATTGCAACGTTTGTTGTTTCATCAAGACAATGTACCAGCTGACATATCCGTCATTGCAATGGCCAAAATTAATGATTATTTTCCGTTCCCAGACTTGAAAAAAACGGCTCTAGGGCCAAACATTTTCCAACAAGGGGTGATGTTGGCAGATAATGGCTATTTTAAAGAGATTGACGGGAAACGTGTATGGAGCTAAAAGGAGATTACGTTGAAAAATAAATGATTCTTTTCCCAGCATTTTTGAGTTTTCTTTGTTGGGCCAGTTGGGTACTTCTGGGACCATCCTCGTAATATTAGTTATAATATTCATAGCTTACGTTAATATTAATCTTTTTTCAACAACAGTAGAGATTAAAAATTTTAAAATATATAGGGTATCCTATTGAAAAAACATTTTTTTTGTCTATTTGCAACAACGATGATGAGAGGGTGAGTAGTTTATAATGAAAAACTTTGTACATATTATAATTGTGATTTCTACCAAGCAAATTATGTCGAATCTCATTTATTGAACCACTGACATCATCTAGTGATAAAACAGAGTATTATGAATATAATTACAGAAGACACTCGATAATCTGACAACTCGTTAGTCCGACACACTCAGTAATCCGACGTCACGCTAATTGAGTCAAAATTCAGGGTTTTGTGTTTTTTATTGGTTTTTAAGTATGTTTCTTCATTCTAGCTGTTAATACAACAAATTCTATTTCAACTACTGAAGGTGAATTTCCTCGTCTGGAGGAAAGCCTGGTCATTTGGCTAAGACAATGTAGAGGACAAAATGTGTCTATTAGCGGAAACTTTTTGAAGGAGAAACAAAAGAGTTCGCGTCTACTAAACAAAAACTTTGCGGCAAGTGAAGGGTGGCTTACAAATTTCAAAAAAGAGAAATGGAGTTGTGTTTAAAAAAGTTTGTGGGAAAAGTGGAAGTGCTGATGGTGCAGTTTTCTTAGATTGGCGCGGTAAATTAAAGACCTTGATTGAAAACTATGATGCCCGAGACGTTTTTAACACTGATGAAACTGGCCTATTTTTCAAATGTTTACCAGACAAGACGCTTACTTTTAAAGATGAAAAATGTCATGGGGGAAAACATAGTAAAGAGAGGTTGACAATGTTACTTGCAGTAAATATGGACGGATCGGAAAAACTTAAACCATTAGTAATAGGAAAAGCAATGAAGCCGCGACATTTCAAAGAAGTGAAATCCTTTTCTACTGATTATCATGCTAACAAAAAACTTGGATGACGACAGAACTTTTTATCAATGGGTTGATGGGGAGATGAAACGACGTAAGCGGAAAATTTTAGTATTTTTAGATAATTGCACTGTCCACAACAGTGCTCCTACATTGTCCAACGTGGAACTCTAGTTTTTTCCGCCAAATACTTCTAAATTGCAACCATTGTACGAAGGAATCATTCATAATTTTAAGACGTTCTATCGCGAATAAATTATTAGGCCCGTTTTAGAATCTCTCGACAAGCAGCTAACTGCAAATATCTCGGTTCTAACAGCTATTTTACTGATTGACAAGGCATGGAGAGCTGTAACACCCCTAAATATTCTCAACTGCTTCAAAAAATCCGGTTTCTTAACCAGCAATGAAACTATTAGTTGACATCAGCGATGTGAGTTTTTCTGATTTGTTCAAGTGGATAAAGATGTTGCTGTCTCAGGTTCAATAACCGATGACGAAATTTTATCTGCGACAAATACAAATGAAAAAAGTAACGATGAAGATGAGGACAATACATTAGAATCTTTGGCAGAGGTGTCAGTTAAGGAAACAATATCTTCATTCGATAACTTACAAAGCTTCTGTCTACAAAACGAAAGTTATTGAGCAGCAGCAATGTGCTTTGAAGCAAACCAGTATAACAGAATTCTTTCGAAAGATTAATTAATTCCAATTATGGATACATGTATGTACCTCTAAACTTTTGACATTGTTATAAAATAGCAGTTAATAAATAATAATTGATCAACACTTAATAATTATCGAATTAACGAGAGTCGACTGTAGTAGATTTTTCTGAAGTATGTACACGGCTGCAATCGATCAAAAAAATACAATATTTGATAATCTGACGTTTTTTGGTAATCTGATAATCAGTCGGTCCCGTAACTGGGGGATTATCGAGTGCCAACTGTACTACTCAAAACTACTCACACCAAACAATATGAAACATTATGACCTAATCATTTATATCTGAGTAATATTTTGAAAGCTATAAGTAGGTTAAATTGCTGTACCATAATTATATACCCTCCCTGAATAATTATCGAAAAATCGATCAATATACAACACATTTATTTAACCACCAATTTCAATTTCTTATCAGCAAACCTTTTATGATATGTTAATAGCATAAAGAACAATTTTTTATGCCTTCACTATACTAAATAAGTATTGATAATATCGTGTGTTAATGATACAGGGTGGCGCAATACAACGTACAAACTGCATCATCTTTTTTCGCGAGGTAAACGATGCCTGAGCGAGGAGAGCAGCCTAGCGTGGTTGGATAGTTGCACTCGTGGAGTTTTAGTAGCGTCGACGGAAAGCGTCGCACTTTTTTTGTTCGCACATTTTACAAGAAAGGTCGATCATACGTCTTGACAAGACGACTGTGTCGTTCAGAATATGGATTAAGACACATTTATGAAGCTCCGGGTGCAAATTTAATTAAAATATGGATTAAGTGTTCCACGTTTAAACCGTCAGCAAAAGGTCGTTCAAGAACGTCTAGGACCACAGATAATATTTATAGGGTGAAGGAGTCGGTACGAGATTTTTCACTTTTGACCACATCTTTTTGTCAGATGTGGCTCGTTTTCATTTAAATGGGTCCGTAAACCGAAGAAATTTTCGTCATTGGACCGAAAAAAATCCAAAAATGAAACATCAAAAACTACTACATAGTCCGAAAGTAACGGTATCGGCAGCAATCTCAAGCAAAGAAATTATTGGCCCTTTCTTCTTTGAAAACACACGAGGACGAAACATCACCTTTAACACCGACCGCTATGTTGCGATGTTAGATGGATATTTGACTCCAAATGACTCTACGCCGGCTGTGAGACAGATGTTTCCTGCAAGACTTATTTCCAAAAGAGGTGATATCCCTTGGTCCCCACGTAGCCCTGATTTATTTTTTTTTGTGGGGACCCCTCAAACATAAAGTCTACATGAACAATCCGAGGGACATCAGTCAGCGTTTAGAGGTGTGCCGTCTTCGAGAGGGCCGTCATTTAGATGTTGTTTTTAAAAAATAAACTTCATTTAATTACCTAATCATCAACTCTTTTATTTCAACAATACCTTATGTATTTATTTTTTTACCTTATACTTAAATAAATGCACGTTCTATTGCGCCACCCTAAAGCAAAATTTTTATTTTAATGGTGCGCAATTTTATTAATCTGTTAATCGATTCTTTTTAATTGGGATATTTGAAGATTGAGTTATTTCAAAAAAGTCGAAATTGTTAGTTTACATAGTTAAGCATAACCTTAATTCTGAAACCGGAAGCAAAAAAGCAACAAAAGCTATAAGAAGTATTTCAAGATGAAACAGAAGTAGCGTGCATTATCTGGTAAATATTTTCAATACTCTCCAAACATTTCAATCATTATTATAATACAAAAATAACATCCACATTCTTTAAATGTAATAGAATATTTGATTATGTCGGGTACTTTTTGTGCAATGGTTTTACTAAAGTATTTAGTAACTTTTACTTGTTTATACTATATTTAATTACACTGGCGTTCAAAAACTTTCTTTTAATTTCTGTTTATAAGAATACTATTGCTTAGAGTATTTTTTTTTCTCCTAGAAATGGTAAACTGTAAGTGAAATAAATGAATTTAAACATTTTGTTTTCTTTTATTACACATTGTCACTTGAAAATTTTTTATGAAGTATTTATTATACGCCAGTATTTAGAAAAAGAAATAAATGTAAATATGAGTTTTAAAGAAAGGTTATGTTTGAAAGTAATCATAATTAATTTGTAAATATCGAATTTCAACTCCTCTATGTGAAATGTTGCCAAAATCAACCCTGATATCTGAATACAGGATACAGAAATTTATTTAAAAAGTAATTAAATTACAAAATAATTCAAAATGACTTTTTTAAACTACACTCGTGACCAAGTAATATCAACTCAGGCGACACCTCTGCAATCGCAAGGCACTTGCAAAAATTGTATTTTTCTTAGCAAAACCTTAAATCTATTAGCTTCAAAATGACATGAAATATATATGTTTGTTTACAATACTGCTAATTATGGGCAAATGAACTTTATAAAAGGTTATCTACCTGACCCACCACTATCAGTTAGCCATCAAACGTCAACTGATGCACATCTTTGTTAACAACAAATAAGAATTCTACCTGAAAATGGACACAACAAGTGATAAAGCCGCTCAAGCGGTTACCTTATTGCGACAAGTGGCCATGAGTCAGTGTGCTGTTTCCAGAGTTTACCGTCGGGACCAATAGTCTGGTAACTTTTGTCGAAGACGCGGTTCCGGAAGGAGAAATGCACATCTGGACAGTCTGAAGAAGACTTGAAGCAGTTAACCTTGATAAAAAAGCAGAGTGTGCTTGCATAGTAACGATGGAAGAGGACGAGTCTATAGAAGACCTGGTGAAATATTCACGCAGGGTTTCATAAACGAAAACGTGGCTTTCGGAGTCCTTGTATGGTTTGGGCGGGCATTCAATGAAAGTAAAAACTATTGAAACGGCGGTAGAGCAATTCAAAGTTAAGCTCAATATCTGACAATTTCAGACTTAGATCAGGTTCTGCATTTAACTGTTTCTGTATTTATCTTTCAGATAAGTATATATTGAAAATCCTTTTTCTCATAGATATGTTGTGCAAATGGTAATAGAACTTAAATGGCTTTATTTAACAAAACAGGATATTCATTTTGTATACTGAGCCAGAAATCAATTGAAGAGTTATCTTTAAAAATTGCTTCCAGAGAACTGTGACAAGATAACTCTATAAGTTTTTCTTTTTCCAGTATATCTAGAGAGGTTTCCGAACTTACATATCCTTGAAATGGATTACGTATCTAGTTATTTGAGATGGATATATTGCATCTATTGGGAAAATACGAGGATGTATTGATATCTAGTTAAACTAGACCAGTTCCATGCATAAACAAAATATTGCGTTACCATAGCAACGAACAATAACTTATTAGAAGTGTCAGTGTCAAGTTTGACGTCAAAAAAGTAAACCAGAGTTACGCAATAAATTAAAAGAAAAAAGATGTCCACCGAAATTGTTAAAATCGAAAAATTGGAGTATCGAGCCGTCATCAAGTACCTGTATTTAGAAGGGTTAAGAGGTAAACAGATTTACGAAGATATGCTTAATACCCTTGGTGATCAATTTCCTTCGTATGGGACCATGAAAAATTGGACTGCAAGCTTCAAAAGAGGTAAATTTTCAATTGAAGATGACGACCAATCGGGAAGGCCAGTTTCTGTGTCAGTCCCCAAAAATATCTGAAGCACTGAATATTTCATACTAACGCGTTCATCATATAGGTCACGTCAATTTGGACATGAAAAAAATTGATGCAAAATGAATCCCCAAATGTTTGAATGTTGACCAAAAGCGTGCAAGGGTAGAAGCATCGCGTTCGATCTGTGCTCGATTTGAAAACAATGTAGACTTCTTAAACCAAATTGTTACTATGGATGAGACTTGGGTACATTTCTACGATCCAAAAACAAAGCAACAATCGATGGAATGGCGACACTCTGGTTCTCCAAGACCTAATAAGTTTCGTGTTCAAAAATCTGCTGGAAAAGTTCTTGCTTAAGTTTTTTAGGATTGCCATGGAGTAATCATGATTGATTGTTTGGATAAGGGTAGAACAATAACTGGAGATTACTATTCGACATTACTGACCACTGTACGAGAAAACATTAAAGAGAAAAGACGCGGAAAGCTGTCCAAGGGTGTTTTGTTTTTACAGGACAACGCCCCTGCACACAAATCTCATGTTGCCATGCAAAAAATTCGTGATTTAGAGTTTAAATTACTCAGATTAATCAGATTCAACTAAAACGGAATTGGATGTTAATGTTATGAAATACGATTTGAAAAGATTGGAAATGTACAGTAAAAATTTGGTCGATCTTCATCTTATAATGAATTTGATGCCTGATTTAGCCAAACTATACTTTTTGAATAATTTGGGGGACGTGCAAATGTCAGATTCGGTGATGTCTCTTGATATCTTGTCTCTACACTTGGGACTTTACCAGAAGTCCTAATATCAGAAAGGATCAAAGAACTACTAGTTACAGAGACGTTCCGTCGAAATAAAGCGAAATCAAAGTCATAATAAATCCTTTAAGTTCCAGTGAATTGACACCTCTTTGAATATGCATTCAAAGTAGTATACTGGTTGAACCACTGACATTTGCACGTCCCCCAAATTATTCAAAAAGTATAGTTTGGCTAAAGCAGGCATCAAATTCATTATAAGATGATAACCGACCAAACTTTTACTGTACATTTCCAATATATATATATATATATATATATATATATATATATATATATATATATATATATATATATATATATATATATATTAATTTTCTATTCTTTTAATTACCTCACAAATTTTATTTTTTTTGGTTGTCAAAATGTTTCCAATCCTGTCATTTGTGTTCTTTTTGTATCAAAATTTTCTCATTCGAGTGATTTTTTTGACTTATGATGATATAAGTAGTGAAGAAACGTGATAACTTCCAAAATTCTCACGTACGGAATAGACGGCAATTTGTAGCACGCGATTTTATAACGTTCTCAATTTCTATAGCATCACTTAAACTAGTAGATAACGCTGTAGGAAAACGCTTATATACCAAAACTTGTCTATGAACAAGTGTTCATGAGTTCATTGAATTTTCTCGTTGATCTTCTTCACCCGTACCACAAATCCAGAAAATCTTCCTGTCATTAATTTCGCACCATCTGTACATACCCCACACAATAAGACCATTCAAAATACCCATTGGTTATATCGAAAATCGCTTCTCCGGTTGTGCAGGTTTTCAAAGGTTTTGCAAATAGATAAAACAATATTCGTAAAAAAAATCTAACGTAGGCAAGCAAGACTGTGGCATTTGTTACATCCGTTAATTCTTCAAATTGAATTGCAAAACAATTAAATTTTATTCTTTTTATAAGTTCGTTCTCCAAATAATTAGACAAGTCATTAATTCTACGCGATACCGTGTCGTTTGATAAGGTATCTAGCCTTTCCTTTGCTGCCTCTTCTCCAAGCGTACATTTGGCGATATCTTTCGCATATGATCCAATTAAAATTTTTTGCTATTGTATGCGCGTGTCCAGATCTTGCAATTTTATCACTGACTCAAAATGATTCTTCAAGGGCCATTTTACCATCTTCGTTTGAAGCCAAGAAAGAAAAATTTTGATATCTGCTAATTTTCTTTTGAAATATTCAAGATGTGCTGGATGTTTTGTTTCAATATATATGTCTACGAAGAACTGATTATTATAAACTGCTGTTGAACTTCCTTACATATTACTAATCACATCGATAAAATGTTTTAAATATATATAAATTGTTTGTCATAAATTATAATATATGAAATTGTTGATATAATTTGATATTGATGGAGTAACTATGAAAAACAAATAAGAAAAAAAAAACGAAAATATTGAAATTTATTATAGATTTCTTAACCAACAGGCAGCGGACAATCTGTTTTACAGTAGGTGTGATATTTAATTTTTGTTTTTGTTTGGCTTTTGATTTCAATGGAGTTTTAAAAAATCCGTTATTACAATATTATTTTTGCGAGTCCCTTCTGCAAACACTGCGAACCCCCAGGAGTTCGCGAACCACCGGTTGGGAATCACTGACGTAGACCACTCATTATAAAGCTAACACTTGAGATACTAAAATCAGAAGAAGAATGGAGCTACAGACTTTTCTACTAGAGATTTTTTGCCGGAAGCGTGCGACTTGAGTAGATTTTTTTGCTCACGAGTGTTTATTGATGATATTGGTCTCCAAATTTTATAAACTATGAAGTTGAATAAAACTTCGTACAAAATACATGTCGATATCAAGTTTAGTACCTCGTATTATTTTAAAACCATATTTAACTTTGACAAATGGTTTTCTTAAAAATCTAATTAAAGCAAAATCCAAAATTTATCAATTGGTTGCTACTAGAGAATTGGACTTCACATAAATATAAAGTAAATACTTTTGAATCTTGGATGAAAATCTGGAAACTAGTGTTAAAATTTCAATTAAGCTACTCCTTTTCTACTCTAAAATGTGTCAATGACTTATAATCTGCAACATCCTGATCTTGATTATACCTTAGACCTGTTAGTATAGTGATAATGACATGCTTATAAAGAAATTGTAACCTTACCTGAATCGTTTCTGTGTTAGGCGTAATACTGTTGACTGCCGTTTTAGGAGGTCTGATAACCTGTTGAGACAAGATGTTAATCAAAGGTCCCTGACGCCGAACGGTATTCGTCTGATTGGAAACTGGTCTAACTATTTGCTGGGAAAGAATGTTGATAAGCGTAGAGGGTTGGGAAGTTGTAGTTCTTGAAGTAGCACTTGTAGTAGTCGGTGTTTGGGTTGTAGAAGTAACTGAATTGGAATGTTCAGGTTTCTGATCATTAACTCTTGGTTGGCCAATACGTTGAATGTGAGGTGTAACTTGTGTACTTGTTTGAGAATTCTGAATTGAAACACTTTGAGTTGATCTTCCCCCCGAAACTTGCACAACATTTACCACTGGATTAACACCCGACGGTCTTATCATTTTAAAATCATTAAGACCTGGAATATTGGATAAAACAGATTTTAGCGCTGATCTTTTCTCTGGAGCTTTATCCTCTTTATTAAAATCGCAACAAACCTTCGTATTTATCTGAGAATTAACACGTAGATTCACGTCTTGTAATGGCGAAAGAATGTGATTTTGTACTAAATTTGGTGCTTTTCCAACCTTATTTTCAGATTTGTCAGAACTTTTACGTTTTCTAGAATTTTTTGGAGGAGTCTTTCCTCTATCACATTTTTGTTTGATAATAGAATATTCTTCCTTATTACCTACACACTTTCCTCCAATTTTCTTATTAGAAGGTAGGTGGCATAGAATAATTTGCAATTCTTTACTATCGATCAGGGAATTTTGTACAGTGGAATGTAGATTTTCAGTACTATTTTCATTATATACATTTTTACAATCATCTAATACATCAACACCGGGTGGTGTTTTAACACAGTCTTTAGTTTCAACTAATATTTTTCTTTTTGACTTTTTTGTGTATGTTCTAATATTTTCAGTCAAGTTTATCTTTGGTAAAATTTCGTGAGGGTCATCATTTTCGAGAAATTCTTTTTTCTCTAATGCAGAACAATTACGTGTGTGACATAAAGGTTCTTCAGGACGCCTTTCAAAATTATCTGAGAAAATACTGCTGTCAGTAATAGAGTCATCTATAGCATTAGAGTTATATTGAGCCGTGGTTCTGGAATTTTGGTTCTTAATGGCGTTATAATTATTATTTCCTTCATTACTATTATCATTATTCGAAATCACATTAACCCTAGAAATACTGTCGTCTTTATTGCACTTCAAATCATCATTTGATGTTTTTGACTCATCAGCCTTATCATTGTTACAATTTTTGTTTAGTATAGTATCCAATGAATTGCAAGAATTCTTCGGCGTCTGACAAACTTGCTTGCGATTTCTTTTCTTCTCGATTTGGGATGTTTTTTTGTGAGATCGAATTTTCTTGTTGCTCTTTTGTTGTATTTCCCGTTTCATCTTGACTGTTTGATGGTCTAGATTGACCAAAACTGGTTCCTTCTCCAAAAGAACACAGTTTGTTTCCATATTGATAGGAATTTGTGGTGGGTACACTGTTGATACTTTGTGATGTTGAGGTACAACTATACTTTTTTTGAGATCCACTCGGTCCGTAAGTTCTTCTGGTTTGTGAATTGTTACCTGTGGATTGACTTGTGAAATCAGCAACTTCTCTGAACTGGGATAATGATTGGGTACTTTGAGCAAATTGTAGAAGTTGTTGCGCAATAAGCTCTTGATGGTTGATGGATTGGCTTGCTTGTTTTCGCACTTGTTCTTGTTTTGATTTTGAACATTCATTGATGGGCTGCTGCTGTGCCTTTGTTGTTCGTTGAGGGTTAATTGCTGCAATTTTTCTTTGTTGGTCGTTAATTGTTGTTCCCGTTGAAATGGTGGTGTTTGTATACTGCTTTGAAATTGTTGGCTGGTAAATTGGGTTGACTGAGGTTGTTGATTTTGTGAGTTGTTTTGATGGGCAGACAGATTTTGAGGCGAGGTATTGGTTGTTTCCTCCTGAATCTCTTTGACTTGATCCTGTTTTTGACTTCTGACTGGTGACAAGGGGCAATTGACTTGAGGATTTTCCAATTTGGTCACTAGTATCGTACATAGTGACTGTGAAGTGTTGCTTGTGTTGAGAGGTGTGGGCGCTCGTAACGGGCCGTTTGACTTGGAAATTATTGGTATCTGACACGTTTCGCTGTCTAACTTGGGTGATTGTGGTGCCTGGGAGTTGAATTTCAAAATTGACACCAGAGGTACTTGGTTTTGTTGTGGAGCTGTTGCCGACTGCAAAATTTTGTTTGTATTGTGAGACATTCTGATTTGATTTGACGTTTGTTTGGTGCTGAATGACGTGGAATGTACTGACATTTGAATAGTTTGATTTTTTGGGTTGCAAGTTACTTGTTCCTGTAAAGTTTGACTGTTTAATTTGACTACTGTTGGCCCCTTGAATGAATTGTTTGAGTTGGGAACTGACTTCAACTGAGGAGTGATGGACTGGAGATGTGGTAATGACTGAGGACTGTTGCTGTTTGATTTGAGAAGTGGTGATGAGGGATCGGAGTTTGGGATAAGCAGGAATGTTGACTGGAGCTTGTGGTGCGTTAATAAATTCAAGAGAGTAGGTTGCTCCTGTTTGACTGGTATTATTTGTTGCGGGGACTGTTCTAGCAGCTGTTCTTTTTGGAGAGCAATGGGATTTTGATTGGAAAATTTCTCTGACTGTTTCGTTTCCGATGTTTCGTTTTTGTTGCTCTTCTGTTTTACATGTGGTGTCTGGATTGAATGGTTGTTGAATTTGTCCTGTTGTGGACTGGATAAAACCTCTTGCTTTTGAATTTGGTTCTGTTTCGAAACTTTTGGATTGAGACATTGATAAAAGGAGTTCGGCAAGTTGCTGTGATTCACTGGGTTGGCTACTTGGGAATTTATACAATTGTTTTTGATTTGTTTCTGATCTTGGTTGGATAAAATTTTTACATCTTGTTCCAGACTGGTTTGCAACTTGTCTATTTTTATCAATGGAATAAATTCCTGATTCATACTGGTTATTAGACTTGGTAATGGAATCAAATTGATTAGACTGTTTTTCAATTTTATCTCCTTTGTTTGGGTTTGATGCAGAGCGGAACTGGCTGGCTCTTGACTGTTTGTTAAAGTATTGCTTGGGTTGGTTAAGAGATCCGATGAAGATGTTCGTATGTGAGGAGGAAGATTGGCTTGTAATGTTTCTGATTGTTCCTTGTTGTGGTTGGACGCCAATTTCTTTGATAGATGGGTTTTGAATAGTACTTGACTTTGACTGATTGCTAGAGGCAATTGAGATTGAAGAGTTGACTGTTGCTCTGTTTTGTGATTTGGATTGGATGAGGAATGTATTTGATTTGAAATCTGAAACTGATGAAGATTTGGCTTGGATTGTTGAGGTTGTTGATGTTCCCGAACTAATTGTTCTTGCATCACATCTTTGAAATTGTCCTTGTTGATAACTGGATGAACCTGTTTGTATTCCGAGAGCAGAATTGTTGGTAATAGCAGAATTGTGTGGTTTTTTGTAGAACTCGTTGGATTGTTGTGAACTTTGAGATCCGGTGAAGGAAGACGAAAATCCTGAACCTTGTGATCGGTCAATTTGCATTTGTTGTTTTCTTTCGAACCAATCTTGCACTTGTTGTGTATTTCTGTTTGTTGGCACTTTTTTATCATTAACGCATTTTTCAAGAGTGGAAATAGAATCTTTTGCTGTTGATTGTTTACTTGGATTAATGTGTTTTCCTTCTTCGCCACTTGCCCACCAAGTAGAGGCAACGTGGCAGTCTTTACGTTTTTTGAACTAAAATCAGAATCATATGTTTTAGTCATATTGGTAGTACTGGCAGTATCAATCGTCGTGGGAAATGGTTTCGGATATTGTATAGCAGCAAACTTAGGTGCAATGTTATTTTTGTTATTTAAATTAGCTGATTTATTTTCTACTTTTAAAGAATCAACCGACTTCATAACAGCAGGAGTAATATTTGGAATATTGGAATCTGCTTTGAAACGCTTCTCAGGTGTCTCAAGGCATGTTTCTTTTTCCCGAGTTCTTTTAAGATTAGGTCTAAACATTCGTAGGCTTTTGAGCGTATTTGGATCTGACTTTGTTTGCGTTGGAAGCATAGGCAAATACGGACCTTCACCTGCTCCATCACTTCCAAGACTGTAAGGTCTTGAATCTTGGGACATTGAATCTTCGCTATTTGAACTTGTCTCTTCATCAGAAACAAAATCTTGATCCAAATATTGTTCATATCCTCTTTCAATTCCATCTAATTCGTCTAGAGGTTCCTGTTTGATACCTTTGAATATTGAATAATCTATGTCAATAAATTTCAATTCAGTAACTATGTTTTTTGTAGCTTGTGGATCTTGTAAATACATCAAACAAAGTCTGTGTAACTCTTCCCATGGCATAAACCAACTCAGTATTTGGTATCTAGGATTTGACAAGCATACAACCAGATCATCACACAAAGCTTCAGAAATTCCTAATATTGAGTTCTGGAGTGCTTCATTAAGGGCCATGTTGATCTTAATAGGTACATTAAATTCGGGTTTTGACATCCATTCTCCACATTCAGGGCACATCCAAGTGATTTCATCTGATGGTAAAACTGGTGGATGCAATTTACATTTCCATTCTTGACCTGTATCTAACACTTGAAATCCACTTTTCTTTGCTAACAGTTCAATATTAGAGAGCCTTTCTTTTGTTGGTTCTAAACTAAAAGCAGTAAGCACACATTCCCTCGCCACTTTTACATGTTCTGATAAAAAATTCGCTAGATTACAAAACGCTGCCGCCAATCTAGAGGTAATTGCCGCTACTTTCTCTACTTCATTGGCATCTTTTTGACGCTCTAATTCATTCATATCAGTCGTTAAGGCTCGTATGTACATTTCAATTACAAAAGGTTTCAACTTCTGTCCAGCCTGCAAAAAAATTATTATCTTTAGTATTCATGACATTTATAATATTTTTAAAAAGTTGCATCTGGAATTAATGGTTCTGATCTTTTTATTGTAGTTGAAGATATAATTTGATCCAAAATATTTGCAACTGAAATTGATAATAGGCTTAGTAGTTGGATCAAATAAAAAAAAATATAATGAATATAAATTGTTTTGTTCTCTTATCTACATTCAAGCTTTTAAATTTTTGGTCAGGAAGAGAAAAACATTCAAAGAAGGGTAACAGTTTTTTTGTTAATTTCAATATAAGCTTACCCTTTTTTGAATAACTGCACAGAATACATATAACCCAGCGGCATCTGCCAAATTGCTAATACGGCGGATAGATGACGAGAAGTCTTGTAACAGATCATCTGAATTACAAAGAGATATATAAACTTCTAAATAACTTTCAAGGAATTCTTTCAATTCTTCGGTATATTTAACAACGGCCTGGGAAATATACATTTGCACCGCTAATATAGCAACCCGATGACAATTTTTCCAAATTTTTGATATTTTGACACGTTTTTTAGCAAATCTATTTACCAGCTGAAGTCCTTCACCAAAAGTCAGTTCTTTCAACTGGAATGAAAACACAAATTGAAATAAACGTAAAATCTTTCAAGAAAAATATATTAATAGAAAAAAAACTTTATAACTTCTTTTACTGTTTTCTATTACAAGTAATGGAATAAGCCAAATAATCTGAAAATTCCCACAAATAAAACAAAAATATAACTAACCCCTCCTCATTTATACTTACCAGAACTACAATTTTATGTTTATCTTGAAATTTGTATAACAATGCAATATAAATATCAAAAATGAACCACATTTGAGTCTCTGTAGCATTAAGGCTGAAATTTTGAGTCTTCGATAACTTATTACAGTTCATAAAAGCAGTAACCAAATTTAGAGCTAAATCTTCACAATGGGATTCACAAAGTTTCTTCAATCGAACTGATATCAAATAAGCTGTTTCTACACAAAAAAATTCGATTTCTAAAAAAAAATATAAATAAGTAAATTTTCAACAATATATTTTGGGTAAAATTATAATTTATACACTTTTATATATTACACTGCTATATGCACCCAATATTTGCACAATATGCACCCAGTGTTCAAATGTAGTATTTTGAAATGAGTCCATATTTTGCTCTTATGACAATAATCAACGATAGATCAGTAATTGTGTAGGAGGAATGTCATGGTGATCATTGAAAGAGGTCTCCTTAATGCACGTAGGTACCTTGTTGAGTGATTAGAACCACAAATTCGTTTCCTTGTAGGAGAAAGAGAATTAAAAATGAGATTCTAAATGAGTCTAGAACTATAATCGATAGCTGAAGGGGAAATACGTCCTTTCAATATTTTTTAAATTTAAATATACTTTGTCATACTGTTTCGCCACAGCAAAAAATTTGCTATAAAACATAAGACATTCTACTTTGGGTTAAATTAATATCTTGTGAAAATACAGACTTAATTAAGTAAAAAAATACCTTCAACTCCAATTTCTGAGTCCTTTGTTTTCATAAGATTCATTAGAATGGGATCTTCCCAAGGATTTCTCACTACATCTGCTAATTTTTTACAACGGGTAGCAAATGCACTATTTAGCTTAAGTAATTCATTCTGTGCCTTTTCTATTTCTTCCAACAGTTTGGACTGGTAAGTTGCTGAAATTTCATATTATTCATTACAAATTAGACCACACAAAAATTTAAGTATTTTTTAAAAAACATAAGAGTGGAATAATATCTGAAATATCTATTTTTTCAATAGTCAAAATAGTAATATTATACTACTATCATAGTTTTGATTTATTTTGCTGATTATGACGTGAGCAGAATCATTAAATACTGAAAATAGAAATAAAAATATATTATCACTTCCTGCTAAAACTGTTAATTTAATTTTTTCATAATGTAGACAAGTAAAACTTTAATATGTTGCTGCTATGTATGAGGCTCACAGCGACAAGGAGATATAATCCATGATAAACGTACACAATTAATTTTTTAAGAGAAAATTTGTATATAAAATAAGCCATGTTATAGCACAACAAAACCTAAAATGTTGAAGTTTATTGAATCATTTATTTCCATAATCTTTGTTGATTAATTAATTTCCCCTTAACCTGTACTGATACTATATTATAAAAGTTCGGTTCTCATTTGAAATTCAGATCTAACAAATTACTGAAGGTTAAATCCAACAAAGGCAATAGCTCCAAAACCCACATGTTTCTATTGCCTCGCTCTATTTACTCATAACATTGTAATATTCCATTGAAATTTATGCCTTCCCTCTTTTTTTCGCACTTATAGCATTGCTCTAAGAGTTAATTAAAACAAAGACGACAATATAACAAGAAAGATATTGGTTTTCTAATCACAAATTCAATATACTCAGTCTATTTTTCACAATCTTCTAGATCTCTCATTTTATTTGTGATCATCTAAACTACAGAAGTGACTTTTCCAATAAGTGCAGAAGATCAACAAACATTTTCATATTCCTACCTTAGTTTTTCATAAGCTAGAACATCAACCTTATAATTAATTAATTAAATGAACAGTCCTATAAAATATAAGGAAGACAACGGAGTTTTCATTCAATGATTAATTTTGAAGAAATGTATTGTAAAGTTATAAACTTTTCAAATATATAATTTAGAATAAAAGTTCCACATTTTTATTATATAATGGAATTTCTTATCTTTTTATGATTTACAAAAGTCAGTCTTGCTATAAAATATTCAAGTTTTTGTACAGATTATTTTAAAATGACAACAAAAGTTAAACAACATAAATATTCACTGTAAAAGGAAGTGAAAAATTTTATGATCAAAGACATACAATTTTATAATCAGATACATATATTCGTTTTCTTCTAAGAATGTGATAAAACATGTAATTGATTTCATAATACACAACATAACACATAATAAGACAAAGCATTCTAAATTGAAACAATAACAAAAAAGAAATAAAATCTGGTAAAAACATTAGAGGAAGTAATAAATGAAACAAAAACAGGAAAAGCGCCAAAAGAAGAAACAACAATATTAACAGACTAGGCAATTTATTCACCAATACAAGAAGAAAATTTAAAAAAAGTTAAAGAAACAAGAAAATATATTTATGCTCCATGAAGACAGGAAAAACGTCCAACACAGTAAAAAGAGAGTACATATGGAAGAGCTTAAAAAGAAATGAACAAAAACTAAGAGTCTAAAGTATTTGAAATTAACAACAAGATAAGAACTGATGAAAAGATTCAGTGGATTGGAACAAAATGAAATTTATCCACACAGAAATATGCACAAATGTTTTTGATTTCATATTAATAGACATTTGTATAAGTAGTAACTAATTAATTCCAGGATATACCAAGTTTTAAGTAGACTACTGTACAGAATTTGCTGTGTATCATAAACAATACTATTAATATGATTTGTTTCCCATGCATTTTAAAGGGAACTCAATAATTAAATCACATAAATTAGTGACTAGAATATTTTGGTACAAACACCATACAAAAAATCGACAGTCATTGCCTATCGATTATTTCTATAAAGAACTCAAAAATAATCAATTTTTATAAAGTTGTATAGAGTAACACACATAACATAACTAAAAAAATTTTAGTCTATTTTTATGCAGACATAATAATGCAAATATTATTATCTAGACTAACAACAATTTAGTTTAATTAAACATTTTAATATATGTTTGCTTAAAATTACTAGACTCATAAATATTGTTATGAAATATTTACAAACGGTTTTAAAAAAAATCAATAAAAAAAGAACTTTAGACAGACATTGGATATTTACAAAAATTCAAGCTTCCACTGTTATGTGAAAAATCAATTTAATACAAAATATGTACCATCCTTCTAATGTAATAACAATAATTGCGAAATAGTTACATTATAAGAAAATAACAAAGCAATGTATAATATTTTGTGATACAATTATATAAGAATACATTTGCCTGATAAATTTAAATATCTTAATAGTGAAGTCCCCTTACTATCTGAGATATTACTAGTGAATTGAATATATGCTCAATGTAGCTATGCCCATATTCTTAACATCAAATTACTAAATGCATTTGGTTTTTAGGAAATTTTAGAAATAACACACATTCATATGTAGTTTTTCAATTATTGCTACTAAATGCTGTGATCTTAATAGCATGTTATATATTCACCAATACACTCTTTTGGATTGAGTTTGAAAATAGTTGTAGAATACAAGAAGTGATAATTAATGTATATTCTAATTTATTCTTTTCAACACTATACTTATAATACATAATATAAGTGAGTATTTTGGTCTTTGCACTTGTCTACATGTGTTTTTGTTTCCAAAATAACCTCTATATACAAAGTAATCGGAATATATTGATATAAAAACAACTTATAATGATGGTCCGCTATATCATGTTCAACAAACCCCAGATTAATTAACTTGTATGTATGTTGTAGCATTTGATATTTCTTTAAAAGAGAAAAAGGGGATATATACTCTACTTCAAACTCACCCTTAAAATGATTCCATTCTGCTGTAAGAACAATATTTAAAGCATGTAGTTTTGCCCAATCCATAATCTGGATAACATGACGAAGATCAAACTGAGATAAGTTCAGTTCTCCAATGCTTTTCCAAACATCTATTAAGGATTCAATTTTGTTTTCAAAAGAATCACTTTTATTGTTTAATATATATTCATGTTTCTGTAAAAGAATATTTCTAATAATGGCATATAATTGATTCAAAACAAAAGTAAGTATAAATGCAATATACTTATAGCAATATCATACAACATTTGACAATTAAGATATGAATTATTATGCATTTTATAGCTATAAAATATTACCTAAATGCCAAGTGATTTCACTAAAAACCAAAACCCCTATCTGATCTAATTTTAAAACTACTCTCAATCAGTGAAATATAATTTAAAAATAGTAAAGCGAAAAGAAGCATGCCAACGCAAAATAGAGATAAATTCTAACAATAACCAAATAAACTAGTTTGAATTTTAGCCTAACAAATTGACAGGCTTTAATTCCCTTTGAAATCACTTTGGCACTAAACTAAAAAAAATACAAAAGTAAGAGATACGTGCTTTGAAGGGTGCAAAATAATCTTGGTTTCCTTGTACAAAATTCATCTTGATGTAACGTAGAATCAAGCAATTAAAACAAACAACTATAAATGATTGTTTCGAATAGGAGGATACCAAGATGACATATCAATTGAGGCACTTTAATAAAACTCAGTCTACACAATCGAGCCAAAACTCCACTTGACGAAATTGTTGTGGTTTATTTAAGATGGCCACATTCTTCTATTTTCTGTACATATCACCGATAGAACATGGCGGCCATGCGAATGAATAACTACACACTTGCCGTCACAATAATCATGCGAAAATTATATAAACTAATGAACTATAAGCACGATAATTGTGTTTTTCACCTTATAAACATTTAAGAAGGATCTTTCTTGCTGTTTGTTTATGTTTGAAATGCACTCTATTTTGTTATCGTCCTCTTGTGACGCCATATTTACACCAGTTATCTGCACGCAAACGCTTTACATATACGCATGCGGGAGTCTCATCGTGAATTTAGAATTTTGACATTTGAGCAATGGTTAAAAGCATATTCATCGATCATACATCTCTTACATCACCGTTCGAACTGCACCAATCAACTAACTAGCTCCGTTCCTCTCTTTGTTTTCCATCTATAAATATTGATGTCTACAGCATAATTGCATTCAAGAGTGAGTGTTTCACATTTCTATTTTTTTAAAACGTTTATAAGGGCTTAATTTTCACAAGGGAAGCAAATATTTGGATTAGTAGACTCTATGACCGAAAGAGGACTTTAGAAGATTCACATGTGATAACTGACGGTTCGTGACTTATAAATAATTGTGCTGTGTAAAACGTAACCCGCTAAAATCTATTTTCATTACTATAATTTCGTGTTTCTATTTACTTATTCATAGAACTTCATTCATTTTTACAGTAGACAGGTGTCTTAGAAAAATCTCAAGCTTCAGCAAAATAGACCGTACGGGGAAGTGATAGTACTTTTCAGAACTATGAACTGGTTAAGTAGGTTAGAAGTAATAGGGCCATAGCCATAAACTTAATAAATGTATTCAACTTGAATATATTGACAAAGGCAGAGTCCAAACTAATTAAAAATTATTAATTCCAATTATAACGTTATCTATGAATAATTCGTCAGCGTAATTGACGGTTACTACTGCTTACGATTTTCATAATTTTTTGACTTTTCGACGTAAAAATAGCCTTCTGGTGTATAAATTCGTTGTAAACTTCGTGTCTTTTCGTCAATCGTTGATAACTAATAACTTTTTGTAGATTGACTTTTAAATTTGAAATTATAACTGCAAATAGAACACGATGTTCACAAACTCTGATTAAAATTCGTTCTGAACTAGGATCGGCAATCAGCTAATAAGTGATCTACTTGATCCATAGAGCTAATATTAAAGATAGAGTGAATGAAGGTAGATCTGTAGTATTGGGAGAGACAGAAAGAGCTATTAGAATTAAAATTTGTTATCCTCTGTTCTTCTGCCATTCCCATCACTTGAAACTTCGACGTTATATGACGATCCAATCTGAATTGAGCAGAGAGAGCGAGAAAGTGTGTGTTATAACCTTAGACAAGGAAATTAGTCTATCCTTGTCTAAGGATATTCTCTCTCTCTATCATGAGTTCATATTCATTTGAACAAGCTCCCATGCCTCACTCTCTCTTTATTTCTACCTTTAATATATCTCTATGACTTGATCCCGAATCATAGGTTCCAAATAGCCCTAATAACAAATCAACTGATCGCATTTACCGACAGGTAAACTAAGGTAACGAGGGTTCATTATATTACACGTTCACTTCGTTCAGTTTCGTGAAGGTAAAACAGATTACTTTCCGAACATTCCGATCATGATCGGACGTTGGGTTCGATCATACTTTCTGAAAAATCCAATAGTATTATTTAGTATATATCGGGACGTGTTCAATGAGTTAAATGATTTATTTATTATACGCATGTATGATATCGACAAAGTTCAAGGATGAGTATTTAGATTATATAAAAACTTTTAAGTGTTTTACCAAAACAGTATAGTATATGTTACGTGCAGTCAAAAGTATATCCTGAATTACCACGACAAAACTGAAAATACTGTATAAGTAGAAATATGCCGTCCTCTAACAAAAAAATCAACCCGGATCTTGTGAAAGAAAGAAAAAAGTGTTCATTCAATACCTTAGAATTAACTCATTTATTAGATGGCGGTGTACAAAAAACAATTGAAAGAAAAAGCAGAGGTAATATGAATATACGCTTTTTTATTAAATTGAATAGCGAAAAAGTGCAATTGACTATTTGATAATTCTGTAGTATTATATTTATTCAAAACAATATTTAGAGAAATTTATGTTCACAATGTTTACAGAAAATTTTTTCTTGGATGATGAAGAGTTACAATCAAAAATACCTTTGGAATATTTAAGCCATAAAGAAAAATATGAAGAAGCTGTACGAAAGGCCTGCTTACTTTTTAAAAAAGTTAACCAACTTCAAAGTGAAGGAAAAGGTGGAATGGATAATTTCAGGTACCTATTTTGATTATTCAAATACCACAGAATATTTCTGGCAATAGACCTTCATTTTTTGTGCTCATTGTGTTGCCTTGTTTTCTGTTCTCATAAATAAGATATGGTTTGAGTAGGTTGAATATCATTTTTATAATTAACTTATGTAAAAGTGTTGAACTCCAAAAAAAATTGAAGATATTCCTTGTGAGAGACAAAATAATCTTGTTATCCTTGATAACAAGATTATAACTTGCTCACACCAAACAGTTCTACCAAAAACAATATTATCTTCCATAAATATTTTCCATATCATAATAAATGTATTGCCTCATACTATGTAATTTGTTGTGGAAAAAATGATCCACATTATGTAATCAGAAGAGTTGGATATTGTAGAATCCAAATAATTATTATTATATATTTGTCTATAAAAAAATTGCAGAATGTGAAAAATATCAATATTTTTGAATTTATTCTTTAAGAAAGCAATCATTCACACTTGTTCCTCATTATCTAATCTATGTAGACTTTGTACAATTATTTAATCACTTTTAAAAAAAAAAGTACTTAATTGGGTTTGATCAAATAAATAAAACTGATTAAAATATTCAAACTCATAGTTGTTCATATAAATATGTATATAATTCAAAATATTTTTGCTGAACGATTCATATAAAAATAATGATTTTGTATGCTAAATAGCTTGAAATGTGCTTTAGATTATATTTTAATTTGTTCCCATATAAATACAGTAACACCACTAAATTAACTGATGGTTAGCCATCTATACAGCACTTTATGGTATAGTTTCCTTTCCACTTTTTATGTTCAAATTTTCTTAATGCATCAAAACTCCAGTAGATAAATTATCACAGATTGGAATCATCCATTTTAGTGATGGAAATAATGTATTACTGCCTGTTCAAATTCATATATTTTTCTAGTGAAAATCTAATTACAAAAACATTTGATCATATATCACCACTTTGAAATTTTAGCAAAGTAAATGTTTAATAAATTCCAATGTTTGTATATGTATTTCAGCTTTCACTTTACAAGTAGCTTCTTGATTTTATAATGCTGAATCAATATTAAATGGCACACTTAAAACCAGTTATTTCAGACAATTTTAAAATGTCTGGGTTAATGACTGGATAAAGGAGGTTTTGTTACTAGTCATTTTTCAATATTGTTTCACTTTTGTATAAAACTTGAAATTTTCATTTCCCTAATAAATAAAATAAAATAATAAAAATATGTTGGAATAAATAAAAAAAGAATTGATTCAATTTGCATAATACAGTTCTCATTTATGCCCCAAAAAAGTTTTTTTATATTCATGGTAATAATATATAGAATTTCATAAAATAACAAAATCATGTCATGGTTATTAATACATAACTACAATATACAAGTGCTTAAAATGAACTTTGGTTACATTATTCAATTAGTAACCTTTGAAACACTCATATTTTTTACGTCTAACAATATAATTAATACATAACACCCAGAGTGGAAGTTAAATGAAATTATTATTTAAATTTAAAATAACAATCCATGATAACTGCAACACAATCTAGGATGTATTTATATTTTTCAAAAATATATTCAAGTAATCATTTTTTGTTTTTTTTCCATCAAAATATTGATGACAATAATTATAAGTTGAAACTATTAATAACTAGGCTAATTAGGTCATTATATGTTAATTTTCATATCACTTTATGTAAAATAGTGTATGTACAATTTTCCACCCTTTATAGTATAATAAGTAATGTAGCAATATATTTTTTGATTGAAAATTTCATGCTCCTAATTTATCACAGTGCCTATACACTGTATAATGTTTATTAAATAACTATTATGTTGTTTATTAAAACTGAAGTTTTTAGACACTGTGTGTATATATGTCTATGCAAAAGTTACATTAAAAAGACAACCTAAAAGGAGACAACAGAAGTTATGAAACAAAGCCATTAGTCTTAGCTTTATATTGACTGGTCTATGTTAATGCGTTATTTTTTTTTTTTTTTTGATAAAGAAAATATATCAAACCAAAAAGGAATCTTAAACAATGAAAAAAGGTTATAACTAACAGTAAAGAAAATACAAGCTTAAATTTGTTAAAATAATGATTTATTTGAAATTAACCTATCAATATTTTATGTCTCTTCCCTGACCCTCAGATTCCAACTGCTTTTTCATGAATTGAATAAGTTGCTTCACCCAATCTTTTTTATGCTATCCCATTTTTTAGTGAGCGCCGTTTTGAGGTCCAATTTTGTGGCTGGTACAGGTTTTTTGCTTCCATTGAAATGCCCGCCCACAGCATCTAGGAACCTTCTCCAGAATCTACGTTTTCTTTTATGCAAAAATGCGCGAATATTTCACCAGGTCTTCTGTAGACTCGTCCTCTTCTATCACTATCATGCAGGCACACTCGTTAGTCCAATTAACATGTTCTCTGGCTAGGGTTAATTTGGGTCCAGTAGCTGACTGAAGTGTAGCTGTCTTAAGTATTCTGTCTGACTGTCCAGCCACTCCTCGTGTTTCTTCGAGTTCTTGTTGGACTTGAACACAAGTAAGGGTCGGATTTCTCAGTGATGTATTTACAATGAATCTTTCTCTGATATGTACCTCTTTCTTTGATGGAAGTCTCTTGATAACAAAGGTAAACTCCGAAAACAGCAGACTGCGCTGGAGCAGTAGTTTAGTGTGGGACCTATATGTGCCTTCACTTGTCTCATGCCAGGTGTCTCTATCCATCTCTGTCGAGTCCGCTTTGCGAGTAGACCGTTTAGAGACACGATAGCAATGCTTTTAGCCATAGAAGGGATGGATTCTGGGCCCATAGGTGAGTTCACCAATTGCAGTCTGGCGAGTGAATTGCTTTTGTTGCCCGAATAACCAGATACTCAAACGTGCCGGACCTTGCAGCCATCACTCACCAGATTTTGCACTCCAGAACTAGCCTAGAGCACACCTTTTCAGTCGTTATGGCTTGTATGGTTGCTCTACTGTCTGAGCAGATTTTTATTACTGTGTTCCTGTGGCGTCGATTGAGTATCGCGCGCCCGTATTCTATCACAGCGAATACCCCGGCTTGGAAGACGATAGCGTTTACCCAAAGCGAAAGAGATTCGCTTATTTTGGGGTGTCCACCTCAAAAGCCTGCTCCGGCCAAGCCATTCCTCCTGGAGCCGTCTGTTTATTAGGTGGCTCCATTATTCAATATAGCGGGCTTGAAGTCACCATTTCACTGCTCCCGCTCAGTAATGTGTGCCTCCAAACCCCTATTATCAACGGTCGCAGGCGTCATTTGGTCACTGCCCATCAAAATGATTGGGAATTAACCTGTGGCTTATGTCCAAAAAAATTACCATATTTTATATAATTTGGAGCTAATGCTATTAGTTGTAAGATTTTACTGAGGAAAATAGAATTTCGTGCTGTTTTTTTGCCAATAACTTGCAATTGCAGAGGTGTCGCCTGAATCGATTTTTTTTCTCACTGGTGTACTTAACATTCTTGTATCTTTTTATATATTTTTTAAGTTGAGTGAATTTATCTTTCACAATAAACTCTCTCTACAAGCATTCAGATAAAATTTTTGCACATATTTATATCATTAAGGAAAGTATAATTTGTATTTTTATCTATATTTTCTTAGGGAAATTTTAGGAGGACAACTGGGCTCTGCAATTTTGAAAGATGGAAATCCCCTGACTCTACATTATGTAATGTTTATACCAACATTAATGGGACAAGCTTCTCTTGAACAACAAACAAAATGGATACAAAAAGCATGGACATGTGATATAATTGGTACATATGCACAAGTAAGTTTATAACATGATAATGCTGAATTAATAATGAGATCACAATCACTTTAACATTTTTATCTTACAGTAGAAAACTCGGTATTTAAGGCCAGTTTTGTAATTAAAAGAAAACATAAAAAACAATTTTATTTTTTAGACAGAGCTAGGACACGGTACATTTATTAGAGGACTTGAAACTACTGCTACTTATGATCCAAAAACAGAAGAATTTGTTTTGAATTCTCCGTCAATTACAGCATACAAATGGTGGCCCGGAGGACGTAAGTTTATATTACAAATAATATTAATCATTAATTTTACTTCTTAATTTATCTAGTTACATCCCTAAAATATTTCTGTATAATCATAATTCATATCTCTCTACCACAACATTCTTAACATTAAGCAATTTCATGTAAATTCAACAGCATAGATATCAAATATTTCTTGCATAGAACATATAAGTACCAAAAAGATTATTTTTTTAAATTTAAATTAAATTCACCAAGTTTATGTTCACTCTATTGTAGATTTGATATAAAATAATTTGTCATCAAGTTTTCCTAAATACTTTCTTAATATGACTGTAAAGCTGAATATTTAGTTGTGTATTTAGGAAACATTATAGAACATGACACCAAAAATAACAAAAAAAATCGACTGATTCCATAACAATGAGGAAGATATTTTTAATGATTAATTCCTACAACTTTTTGTTATTGAGATTCAGATTTCCTCTCAGATCATTTAAAAGTAAGAAACTAATTTTAAATCAGAAGAGACCTAAAATCAAAAACATTTCAAAGCATAAAAATTTAAATTATACATCATAATTTATCCAAGAATTTTGATAACATCAATGAGAAACATATAATATTAATTCAATTTTTAGTGGGACACTCTGCAAATTATGCTATTGTTGTTGCTCAACTACATACTTTGGGAAAGAACCACGGAATTCACCCATTTATAGTTCAATTAAGAGATGAGGAAACACACATGCCCCTACCTGGAATTAAAATCGGGGAAATAGGATGTAAGCTAGGAATGAATAGTACTAACAACGGATATTTAGGTTTTGAAAATGTTAGAATACCTAGAACTAATATGTTAATGAAGAATACCAGAGTATTACCTGTAAGTTATATGTGTATATCTATTGTGAAATCGATTATTTATATAATTATTAAGAAAAAAATTGTATGTGTTAGTCATAAATTTGATTTCTTTGTTACAAATTGCAAAATATTAAATATCTGACATAATAGAGGAAATATATTTGTACAATTAGTTTTGTTTTTAAACTTTAGACTTTCTTATCTTTTACAAGGTTTATACCAGATGTCACAATTGTCAATAAAATAAACTGATTTGTGAATTTGTCATATTTGTAAATATTGAATAATGAATAAAAAAAAGTTATTTCTACTGCTACTTTATGTTGGATTTATTATTCTAATCATGTCTTGTGTAAGAGAAACCTATAACCTCCAGCACTGTTAATGTTGAAAACAGCTCTGATAGGGGGCATAATAAATCTTAGGATCAAATGCAATATTACTCTTATTCTTTATGTCTTAAAGAACCTTGTATTTGATCCACACATTAACAAATTTGTATTTATATTTCAGGATGGTACTTATGTTGAGTCGCCTAGCAGTAAACTAACATATGGCACTATGATATTTGTTAGAGTAGTTTTAGTACAAGACTGTGCTACATATTTGAAAAAAGTTTGTACAATTGCAACCAGATACAGTGCTGTTCGCCACCAGTCGCAAATAAAACCCTCGTAAGTAAAAAATCAAATGTATCTATTATGTTACATACTAAAATATTTTTCATTGTTTTCAGAGAACCCGAAGTCCAAATTTTAGATTTTCTTACACAGCAATACAAAATATTTCCTTATATTGCATCTTGTTTTGCATTCCAATATGCTGCTGCATTGATTTGGGATACATACAACTCTGTTAGTAGTGAATTAGAAACTGGTCAGTTTGACAATTTACCTGAAGTAAGTAAACTTTATTCTTCTTTCTCACAATTTTAATTTCCAAAGAAAAGATCTTTTTTCTATATTATTTTACTATTTTCAGCTACATGCAACAGCCTGTGTTCTAAAAGCAGTATGCACAGAAGAATGTAGTCGAGGTGTAGAAACCTTAAGGCTGGCTTGTGGAGGTCATGGATATATGGCAGCTTCAAACCTACCAGCTACTTATGGATTAGTTACTGCCATGTGTACATATGAAGGTGAAAATACTGTACTTCTCTTACAAACGGCAAGGTTTCTAATAAAAATTTTACAAAACGAACAAAATAAACCAATGTTACCTACAATGAAATATTTACAAGATGCATTGCGAGTTCAAGCGCCTTTCCAGAAATCTGTTAATTGGATACTGACAGCTTTACAAAAAACAGCAGCAGGGTAATAATTAACCATTGATCAATAATATTTTCAATCATTTTTTATAAAAAAAAAATATTGGACATAAATAATACAATTTATATTATGCTGTAATTTTCCATTCTAAAGACCGAATGACATGGATTGAGACAGATACAATATAATATATGTCTTGGTCACAACCATGCACAAATGAAGCTCAGCTGATCAATTCCTGTAAGTTTTCACGTTTTCCGGTTTGGTGTGATTTTTATTGCTTGCAAGTTGGAATTTTAGGGAGAAATCTAATTTACTTTTAGCTTGATATATTGATTAGAACACTTGTGAAAACTAACCTCAAATTTAATGGTAAATCTAACCTTGATTAGTGATAATTTTTGCTAATATTTTTTTAATTTTGTTTTTTATTATGGTCAAGGATAAAAAAGTAACGTGTAAGTAGTAGAAAAAAAAGGGTTTTTTGTTGGTTGCAGCCGTGATGCAATTGGCTATTGTCGAAAAAATGCAAGATTCATCATATTCGATATTTTGACCTTTTTAGTTTCTTGCATTTTTTGTATTGCCATGTCAAGCGGCCTAAGGTACTGACACGATTTCTTATATAAATATGTCAATGAAAATAATTTTCTGACTTCTGTGAAAAAATACACAGCAACATATTACTAGGTATTTACCCCATATGAATTAGTTTTTAGGTATTAGATTATATACCTAGGTAGTCATTACCATTTTCCTAATTTAATTTTATAAATTGAAGTCGTACTTGTTAGAACTCTATAAACTAAATAATACATTTTCATTTTTAGTAAACTTGACCTGGCGAACAAACATATCAATGAGAGAGTGAAAAAAGGTATGGCATATGAGGATGGTTGGAATATGACTTCGATTGAGTTGGTACAAGCTGCTGATATGCACGGTCGAGTATTCTTAGTAAACACTTTCATCATTTCTGTTCAAAAGTTTAAATCTCAAGTCTCTCAAGAATTATGGATAGTTCTAGATCAACTTCTCCAATTATATGCAGTAAATACTATTTTGAAACTCACTGGAGACGTGCTCAAGGTAAATTCAACAAAATTTCAATGACTACTCAAATGCTCTCCGTTTTTATTACTAGTATAATGGGCAATTGCCCAGGAGGACACTAGTTTTGAGAATACCAAAAATGGGAGATAATTAAATACCGATGATGCAAAATATTTCATTATTTTGGACAATAAGAGTTGAAATTCCACCTGATCTAGAACTGACAAAAAGAAGTGATGTGAAAGTGGAAACATATTTTGAAATTTGGTGGCAGTGGTGAGGATGTATATTTGATGGCAGCGTTATGAACTACTCTTATCTACCTATAATGCAATGGACTTCAAAAATTTTCTAAAAAGAGACTAAATTACTATTTTTAATCTCAGATAAAGAATAGACTAATAAATCGTGACAATTATTAAACTATTTTTTGGGCGAAATAAATTCATTTATGTTCTGAATGTTATTTTTTGTTGTAGTTCACTGAGCTTCAAGGAAAAGATGTAGAAGTACTTCAAAGTTGGCTAGAAGAACTTTTAATATTGATAAGGCCAAATGCTGTAGGGCTTGTGGACAGTTTCGATTTCAGAGATGAAGTTCTTTCTTCAGCTTTAGGAGCTTATGATGGTAACGTTTATGAAAGATTATTTGAAGAAACTCGGAAGAGTCCACTCAATGCTGAGCCAGTAAATAAGTCTTTCAAAGAGTTCTTGAAACCGTTCATGAAAGCTCAGCTATAATTTAAGAAAAAATATAGGATGTCCCAGACTAAACAATCAGTCATTATTTTGATATTTTGTTTCTTTTCATCATAATAGTAATATATACTAATCATAAAATGACCACAATAACAAGTATAACTTAATATTATAAACCAATAGATACAAAGTAGTAAGAGACCTTAAAAGTGGTAAAAACTGATAATCTACTAAAAGGCCAAAATTAGAGGGACCAATTGTTTATTTTGGCTTTATTGTTACACTATCAAAAATATTATTCGTGACTGCAACACATCAAGTTTTTGAAAGGCCACTGTATATTTACAATTCCGTTTAAGTTACACTTACAAATGCTCTTTTACTAAACAATGAAGTGGATTTTGTGGTTATAAGGTTCATACTTTTTACGTAAATTATGCTAACAAGTGTATCTTGAACAGCCATACCCAATAAAATTTGTATGGCTTGCATGAACCATCCAAACCGGCAACGTTCTGTTGGACATCGATAGCCGTATCCTATGGTTTATATAGTTCCGGCGCTCAATAAAAAATAAAATTTTATTATATTATGTTGTTTTTTCTGGGTTTATAGTGATCAAGTCATTTAAATTAATGAAATACCTAATAATATTAATACCACTGACAGTAGGCACGAGTTAATTTTCCTACCTACCTGTTAAGTTATCATGACACAAGGATCTGTTGCATTGGCTTCAAGGTACCCACTATTAAGAGCAATAATCCACAATAATGTTCCGAATAATAGAAAACTGCCCCTGTTTACCAAAAATTAAATCATAATGATCCAGCACCATCTGATTCCGAGCATATAATACAGTTTTGTGAGTTGTTCAGTTTGCCATATTTACTTATTATTCTTGATAGGCCAATGCTTGTTATCAGTTTGTTACATATCACTCAATGATAGCAAAATTTCCACTTCACTTTTATAGGTTTATTTTATAAGTTTTATTGAAAGAACCAAAAATATTTATATCAAATACCTCCTTATTTACTTTATTAGCCAGAGCTCTACTTTCTAAAATATTATCACATTATTTAAAATGATGTAACTCGCTATCATCGTCTGCATTAGAGAATGTTGGAAGTGTATAGTTAAATTTTAGTTATATTCTTATCTAGTGGTTGTAGGTATTTGACAGTTTAAATTCCACTAGATTTTATTTTGAACAGAATGGTATGATAGAAATTCTATTGCCAAATACGTGAAAAGAGCTAATATCTCTGATTGACCAAGCATCGACTTTGCATCGCATATGAACACTTTTTGCAATGTGTCGACTTTTGCTTATTGGTAATTTTGATTTGATGATGCTGTATACTCAATACCTTTTTTACATATGCATGATAATGATAGTTCAAGACTTTATAACTGATTTTTACATATATATTTCTATATTGGGTTTTTCAACACTTTAAAATTATGTTAAAAATGATATCTAATTTGATATTAAAATGAATTTAAATAACTTTTAAATAGTGTTATCGATAGGTTAGATCTGAGCGAAACATTGGATTATCAATTTTAAATCAACTGTCTAAAACTTTTTAAGTTAGTGTATAATGTATACAAATGAGTGATGTCCTCTTGTTTAATTAAAAACATAGTAGTGAATTTTAATGTCTTACATAATAAATGAGTACATTATTCGCACAAATCTAGCCTTTTTATATATTTTTGAAGATTTTATATGATGTTATTATTTATTATAATTATAATTATTCAAAGCTGTTTTATTTCGAGACCAGTGGTTTCGAATTCATCCCATTTAAATTGTAATGGTCCATTTACATCTACAGTGTATTCGGCCCAGTAAGCCACTGTGTAATCGATCGAGTCAGTGAATTAAACAGTTATATTTTCTTTCTTATCATTATCAGTCAACCAGTCAATTATTTCCTATTTTTTCCAATTGGTTTTGAAAAATTCGAAGTGGACAAGTGAAACTACAATTAAGTTTATCCAAGGGTACAAATCACAATAAGGTTTGTGCGATTTCAAAAATTGACACTTTTGCTGGAATTGCAGGTCGCAAAACAGTACCTGTTTTGGAATTGTAACAGCTCACGTAAACGATCAAACTGTTGCACTTCCATTCTCATAAATGATGTATATTCTTTAAGATCTTGAGTTTCGAATTTGTTCAACACTGTTGCAGTTTATCCTTTCATGTATCTTCAATAGCCACGGTCTTGTCCATATTGGTTTTTTTTCATACATATGTTGAATTTTTTCCATTAACGCAAGTATAAGCAAATTACAGTAGCATTTAAAAACTTTCTCTCCCTTTTTCTCTTATTCGCGGGGACATGTTAACATTGCAGAACACACCTGTGTTACCCTGATCAGATGGAATTTTATCACTTACTTGCCGTATCGAAGTAGCTCGGCCGAATACTCGGTAGGTGTAATTGGGCCTTAATTCAGTATCTAAATTGGAAAGTACCTAATTGAAGGTAAGTACACTTCTTGATATTATAGTTTTGCACAAATTATTCATCATTCTGCTTTTGTTATCGGAGGAATAGTGTTAAATGTGTGAAGAAAGTGGTTAGAAAATAAATCAAAAATTAAATTATGGAATACATGTTTAATAGAGTAAAAAAATATCACTAAACAATACACTTTTATATAAAAAGCTTTAATTCACGATCACATTAACAAAAAGTATAAGAAATTTTTAAGCTGCTTGAAAGGAATATATTACAATGAAATCGGTAAGTAAAAAATAGAATTGGAAAAAAACAAGTAAAATGCATATAAATAACTGTATTTTCACTAACATTTTGTATCATTAAATTTGAAAATTGAGACATCCATATTTTAATTATAAAAATTTATGAAGGCTCATTTAGAATGTGTCTGCTATTAAAATATCTCAAATTTAAATAGATAGGTTGCAATAAAAATAGTATGGATATTATATATCATTTCTCGGTAGCCACATTATAAACAAGCGGTTTACTACATGTATAGGATTTGTAAAAATTGTTTACAATAAAAAATTATACCTAACACAATCTAATAATTAAGCTCGTGCCTTTCGAGAAAAAAATCATAATATGTCACAATATATACAACACAAACACACAAGTTCTTCTGAGATTTATAATATACATTTATACTTTCAAGGCTCTCTTCAAATATTGCCTTTTAGTCCAGATTATGAAAATGTAATTGCAAAAAATATTTATTTTGTATTCGACCATCTGTTATTTAAATTTCATTCCAATTGTGCTAAGCTAGGTCATTAATTTACAAAATAGTGACAAAAAAATGGAATACATATGAGTAAAAGAAAATTGGAACTTGTAATGGGTAATCCGAAAAGGTAAATATTATAGCTTTAGTTGAGTGTTGCAAAGTGAAAGTGGACGGAAATATGGATCCAGGTAAGAGCCGCAATTTTTAGCGAAATATTTCAATAATAAGAATTAAAAGTATTTTATAACTATTATGAGATAATATTGATAATCACTATATTCTATTCGGTGTCTTTAAATCTGATCGTTTTTTTAATAAATCAATTTTTTTATTATCACTAATGTGACAAATGGTTTTCTCCTGAAAAGTACTAGCCTACTAATAATATATTATCGATGAATGTACGTCTAATTATAAACACTTTTATAAATCCGTTAATAATCTATATGCACAATTTATATTATATTTACAAAAAAATATTAAGATACATTGCATTAATTTATATTGAACAAAATTGTAAATAGTAACGTACAAATCACTGGACTTGAAGACTATTCCACATTAAATAAAGTTCCGGCATAGATCACTATTTCCCATATAAACTACTGACTGTATATTGTTAACTCTTATAAACCACTTTCAAAATATGTCACAAAACTAGAACTTAGTTTTCTTTTTCCTTCAATGGAGGTGCTGAATGTTGAAGTTATCAATGACTTAAGTAGTGTTTGTGGAAGACCTACCCTATTCCCCGCTCCCATAATCCAAAATATTCATGGCGTCTCACGTCAGACCATCGAAGTCAAGTTATAGAACGTCCACACTGATTTAATATAACTATACAATAACTGTTATGTTCCATACATGACTGCTGGGCAAATCACTGGATACATCGTGATATGAATATTAGTAGTTTGATAACTTCCTTTGACTAATCGTGCAAGAGGAATCGGCGCATGAGTACCAAAAACTATTTTACCTCAATTTTTTTATATGATCCTCTTCAAATTGCTCTAGTGATAAATTGGGCAACTCTGTGCCATATTGCTTAAACCGAAATTATTTAAACAATTTCATGGAATGTTATTTTTCAACCGGCCAATTTTTTTATATTCTTTATTGAAATACAAATAAAAAAGGTTCTATGACTTTTCACAATAAAGTTAATATTTAGAGATATGAATTTTGAAAGGTTCGAAAATCTCAAATTTGGGCGTGCTGGTCAAAATAAAAATTCGTTTTTACCAACCATGTATTTGATGGTTTTAAAAAAATAATCCCAATATACATTCCATTATCCATAAATTTCTCATTCCTGGACACACTCCATTATAGAGAAGAAAAAGACACGATATCTTTGTCCAATAGAGGAATCGCTAAACTAGATTAATTTGGTCATCTGTGGGAGTGCAAAGCCTTTTCTAGTTAATTGTTTTTTTTTTGAATTTCAAACTTCGTATAAAACTCTTTATAATAAAGAAAAGTTACTGACAAGGGAAAAAACTATCATGAGAGGAGATAAAGGGTGTCTCAAAATCTCGGTATTCTTGAATGTAATACCATTTTGGAAGAATTGAAAAATAAAATGGTTGACTTCTTGAGAAAAGGTAAACCTTGGCCAAAAAATAACATTGTGATACAATGGCTCCAATCCCGTCAATAGTGAAAAAAAAAGAATTTAAAGGAACTCATGCCTTAGATTTCCGACACATTTCACGACTTCTTTAAGAACTTATAGAAGTCGTGAACCAATTACCTTACCACATATCAACGAAAGTAGCGAGCAAGAAAAATAATGAAAATATGTCTAGTCTAGTTTTGGTTCATTCCCAGGGCTGCCTTTTATTTCTCCCGTTTTTATATAGTATTGTGTGAAACGCGCGTTTTTTTTTTTCAAAAATTTCGAAATTATACTTCACTGTACAGATATTTTAGAATTCTTCATTAAAGAATAGGTGGAAAAGTTTAAAATGCATACTTCCTGTTATATTCAAATGCAAGCATAATATTTGCTTTCATTTGCAAATTTCTAAAAATTCACTATTTTGACTTATTGTCTAGGAGAAATCGGCGCGTGAGTACCGAAAACTATTCCACCTAAATTTTTTTTACGCGATCCTCTTCAAATGGCCCTACTGATGATATAAGTGCGTGTGGAATATTGTTTAAATCGAAATTGTTGAAACAATTGCAAGAAATTGTTATCTTTCAGCCGGACAAATTTTTTTATATTTGTTATTGAAATACAAATAAAAAAGGTCCTATGACTTTTCACGTTAAAGTTAATATTTTTGTATTTTGTATTTCAATAAAAAAATTTGTCCGGTTGAAAAATAACAATTCCTTGCATTGTTTAAACAATTTCGGTTTAAGCAATATGCCACAGAGTAGCATTTATATCATCAGTAGGGCAATTTGAAGAGGATAGCACAAAAGAATTGAGGTGGAATAGTTTTTGGTACTCATGCGCTGATTCCTCCTGGACCATTAGTGAAAGGAAGTTATCGGTCTGCTAAATTTCCTAATTTCATATCACAATGTGTCCAAATTTTCATCAAATCTATGATATATGACACAATTCCTCATATATTTGACCTTCATTTGTCTAGCCAAATATCATTGCACATTATTTATAAATTTCGACCCATTTTAGTTTTTTGGCTCAAGCATTGACAACCACAACTGACATTTTTAAAAAATAACAGAACCAAGTTCTGGAAATGAAACTAGATTTGATTGATTGGACTCTAACATTACATAGTATAATACAGAACATTTGCAAATAACAAATGAACTAACTAGTCAGATATCATAATAAGAAATTGGGTTAAACAGATTAATTAAAAATTATCAAATATTAGATTATATTTAAAGCTAAACTTTGCGATTTTCTTGCTTGGAATACTAATGAAGTCTACTCATTATTTGTAAATATTCATTTTCATTATATTAAAACGTTCAAACTAGAACTGTTCAATAAAAAATAATTTTCTCAAGTTGATATCACTAAAATTGAAAAGAGAGCAATTTTGAAATTACTAGGGCTTGATATTATTAGAATGCCCCACCAACATTCATGAGAAATACCTTTATATAATATTGTCGTGCAAAAGTTTCTGTTAAAATTAGTTGGGGGACACTTTATATACTAATAATGAAAATATGTATATAGAATATATAATACAACTGCAATTTATTAATTAACTGGAGATTAAGTAAACTGTAATTTTAAGATATGTATAGGGATGGCAACAATATATCGATAAATTTTATATATCGATATTTGAATAAATGTGTCGATATATTTATATCGATACATGAATTGCGATATATCGTGATATATATCAGTAATTTTAAAAATATATCGAAAATTATTATAAGATAACCAACATCGCCGCACACTCACTACCATCTAATACTACCGCGAAGAAGTGTAGGTTACAACCCGACGTTGTTGCAGTAGGGAACTAAACACCAAAATTGTCACTTGAAGACGCCTGATATTTAGCTAATTAGGTTTTTTCCCGTACAAAGTTGATAAATATTTGTGATAAATACGCCAGCAATTGTTTTTTCGATAATACCACAGTTTTCATCTACTTATTCACAGAGTTACAAACGTATTCATTGTGAAAAGTGAAAACAGTGAAAAGAGTGGATACAAACAATGTATTTGTTTATCGTTCGTTAAAGTAAAAGTGTCACTGACAATATGGCTCCACCGCGAAGTAATATTTGGAAATATTTTCAAAAAGTTAGTAACAAAAATGCTAAATGCAGCATATGCCTAAAAGTTTTGAAAACTTCGGGAAACACAACAAATTTACAACACATTTGAAGCAAAAACATTCATCTATTTTGAAACACTTAACTGATGACGGATTTGATTACGATGACCCACAGACATCTAAGAAAAGAAGCAAAACTGTTGGAAGTAGTCCTACACTAAGCCAAGATGAGGTAAAGCTTGATATGATTTATTTTGTCTTATTTAACATTTAAAATTTGCAGGGAAGGTTATATTTGCAAGATAGTGCTCACCATTCTTCAACTTCAACTATAACAAATTCGGAATTTGAGTCAGATTCAGAACCAAGTACTAGTGCAGGAAATACAAACGTGAGTTCGGGATTCCAGCAGACTACAATTTCGTCTACATTCAAAAACATTGCATTATACCAAAGTACATTTTTTATCTACAATGCATCACCTTTTGTGATTTTATTTCTGTTTCTTTTTAGACGGTGGCTCTAAAAATGTGAAGGTGACGGATGCAGTAGTGAAATTTATTGTCCAGGACAATTTTCCATTCAGTACTGTGGAAGGAAAGGGTTTTAAGGCCTTGATGAAATATATAGTACCTCTCTACAAAGTACTAACTAGAAATACAATAAAAAACAATGTGGATAAGAAGTATGACGTGATTTCAACAGCATTTAAAAATATCTTGAAGAAATGTAAGTATTTTACCATCACTACCGACATATGGACTGCAGATATGCAAACTAAAAGCTTCATGGGTCTTACTGTCCACTTTGTCTACGATACAAAGTTAATGTCAGCAACAATTGGTATTGTGGAGTTAACACAGTCTCATACAGCAGACTATATTGCTTCAAAATTAGGCGATATTCTTGAAATGTGGGGAATTGATTCTAATAATATTATCGGAATTTTCCGAAGAAGGAAACAGTGACGAGGATGATTTTGATTTATGGGAACACCATAAAAAAAGGCTCACGCCAAAAAAGGGGGAAAAGTCAGGTCAGGCAACGACACCGAATTGGCTAAATATTTGAGCTTGCCAGTAAGGAATTTAAAGGATGATCTTCTCCAAACCTGGGATGAAATGAAAAAGGAATATCCCTGCTTATCCAAGTTGGCCGAAAAATATTTTTGTGTGGTGCGACATCCGTACCAAGTGAGCGGCTATTTTCCAAAGCTGGAGGCACCGCTACTAAAAATAGGAACCGTCTCACGGGAAAAAGACTGTCCAATTTATTATTTTTGAGTTCGTTGCCACAAGAATTAAATTTGTTTTGATTTTTAATCTTTTCAATAAACAAAGTATGTGTGTTGTGTATCATAGATATTTTGAAAACATAAGTGTCATTAACTTTATATATGTATCGATATATATGTATATATATATATATATATATATATATATATATATATATATATATATATGTATATCGATATATTTCATTCAATACATCATATTATCGATAGATTTACATTTTTTGCCATCCCTAGATATGTAAAGTCGGGTATAGGTAAATAATAGGATTCGAGAGAAATTTATAAATGACAGTGCTTTCAAATGATCTACAACATTACAGTATTTTAAAAAGCATCAAATAAAAATGTGTGCTTTAATAATCTGCCTTTTCCTAGATTTATCTATACCAAAATTTTTAGTGCTCAGGAGTTTTTTGAAAAATTTCTACAACTTCAAATTCATAGTTACTTTTTTCGATGGTCTATATTATTAAAAAAAAGTATCATCAACAAGTTACAGTCAGTCCATTACATGTTGAAGAAAATTTCTATAAATTTCTACTTAACTAGGCTAACCGGACCGAACAGAAGTGCGCAAAAGGATTTTGCGCCATTGCGAGTATACACTGTCCTTGTCACGTCCCATCAGCGTAGCGAGGCACTCGAATAAAGGAAACTAGCAGCCGCTGGAGGGTAAGTACGCATCCAATCACAGTCACCTGATCATGCGCCATATCACAGTATAACACGCTCAAAAACACAAACATGCTTTTCTCTATTATCTGGTTTTATTTTATTATATAATAACAACGTATAACAAGTATACTACAGCTAGTAACTAAATTAAATAGATAAATCAGACAATATCAAATCAGTTATAATTTTAATCTGCTGTTAACAATTCACACAGAAGAGAAGCCACTGAAACACAAAATATACCGAGGCAAACTAATCTGAATATGTAAAAATATTGAAGAGACCACAGCGAAGTTTGTGTCCCTGATTCGTCACAAAATAAGAGTCTATTTACAAAAATGTAAGATGTATGTATCTTTTCACTAAGTACAATTAAGTAATTAAAAAGACTAAAGAAAAAAGGCTCTTGCTGCTATTACTATGCAATAATGGGTGGTAATTTTAAAAATCATGCTAAAATTAGAACTTTTTGACCATTTTCTTGGTGTGTTTCAAAAAATAACTGATTTGCGGTCAGCTTTATTGGCAGATACAAAATTCAGTGTATAATCCAGAAGTTAAGAATCGTTTCTAATATTCCAGTTATTATGTTTTGGGATACTTAGTTTCTGTATCAAAAAAATTCAATTCCTTTAGTGACGTTTTTCTTTCAGTTTGAAATCAATGTTTTTTACATTGTATTTCATAGTAACATTTTCAATTTGAAAAAATCATGTTTCCTAAAGATGAGATTCCAAAACTCATGGAGTACACATATTAACATTTCTCACTCACAATTACATTAAAGTCTTTTAATACATAAATTCGTGAATTCATATTTTTTGTTTATTTGCAGTGGATAACTTATTCTTTTGTAGTTATTTTTTTCCAAATTCTATCATGAAAACATTGATATTGTAATTTAAAAAAAAACTCTAATGTGAGATTGGTCTTTATATGGATGTAGTTTAAAACAACACTTAATAACATTTCTTTTTTGACATCAACAATGAGTTTTCTATAACTATCCCTTCAGGGTTAATAATTATTATAGTTCTTTATGAAGGTTGAAATTTTGAATAGATCACATTAAAAGATTCATATATCTCAAAGACAAAAACACCTATTCAAAGAAACTATATTCTTTCCCTAGATTTACTTCTACCTAATTGCTCTGTTATATATAATTTATGAATATAAATAGAGTCAACAGAACAGCCCAGAATATTTGTATCCATTTGTGGAAACTGTTTAAAATGTTTAAGGAAAAATTGTATTTCAGTGGGGGGTAAAACACCTGGTAGCTCTCTCCACAATCAAATGGATAAAAGTTTCAACAAATCTTCATTCTCATATCTTAGTAAAAAGCGTTCTAAGTTTAGACAGTTCTCAATGATATCTTCACCTATCTCAAAGACAAAGTCTCATATTTAAAGAAACTATATTCTTTCCCTAGATTTATTTCTACTTATTTGCTCTGTTATATATAATTTATGAGTATAAATACCGTCAACTGAACAGCCCAGAATATTTGTATCCATTTGTGGAAACTGTTTAAAATGTTTGCGGAAAAATTGTATATCAGTGGGGATTAAAACACCTGGTAGCTCTCTCCACAATCATATGGATAAAAGTTTCAATAAATCTTCATTCTTATATCTTAGTAAAAAGCGTTCTATGTTTAAACAGTTCTCAATGATATCTTCACCTATCTCAAAGACAAAGTCTCATATTTAAAGAAACTATATTCTTTCCCTAGATTTATTTCTACTTATTTGCTCTGTTATATATAATTTATGAGTATAAATAGAGTCAACTGAACAGCCCAGAATATTTGTATCCATTTGTGGAAACTGTTTAAAATGTTTGCGGAAAAATTGTATATCAGTGGGGATTAAAACACCTGGTAGCTCTCTCCACAATCATATGGATAAAAGTTTCAATAAATCTTCATTCTTATATCTTAGTAAAAAGCGTTCTATGTTTAAACAGTTCTCAATGATATCTTCACCTATCTCAAAGACAAAGTCTCATATTTAAAGAAACTATATTATTTCCCAAGATTTACTTTGACTTAATTGCTCTTTTATATATAATTTATGAGTATAAATGGAGTCAACTGAATAGCTCAGAATATTTGTATTCATTTATGGAAACTGTTTAAAATGTTTGAAGAAAAATTGTATTTCAATGGGGGGTAAAACACTAGATAGCTCTCCATAATTATATGGATAAACGTTTCAACACATCCTCAATATTATATATAATATGATTTTCTATTGAAATGATTATGATTTAACATGAAAGTTTCTTCTCCTTTTTCCTGAAAATGTTCATCAGACTAAGAGATTTTTTGAACTTATTAATAATATGAGCTTATATTAATATGATATGATGCATAGGATCCACATAGAGACAGAATAATTGTATTTTGTTGTGGAAACTGTGTTCACTGAAATACTATATATTAATGGAGGTAAAACGCCAGGTATCTCTCCAAAATCAAATGGATAAAAAAATATCACAAAAAAATTAACCAAAGTAATAATTGGTCATTATAAATTCGTTATTTAGGAAAATTTTCTTCGTTGTCCAAAATATTTCATAATTCTGTGATAAATGTGATTTCAATATTGTCTTTTGTTTGAATAGTTTCTTTTTGATCTTTGACAACAATTTTTAATTAAATAATATTGATTGAACAATATATGAACAGTTTATTAGTTCATTTCCAATGTCAATTAAATCATTAGAAAATACAGGGTGTTCTGTAGATCATTGAACATAGGAAGGGGTCATTTTGTATCTTAAATCCAGGTCTTAAAAAAACTTTTTATAGAATTTTTTTTGTCTTTTAGAAATTTTGTCACTTTCGTACCTCTGACCCCATGTAACTTTTCGATTTTTATAGCTAGGCCCAATTTTTTTTCTTTACTAGAATCTTGGTGAATGGCAAGGCCAATAAAAATTAATATTGGTCGCGAATTATTGCTAGAAACTAACTTGTGGACCGCCGAACTCTCTTTTCTCTCTTTTACTCTCTGTGTTATGCTTAAACTGGTAATAATGGTAGTGTTTCACTCTAGCACGCTTATTATTATATATACACCCCACATAAATTATTGCATCACTGGTATTTTAGGATATTTTTAATACTTAATTTTAGTTTTGTGGGACAATCTGTATATGTATCAACTTAATACATATTTCTGGTTTCTTATCATGGGCAAAAAAATATCACAATTTCTTACAAATTTTTTTGAAAGCATTTCTGTCTTGGAAAATGCATTGAGATCGAGAACTTTCTAAGCAAATTGTGTTATTACATAGTAAAAATTTAAATTTATTTTGTTAATAATGGATGTGCCTCAACGTTTAAGAAGACATGTGACGAATGAAGAAGCAGCTAGAATCATCGGGCTCATACAAGATGGCCGCAGTGAAAGATACGTCGCCGGGGTAATTGGAGCTCAACAAAGCACCATATCCAGAGTTGTTATTTGCCACCAAGAAACAGGGCAGCTAACCAGAAGATCCGAACAAGGCCGCGGAAGGGTAACTTCGGTAGTTAACGGCGTTAAGAATTAGGTATACCACCGCTCGAAGGCTGCAAATAGATCTGTTGGCTGCTCGTAATGTCCAAATAAGCCTACAAACAGTTCGAAATAGGATGAGAGAAGCAGGTATACGAGCCAGAGTGCCAGCTAGAGGTCCACGTCTTACCAGAGAACATCGAGTAGCAAGATTGGAATTTGCTCGAAAACACGAAAATTGGAATGTTCAAGATTGGTCCAATATTTTATTCACGTATTCATCTAATAGGCGTGTACTAGTATATAGGCGACGTGGTGATCAGGTTAATTTTCAAATTTCAAACAGAAAGCTTTGGTGGTGGCTCCATCATGGTTTGGGGAGGAATTTCTTTCCGAGGGTCGCACGGAGTTAGTACCAGTGAATGATGGGAGACTAAATGCTGATAGGTACATAATCAATATTCTAGAACCCCATGTAGTGCCCTATATGCCTCATATCGGTAACAACTCTGTGCAAGTGCACGATAATGCTCGTCGACATGCTGCTAGAGTGGTGCGGCAGTACTTATAAGAGGTCGAGATACCCACCCTGAATTGGCCTGCACGTAGCTCGGACCTTAACCCAATAGAGCATGTCTGGGACCATCAAGGATGGCAAATTCAGCAACATCCGGCACCAATAAGAAAACTTCTGGGAAAACATGCCGCAAGAATAAGTTCAGAATCTGTTTAGAAACCTTCCAAGACGAAAGAAAGCTGTAATTAGAGCGGAGGCGGCAACACACGCTATTAGAAATTCATTTACTGATTTTAGTTCATTTTTTTTATGGATGTTTTGTACTATTTTTTTTATATTTTTTATGTTTGGTAAATCAAACTTTTGGTCCTCTGTAGATTAAACACATTTAAAATATTTAAAAAATAATGAGTGATACGATAATTTTTGTGGGTTTTATATTTTTTATTTTTCACTTTTAGAGTACTGCGAGCCCAATTTACACTCTACTGGGCACCAAAACTCGCAAACCCACGCGTCAAGAGACATAGGAAGATTTAGCGTAAATGTTTGGGCAGGTGTGATCGGCAAACGGTTAATAGGGGCGCATTATTTACTGGACAATTTGAATGGATAGAACTACTTAGAATTTCTGATGAAATACCTACCTGAGTTAGTGGAAGAAGTATTTTAGGAAGATGCGCGAATTGTATTCCAACATGACGGCTGCCCGGCTCATTTGAGCTTGAATGTGAGGGAATTATTGAACAACGCCTTCGCCAACTCGTGGATTGGTAGGGGTGGTCCAATTCCTTGGCCCCCGCGATCGCCCGACCTCACCCCTATCGATTTTATGTGTCTGGGTAAGGGCCAAAAATTTAGTATACACCACAGTTGTCACAAGTCGTGAATAATTAATTCATCGGATTGACGATGCATTTGAAACAATGAAACAAGAGATGTTGTTGCGGACTACTACAGTGGAAATACGCAAACGATGCAGAGATAACCAATGAGGGGCGCCAATTTGAACAAAATTTAAATTAAATGATGATTTTAACAGATTTTAAAATAAATAATTCAAGTTTTGAAACGTTTGTTTCATTATTTTAATCCTTGTATTGATTTTAGGAAAAATCTGTAGCTGTAACGAATTTCGTCGAAAAGGTCCAACTACGTAAAAAACTAACTCCCGTTAGAAAAAAGATATCGAAACAAACTACATACCGTTAGAAAGCCTACACTCTAGCGATGTTTTTAAAAAATGAGAAGCTTCCTATCACATTTAATTTTTTTTCAAACGCAACGAAAAGTTGAAGTTTAAAATATTGTTTAACTTTTCTTTGGAGTTCGGCGGTCCACAAGTTAGTTTCTAGCAATAATTCGCAACCAATATTAATTTTTATTGGCCATGCCATTCACCAAGTTTAGAGGTACGAAAGTGACAAAATTTCTAGAAAACTACAAAAAAATTCTATAAAAAGTTTTTTTAAGGCCTGGATTTTTTTATTGCCTGAATAGATAGAACATGACCTCTTCCTATGTTCAACGATCTGCCGAACACTCGGTATAAATATAAAAGTCATGTATGGTGGTTCTAACTAATTTGATCTCATGTCAGAAAAAAATGTGTTTTCAGGTACCAGTATCGATGTTTCACACAAGCACAAAATTTTTATATTTAGCTAATACACCAGTTGCACCAAGGTAACAAGATTAATATGTAATCATACTACATTCATTCACTCTTAAATTTCGAAATGAGAAATTCAGTATAGCATATGAAAGATTTTTTGATATGTTTCTTTGAATGAATACTGAAAATGAAATAATGAATACATTGCAATCTAAATCAAAAACTGAACTACTGTTATATCTCTAATGAATTGAAATTGTCATATATAAAATTGAACATTTATCCATATGATTGTGAAGAGCAAACAAGTTTTTTACCCCCACCAAAATAAAACTTCTCCGCAAACATTTTAATCAGTTTTCACAAATGGATACAAATATTCTGGGCTGTTCAGTTGACTCTATTTATACTCATAAATTATATATAACAGAACAATAAGTAGAAGTCAATCTTGGGAAATCATATAGTTTCTTTAAATATGAGACTTTATCTATGAGATAGGTGAAGATATCATTGAGAACTGTCTAAACTTGGAACGCTTTTTACTAAGATTTGAGAATGAAGATTTGTTGAAACTTTTATCCATATGATTGTGGAGAGACTACCAGGTGTTTTAACCCCCACTGAAATAAAATTTTTCTGCAAACATTTTAAACAGTTTCCACAAATGGATACAAATATTCTGGGCTGTTCAGTTGACTCTATTTATACTCATAAATTATATATAACAGAGCAATTAGGTAGAAGTAAATCTTGGGAAATAATATAGTTTCTTTAAATATGAGACTTTGTCTTTGAGATAGGTGAAGATATCATTGATAACTATCTAAACTGAGAACGCTTTTTACTAATATATGAGAATGAAGATTTGTTGAAACTTTAATCCATATGATTGTGGAGAGAGCTACCAGGTGTTTTACCCCCCACTGTAATAAAATTTTTCGCAAACATTTTAAACAGTTTCCACAAATGGATACAAATATTCTGGGCTGTTCAGTTGACTCTATTTATACTCATAAATTATATATAACAGAGCAAATAAGTAGAAATAAATCTAGGGAAAGAATATAGTTTCTTTGAATAGACTTTGTCTTTGAGATAGGTGAAGATATCATTGAGAACTGTCTAAACTTAGAACGCTTTTTACTAAGATATGAGAATGAAGATTTGTTGAAACTTTTATCCATTTGATTGTGGAGAGGGCTACCAGGTGTTTTACCCCCCACTGAAATACAATTTTTCCTTAAACATTTTAAACAGTTTCCACAAATGGATACAAATATTCTGGGCTGTTCAGTTGACTGTATTTATACTCATAAATTATATATAACAGAGCCATTAAGTAGAAGTAAATCTAGGGAAAGAATATAGTTTCTTTGAATAGGAGACTTTGTCTTTTAGATATGTGAATCTTTCAATGTGATCTATTCAAATTTTGAACCTCCATAAAGAGCTATAATAATTATTAACCCTGAAGGAATAGTTATAGAAAACTCATTTTTGATGTCAAAAGTGATGTTCTAAACTTTATCCATATAAAGAAAATCTCAATTTTTTAAAAATTACTATATTTAATATTTTCATAATAGAAATTAAAAAAAAAATAACTATAATAAAAACGTTATTTATTGAACTAAGAGAAAAAATTAAGAAAATTTATTCAAAATAAGGTTACATATGGGCCTTTAACATATGAGATATAACAGCAGTTTGGGTTTAGAAAGTTTTTTTTTCACTGAAATATTTATAGGGATTTTTTTTAATTAAATCAGAAAACTCATGTTACAAAGAGAAATATTCATAGACTCACATATCTACAAAACTAACCTAGCAAATGTGTAAGTTAAAGGTGGAATTATACAGGAATGCTTATGTTATATAATAGATCAGAAAGAAAGTATTCAAACAGAAGACAATGTTGAAATCACACCCATCAGTGACTTAACGAAAAATAGTCGAAAACAAAGAAAAGTCGATAAGGAATTTATAGCGATCAATTATTGGTAATATTCTTTCATCAATTTGATTGTTGAGATCTATCTGGTGTTTTATCTCATTAAAATTAAATTTTTCAATTAACAGAAAAACCTCACTTTTATGAGTTTCCATACTATTGTTACCTTCATCCAACTTCATAAATTAGCAACATAAAAAGTTTCTTAAAAATGTGAAATAATACTGTACCTGATACCAACACTTTTATAGGTTCTTATATACGGTTACAGGTTATATATTTCCAAATTATTTAATTAGAAATTATTTACAAAGATCTAAATATGTTAACTTTTATAATTCACTGTGGGTTCTAACAATGTTGTTAGTGAGTGAGAATTGCAATTATAATTATGATCTAGTAAAAAACTAAACAATATAACCCTTACAACATAACATATGAAATGGAACGAACGGCTGTGAAATGTGACAGATAAAATATTATATCAAACCTCATACATTGATTAAAGTAAGAACTGTAGTTGTATTCATTCAAAAGTTTTTGTGTTTACATATTTAGGTACAAAAAGTAACTTCTCTTTAACACATAGGAACTTTTAAGCATTCAAAATCCTATAAATATTGTAAAAAATAACTCGAAGCATCGTAAAAACATTAAAAAAATAATTATTTATAAGACAGCAGCACAAACCTTTTGGAATTGACTTTTGGTTTTAGACCAAACAAATATACTAGAGAAAATAACTTTCACTTTAGTTTAAAAAGCTACACAATAATAAATTCAATTTCATATACGTATTTGTTCAATCGAATTTAATCTTGTGTTTTTGTTTGGTCAATTATTTTGGTTAGCGAAAAGCATGCATGTGAACTTATGCTTGGAATCAGGGCGCCAAGGTTCTAGGCAGCAGAGGATCAGGTGACCGTTGAGGTCAGCAAGTTGAATTTTCATCCCCTCCTAATGTATAAGCAACGTTTTCCAGTTTTTGTGCCAGATGTTGACGCCGGCAATTAAGATCTGTGCTAAATGCTTCTAGAATCTGAAATTATAAAAGGTCGTGAATTGTAAGTCATTACTTAACTCTTCTTCATAATAAATATTAAGTAGCAGATAGAATAAAACAAGAAAAAATTACAAATAAATTAATTATTAACCAGTATCCAGTCCAATAATAATTATATCTGGGTAACAGACATTTAAGAAGACATTATATAGATTAAACTGAAAACTATTTGAAAATTCAATAATGGTTTAACTGTCTATAGTTATTTTCAGGTAAACACTATGTTCTTAGAAAAAAAACTTAATACTAATATACTCACTGGTTCTCTATATTTAGTAACATATATGTAAAGTTCTTTTAAAGCGGCTACGGTATCGAATTCCTCTGCTTGTTGCGCAGATAATTGCTGCATAGCAGATCCCATTTCTTGATCTGTTATTACTGGCAACATAGCAACGTCATTATAGAACTGAGAAACCATTTCTCTATACCTTGGTATATCCTGAAAATATAACAAATCTACTAGAATTATAGCTTTTCTTTTGCGAATGATGGTTTTTTTTCCAAATTGAGCTGATGTTATCAGCTTACTATACTCACTTTGATATGGTGGGTCAAATGGAATGACAAATTGAGACATTCATTCAGTTCAGTAAAACAAAAGTTGGTGCGGTGAGGTAAATATCTATCTCAATACATCTGATTTGAGTAAAATTGAATGGGAAGTAGAAATTAATAAGCTACACTTAAAGGAGTTCAAATTATCTTAGAATTTCATGCAGAAGGAATGCAACTAATGTGAACTAAATATTAAATTAACAAATTCAATTAAAATATACTCACTTCTTTTATTACAAAAATTGTAACTGCCTATGCTACGGTCCGTCAAAATGATCTTTAGCCTGACTCATACCGAATACACAAAAAATTAATAAAAACTTTAGGAAATCAAAAGGTAATGGCTACTATTACTTTTTCATGTGCGTCAATATTTCAATAACTTACGATACTATTTTAAATATTTGTAATTAATGTTATTTCGTCAATAAGACACTTTATGGATAAAGTTTGACTGTATATAAGTAAGCTTAGAAAGAACAGTGAAATTACCTTGGCAAACAGTAACTTATTGGATGGCGAGTCTTTTCCTAATCTATGTTCAGTAGTAGAGCAAGAATCCATAAACGTCTGAGCAATAACAGACAGACAAGAATCTAAAGTTGTAGTTTTGTTGATATCGAAAATGAAATCAGGATTTTTAATAAAGTTAACCCAAAACCTCAGAGGAAGACTGTTGGATTTCCAAGCATGTACCACTTCTGGATCTTGAATGCCATGTTTTCTAGCAGCATCATCTAATAAGTCAAACAACCATTTTACTGCCGGAGGCAAAGCTTCGTTCACAGTTAGAATTGTCATAAAGAAATCGTCGACAAATTTTTGAATAGTGCCCTTCGTAGATAATAGCCTTGTTAAAAATATTTCTGGAATAGCTTTATGAGTTCTTTCGGCCATTTTGTTATTAGGAAATTGGTGATCATCGATGGGCTTGATCAAGTGATATATTCTTGGGTTATTAGCTGCTTCGATATCACCATTTGTTGTTATAATAGGTGAGTGAGAATTATTGAGATACATTCCAGTGACACAGTTATGGCAGGGTTGTTTACAATTGTTAAAACTATCATTTTGTCTCGATATTAAAGACATTACAGCACTTTCTTTAACTCCATAATGAGCTAAAGTATTCAGTTTTTTCCAACCACATATCGTTTTCGTTGTCAAATCTTCATCTTGTAAAGTTAAATGGCCCCCTCTTCCATGTCTCCACTCTAAATCTACCTCATAGATCGAGGGTCTTAATGAAAAAGGAGTGTTTTTGAAAAGGGCATCTAGTATTTTCGATTTTACTTGACTGATAGTATCACAATCTAAAACTTTGCATTGAATTTTTTCGTCAAGATCGTCTTGGACAATATGCAATGTCTGAAATAAAGGCTACTTTTAATTCCTAAATAAGACAATACATAAAATATAGTAAGAATTATGAAAAAAAAAATATGAAGGTATCTAAAAGAAGAGTAGAGATGATTTTGTATATTTATGTACATTTTTTCAAGTTAACTACTAGCAAATAATTTTTTTTTGTCTTACCACAACACTGTATTCTACATTTTCTCTTAAAAGTCTTTCCTCGGATAATGAGTATCTGGCATCATGAGTAATTGCATCAACTAGCCCTTTTTCTATTTGATGTTTGATAGCTTTAAATAACAAAAAGAGCGAAGAGCCAGCATATTCTTTCAGATAGTGATACATACACAAAGCCATCCAATTTGTTAACATTTTTTCTACAACGCTTTCAGTTCGTCTCAACATCAATTGTGGATGTTTTGTATTTACAGATTTTTCGATTAAACGTAATAATAAACTTTTTAGAATATCTGTTGCATATTCCATTTTCCCCATTAAAACTACCATTAGTAAGGACGCTACGTTAACTCTGAAAAACATTATTACCTGTATCTCTCCAGTTAATTAATGTTTAATTTTGTTGAATTCATATTATAAAGAGGAATATCCAAATATAGAGTACATACTTACTTATTTCTAATATTAAAAGACTTTTGAGACTCCAATATATCTATAAATGTAAGTATAAAGTGTTTATTATTTATCAATTGCTCAAATTGTAGCATCGCTGTATCATAATTTGTTCTAGGACCATTTAATCGTACCTAAAAATGGAAAAAGATGACTAATGTATGGCCCCCTGTTTTCATCTTTTTTGTAGTTATTATTGTTGATAAAATTCTCAATAAATCAATTTTTTTCAATTAATTACCTTGGGTGCGTTCAAAATAGGATGATCGCTGACGCCAGGAAAGAATACTTTCATTATGTAGCTGGTGTGGTCTAAAGTGGGTATACCAGAATTTTCTAAATCGGCAGTTAGATCAGTCATATCAGTTTGGAGTTCAGCAAACGCTAAAAGCATATTTATTCCTAACATTTCATTTATTAATTTTGAACTAGAGTGACTTAAATCTAGCTTAAAATGAAAAATTAATATCAAATAAGCAGCTTTCAAAGCATAGTTGAAAACTAATGAATAATTAAAAGATAGATTACATATTTGCATTTTGAATCACATAGCTAATTTTTGTGAACATTTTTATTTTTATTTTCAGAAAAAAAATTGTTATGTATTTTTAAGGAATAAAAAATATGTTAGGAAGTGGTAATATAGGAATATTTTTGTTAAAAAAATTATGACCATAAATTTAGTCAATAAAGAATCTTGAAAAAGTCGAAGAGTTAAAAATATTATGGATATTTTAATAAACTTCATTAAGATGTAGAATTAATGAAATCTGAAAAAATAGAAAGTAGATTATAGTATCAAGAAAATGTAATATTTGACATTTCACATTTTTTAAAGCTGATTATATGATATTATTATTAATTCTGGCAAATAACTTACCTAATTTACATTCAGATCTAACGTTACTCTCTAGAGTATCCATTTGGATCTGTATCCTTTTATATTCTCTTTCGGCTTGAGTGGATTTCCTTCGGTAAACAAATAGTACAGCAACAAAGAACAAAATAAATAATATCGTCCCGACTGCAATCATAATGATTGCTTCAGGTGGAAATGTGAAAGACTTGAAAATATCATATTGCAAATATCCAATAGGGAATCTTAAACTTTTCCCTACCCTAACTACTACTAATGGAAGGTTGTTTTCAGTCTAAAATATGAAGTGAAAAGTGATTGGTTAATTCTTAAGCAGAACTGATAAATATTATTTACCTTGAAGCCATTTTCGTCAGTCCCTGGAGGCTGGTGTTCTGGTGGAACACAAACAAGTTGTATCATTGCCAGGCCTGTGACATTACATGACTTAGTACCAATTGTAACAACAACGTCAGACTCTTCACTTGCTGCGTTCAAATTTTCCCCTTCTATCACTAGCCTATCACCCTGATATAACTTAATTTGATTAGGAAACTGGAAAAATTTTGGATCTTCTACGTACATCAGTTGAGATCTTAGGTTTGGAAAATGCTTTTCCAAGTCTCTAACAGAAAGTACGTTATCCATGATAAATCCTATCCTCAAATTCAGTTTAGGTTCTTTCATCTAAAAGAAAAGTTGTAGTTATATCAAACCAAAAGATAAAGTTCTATGCTAAAATACCTTTATAGCTGCAGGTTTTCTTACAGATCTTGGTCGTCTATTGCTATAAATACTAAACTGCTTATTAACTGGAGGACTAGGACATTCCATCTGTGTACTACTTAGTACAGAGCACAATGTTCTATTAATGGGAACATTAGGTTCTTCCACTGAATAAACTTCCATTTCTGGCTTCTGAATACTATCTAAATTTGTACCGTGTACAAAGATCATTTTTCCTCCAGACATAAAACTGTTCAATGGTTTTATTTCCATAATAGTAGGATCTTGTGTATAATTGAATGGATTGCCTTCTAAAGTTCTGTTAGCGCCATCTATACTGAGTGTTAATCTAACAATATTTATTGGTTTGTGAGATCTAGATGTTATGCAAGTAAGTCTTCCACTAGATGCTTGAGTTATATTTACTTGACACACATACTCGTCTAAGTATGCTGTTATTTCTGAGCCTACATTTAAATATTGTCCTGTAATAGCTAACTGGGTACCTCCAGATTGCGGTCCGATTGACGGAAATATACCAGATAACCTTATATCTCTGTAACTAAACTCTACTGAGGATTTTGTGTATCCAGCTTCATTTCCTACTCGAATTGGGGCAGTCATTTCAACCCCAGAAGGCCCTGTGACGCACTGAATACGAACAGAAACTTCATAATTAACTAATTCACAAGGAATGGCACCTATTTTAATTTTCCCTTGAACATCTTCTTTTTTAAGTCCGAGATTACTACCCTCAATAGTTACTAAAGTGCCACCTTCGATAGGACCACTTAATGGTTTGATCATATCAATTCTAGGTCTTGGGCATTCAATATGAGGAGTATGTTGACATGATTCTGAATATTGACAAGAATTGCCGCACCAAGTGCAGTTATATTTTGAGTTTCTGGTCACACAGAGCGAACAGTCTGCATGTTCTCTGTGAGATCCTAGTATATCACATTTGTACAGAGTTACATTAATCGAATCAACGTGATGCTTGTGATTCCACACAACTTTCACACTTGCCTCATATTCTCCTTCATTGGCTTCATATGAGTACTGAAAAAGAGAATTAATATAAAAATAAATGTTATTTATATCAAAGAAAATCAGCTGATTTAAGACATTTTCGTAAAGGTTGAGATTTTACTTACTGTTGTTTTATCGCAGACAATATTTTTGCCTTCTACTGTAGCTGGAACAAGCATGGTAGCACCTTCTATGACTATTATACACTGAAAACCAGTGTGTACGGGGGATGGTTCAGGAAGATTAATAACTTCAAAGACAATTTTTTTCAAAACATTGTTTGGCAACAAAATCACCTCGCTTTTTCGTTTAAACTGGGGACAAAAGGCAAATCCGTGTCGATTTAGACGAGTGGGATTCTAGAATACAAATGAAATTACCATTCAAATGATTGGTCCGATTTTCATAACAATATTTTCAGTATGACTTGAATGTACTTACGTTTTCTCCACTAATAATACTTCTTTGACACATGGATATATTATGAGTACATTTATTCTCATAAACACACCAGTTACATGCCCATTTTGATCGAACACATTCTCCACAAGTGGTGTGTTTTCCACAATCGTAATAAGCAAAATTCCTAGACACGAAGTCTTTGTTAGTTTCTGATGACCTAACACTGAGCGGTACCAATACGTGGTCCATTTTTGGAGGTATTCTTGGACGTCTGGATATTTCAGGAGTGAAACAAGACAGACCATTTTCTGTCACTTCTGCATCTATAGGTTCTGCATTACCAAACACGCATTTATACTTAGCACCTGGAGGAAGAGCAGGAAGGGTTCTGATAGTAAGGCGTACATTTGTCATTTGATTGATGGGTATTCTTTCGGGAAATACTTGTTCAAAATCTATACATTGCTGTCCTGTTCCTAAAGATACCCAACGGGGAGCACTGTGGGATGCTTTTTGACAGGCACTACGAACTGTACATCTATAATCAAAATAATAATATGCATGATAATTGACACATTACAATATGATAATAAATTTGTATAAACATTTCAAATCAAGATAGAATGGAGAAATGAAAAAGGTTTTTAATGAAGACACAGATAAAAACAAATATAAATGGTTAGCAAATGGAAAAGAATATAATTTCGAAAATGTTAACCAATTTGATTCTCTGCGCGTAACTTAACATCTACAAATCTACAAGAAAATGGGATGAATAAGAGAATACTGAAAAGTAACAGAATGGTGAGATCGCTATCAAAAATACTGAGAGCAAAAAACCTTCAAGGGCAGTCAAAATCAGAAAGTTTGAAACAATCGGGAGTTCACCAGTTCTTTATATATCATAAACATGGACAATGGCAAAGCATTATGAGATTAAACTTTAATTATGGTAAAGAAAAACTCCTTGAAAATATATGGTTATGTCAAAATGACAGAAGGTACTTGAGAACAAGAGCCCGGAAATAACACAAATATTTAGAGCATAATAGTCAAATACTTAGAACTTACTGTTAGATTGTCACAGCAGAGAATTGTGTGAATGGTACTGGAAGGTGGGAAAAGAGGACACTCAAAGAAGTTAAGCGGGATATATATGTGGCATGATGTAAAGACTACAAGGTGTGCTATAGCGCACCAGCTGGGAAGCAGCCAATGAGAATTCGCTCCCAAAACGATGCGCCAATTTAAAAAATTTGAATTGAATACATGATGTAAAGACTACAAGGTGTGCTATAGTGCACCAGCTGGGAAGTAGCCAATGAGAATTCGCTCCCAAAACGACGCGCCAATTTGAAACATTTGAATTGAATACATGATGTAAAGACTACAAGGTGTGCTATAGCGCACTAGCTGGGAAGCAGCCAATGAGAATTCGCTCCCAAAGACATGCGCAGAACGAGTCGAAAATGAGCCCTCGGGAAGAACACACCTTGTAGTCTTTACATCATAATATGTGGTAGGAGTGGAAAAATATATATAGCAAAGTACCAAAGTAGTGGAGAAGAATAGTGAAAAAGAGGTCTACAAGATATATATATATATATATATATATATATATATATATATATATATATCAAAATTTGATTCTGATAATCAATTTGGATGAGTTGATTTGGTTAGTGGACTGTATGTTGGTGTGATGTAATATCATGATTGATTGATTTGAATTAATCATATGAGTAAAACTAAACTAATTTTTCAACTTCACCTTCTATCTTCTAGAACTTTCCTCATACAACTACTTCCTTTTCACTCGGTGACATTATAAAAAAATTACCTTTCAACATACATTATACACGATGCATCCACATAATAAATTATATGAAATAAACTTAAGACAAATGAAAATGTTTTTGTGATTTCCAGAAAGGAGCAAATTGCAAATTTACTTGGATTACCTACAAATAATGTAAAGTAATCCATTTTATACAAAATTGTTGAAGAGAAACTCCCTTCCTTGTTTATGTTTCTGATTAAAACTGATAAGATGCAATAAAAAAATGATCATTTCTATAAAAGAAAAATATATGTGATTTATATGTCACCGAATGTAGCTTTGTGGTTCGATGTATTTACATTATTTGAGAGGTACATTAATACTCAAGTTACGAAATCATCTACCTTTGAAATTAGAGCTCTGTATTATGTAATGTATACTAACCTCTTTTCTAGAGAGCACCAACCACAATATGGATCCTTAGATTCCAAACACGATGAACAATTAGTATATGTACTACAGTGTTCTACATTTATTTTTGATACCTGAAAAACAAATTTTGTCACATATTTGACAGTTATATAGTTCAATTCTATTCTAGTTACAATATTTGTTCTTACCGTAAACTCTTATAATCCATAAAATCAATGGCATCCTTGTATAAAAAACAATTAAATTTACTATATGGAAAGTAATACTTAGTAATCTGAGAACTATTAGTTAATCTCTAACAAAAATGAACGCAGAAATCGTATTTTGTGAACCATTGGGTACGCCAACGGCGAACAAACAGAATGAGGGTTGCAGCGTTTGAAATAACCACTAGAGGCGCAGTTGTGGAGTGATGTTATGTCAAATGTCATTATTTATTGGACACTTTATCTATACTGCGCATGATTCATGCGCGCAAAAGATGCTCAGAACTGAAGCGCCCAGAGGAGAGAGAAGGATACACTATTTGTTTCACTTAGTCGGAACACCTTTTACTTATAGAATCTATCCATATGTGGTTTTAATTATGGAGGTTAGGTACATGGGGAACAATATGGGTATATAGGTCTTCATCATTCAGTGTCAATATCATATTTTGATAAAGACTTAAAGAAAAGTCGAAACGTCAAAATTTGATTCTGATAAACAATTTGGATGAGTTGATTTGGTTAGTGGACTGTATGTTGGTGTGATGTAATATTATGATTGATTGATTTGAATTAATCATATGAGTAAAACGAAACTAATGTTTTAACTTCACCTTCTATCTTCTAGAACTTTCCTTATACAACTACTTCCTTTTCACTCGGTAAGAAAAGTTTTGTAGGCATTCGCGAATTTGCACAATCAGCAAAATGGCGATGTTTTTAAACAAAAATGTGGCATAAGGTGATTTGTTAGTTGAAACTGTTTTGTTTTAATTGTTTTATAGTAGTTAGGGTATAGTGTTGAGATTAAATAGATAAGTTAGTGTGTAAGAAGTTAATAGACTTTAAAAATTGTGTTGGTACGAGAAGAATTCTTATTATAATATCTAATTACATACTACATACAAGTATTTGAGTACAGATTCAAATTGGAGCAATGAATAAAGGGAAACATGGAGGTGTCTACTGTGTATTCAGAAATAGCAGTAGCACAGGACATGAAGATAAACGCCTAAGCTTTTTTAGGTTCCCGAAAGATATTGATAGGTTTGTAATAACTAAACCAACTCACTTTGTTATTTAAAATTGGTAATGTATTTATGTGTTGCAGGTGTAAATTGTGGGTTACAGCATGTGGTAGATGTGATCTACTAGAAAAGGATTCTGCAGCCTTGTATAGGAACTACAAAATATGCAGTTTACATTTTCATCTTACTGTTTTTAAATGATTCAAGAAATCGTCCACAACCACATGCTGTTCCTGAAGCAAACGAAATAAGAGACCCATAAAGAAGAAAATTAGATTCTTCTATCGTGATAACAAGTTCTGGTATATCTGGACTTGGTAATATTTGTCTAATGTCTATTGAAAATGATACTAATTACTACAGTTTTTTAGATTGTGATCCTAGACCATCGACATCGACAACAGATCCAGTTATTGAAACATTTCCATGACCTTCATTACAGCAGGGTATTCAAACAGAAGAATATTTAAATTATAATACCCCAAGAAAGAGCAAATTAGGAATGAAGATTACTGCACTGAGCATAAAATTAAGGAGTTCCACCCCAAAAAATAAATTTTTGTCACGCAAATAAATGTCAACACAATTTAAGTGTTTATTAAAAAAATTACTACCACCAGCATTTGCTATGTTTGTGGAAATGCAGGCAAATCTTCATATGAGAATGCCAAAAGATAGACGTTATTCTGATGAATTTCAACGATTGTGCTTGTCATTGTATTTTATAAGCCCTAAAGCGTATAAGGCGTAGAGCAAAATCTTCTTATTGCCTACGAAGAGATCACTGCAGAGAATGACACAAAACATGCCTATGAATGCTGGTTTAAATGAAAAGTTATTCGAGAGTATAAAACCCAAAATTTAGGCATTGAATGAATTAGACAGATATTGTATTTTATGCATTGATGAAATGTCTTTGAAGTCAAACCTTTTTTTTTCATATCTTTAAAGATTAATTTATTGGGTTAGAAGATAATGGAAGAGGTAAAACAAGAAAACCAGCTGCGTATGTAGCTACATTTATGATACCTGGGCTAGCTACTAACTGGAAACTTCCAATAAGCTTCTTTTTTTGCATTCAACAATGAAAGCAAGTGATATAAAAAGAGAAAACTATGATTGCATTGACAAATTGGAAGAGGTTAGAAGAGGTTTAAAATCGAAAATATTGGTTTCTGATATGGGAATAAATTTTATACAAATAGCATATCTATTAGGTGTGACAAAGAGGTATCCTTTCTTCAAGGCAAAGGAGTCTAAAGTTTGGTATATTTTTGACCCATCACATCTAATAAAAGCTATAAGAAACAACTTAATGGCACATACATTTACATTCAAGGAGAAAACGGCCTCGTGAAAATATATTGAAGATTTCTACAATGCAGATAAAAAATTACAATTCAGACTATCCCCAAAATGAACCAATTCACACATTTGGCAAAGCAATTTTGAAAAAATGCGGGTCAAATTAGTTACACAAGTGTTGAGTGCTACAGTAGCAGCAGGTCTAAATACATACGTGAGCCTGGGTGCACTACCGTCAGAAGCAATGGGTACTGCATATATTATTGAAAAATTTGATACATTATTTGATGTATTTAACGCCTCATAAATAAATACCTACAAACCTTTAAATTCAGCATTCGTGGGCAATAGGAAGAAAATAGAGTTTCTAAACGAAATGATGATGTTGCTGAAAGGGATCAGAGTAATTGAAAATGGTAGAGATATAGATAAGTAATCAAAAACAACCCTCGGCGCATCATCATCAATTACTTATTTATTATTTCGAACTCTAGCCTCATTAAGTTATTTGCTATAAATTTGTCTATGTTTAGTCTGTCTGTCAGTTTTCTAGATTCCACTTCAACCCCATTAAAGTATCGTCTTCAATTATTCATTATTAATGTGACTATAATGAACCATAAATATATTTATCTAATTTTATAATTATTATTGTATAAGATAAGAGCCTAATATATAAAGAAGCCTGTAAAACTAATACTTCGTTCATTCAATGTGATATTCGTCTAGTACACCAGTCAGATCGGTGTAACCACTTGTAACTTTAAATTATTAAATCCTCAGTTTGCTAAATAAATTGATTTTAAAATGCAAGTTGATGAATTCAGTTATTTAATTATATCACCTGCTTATCACGATTGTTTGATTCTTTAATTTCTATTCGAATACTTATTATAAATTTAACTACAAGTAAAATTAAATACATGTTGCTTTTTACAAAACCTTTACTATTATTACCCGTGCGTTTAAATTTCTTTCTGAAAACAACTACGAACATGGCGCAAGGTCATTTAAACTTAAAACATTATCTTATGGAAAGTGTCTGACTTATACTGTGTTAAAGGTTTGAAGTTTACTTGTATGTTTGTTGTTTCATCCAATCTGTTTTCGACTAATAGAATAAAGTTATATATTACAATTACTATTATTATTTATTACTACTAATAAGGCTGCAAAGAAGTTATTCGGGGGCCGAATAAAATAGTAGTAATTCGAGCCAAAGCTTCAAAGTGGAAAGTGGAAAAAATTTTAATCTGTGAGTGTAGTAAATAGAGTGACATTTGTGTCTATTCAAGATAGAGTCAACAATTGGCAAATTAAACCATTCGAATTGGAATGTGAGGGAATTCCAAATTAAAGTAGTGTTGATGACCAAAGGCTTATTCGAAATTACTTGTGGAAATGAGGTTGAGCCAGAACGGGATGAAGATAAAATAGCAAAAAGGGTATTAAGAGATGCACGTGCTCAAGAAGTTCTGGTCGTAAGAATGGAGGATAAAATTATTAAATTTATTGTGCCAAGTTAAAGTGCAAAGAATATGTGGAATAAATTAGAAAACATTTTCTAGGAAAAGACAGAGGTTAGTACCCATTTACTAAATGGAAAATTTAATCATTCAAAGTTTTAAAATGTTATCATAAATACTTTTATTTCGAAAGTAACAAATTGAAACAACTGGATGAAGAAATTACAAAGAAAATGGAGAAAACTCAAATTATTATGTCGCTACTAGAGAAGCACAAACATTTTTATTCAGCAGGGAAAATTATTGATCCAGATAATCAAACTTTGATCAAGGAAGTTAAGAAGAAATGTTTTATCTGTGAAAAGATGGGACACTTTAAATTCGAGTACAGAAATGTTGATTGTAGATACCTTCATTCATGACTACTAATAAGAGCATTGCTTATTATAAAAGGTCTCCATTTATAGTAGACAGGTTAATTCTTTTAACTTTCACTCTCTTCAGAATCACTGATGGGATTTGCGTCCTTCTAAATGTTTCCCCATTTTTTGTGTATTTTCATAGTTTTAGAAATGCCCAGACATCTAACAGTTGAGTGAGGGAAAACATCAGCAACTGACTGATAACTAACAAGATAAAAGAGCCTGCTAAAACTACTCAAGCTCTGGAAATAATACTAAGAAAGTCGTTATGATATTTTGGTGGATGATGATAAATATCAACTTTGATATTATCATCAATGAAAAAATCTTGGAGAGTTCACACACTTGATAATATAAGACATGGCCATAGCTTTGAAACTGAAAATACCGAGACAGAATCACATCAGGTGAAAATATTAGGTAAATAATAATGTTGTTAACAAAATTCAATCAACTACATATCCAAGAATTTTCCTGTGACCTTGAATATTGTATAACCCCCAATTTCTAAATGGTTTGCAAAAGATTAATTAATTAATATAGTGGTTTATTAATTTAAAAATTTTTTGTTTTTGTTTAATTGTTGATCTTTACCAACTTGATACTAACTGTTAAGTTTACTGTTAGAATAAACTCAAATATTTCACCAGATTGGATTTAGGAAGTTAAAAGAATAACTTACAATAAATCAAAAATCTGAAGCTATTACTGCACATATGAATTTTTAGATGTAAAGCAAGACAGAGTTTGGAATACCGATATTTCATACCTAAATGTAATAGAACTCCATATGTTTTTGAAATGAAAAGAAATTAAGAGTTATTGGAACACTAAATTACGCTGTCTGGTCTGGCAAGCCAACTAACTTTAGGAGACTCAAGGAACCGGACAAGGTAATTGTCTGAGTGTTGGGGTAGATGAAGCAACCCTCAGTTCTAGTTTGAAAGGAAATTGAGAATTACTCTTACATTTTATGGGATTTTAATGCTAAATAAATACAATACAATTTCGAATGGTGTTGCGGATTGAGAACTCAAAATAACACTCAAAGCGTTTGAATTATAATATACCATATGTTTTTAACCTTGCAAAAGATCAAATAAAAGATTGAAACGTTGTCATTTTAAAAAACTCTTGGACAGTTTTATTTTGAGTCCTCAAGCCACAACACCATTCGAAATTATATCTTGATAATGTTATGTCTAATAATTTTCCATACTTCAGTTATCATCGACCAATTGCCACAGTAATAGTGTCAGAGACAACATCGAATGTATAGTACTTCCAATATCAATTGCAGCTACACGAGGAACAATCAAAATTACACAAATACGCACGGCACTTATACCAAATTTTGAAATGAAAAATAATGTTTACTCCCCGTTTAAAATTCGGCAAACATCTAACAAACCGTCAGTCCACGTGGACTCATCATCTCCACTGTTTACCAATGAAAATATCGAATCTTAAACATAAATGCATTTCTATTGACCGAAGCTGTATGTTCACAATTTCTTCGAAATATTCCTGCCAAATTTCTTATATTGACAAGCTGTCCAAAGAACAGGGTCATAATCTTCTCAGACTACCTCCAAATGTAAAATCAGAATTACGAAAACGTAATCAGTCTCCAGAACAGAGTAAAGAGGTTGTAGAACTAGTAAAGAAACTGTGTTGAACATGTTATCAAAGAAAAAGATGAGTATGTGGTATCACACTCATCTTTACAACCCTTCATAATTAAATCAAATGATGATTCTAGTTCAGACAATTCTGACTGCCAAGATTATTTATAAAAATACTTGGGAATTGAAATGTTTTTTTTTCTTTTGTTTTATTTTCAAATAATTCATTTTCCTTTATGGTTTTCCAGAATAAAAAACGAATGGGGTACAAAAAAGGCTCAGCTCATGTCTGGCACCCTGTTTAAACCAAACGTTCTTACAGGTAGGTACAATTTACTCGTCTAATTACGTTTAATAATGTAATCTTAAGTTGAAGCAAGTTAACGAGGTATATTGATGTTTTTTTCCAAGTAGGACTACAATTAACTGCATCTGTCTAAATAACGGCGTATAATGAATGAATGAATGAACAAATTTGTGATGCTTCATATAGTCATTATGCCATATCTGACACCTGACGTAATCTGTTCTTTTAAGCATTTAACTTGTTCAAAATAATTTCGATGTTTTACATTGGCCAGTCGTCCAGTGACGGCTCACATTTTTTTAAAATTTTACCTTTCATGACTATCAAAATCTCAGATTTTTAAAAATGCATCTCATTTATCAATGTACTGTTGAAAAACGTGCAAAGTGTGAACTAATTAATTATTTTTAATATTGATAGGTGATGTTAGTTTCTCTGAATAATAATTTTCATAACTGCCTGCACATTTTATAGAAATAAGTGAAACAATTAAATATTTAAATTAGAAAAAAAAATTTTTTTCTACATACCTTTGCTGTCGATAAGACGTAGAGAAAATCACCAGATGGAGATATAGTTGTATCTGGTAAAATTGGGTTCCCGTCATCAACAAAAACTTCCTCATATTCTGGTGGTTCCGGTCCAGATAATAAAACTTTTTTGATTCTACCATCTGTAGTTCCAAGGAATGCCAATACGTGTCGTCCTGTTGATCCGGTTGTAACTGCTGATAAGGATATATTAGGGAATACAAGTGATGCAGTAGTTACCAAAGGTGTGAGACCACTGATTTTCAATCCAACTTCACAGAAGTTTGGAATATTACCAGCAGATCCGCTGCTAGGACATTTCCCATCCAAAATAGGTCCAGATACGTAGCCCATATTCCTATCTTTAACGCTGCCGTTGAAACACATATGGATATTTTCAATAAATTTCCCTTCTATGTCACGTAAGGGATAAAGACACAACGCCGAGTGATTTTGAGGTTCATTTGTTATACTTTTTGAGGGTCTGAAGATAGCTACCAAAACCGGAGAGCCTACGGTTATGCCTAAAGCCGAGGCGAGTTCTTCTTTGGCAAAAGCGATTTTTGCATCTTGTACTAGGTTATATTTCGTATCTCCGTCTACACACTGTAACGTAACTTCTGTATAGCTGTCATAATTTGGATCATTTATACAAGTTCTTGAAAGTCGTGAGACGTATCCCTGTTCCTCCTGTCCGGGCAAATGCGATTGTTTTTGAACAATAACAAAGTAGGCGTATTCACTAGCATTAAAACCGTATACGTACTGTACAATAAAATGATCTCTGTATTTAACGTCAATACTTAACAGAGATTGTTTACTAAATGTTAACTCCGCAATATCTAACGTTTCCAGATCACGACTAGCTATTGCTGGTACATCATGTCGAAAGTCTCCGTTGTTCGTAAACGTCGTCCCTACGTAAAGAATATTCGAACGACCCCATAGATTGTATTTCTTAGGGCCTATATATGCATACGTAGATGCGTTTGCATCGTTTGCAGCTATACTTATAGGAATAAACTGGGATTCTGCACTTATATTACTTAGTTTATATTTATAGCAAGCACCTTGGGACAAAGAACCGCAAGATATTAAGACTCTTGAATCCGGTTCTATAAGTAATATTTTATTGTAATTATCCATTAAAGACAGAGGTATATTAGGGTCATTACATCCAGTAGCGTGGCAGGAAGGACTGTCGTTTTTGGGGCCGGTAGTCACCACTTGTTCGAGGCGGAGATTTCCATCAAGTTGCAAAAGGCGATTCGTGCCGCCCACGAAGACTCTCTGAGTTTTTTGATCGATTGCCATATGCCAAAAGCGCTCAGGGAGATCATCGGGGCCAGGGTACTGCGCCAGCAGGATACCTGCAGAAGCGCGCCCCCACAGCCCCGCCAGTAGCAGCAGCCAAATGCCTGCCACGGTGCTGCCCACCGTTCCAACATGAACGATTTTTATCACCATGAAGACTTCAAGTGCATACTCCTGGAGCAGGAGAAGCCGTGCACCGCTTCACTTCTCCAGATCTTCATCCCTAAAATAAAGAAATATATTATAAAAAAAAAACGATATTTAATGTGAATTAAAATTAATCTTAATCTATTAAGTCCTACTCAGTTATGACTTGACACCAAGGCTGTAAACAAGGTAAATTGAGACGAATACCGTAATACGATTAACAAAAATGGTGACCTTAGGAAGAACCAAAAGAAATGAAGAGACAACAACACAATTTACTTCAAAACTACAGCAGGTAGCTCAAATTGAGACACCTATTATACAACAAAAGGAAGTAAAAAGAACATATCACTTGAAATAAAAAGACTAAGATGACTATGAAGTCATATTCCTAAGGACAAAAATATTATTAATCGGTATAGTCATAGCATCAAAATAGCTCAACGAAATAAAAGAGACTCGATTTAAAAAAAAATGTTTCCAAACTTTGAAGATCAGATGATTTCATTACAAAGTCAATAAAGAATTTAAAAAAACTAAGATATCCGCACTGCCAATGAGGAAAAATGATTATGAACCATGGGCTAAAAGTGTCAATATGCCCCAAAAAGGGATAGTTGTTTGTGTATATTAGGGTATCGTATACCCCGCGACATATTGGATCTATTGTGTCCTCCTTTTTGCGGTGATACTGGGTATGCTCAGTGTTTATAGCTGGTATATTAATCATACTCCTCTTAGAAAGTGGGATGGCTAAGAATAATGAGAAATCCAATAAGAGCCCAACCAATGTCACATTACATTTGGATTTCGACAAGAACATTTGACTTGTGTGATTCTATGAATCATTAATATGTCGTATGACGTATTCGTTTACAAATTGTCTTATTTAATTTATTGATTATTATAGAAAATATACTTAAAGAGGTGATGGGCTTAAAAAATAAATAGTTATTAGTGTATCTTTGAGTATATTTTATTATCAATTTACCGTACATACAAATAAACTTCGGAGATGGATAAACAAACTTTGAAGATCATTTTGTTTACCAAATAAAATTAAAGTTTATGCACATGGATTTAATTTGGAAATAAAACTGTCGATTTGAAAATACCAACAGATTAGTAAATAAAAAGTTCTAGTGTCTTATTTTGATACTTTTCAAAGTGATGAAAATCAAATGAACTTTTTAATAAAAGTTAATAATATAGTCAGTAATCAATTACATTATCTGATTCGCGTTTCGATAACCAAGTTTTCGTCTTCAGACAAAGGTTTACCTTCAATCTCTTCAATAAATTTATTTATTGCTTAAGCTTTTCTCTTATCGTTCTTGATAATAAATATTAATTTGGATAATAGTGTACAGGGATGGTTTTAGATTGCTTAATTTTCATTTTTAAGTCAATTCATAAGGTGTTTTCAGCTTTTCCGCCTTTTTTTATTAACTTTAAAGTCGTTACTTAAAAAGCTGGTGGCGTCCAATTTAATATAAATTGTTCACCCCATCTGAGTACCAGTTATTTATACACAGACTCTTCTGGGAAACTATAACCAGAGTAGATCTGCTGAATATATCAACCTAAGAACAATTAAGAATACTAACAGGAGTTCTATCGGGGCATTGTCGCCTCAATAGACACCTGAAGACTCTAGACCTAGCAGTTAATGCGGCGTGAAGATTTTCTTGCACAGAGGATGAAACCTCTATCCACATTCTCTCGAAGTGTGGAACACTAGGGATCTCTGGAAATTAGAGCAATCTCACATTCTAGACTTTTTAGGAATGGGATTAATGGATCAGATGTAAATACTGGGTTCTTCAGCATCGCAGCAAAAAAGGGGGCACAATAGAATAGATCTTTTGGGTCACAGTGTATAAAAGAGCCCAATAGATATATATATATACATAGATACAATGAGATATGAAGTTTTTAATTATTGGAAATGAGTGAAAATTGCTAGGTGCATGATCGGCACTATAGTACGGATAGAATATCATGTCTGGCTAGTAAATAACGAGACTGGTTACGAAAAAGGGTTTTATTATAAAAATTATTCTACATTCGAAGGCTCCCCTTCACTATATTCCCCTTCCCTCGCCATACACCATTCCATACGTTTTTTCCATTGATCGAAGCAGTGGTGGTGGGGGCCTTTAGGAGCTCTGCCGTTTTTTTGCTTTACCGCTTCCATCGACACAAACCGGGTCCCTTTCAAAGCAGATATTTTTCTAAGGAAATCTGAGCAGACCCGTTGACGCAAGAGCTTTTGGTCAGGAATCAGGCACCAGCTTCGCACAGACTTTTGTCATGTGTAATTTCTCGTGAAAAATTTTTCTAACCGTTTCTTTATCGACGTTTACAGCCTTGGCAATCATCCGGATGCTGATTCGACGTTCTGCACGCACAATTTGGTTGATTTTGGTCACTGTTTCCGGAGTTGAAACAGTCACAGGGCGACCTGGGCGCTGGTCATCTTTAGTGCTCTCTCGGCCCTCACTAAAGCGCTTACACCATTCAAAAACATGCGCACGAGATAGAGACTTGTCCCCATAGGCCTCTTACAACAATTTATAGCACTCAGTCGGATTTTTTTTTCAATTTAACGAGAAAGATTGATACGTTGCTCCTATTTTTCGTCACACATAGTTTTCGACACGAGAAAAAAATACGTTCGTTTCAAACCACTACTGCACAAATACTATAATAGTGACGGAAACGTGTTTTGGGACGTGCATGGACAAGATATCTAGGTACCCACTACTCGTTTTTTACCCCATCTGTCTAGGGCGCCCTCTAGGCGCACAGTCTCATTATTTAATACTCACACCTCGAACATCTCATTTGAATGACTTCAGTCTTGAGCGCGGTTGGACGATCGAGATTCAGTAGTCTGTAAGCAACCAATCTTTTATGTAATTTGTGGTAGCTTAGTTTGTGTTTGACAATTTAAATCAATAAATCAATGAATCTTGTGGAAAATTAACCTAAGACTCCGGTATTGTGAAAAAGAGGTTAATAACTATTCCGCCAGTCACAACGCTGATGCACCTACTCTTGTCTTTATCGTACACGTTAGTTTGACCACTTTTGAACTGAATACAACATTTCCGGATGTGAGTTTCATTTATTACGTTGTTGCCGTACATACATTCGTTGATAAATTTCCATAATTTTGAAGTTTTTGCCAATAAAAACCGTATCATAGAAGACACTTCACAAATGGCGAAATTTTCAATTGCCACGCAAATTTTAAAATTGAAGCAAACATGATCAGCGCGCTTACCGGCCTTACTTTCTGATCAACCCTCGTAGCGTTTCGTTCCCAATTTTCCAGTTAGGTTAGATTGAGACTTTACTATTGTCAAAATGACTGAATTGTGACATTATAATCACTTATAATTTATAAATATATTTCAGATGATTCCAACTTTAACATTCAAAAATCCATTATGATACCAAATTGTAAGGCATTAATTGTATCGACTATCTTCTTTAACGGAGCCTATTCCAATAAAACGTTTTAGTGTTATGTTTACGACATAATGTACAAAATCGGTTAAATTTTCTACTACCATTTACCCCGCATTATTTAAGTAGAGCTATTGAATATTTCCTTATTTGCATATTAAACGGTCTTTCACAGATAAAGGCAGTTCTTAATATTGCAACATAGTATTTACTTAGCAACCCTAACAAATATGGGAATTAAGCGATAACAGACCCAATTGGCAGTTTCTTATCAAATATAGAAAAATATAAATCTACTAAATAATAAATTTATGGGTTGAAAAATTACGGTCGATATTAGCAAATATATCATTATTAATTCTCAATAAAGTTTCTGTATTAAGGTTTAAACATATTAAGTGCATGTCCAATCCAGTTTCAGAGTGCCAGGTCTAAACTAAGTCACCAGAGTATGCCAGGCAATAAAGAAGCAGAAAGCCTTGCCAAAAAGGGGCAACGACTCTATATTTTGGACTAGAGCCAAATAATCAGATGGAGGTTAAAACATATCAAGTGCATGTCTTATATAGTTTGGGAGTGCAAATAAAATCTAAAAGCTCTGGCTAATAGTAACAAGTAACACAAATGTGACTACCAGGCAATAAAGAAGGAGGCAGTAAGGAGCAACGACTCCATATTTTGGACCAAAGCCTCACTGTGGCGTCGCGAGATGCTACATCAATAACGAACTGAACAGCTAAATAACCAGATAAAGTCTCACTAGAGAAACACTCCAGATTTGAGACAATTCAAAAGAATCATAACCATATTAACTAAAAAGTCTGACGATCTTCCCGAGATGACCAGAAACAACATCAAATTTGTGGTCAGTCTTCTGAAAGGTCACTGTCCTTTAAAATACTACCTTAAGACTACAGGACGACAACTGCAGATTTTGCGATGGAAACAGCCGAGCAAGTACTTTGCGAATGTACTGTCCATTTTACCAAAAGACTTCGAAGGCGTAGTATTAACATCTTGGGATATAAAAACCCTAGAAAAATTTCTTTATTTGGTGGAAATCTATGAAATCTGGAAACAGAAGAATGAGATGTAGAGAGACTTAAGATAATCGTTTACCACGAAAGGCTTCTCAAGTTTTGGAAACAGCTAGTAACTGCTGAAGGCGTAACCTGGAGGAATATGGCAGATGCTCAACTTATTAGAAGCATGTCGGAGCTGTTGCTGAGCGACATTATCAATTTTCATACTGATTGTGAGATTTGACTCGAATTGAGGCTTCTACTGTAGGCACACTTCAACAGATTAAGCGTGAGTTTGTACATAAAAGGGTCATATATAAAAATTATCTTTTTTTGTTTCTAAAAACAAAACTATGTATAGATACTTCTACTACTACCGATCAAAAGTTTTTTCCCTCGCCATAATCCACTCATCAAATTTCAAATTTATACACTTTAACCAATTTCTCTTTCATATTGTCAAGAGAAGGTCGAAACGGTATCTTACAAACCAAAAATACTAGTGTATGTTATTTTTTTTAGTATCGGCTGATTTGTTTATTATTATTCAACAGGAAGTTTATGATTGTAGTACTGTAATTTATACTTTTTGTACGAAGACATTCAAACTTTTAAGTTTTAAAATGAATAAAACCAAGAAACTATCGGTTGAAACTCGTGTATTAATTGCAAATCTTGATAGTTTAGGCAAAATAAACTGTACCGTTGTCGACGAATTAAAAATACCTCGACGTAGCGTGGACTACAACGTTAAAAAATTATCATCCCCCAGAAGCTTTACGAAAGAAAACGTTCAGGATGGACTGAAGATAAATTTATTGTATTGAACGATAAACGTGATCGACGACTTAGTGGGCCAGAGATAGCAGCTCACATCAATGAATCTAGGGATCTGTCTTTGAGTAACTACTTCTACAGTGAAAATGAGATTGAGAGGAGCTAGCATTATGAAAGGGTGGAACTTAAGAAACCTTCTTTAAGACGTCCAAATAAAATTAACAGATTACAGTAGGCTAAAATCTCTCAAAGTGTGGGAGAGAGTTTTATAGAGTGATGAGTCTAAGTTTGAGGTTTTTTGGGTCTAAGAGAGGAGTGTTTGTGCACATGTTAAAGGAAGAACGGACGATATATCCATGTGAAGTCCCTGCAAAGCACGGCGGATGCTTGGCGATGGTGTGGGGTTGTTTTGAAGGAGATCTGGTATTTTGAAGAAAGAAGGCTATAAAAAGGAAATTGTAGTATGCGCCTGATCGGTAGAAAATTCATCTTCCAGCATGGAAACGATCCAAGCATTCCTCGAACCTATGCAAAGAGTATTTGGAAGAATTGGAAAAGAAGAATGTACTGAAAGTAATGATTTGGTGGTCACAATCGCCCGACCTCAACCCGATTGAGATGTAGGACAAATATAATGTTCTTTAAAATATAAATATAAAAATCGACCATATTATTTTTATGTTGTTTATCACACAAACTATAGGATGGGCAAAAACTTTTGACTGATAGTGTATATTTAATTGGGCGACGGTTCACTGAGAGTTAAAAGATCTATTGTGCCCTCTGTTTCACTCAGTTTCTGAGAACTATCTCTGAAACTAGTAGCTATTTTATTATTCCCTTAAAGAACGTATAACAAAAGATACTATAAAATGTATTGTACAAAATACAATGTAAAAACTACATAACAGATAAATTAAACGCAGACTCTTAAGTGATAATTTAGTCGTTCCTAATGTCTCATTAACTTGAAATACGATAAAATAAAAATCCACAATCATTTTTTGCACTACGTCTTGTCTCTGTAGGGAAAAACTAACAGCTTTTAACGGAAACTTTATTGAGAGTGGCACAAAGAACCACTTCTTAATATTAAGATGATGTTATTATATACTATTCGAACTTGCAATGTCATTGCAAACAAAACTATTTTTTTTTTCAATTATTGAGCTTATGAATAAAGTACCAAAACAAGAAGATTATTTACGAAAAACTTGAGCCTTTCACTGCTCAAGAAAAATATTCTCTATCATGAGTATACTGCTCGAAACGAGATAACTTCGAAAGTTAAATAGGATCTGACTGCTCCAGCCAAATTTGCTCGCGATCGTAATTCCTACTTGCCAAACGAAGCGAAAAATTAGCTGTGGTGGCAATGCTGATATACAATTGATAAGATAAACAAGACCTTTCGCGAAAGCATTGCATTCTAAATCGTTTGAGTATTTTCATTGCATTTTGCAGTGTATTTATGAATTATGTCAACAAAATATCTAATTTGAAAGTTTGAAGGAATTCTAGCTAGGAGCAATGACATGGGCCAAGAATATGAGCCGCCTTCTGGTGTAGTAGAGAAGCTCTTATGCAGACTGACTGAACTTGGCATAAGATGTGGAGGATGCTTTTAGAATACACTCTGTGACATACCTACCAAATTTTTTTCACTAGTACGAAAAAACTCGCTTGCTAGATGTGCAAGTTATAAAGTGGAAAATAGAGATGAATTATCTGGGAGTCACACTAGATAGGGTTGTAACTCAAAGATCCTACTGTGGATGTACACGCAAATGTGAGATCAATAATCACATATGGGGCAGTGGTTTGGGGTACTAGAACTAGTTTGAATACCACAAGGAACAATCTCCTGAAGGTACAAAGACTAGCTTGCATGTATGCAACCAAGGCCATAAAATCATGCCCAACAGCTGCACTAGAAGTGAATCTAAATCTCCCATCTTCATCAAAATTTTCCACGTATACGAGGATGTATTGATATCTAGTTAGCCTAGAGCAGTTCCATGCATAAACAAAACATTGCGATACTATAGCAACGAACAATAACTTATTAGAAGTACCAGTGTAAAGTTTGACGTTAAAAAAGTAAACCAGAGTTACGAAATAAATTAAAAGAAAAAAGATATCCACCAAAATTGTGAAAATCGAAAAATTGGAGTATCGAGCCATCATCAAGTATCTGTATTTGGAAGGGTTGAGAGATAAGCAGATTTACGAATATATGCTTAATACCCTTGATGATCAATGTCCTTCGTATGCGACCGTGAAAAATTGGACTGCAAGCTTCAAAGGAGGTAAATTTTCCATTGAAGATGATGACCGATAGGAAAGGCCAGTTTCTGTGTCAGTCCCCGAAAATATCGATGCAGTTCATGACATGATTTTATCAGACCTTCGAATTGGGCTAAAACGGATCTGATCTGATGCACTGAATATTTCATACGAACGCGTTCATCATATAGTTCACGTCAACGAAACGATGTAGACTTCTTAAACCGAATTGTTACTATGGATGAGACTTGGGTACATTTCTACGATCCAAAAACAAAGCAACAATCGATGGAATGACGTTTTCGTGTCCAAAAATCTGCTGGAAAAGTTCTTGCTTCAGTTTTTTGAGATTGCCATGGAGTAATCGTGATTAATTTTTTGGATAAGGGTAGAACCATAACTGGAAATTACTATTCGACATTACTGACTACTCTACGGGAAAAAATTAAAGAGTAAAGATGCGGAAAGCTATCGAAAGCAAAAATTTCGTGATTTAGGGTTTGAATAACTAGAACACTCCCCTTATTCACCAGATTTGACTCAGTCCGACTATCATTTCTTTCCTCAACTGAAAAAAAGTTTAAAAGGTCGTACCTCCTCTTCCAACGAGGAGGTAATAAAAGCTGTGGAAGTCTAGTTAAGAGGAGAATATGTTGAGTAATAAAATATTTTCACTTGAAATTTTGTTTGGTTCTATAGTAAGCTAAGATTTTTTCAATATATCCTCGTACAACAGTATGTAACTTGTTTGAGGTAAACTTTTGCATTGGGTTGACCAAATGAAAGTGCATTTTCATTCTCTTGTTACGTTGCGTGGCATCTTTTTGTAGAGCAAATAAAAATATGAGGAAAATGACGATGTTCTATATTAATTCTTTTCACCATTCAACTTTAGAAGGAAAGTGTTTTAATAAAAATACCGACATTTCTGTGTTTAATCAATATACGTTCTCGGAAGAAACATTCTTTTATATTACTTAATGTACATTTCAGCGAAAAGCATGTTTTTCTTTTTATAGTATACAATAGAATCCGCCAAATATAAATTATAAAGAAAACCATCAAAATGAAAACAAAAGATTCAGCATTAATCTTGCTGAAAGGAGATTACTCAATTACCTAATGTAATAAATAACAGGTATTCTAATGTTTATAAAATTCATTTCCAGCATCACAATTTATTTTTATATGAAGTAAACCTATGGGTAAAGTTTTTAACAAGGATTATTGATGTTAAACAGACTAATTATTAAAATAAAAGTAAGTTTTGGAGTAAACAAATTTATTTTTATTTTATGGAAGCCATAAAGACCAATATTACTATTACCAATGATATCAAAGCTATCCGAGAACATACTACTGAAAAGATTAAGCCCTATACTTGAAGAAAGAAAACAAATATCTTCACATCAGTTCGGCTTCAGGGCAAACCACTCCACCATAGACCAAGTACACAGGATAACCGATGTCAATATACTATGTACAAAGTCTGCTCCTCTGTTTTCTTAGATGTGACTCAGGCACTTGACAAAGTCTGGCATGGAGGGCTCAAATATAAACTCAATAAAACTCTTACCTAACCAATATGCAAAACTGTCCTATATAAAAGAACGATCCTTCAGAAGGTGCTTACTCAGACTTAAAGAAAATCAATGTGGATGTAGCACCAAGAAGTGTTTTTGTGTCGGTCTTTCACCTCTTATACACCACTGACATCCCTCAATTAGAAAACTACACCATCTCCACGTTGCGGATGACATTGCTATTTTGACCGTAGGCGAAGAAGCAGTACAACCTACAGACATCAAGTGATAAAATTGATTATAGAGGATAAGTTTGAATATAAAAAAAATCGGTGCGTGTAAATTTCACAAATATGTACCAATAAAAATAACGATGAATAGGTACCACATGCTAATACAGCAAAATATCTGGGACTAGCACTAGATGCGAAGTTACGCTGAAAACCTCACATAAAAAAGGAACGAAAAGAACTAGGTATAAGATACAAGAAAGCCCAGAAGACAACCTACTATGTCAATTTATAATAAACTACTTGTATTCGAACAAATCCTGAAACCGGTAGGGACGTACGGGATTCAACTATGGAGATGTGCAAGCAAAAGCTACACCCAAATAATCCAAAGATTTCAAAATAAAGTGCTAAGGAGCATCCTGGTACTTTCGAAATAATGATCTTCATGGGGACCTGGAGATAGACACAGTAAGGCAGGTATCCACTAAATTTGGAAAGTTACAAACGGCAGCTCTTGAAACATGTGAACGTCCAGGCAATACAGTTCCTCGACAAAACGAACCAAGAGAGAAGATTGAAGAGGACGAAGCCTTTTGAATTAGTTATCTAAGTGCTTAGTGTATAAGCATAGAAAAGTGTCGCATTTTACATATTAGTGTTGGTGTCGATTATAATAATTGTAGTTATAATAATTGAAGGAACTTCTATTGAGTAAGACCCTTAGTTTACAGACACATAAAAATAAAAGAATAAAAATTAATGAAAAATAATAGCCTTGAATTTGGAAAGTTCTTGAGATTCATTGATTCGTACTTAACTGAAAAAGATAACGTTCATTCAGTTACTTCCAAAGACAATTTAAACACAAAGAATGAAAAAATGAAAAAAAAAATACTTTTAAAAAAATTACGGAAGACTAACAAGTGACAGAGGTTGATTATACTTTCGCTACGGTGATTATAGTGTTAGTTGACTCCATTCGGATATGATCTGTCGAAATTTCACATAAATCTGAAAGATAGAATAGTTTTATACTCATTTGAAGAAAATTGTTTCCATTATTGGGTAAATAGTGAGAGAAAGGCATCTTGAATGTTAAATATACATTTTTTACAATTAGAAACCCCGAGAAAATAAATGATTTTTAAATGGTTCTCTGTTTTTAACACACTTTTCTCAGCTTCACCTGGACGTGGATTTGTAAGCTTGTTTGGACTAAGAGCAAAATTTGTTTTTGGTCCATTTTTTTTAGAAATTATCACTGCAAATTTTCTTTTTACATCGAGACAAATTTTAAACTGTCTGCCTTCTG